>CANTAL010000066.1:0-1307216 GCA_947650365.1 Chamaelirium japonicum | reverse complement strand
GCTCCATTCTTATTCATCGCACAAATGTATCCATTCTAATTCATTCGTACGATCCATTCTAATTCATTCGCACGATCGATTCTAATTCATTCGTATGATTCATTCTAATTCATTCGTACGATCCATTCTAATTCTTTCGTACGATCCATTCTAATTCATTCGCACGATCTATTCTAATTCATTCATATAATCCATTCTAATTCATTCGTACAATCCATTCTAATTCATTCGCACTATCCATTCTAATTCATTCGTACGATCCATTCTAATTCATTCGTACGATCCATTCTAATTCATTCGTACAAATGTATCCATTCTAATTCATTCGTATGAACTATTCTAATTCATTCATAAGATCTATTCTAATTCATTTGCACGAATGTATCCATTCTAATTCATTTGCACGATCCATTCTAATCCATTTGTACGATCCATACTAGGTCATTCTCACGAATGTAACCTTTCTAATTCATTTGTATGATCCATTCTAATTCATTCGCACGATCCATTCTAATTCATTCGTACGATCCATTCTAATTCATTCACACGATCCATTCTAATTCATTCATACGATCCATTCTAATTCATTCGTACGATTCATTCTAATTCATTCGCACGATCCATTCTAATTCATTCCTACGATCTATTCTAATTCATTCGTACGATCCATTCTAATCCATTTGTACGATCCATTCTAATTCATTCGCCCGAATATAACCATTCTAATTCGTTTGTACGATCCATTCTAATTCATTCGTACGATCCAGTCTAATCCATTCGTACGATCCATTCTAATTCATTCGCACGATCCATTCTAATTCATTCGCACAAATGTATCCATTCTAATTCATTCGTACAATCCATTCTAATTCATTCGTACGAATAAATTAGAATGGATACATTCATTCAAATGAATTAGAATGGATCGTACGAATGAATTAGAATGGATCATACGAATGAATTAGAATGGATCGTACGAATGGATTAGAATGACTCGTATGAATGCATTAGAATGGATACATTCGAGCGAATGAATTAGAATGGATCGTACGAATGAATTAGAATGGATTGTTCGAATGTATCTATTCTAATTCATTCATATGATCCATTCTAATTCATTCGTATGATCCATTCTAATTCATTCGTACGATCTATTCTAATTCATTCGTATGATCCATTCTAATTTATTCGTTCAAATATATGCATTCTAATTCATTCGTACGATCCATTCTAATTCATTTGCACGATCCATTCTAATTCATTTGTACGATCCATTCTAATTCATTCGTATGATCAATTCTAATTCATTCGCACGATCCATTCTAATTCATTTGAACGATCTATTCTAATTCATTCGTACGATCCATTCTAATTCATTCGCACGAATGTATCCATTCTAATTCATTCGTACGATCCATTCTAATTCATTCGCACTATCTATTCTAATTCATTCGTACGATCCATTCTAATTCATTCGTACGATCCATTCTAATTTATTCGTACGATCCATTCTAATTAATTCGCACAAATATATCCATTCTAATTTATTCGTACGATCCTTTCAAATTCAATTTGTATGATCCATTCTAATTCATTCGTACGAATGAATTAGAATAGATCAAACAAATGAATTAGAATGGATCGTACGAATGAATTAGAATGGATAAGAATGGATCGTACGAATCGATTAGAATAGATCGTACGAATGAATTAGAATGGATCATACGAATGAATTACAATGGATCGTACAAATGAATTAGAATGGATACATTCGTGCGAATGAATTAGAATGGATCGTACGAATAAATTAGAATGGATCGTGCAAATGAATTAGAATAGATCGTACGAATGAATTAGAATGGATCGTGCAAATGAATTAGAATGGATACATTCGTGAGAATGAATTAGAATGGATCGTACGAATGAATTAGAATGGATATATTTGAACGAATAAATTAGAATGGATCATACGAATGAATTAGAATGGATCGTACGAATGAATTAGAATGGATCGTGCGAATGAATTAGAATCGATCGTACAAATGAATTAGAATGGATCGTACGAATGAATTAGAATGGATCGTGCGAATGAATTAGAATAGATCGTTCGAATGTATCCATTCTAATTCATTCGTACGATCCATTCTAATTCGTTCATACAATCCATTCTAATTCGTTCGTATGATCCATTCTAATTCATTCGTACGATCAATTCTAATTCAATCGTACGATCCATTCTAATTCATTCGCACAAATGTATCCATTCTAATTCATTCGTATGACCCATTCTAAATCATTCGCACGATCCATTCTAATTCATTCGTATGATCCATTCTAATTCATTCATACGATCCATTCCAATTCATTCACACAATCCATTCTAATTCATTCCTACGATCCATTCTAATTCATTCATATGATCCATTCTAATTCATTCGCATGATCCATTCTAATTCATTCGCACGATCCATTCTAATTCATTCGTATGATCCATTCTAATTCATTCGCACGAATGTATCCATTCTAATTCATTTGTATGATCCATTATAATTCATTCGTACAATGCGTTCTAATCCATTCGTACGATCCATTCTAATCCATTCGTACGATCCATTCTAATCCATTCGTACGATCCATTCTATTTCATTCTCACAAATGTAACCTTTCTAATTCATTTGTACGATCCATTCTAATTCATTCGTACGATCCATTCTAATCCATTTGTACGATCCATTCTAATTCATTCGTACAATGTGTTCTAATCCATTCGTACGATCCATTCTAATTCATTCGCACTATCCATTCTAATTCATTTGTACGAATGGATCCATTCTAATTCATTAGTACGATCCATTCTCATTCATTCTTACATTCCATTCTAATTCATTCGCACGAATGTATCCATTCTAATTCATTCGTACAATCCATTCTAATTCATTCGTACGATCCATTCTAATCCATTCGTACGATCCATTCTAATCCATTCGTATGATCCATTCTAATTCATTCGCACGAATGTAACCATTCTAATTCATTCATACGATCCATTCTAATTCATTCCTACGATCCATTCTAATTCATTCGCATGAATGTATCCATTCTAATTCATTTGTATGATCCATTCTAATTCATTCGTACGATCCATTCTAATTCATTCGCACGATCCATTCTAATTCGTTCGTATGATCCATTCTAATTTATTCGTACGATCCATTCTAATTCATTTGCATGAATGTATCCATTCTAATTTATTCGTACGATCCATTCCAATTCATTCGTATGATCCATTCTAATTCATTCATGCAATCCATTTTAATTCATTCATACGATCCATTCTAACTCATTCTCACAAATGTAACCTTTATAATTCATTTGTACGATCCATTCTAATTCATTTGTACGATCTATTCTAATTCATTCGCTCGAATGTATCCATTCTAATTCATTTGTACAATCCATTCTAATTCATTCGCACGAATGTAACCATTCTAATTCATTCGTACGATCCATTCTAATTCATTCATACAATCCATTCTAATTCATTCGCACGAATGTATCCATTCTGATTCATTCGTACGATCCATTCTAATCCATTCGTACGATCCATTCTAATTCATTTGTACGATCCATTCTAATTCATTCTCACAAATGTGACCTTTCTAATTCATTTGTACGATCCATTCTAATTCATTCGTACGATCCATTCTAATCCATTCGTACGATCCATTCTAATTCATTCCTACGATCCATTGTAATCCATTCTAATCCATTCGTACGATCCATTCTAATTCATTCGCACGAATGTAACCATTCTAATTCATTCGTACAATCCATTCTAATTCATTCCTATCATCCATTCTAATTCATTCGCATGAATGTATCCCTTCTAATTCATTTGCACGATCCATTCTAATTCATTCCTATGATTCATTCGTATGATACATTCATACGACTGAATTAGAATGGATTGTACGAATGAATTAGAATGAATCGTACGAATGCATTAGAATGGATCGTACGAATGAATTAGAATGAATCGTACGAATAAATTAGAATGGTTACATTCGAGCGAATGAATTAGAATGGATCGTACGAATGAATTAGAATGGATTATACGAATGAATTAGAATGGATCGTACGAATGAATTAGAATGGATCGTGCGAATGAATTAGATTGCATCGTACGATCCATTCAAATTCATTCGTACGATGCAATCTAATTCATTCGCACAAATATATCTATTTTAATTCATTCGTACAATGCGTTCTAATCCATTCGTACGATCCATTCTAATCCATTCGTACGATCCATTCTAATTCATTCGTATGATCCACTCCAATTCATTCGTACGATCCATTCTAATTTATTTGAATGAATGTATCCATTCTAATTCATTCGTACGATCCATTCTAATTCATTCGCACGATCCATTCTAATTCATTAGCATGAATGTATCCATTCTAATTCATTCGTACGATCCATTCTAATTCATTCGTCCGATCCATTCAAATTCAATCATACGATGCAATCTAATTCATTCACACAAATGTATCTATTCTAATTCATTCGTACTATGCATTCTAATCCATTCGTACGATCTATTCTAATCCATTCGTACGATCCATTCTAATTCATTCGTATGATCCATTCTAATTCATTCGTACGATCCATTCTAATTCATTTGCATGAATGTATCCATTCTAGTTCATTCGTACAATCCATTCTAATTCATTCGCACGATCCATTCTAATTCATTCGTATGATCCATTCTAATTCATTCCTACGATCTATTCTAATTCATTCGCTCGAATGTATCCATTCTAATTCATTCGTTCGATCCATTCTAATTCATTCATACGATCCATTCAAATTCATTCGCATGATCCATTCTAATTCATTCGTACGATCCATTCTAATTCATTCTCACGAATGTAACCTTTCTAATTCATTTGTATGATCCATTCTAATTCATTCGTACGATTCATTCTAATCGATTCGTACGATCCATTCTAATCCATTCGTACAATCCATTCTAATCCATTCGTACGATCCTTTCTAATTCATTCGTACGATCTATTCTAATTCATTCTCAAAAATGTAACCTTTCTAATTCATTTGTATGATCCATTCTAATTCATTCGTACAATCCATTCTAAATCATTTGTACCATCCATTCTAATTCATTTGCACAAATGTATCCATTCTAATTCATTCGCACGATCCATTCTAATTCATTCGTACGATCCATTCTAATTCATTTGCACGATCCATTCTAATTCATTCGTACGATCCATTCTAATTCATTCGCACTAATAAATCCAATCTAATGCATTCGTACGATCCATTCTAATTCATTCGTACGATCCATTCTAATCCATTCGTACAATCCATTCTAATTCATTCGTACGATCCATTCTAATTCATTCTCACAAATGTAACCTTTCTAATTCATTTGTACGATCCATTCTAATTCATTCGTACGATCCATTCTAATCCATTTGTACGATCCATTCTAATCCATTCGTACGATCCATTCTAATTCATTCGTACGAATGTAACCATTCTAATTCATTCGTACGATCCATTCTAATTCATTCCTACGATCCATTCTAATTCATTCGCACAAATGTATCCATTCTAATTCATTTGCACGATCCATTCTAATTCATTCCTATGATCCATTCTAATTCATTCGTATGATCCATTCTAATTCATTCGCTCGAATGTATCCATTCTAATTCATTCGTACGATCCAGTCTAATTCATTCGTACGATCCATTCTAATCCATTCGTACGATCCATTCTAATTCATTCGTACAATGCGTTCTAATCCATTCGTACGATCCATTCTAATTCATTCGTACGATCCATTCTAATTCATTTATATGAATGGATCCATTCTAATTCATTAGTACGATCCATTCTAATTCATTCTTACATTCCATTCTAATTCATTCGCACGAATGAATTAGAATGGATCGTGCGAATGAATTAGAATGGATCGTGCAAATGAATTAGAATGGATACATTCGTGCGAATGAATTAGAATGGATGGTAGGAATGAATTAGAATGGATCGTACGAATGAATTAGAATGGATACATTTGTACGAATGAATTAGAATGGATCGTACGAATGAATTAGAATGGATCATACGATTGGATTAGAATGGATCGTACGAGTGGATTAGAATGGATCGTACGAATGTATTAGAATGGATACATTTGTGAGAATGAATTAGAATGGATCGTACGAATGAATTAGAATGGATCGTACGATTCATTCTAATTCATTCATACGATCCATTCTAATGCATTCGTACGATTCATTCTAATTCATTCGCACGATCCATTCTAATTTATTCGTACGATCCATTCTTATTCAGTCATACGATCCATTCTAATTCATTCGTACGATCAATTCTAATTCATTCGTACGATCCATTCTAATTGATTCGTACGATCCATTCTAATTCATTCATACGATCCATTCTAATTCATTCGTACGATCCATTCTAATTCATTCGTATGATCCATTCTAACTCATTCGGTGGATCCATTCTAATTCATTCGTATGATCCATTCTAATTCATTCGGTGGATCCATTCTAATTCATTCGTACGATCCATTCTAATTCATTCGCACGATCCATTCTAATTCATTTGTACGATCCATTTTAATTCATTCGCATGATCCATTCTAATTCATTCGTATGATACATTCGTTCAAATGAATTAGAATGGATCGTACGAATGAATTAGAATGGATCGTACGAATGAATTAGAATGGATACATTCGTGCGAATGAATTAGAATGGATCGTAGGAATGAATTAGAATAGATCGTGCAAAGGAATTAGAATGGATACATTCGTGTGAATGAATTAGTATGGATCGTAGGAATGAATTAGAATAGATCGTACGAATGAATTAGAATGGTTACATTCGTGCTAATGAATTAGAATGGATCGTACGAATGAATTTGAATGGATCGTACGAATGAATTAGAATGGATCGTGCGAATGAATTAGAATGGATCGTACGAATGAATTAGAATGGATCCACCGAATGAATTAGAATGGATCGTACGAATGAATTAGAATGGATCGTACGAATGAATTAGAATGGATCGTACGAATGAATTAGAATGGATCGTACGAATCAATTAGAATGGATCGTACGAATGAATTAGAATTGATCGTACGAATGAATTAGAATGGATCGTACGAATAAATTAGAATGGATCGTGCGAATGAATTAGAATGAATCGTACGAATGCATTAGAATGGATCGTATGAATGAATTAGAATGAATCGTACGATCCATTCTAATTCATTCTCACAAATGTATCCATTCTAATCCATTCATACTATCCATTCTAATCCATTCGTACGATCCATTCTAATCCAATCGTACGATCCATTCTAATTCATTCGTACGATCCATTCTAATTCATTCGTACAAATGTATCCATTCTAATTCATTCGTACGATCCATTCTAATTCATTCCTACCATCCATTCTAATTCATTCGCACGACTGTATCCATTCTAATTCATTTGCACGATCCATTCTAATTCATTCCTATGATCCATTCTAATTCATTCGTACGATCCATTCTAATTCATTCGTATGATTCATTCTAATTCATTCGTACGATCCATTCAAATTCATTCGCACAAATTTATCCATTCTAATTCATTCGTTCGATCCATTCTAATTCATTCGCACGATCCATTCTAATTCATTTGTACGAATGTATCTATTCTAATTCATTCGCACGATCCATTCTAATTCATTTGCACAAATGTATCCATTCTAATGCATTCGTACGAACCATTCTAATTCATTCGTACGATCCATTCTAATTCATTCCTACGATCCATTGTAATTCATTCGCACGAATGTATCCATTCTAATTCATTTGCACGATCCATTCTAATTCATTCCTATGATCCATTCTAATTCATTCGTACGATCCATTCTAATTCATTCGCTCGAATGTATCCATTATAATTCATTCATACGATCCATTCTAATTCATTCGTACGATCCATTCTAATTGATTCCTATGATCCATTCTAATTCATTCGCACGAATGTATCCATTCTAATTCATTTGCACGATCCATTCTAATTCATTCCTATGATCCTTTCTATTTCATTCGTACGATCCATTCTAATTCATTCTCACGAATGTAACCTTTCTAATTCATTTGTATGTATCCATTCTAATTCATTCGTACGATCCATTCTAATTCATTTGCACGATCCATTCTAATTCATTCGTACGATCCATTCTAATTCCTTTGCACAAATGTATCCATTCTAATGCATTCGTATGATTCATTCTAATTCATTCGCACGATCCATTCTAATTCATTCGTACGATCCATTCTAATTCATTCGTACGATCTATTCTAATTCATTCGCACGAATGTAACCATTCTAATTCATTTGTACGATTCATTCTAATTCATCCGTATGAGCTATTCTAATTCATTCGTACGATTCATTCTAATTCATTCGTACGACCCATTGTAATTCATTCATACAATCCATTCAGATTCATTCGCACGAATGTATCCATTCTAATTCATTCGCACAATCCAATCTAATTCAAACGTACGATCCATTCTAATTCATTCGTACGATCCATTCTAATTTGTGAATGAATTAGAATGGATCGTAGAAATGAATTAGAATGGATTGTACGAATGAATTAGAATGGTTACATTCGTGCGAATGAATTAGAATGGATCGTACGAATGGATTAGAATGGATCGTACGAATGGATTAGAATGGATCGTATAAATGAATTAGAAAGGTTACATTTGTGAGAATGAATTAGAATGGATCGTACGAATGAATTAGAATGGATCGTACGAATGAATTAGAATGGATCATGCGAATGAATTAGAATGAATCGTACGAATACATTATAATGGATACATTCGTGCGAATGAATCAGAATGGATCGTACGAATGAATTAGAATGGATCGTGCGAATGAATTAGAATGGATATATTCGAGCGAATGAATTAGAATGGATCGTACGAATGAATTAGAATGGATCGTACGAATAAATTAGAATGGATCGTTCTAATTCATACGAATGAATTAGAATGGATCGTACGAATGAATTAGAATGGATCGTACGAATGAATTAGAATGGATCGTACGAATGGATTAGAATGGATCGTGCGAATGAATTAGAATGGATCGTACGAATGAATTAGAATGGATATATTCGTGCGAATGAATTAGAATAGATCGTATGAATGAATTAGATTGGATCGTACGAATGGATCTTAGGAATGAATTAGAATGGATACATTCGTGCGAATGAATTAGAATGGATACATTCGAGCGAACGAATTAGAATAGATCGTAGGAATGAATTAGAATGGATCATACGAATGAATTAGAATGGATCGTGCGAATGAATTAGAATGGATTATACGAATGAATTAGAATGGATCGTACCAATGAATTAGAATGGATATATTTGAACGAATAAATTAGAATGAATTAGAATGGATCGTACGAATGAATTTGAAGGGATTGTATGAATGAATTAGAATGGATCATGCGAATGAATTAAAATAGATCGTGCAAATGAATTAGAATGGATCGTGCGAATGAATTAGAATGGATCGTACGAATGGATTAGAACGTATTGTACGAATGAATTTAACATTCGTACAATCCATTCTAATTCATTCGCATGATCCATTCTAATTCATTCGTATGATCCATTCTAATTCATTCGTACGATCCTTTCTAATTCATTCGTATGATCCATTCTAACTTATTCGCACAATTGTATCCATTCTAATTCATTCGTACGATCCATTCTAATCCATTCGTACGATCCATTCTAATCCATTCGTACGATCCATTCTAATCCATTCGTACGATCCATTCTAATTCATTCATATGATCCATTCTAATTCATTCGCACGATCCATTCTAATTCATTCGTACGATCCATTCTAATTCATTCATACGATCTATTCTAATTAATTCGTACGATCCATTCTAATTCCTTCGCATGAATATATCTATTCTAATTCATTCGGATGATCCATTCTAATTTATTCACACGTTCTATTCTAATTCATTCGTACGATCCATTCTAATTCATTCGCATGATCCATTCTAACTCATTCGTCCGATCATTCGCTCGAATGTATCCATTCTAATCCATTCGTACGATCCATTCTAATTCATTCGCACGATCCATTCTAATTCATTCGCACAAATGTATCCATTCTAATTCATTCGTACAATCCATTCTAATTCATTCGCACGATTCATTCTAATTCATTCGCACGAATGTACCCATTCTAATTCATTCGTACGATCAATTCTAATTCATTTGTATGATCCATACTAATTCATTCGCACGAATGTAACCATTCTAATTCGTTCGTACGATTCCTTCTAATTCATTTGTACGATCCATTCTAATTCATTCGTACAATGCGTTCTAATCCATTCATACGATTCATTCTAATTCATTCCTATCATCCATTCTAATTCATTCGTACGATCCATTCTAATTCATTCGCTCGAATGTATCCATTCTAATTCATTCGTACGATCCATTCTAATCGTTAATACGATCCATTCTAATTCGTTCGTACGATCCATTCTAATTCATTCTCACGAATGTAACCTTTCAAATTCATTTGTACGATCCATTCTAATTCATTCCTATGATCCATTCTAATTCATTCGTATGATCCATTCTAATTCATTCGCATGATCCATTCTAATTCATTCGTACGATTCATTCGTACAATCCATTCTATTCATTCGTACGAATGAATTTGAATTAGAATGGATCGTGCGAATGAATTAGAATGGATCGATCCATTCTAATCCATTCGTACGATCCATTCTAATTCATTCGTACGATCCATTCTAATTCATTCTCACAAATGTAACCTTTCTAATTCATTTGTACGAGCCATTCTAATTCATTCGTACGATCCATGCTAATCCATTTGTACGATCCATTCTAATCCATTCGTATGATCCATTCTAATTCATTTGCACGATCTAATTCATTCACATGATCCATTCGTACGATCCATTCTAATCCATTCCTACGATCCATTCTAATTCATTCATAGGATCCATTCTTATTTATTCACATGATGTATTCTAATTCATTCGTACGATCCATTCTAATTCATTCGCACGATCCATTCTAATTCATTCGTATGATCCATTCTAATTCATTCCTACGATCTATTCTAATTCATTCGCACGATCCATTCTAATTCATTCGCATGATCCATTCTAATTCATTCCTACGATCCATTCTAATTCATTCATATGATCGTATCCATTCTAATTCATTCGTACGATCCATTCTAATTCGTTCGTATGATCCATTCTAATGCATTCGTACGATCCATTCTAATTCATTCGCACGATCCATTCTAATTAATTCGTACGATCCATTCTAATTCATTCGTATGATCTATTCTAATTCATTCGCACGATCAATTCTAATTCATTCGTACGATCCATTCTAATTCATTCGCACTATCCATTCTAATTCATTCGCACGATCCATTCTAATTCATTCGTACGATCCATTCTAATTCATTCGTATGATCTATTATAATTCATTCGCACGAATGTATCCATTCTAATTCATTTGCACGATCCATTCTAATTCATTCCTATGATCCATTCTAATTCATTCGTACGATCCATTCTAATTCATTCGCTCGAATGTATCCATTCTAATTCATTCGTACGATCCATTCTAATTCATTCGCACGAATGTATCATACGAATGAATTAGAATGGATCATGCGAATGAATTAAAATGAATCGTACAAATGAATTAGAATGGATCGTGCGAATGGATACATTTGTGCGAATGAATCTGAATGGATCGTACGAATGAATTAGACTGAATCGTACGAATAAATAAGAATGGATACATTTATGCAAATGAATTAGAATGGATCGCACGAATGAATTAGAATGGATCGTGCAAATGAATTAGAAACGATCATACAAATAAATTAGAAAGGTTACATTCATGAGAATGAATTAGAATGGATCGTACGAATGAATTAGAATGGATATATTTGAACGAATAAATTAGAATGGATCATACAAATGAATTAGAATGGATCGTACAAATGAATTAGAATGGATCGTACGAATGAATTAGAATGGATCGTACAAATGAATTAGAAAGGTTACATTTGTGAGAATGAATTAGAATGGATCGTACGAATGAATTAGAATGGATCGTACGAATGGATTAGAATGGATCGTACGAATGAATTAGAATGGATCGTACGAGTGCATTAGAATGGATACATACGTGCGAATGAATTAGAATGGATCGTACGAATGAATTAGAATGGATCGTGCGAATGAATTAGAATGGATCGTATGAATGAATTAGAATGGATACATTTGTGCGAATGAATTAGAATGGATGGTACAAATGAATTAGAATGGATCGTACGAATGAATTAGAATGGATCGTACGAATGAATTAGAATGGATTGTACAAATGAATTAGAAAGGTTATATTCGTGAGAATGAATTAGAATGGATCGTACGAATGAATTAGAATGGATCGTGCGAATAAATTAGAATGGATCGTATGAATAAATTAGAATGGATCGTACGAATGAATTAAAATGGATACATTTGTGCGAATAAATTAGAATGGATCATACGATTGAATTAGAATGGATCGTACGAATGAATTAGAATGGATCATGCGAATGAATTTGAATGGATCGTATGAATGAATTAGAAGGGATCGAACGAATGAATTAGAATGGATACATTCGAGCGAATGAATTAGAATAGATCGTAGGAATGAATTAGAATGGATCATACGAATGAATTAGAATGGATCATGCAAATGAATTAGAATGAATCGTACGAATGCATTAGAATGGATACATTTGTGCGAATGAATTAGAATGGATCGTACGAATGAATTAGAATGGATCGTGCGAATGAATTAGAATAGATCGTAGGAATGAATTAGAATGGATCATACGAATGAATTAGAATGGATCGTACGAATGAATTAGAATGGTTACATTCGTGCGAATGAATTAGAATGGATCGTACGAATGGATTAGAATGGATCGTACGAATGGACTAGAATGGATCGTACGAATGAATTAGAATGGATCGTACAAATAAATTAGAAAGTTTACATTCGTGAGAATGAATTAGAATGGATCGTACGAATGAATTAGAATGGATACATTCGTGCGAATGAATTAGAATGGATCGTAGGAATAAATTAGAATGGATCGTACGAATGAATTAGAATGGTTACATTCTTGTGAATGAATTAGAATGGATCGTACGAATGAATTAGAATGGATCGTGGGAATGTATTAGAATTGATCATACGAATGAATTAGAATGGATCATGCGAATGAATTAGAATGGATCGTACGATGCAATCTAATTCATTCATACGATCCATTCTAATTCATTTGTATGATCAATTCTAATTCATTCGCACGATCCATTCTAATTCATTCTCACGAATGTAACCTTTCTAATTCAGTTGTATGATTCATTATAATCCATTCGTACGATCCATTCTAATCCATTCGTACGATCCATTCTAATTCATTCTCACAAATGTAACCTTTCTAATTAATTTGTACGATCCATTCTAATTCATTCTTACGATCCATTCTAATCCATTCGTATGATCCATTCTAATCCATTCGTACGATCCATTCTAATTCATTCGCACGAATGGAACCATTCTAATTCATTCATACGATCCATTCTAATCCATTCGTACGATCCATTCTAATTCATTCGTACGATCCATTCTAATTCATTCTCACAAATGTAACCTTTCTAATTCATTTGTACGATCCATTCTAATTCATTCGTACGATCCATTCTAATTCATTTGTACGATCCATTCTAATTCATTTGTATGATCCATTCTAATTTATTCGTTCAAATATATCCATTCTAATTCATTCGTACGATCCATTCTAATTCATTCGTATGATCCATTCTAATTCATTCGTACGATCCATTATAATTCATTTGCATGAATGTATCCATTCTAATTTATTCGTACGAATGAATTAGAATGGATCGTACGAACGAATTAGAATTAGAATGGTTACATTCGTGCGAATGAATTAGAATAGATCGTACAAATGGATTAGAATGGATCGTACGAATGGATTAGAACGCATTGTACGAATGAATTAGAATAGATACATTTGTGCGAATGAATTAGATTGCATCGTACGAATGAATTTGAATGGATTGCATAAATGAATAAGAATGGATCGTACGAATGAATTAGAATGGATCATGCGAATGAATTATAATGGATCGTATGAATGAATAAGAATGGATCGTACGAATGAATTTGAATGGATTGTACGAATGAATTAGAATGGATCGTACGAATAAATTAGAATGGATCATATGAATATATTAGAATGGATCGTACGAATGAATTAGAATGGATACATTTGTGCGATTGATTTATAATGGATCGTACGAATGAATTAGAATGGATCGTGCGAATGAATTAGAATGGATTGTACGAATAAATTAGAATGGATCGTGCGAATGACTTAGAATGGATCGTACGAATGAATTAGAATGGATCCACCGAATGAGTTAGAATGGATCATACGAATGAATTAGAATGGATCGTACGAATGAATTAGAATGGATACATTCGAGCGAATGAATTAGAATAGATCGTAGGAATGAATTAGAATGGATCATACGAATGAATTAGAATGGATCGTGCGAATGAATTAGAATGGATTGTACGAATGAATTAGAATGGATACATTCGAGCGAATGAATTAGAATAGATCGTCGGAATGAATTAGAATGGATCATACGAATGAATTAGAATGGATCGTGCGAATGAATTAGAATGGATTGCACGAATGAATTAGAATGGATACATTCTAATTCATTCGCACGATCCATTCTAATTCATTTGTATGATCCATTCTAATTCATTCACACGATCCATTCTAATCCATTAGTACATCCATTCTAATCCTTTCGTACGATCCATTCGTACGATCCATTCTAATTCATTCCTATGTATCCATTCTAATTCATTCGTACGATCCATTCTAATTCTTTCATACAATCCATTCTAATTCATTCGCACGATCCATTCTAATTCATTCGTATGATCCATTCTAATTCATTCCTACGATCTATTCTAATTCATTCGCTCGAATGTATCCATTCTAATCCATTCGTACGATCCATTCTAATCCATTCGTACGATCCATTCTAATTCATTCGCACGAATGTAACCATATGGATCGTACGAATAAATTAGAATAGATACATTCGTGCGAATGAATTAGAATGGATCGTACAAATGAATTAGAATGGATCGTACGAATGAATTAGAATGGATCATGCGAATGAATTAGAATGGATTGTACGAATGAATTAGAATGGATACATTTGTGCGAATGAATTAGAATGGATCGTGCGAATGAATTAGAATGGATCATGCGAATGGATTAGAATGGATCGTACGAATGAATTAGAATGGATCGTACGAACGAATTAGAATGGTTACATTCGTGCGAATGAATTAGAATGGATCGTACGAATGGATTAGAATGGATCGTACGAATGGATTAGAATGGATCGTAAGAATGAATTAGAATGGATCGTACAAATTAATTAGAAAGGTTTCATTTGTGAGAATGAATTAGAATGGATCGTACGAATGGATTAGAATGGATCGTACAAATGGATTATAATGAATCATACAACTGAATTAGAAAGGTTACATTCGTGAGAATGAATTAGAATGGATCGTGCGAATGAATTAGAATTGATCATACGAATGAATTAGAATGGATCGTATGAATGAATTAGATTGCATCGTACGATCCATTCTAATTCATTCGCACGATCCATTCTAATTCATTCGTATGATCAATTCTAATACATTCCCACGATCCATTCTAATTTATTCGTACGATCCATTCTAATTCATTCACAAGAATGTAACCATTCTAATTCATTCGTACGATTCATTCTAATTTATTCCTACGATCCATTCTAATTCATTCGCACGAATGTATCCATTCTAATTCATTTGCACGATCCATTCTAATCCATTCGTACGATCCATTCTAATCCCTTCGTATGTTCCATTCTAATTCATTCGTACGCTCCATTCTTATTCATCGCACAAATGTATCCATTCTAATTCATTCGTACGATCCATTCTAATTCATTCGCACGATCGATTCTAATTCATTCGTATGATTCATTCTAATTCATTCGTACGATCCATTCTAATTCTTTCGTACGATCCATTCTAATTCATTCGCACGATCTATTCTAATTCATTCATATAATCCATTCTAATTCATTCGTACAATCCATTCTAATTCATTCGCACTATCCATTCTAATTCATTCGTACGATCCATTCTAATTCATTCGTACGATCCATTCTAATTCATTCGTACAAATGTATCCATTCTAATTCATTCGTACGAACTATTCTAATTCATTCATAAGATCTATTCTAATTCATTTGCACGAATGTATCCATTCTAATTCATTTGCACGATCCATTCTAATCCATTTGTACGATCCATACTAGGTCATTCTCACGAATGTAACCTTTCTAATTCATTTGTATGATCCATTCTAATTCATTCGCACGATCCATTCTAATTCATTCGTACGATCCATTCTAATTCATTCGCACGATCCATTCTAATTCATTCATACGATCCATTCTAATTCATTCGTACGATTCATTCTAATTCATTCGCACGATCCATTCTAATTCATTCCTACGATCTATTCTAATTCATTCGTACGATCCATTCTAATCCATTTGTACGATCCATTCTAATTCATTCGCCCGAATATAACCATTCTAATTCGTTCGTACGATCCATTCTAATTCATTCGTACGATCCAGTCTAATCCATTCGTACGATCCATTCTAATTCATTCGCACGATCCATTCTAATTCATTCGCACAAATGTATCCATTCTAATTCATTCGTACAATCCATTCTAATTCATTCGTACGAATAAATTAGAATGGATACATTCATTCAAATGAATTAGAATGGATCGTACGAATGAATTAGAATGGATCATACGAATGAATTAGAATGGATCGTACGAATGGATTAGAATGACTCGTATGAATGCATTAGAATGGATACATTCGAGCGAATGAATTAGAATGGATCGTACGAATGAATTAGAATGGATTGTTCGAATGTATCTATTCTAATTCATTCATATGATCCATTCTAATTCATTCGTATGATCCATTCTAATTCATTCGTACGATCTATTCTAATTCATTCGTATGATCCATTCTAATTTATTCGTTCAAATATATGCATTCTAATTCATTCGTACGATCCATTCTAATTCATTTGCACGATCCATTCTAATTCATTTGTACGATCCATTCTAATTCATTCGTATGATCAATTCTAATTCATTCGCACGATCCATTCTAATTCATTTGAACGATCTATTCTAATTCATTCGTACGATCCATTCTAATTCATTCGCACGAATGTATCCATTCTAATTCATTCGTACGATCCATTCTAATTCATTCGCACGATCTATTCTAATTCATTCGTACGATCCATTCTAATTCATTCGTACGATCCATTCTAATTTATTCGTACGATCCATTCTAATTAATTCGCACAAATATATCCATTCTAATTTATTCGTACGATCCTTTCAAATTCAATTTGTATGATCCATTCTAATTCATTCGTACGAATGAATTAGAATAGATCAAACAAATGAATTAGAATGGATCGTACGAATGAATTAGAATGGATAAGAATGGATCGTACGAATCAATTAGAATAGATCGTACGAATGAATTAGAATGGATCATACGAATGAATTACAATGGATCGTACAAATGAATTAGAATGGATACATTCGTGCGAATGAATTAGAATGGATCGTACGAATAAATTAGAATGGATCGTGCAAATGAATTAGAATAGATCGTACGAATGAATTAGAATGGATCGTGCAAATGAATTAGAATGGATACATTCGTGAGAATGAATTAGAATGGATCGTACGAATGAATTAGAATGGATATATTTGAACGAATAAATTAGAATGGATCATACGAATGAATTAGAATGGATCGTACGAATGAATTAGAATGGATCGTGCGAATGAATTAGAATCGATCGTACAAATGAATTAGAATGGATCGTACGAATGAATTAGAATGGATCGTGCGAATGAATTAGAATAGATCGTTCGAATGTATCCATTCTAATTCATTCGTACGATCCATTCTAATTCGTTCATACAATCCATTCTAATTCGTTCGTATGATCCATTCTAATTCATTCGTACGATCAATTCTAATTCAATCGTACGATCCATTCTAATTCATTCGCACAAATGTATCCATTCTAATTCATTCGTATGACCCATTCTAATTCATTCGCACGATCCATTCTAATTCATTCGTATGATCCATTCTAATTCATTCATACGATCCATTCCAATTCATTCACACAATCCATTCTAATTCATTCCTACGATCCATTCTAATTCATTCATATGATCCATTCTAATTCATTCGCATGATCCATTCTAATTCATTCGCACGATCCATTCTAATTCATTCGTATGATCCATTCTAATTCATTCGCACGAATGTATCCATTCTAATTCATTTGTATGATCCATTATAATTCATTCGTACAATGCGTTCTAATCCATTCGTACGATCCATTCTAATCCATTCGTACGATCCATTCTAATCCATTCGTACGATCCATTCTATTTCATTCTCACAAATGTAACCTTTCTAATTCATTTGTACGATCCATTCTAATTCATTCGTACGATCCATTCTAATCCATTTGTACGATCCATTCTAATTCATTCGTACAATGTGTTCTAATCCATTCGTACGATCCATTCTAATTCATTCGCACTATCCATTCTAATTCATTTGTACGAATGGATCCATTCTAATTCATTAGTACGATCCATTCTAATTCATTCTTACATTCCATTCTAATTCATTCGCACGAATGTATCCATTCTAATTCATTCGTACAATCCATTCTAATTCATTCGTACGATCCATTCTAATCCATTCGTACGATCCATTCTAATCCATTCGTATGATCCATTCTAATTCATTCGCACGAATGTAACCATTCTAATTCATTCATACGATCCATTCTAATTCATTCCTACGATCCATTCTAATTCATTCGCATGAATGTATCCATTCTAATTCATTTGTATGATCCATTCTAATTCATTCGTACGATCCATTCTAATTCATTCGCACGATCCATTCTAATTCGTTCGTATGATCCATTCTAATTTATTCGTACGATCCATTCTAATTCATTTGCATGAATGTATCCATTCTAATTTATTCGTACGATCCATTCCAATTCATTCGTATGATCCATTCTAATTCATTCATGCAATCCATTTTAATTCATTCATACGATCCATTCTAACTCATTCTCACAAATGTAACCTTTATAATTCATTTGTACGATCCATTCTAATTCATTTGTACGATCTATTCTAATTCATTCGCTCGAATGTATCCATTCTAATTCATTTGTACAATCCATTCTAATTCATTCGCACGAATGTAACCATTCTAATTCATTCGTACGATCCATTCTAATTCATTCATACAATCCATTCTAATTCATTCGCACGAATGTATCCATTCTGATTCATTCGTACGATCCATTCTAATCCATTCGTACGATCCATTCTAATTCATTTGTACGATCCATTCTAATTCATTCTCACAAATGTGACCTTTCTAATTCATTTGTACGATCCATTCTAATTCATTCGTACGATCCATTCTAATCCATTCGTACGATCCATTCTAATTCATTCCTACGATCCATTGTAATCCATTCTAATCCATTCGTACGATCCATTCTAATTCATTCGCACGAATGTAACCATTCTAATTCATTCGTACAATCCATTCTAATTCATTCCTATCATCCATTCTAATTCATTCGCATGAATGTATCCCTTCTAATTCATTTGCACGATCCATTCTAATTCATTCCTATGATTCATTCATATGATACATTCATACGACTGAATTAGAATGGATTGTACGAATGAATTAGAATGAATCGTACGAATGCATTAGAATGGATCGTACGAATGAATTAGAATGAATCGTACGAATAAATTAGAATGGTTACATTCGAGCGAATGAATTAGAATGGATCGTACGAATGAATTAGAATGGATTATACGAATGAATTAGAATGGATCGTACGAATGAATTAGAATGGATCGTGCGAATGAATTAGATTGCATCGTACGATCCATTCAAATTCATTCGTACGATGCAATCTAATTCATTCGCACAAATATATCTATTTTAATTCATTCGTACAATGCGTTCTAATCCATTCGTACGATCCATTCTAATCCATTCGTATGATCCATTCTAATTCATTCGTATGATCCACTCCAATTCATTCGTACGATCCATTCTAATTTATTTGAATGAATGTATCCATTCTAATTCATTCGTACGATCCATTCTAATTCATTCGCACGATCCATTCTAATTCATTAGCATGAATGTATCCATTCTAATTCATTCGTACGATCCATTCTAATTCATTCGTCCGATCCATTAAAATTCAATCATACGATGCAATCTAATTCATTCACACAAATGTATCTATTCTAATTCATTCGTACTATGCATTCTAATCCATTCGTACGATCTATTCTAATCCATTCGTACGATCCATTCTAATTCATTCGTATGATCCATTCTAATTCATTCGTACGATCCATTCTAATTCATTTGCATGAATGTATCCATTCTAGTTCATTCGTACAATCCATTCTAATTCATTCGCACGATCCATTCTAATTCATTCGTATGATCCATTCTAATTCATTCCTACGATCTATTCTAATTCATTCGCTCGAATGTATCCATTCTAATTCATTCGTTCGATCCATTCTAATTCATTCATACGATCCATTCAAATTCATTCGTATGATCCATTCTAATTCATTCGTACGATCCATTCTAATTCATTCTCACGAATGTAACCTTTCTAATTCATTTGTATGATCCATTCTAATTCATTCGTACGATTCATTCTAATCGATTCGTACGATCCATTCTAATCCATTCGTACAATCCATTCTAATCCATTCGTACGATCCATTCTAATTCATTCGTACGATCTATTCTAATTCATTCTCACAAATGTAACCTTTCTAATTCATTTGTATGATCCATTCTAATTCATTCGTACAATCCATTCTAAATCATTTGTACCATCCATTCTAATTCATTTGCACAAATGTATCCATTCTAATTCATTCGCACGATCCATTCTAATTCATTCGTACGATCCATTCTAATTCATTTGCACGATCCATTCTAATTCATTCGTACGATCCATTCTAATTCATTCGCACTAATAAATCCAATCTAATGCATTCGTACGATCCATTCTAATTCATTCGTACGATCCATTCTAATCCATTCGTACGATCCATTCTAATTCATTCGTACGATCCATTCTAATTCATTCTCACAAATGTAACCTTTCTAATTCATTTGTACGATCCATTCTAATTCATTCGTACGATCCATTCTAATCCATTTGTACGATCCATTCTAATCCATTCGTACGATCCATTCTAATTCATTCGTACGAATGTAACCATTCTAATTCATTCGTACGATCCATTCTAATTCATTCCTACGATCCATTCTAATTCATTCGCACAAATGTATCCATTCTAATTCATTTGCACGATCCATTCTAATTCATTCCTATGATCCATTCTAATTCATTCGTATGATCCATTCTAATTCATTCGCTCGAATGTATCCATTCTAATTCATTCGTACGATCCAGTCTAATTCATTCGTACGATCCATTCTAATCCATTCGTACGATCCATTCTAATTCATTCGTACAATGCGTTCTAATCCATTCGTACGATCCATTCTAATTCATTCGTACGATCCATTCTAATTCATTTATATGAATGGATCCATTCTAATTCATTAGTACGATCCATTCTAATTCATTCTTACATTCCATTCTAATTCATTCGCACGAATGAATTAGAATGGATCGTGCGAATGAATTAGAATGGATCGTGCAAATGAATTAGAATGGATACATTCGTGCGAATGAATTAGAATGGATGGTAGGAATGAATTAGAATGGATCATACGAATGAATTAGAATGGATACATTTGTACGAATGAATTAGAATGGATCGTACGAATGAATTAGAATGGATCATACGATTGGATTAGAATGGATCGTACGAGTGGATTAGAATGGATCGTACGAATGTATTAGAATGGATACATTTGTGAGAATGAATTAGAATGGATCGTACGAATGAATTAGAATGGATCGTACGATTCATTCTAATTCATTCATACGATCCATTCTAATGCATTCGTACGATTCATTCTAATTCATTCGCACGATCCATTCTAATTTATTCGTACGATCCATTCTTATTCAGTCATACGATCCATTCTAATTCATTCGTACGATCAATTCTAATTCATTCGTACGATCCATTCTAATTGATTCGTACGATCCATTCTAATTCATTCATACGATCCATTCTAATTCATTCGTACGATCCATTCTAATTCATTCGTATGATCCATTCTAACTCATTCGGTGGATCCATTCTAATTCATTCGTATGATCCATTCTAATTCATTCGGTGGATCCATTCTAATTCATTCGTACGATCCATTCTAATTCATTCGCACGATCCATTCTAATTCATTTGTACGATCCATTTTAATTCATTCGCATGATCCATTCTAATTCATTCGTATGATACATTCGTTCAAATGAATTAGAATGGATCGTACGAATGAATTAGAATGGATCGTACGAATGAATTAGAATGGATACATTCGTGCGAATGAATTAGAATGGATCGTAGGAATGAATTAGAATAGATCGTGCAAAGGAATTAGAATGGATACATTCGTGTGAATGAATTAGTATGGATCGTAGGAATGAATTAGAATAGATCGTACGAATGAATTAGAATGGTTACATTCGTGCTAATGAATTAGAATGGATCGTACGAATGAATTTGAATGGATCGTACGAATGAATTAGAATGGATCGTGCGAATGAATTAGAATGGATCGTACGAATGAATTAGAATGGATCCACCGAATGAATTAGAATGGATCGTACGAATGAATTAGAATGGATCGTACGAATGAATTAGAATGGATCGTACGAATGAATTAGAATGGATCGTACGAATCAATTAGAATGGATCGTACGAATGAATTAGAATTGATCGTACGAATGAATTAGAATGGATCGTACGAATAAATTAGAATGGATCGTGCGAATGAATTAGAATGAATCGTACGAATGCATTAGAATGGATCGTATGAATGAATTAGAATGAATCGTACGATCCATTCTAATTCATTCTCACAAATGTATCCATTCTAATCCATTCATACTATCCATTCTAATCCATTCGTACGATCCATTCTAATCCAATCGTACGATCCATTCTAATTCATTCGTACGATCCATTCTAATTCATTCGTACAAATGTATCCATTCTAATTCATTCGTACGATCCATTCTAATTCATTCCTACCATCCATTCTAATTCATTCGCACGACTGTATCCATTCTAATTCATTTGCACGATCCATTCTAATTCATTCCTATGATCCATTCTAATTCATTCGTACGATCCATTCTAATTCATTCGTATGATTCATTCTAATTCATTCGTACGATCCATTCAAATTCATTCGCACAAATTTATCCATTCTAATTCATTCGTTCGATCCATTCTAATTCATTCGCACGATCCATTCTAATTCATTTGTACGAATGTATCTATTCTAATTCATTCGCACGATCCATTCTAATTCATTTGCACAAATGTATCCATTCTAATGCATTCGTACGAACCATTCTAATTCATTCGTACGATCCATTCTAATTCATTCCTACGATCCATTGTAATTCATTCGCACGAATGTATCCATTCTAATTCATTTGCACGATCCATTCTAATTCATTCCTATGATCCATTCTAATTCATTCGTACGATCCATTCTAATTCATTCGCTCGAATGTATCCATTATAATTCATTCATACGATCCATTCTAATTCATTCGTACGATCCATTCTAATTGATTCCTATGATCCATTCTAATTCATTCGCACGAATGTATCCATTCTAATTCATTTGCACGATCCATTCTAATTCATTCCTATGATCCTTTCTATTTCATTCGTACGATCCATTCTAATTCATTCTCACGAATGTAACCTTTCTAATTCATTTGTATGTATCCATTCTAATTCATTCGTACGATCCATTCTAATTCATTTGCACGATCCATTCTAATTCATTCGTACGATCCATTCTAATTCCTTTGCACAAATGTATCCATTCTAATGCATTCGTATGCTTCATTCTAATTCATTCGCACGATCCATTCTAATTCATTCGTACGATCCATTCTAATTCATTCGTACGATCTATTCTAATTCATTCGCACGAATGTAACCATTCTAATTCATTTGTACGATTCATTCTAATTCATCCGTATGAGCTATTCTAATTCATTCGTACGATTCATTCTAATTCATTCGTACGACCCATTGTAATTCATTCATACAATCCATTCAGATTCATTCGCACGAATGTATCCATTCTAATTCATTCGCACAATCCAATCTAATTCAAACGTACGATCCATTCTAATTCATTCGTACGATCCATTCTAATTTGTGAATGAATTAGAATGGATCGTAGAAATGAATTAGAATGGATTGTACGAATGAATTAGAATGGTTACATTCGTGCGAATGAATTAGAATGGATCGTACGAATGGATTAGAATGGATCGTACGAATGGATTAGAATGGATCGTATAAATGAATTAGAAAGGTTACATTTGTGAGAATGAATTAGAATGGATCGTACGAATGAATTAGAATGGATCGTACGAATGAATTAGAATGGATCATGCGAATGAATTAGAATGAATCGTACGAATACATTATAATGGATACATTCGTGCGAATGAATCAGAATGGATCGTACGAATGAATTAGAATGGATCGTGCGAATGAATTAGAATGGATATATTCGAGCGAATGAATTAGAATGGATCGTACGAATGAATTAGAATGGATCGTACGAATAAATTAGAATGGATCGTTCTAATTCATACGAATGAATTAGAATGGATCGTACGAATGAATTAGAATGGATCGTACGAATGAATTAGAATGGATCGTACGAATGGATTATAATGGATCGTGCGAATGAATTAGAATGGATCGTACGAATGAATTAGAATGGATATATTCGTGCGAATGAATTAGAATAGATCGTATGAATGAATTAGATTGGATCGTACGAATGGATCTTAGGAATGAATTAGAATGGATACATTCGTGCGAATGAATTAGAATGGATACATTCGAGCGAACGAATTAGAATAGATCGTAGGAATGAATTAGAATGGATCATACGAATGAATTAGAATGGATCGTGCGAATGAATTAGAATGGATTATACGAATGAATTAGAATGGATCGTACCAATGAATTAGAATGGATCGAACGAATGAATTAGAATGGATACATTCGAGCGAATGAATTAGAATAGATCGTAGGAATGAATTAGAATGGATCATACGAATGAATTAGAATGGATCGTGCGAATGAATTAGAATAGATTGTACGAATGAATTAGAATGGATACATTCGTGCGAATGAATTAGAATGGATCGGACGAATGAATTAGAATGGATCGTACGATTCATTCTAATTCATTCGTACGATCCTTTCTAATACATTCGTACGAGTCATTCTAATTCATTCGCACGATCCATTCTAATTCATTCATACGATCCATTCTAATTCATTCGCACGATCCATTCTAATCCATTCGTACGATCCATTCTAATCCATTCGTACGATCCATTCTAATTCATTCGTACGATCCATTCTAATTCATTCGCACAATCCGTTCTAATTCATTCCGTACAATCGATTCTAATTCATTCGCACGATCCATTCTAATTCATTTGTTTGATCCATTCTAATTCATTCGTATGATCCATTCTAATTTATTCGTTCAAATATATCCATTCTAATTCATTCGTACGATCCATTCTAATTCATTCGCACGATCCATTCTAATTCATTCGTACGATCCATTCTAATTCATTCGTATGATCAATTCTAATTCATTCGCATGATCCATTCTAATTCATTCGCTCGAATGTATCCATTCTAATAAATTCGTACGATCCATTCCAATTCATTCTCACGAATGTAACCTTTCTAATTCATTCGTACGATCCATTCTAATTCATTCTCACAAATGTAACCTTTCTAATTCATTTGTATGATCCATTCTAATTCATTCGTACGATCCATTCTAATTCATTCATACGATCCATTCTAATTCATTCGTACGATCCATTCTAATTCATTCATTTAATCCATTCAGATTCATTCGTACAATCCATTCTAATTCATTCGTACGATCCATTCAAATTCATTCGTATGATCCATTCTAACTCATTCGGTGATTCCATTCTAATTCATTCGTACGATCCATTCTAATTCATTCGTACAAATATATCCATTCTAATTAATTCGTCCGATCCATTCTAATTCATTCGTATGATAAATTCTAATTCATTCACACGATCCATTCTAATTCATTCGTATGATCCATTCTAATTCATTCGTACAATCCATTCTAATTCATTCGTCCGATCCATTCTAATTCATTCGTATGATCAATTCTAATTCATTCGTACGATCCATTCTAATTCATTCGCACGAATGTAACCATTCTAATTCATTCGTACGATCCATTCTAATTCATTCCTATGATCCATTCTAATTCATTCGTACGATCCATTCTAATCCATTCGCACGATCCATTCTAATTCATTCGTACGATCCATTCTAATCCATTCGTACGATCAATTCTAATTCATTCGCACGATCCATTCTAATTCATTCTCACGAATGTAACCTTTCTAATTCATTTGTATGATCCATTATAATTCATTCGTACGATCCATTCTAATCCATTCATACGATCCATTCTAATTCATCGCACGATCCATTCTAATTTATTCGCTCGAATGTATCCATTCTAAATCACTCGAATGAATTAGAATGGATCGTATGAATGAATTAGAATGGATCGTACGAACGAATTAGAATGGATCGTACGAACGAATTACAATGGATCGTACGAATGAATTAGAATCGATATATTCGTGCGAATGAATTAGAATGGATCGTGCGAATGAATTAGAATGGATCATACGAATGAATTAGAATGGATACATTTGTGAGAATGAATTAGAATGGATCGTACGAACGAATTAGAATGGATCATATGAACGAATTAGAATGGATCGTACGAATGAATTAGAATGGATATATTTGTGCAAATGAATTAGAATGGATCGAACGAATGAATTAGAATTGATCATACGAATGAATTAGAATGGATCGTATGAATGAATTAGAATGGATCGTACGAATGAATTAGAATGGATCGTACAAATGAATTAGACAGGTTACATTTGTGAGAATGAATTTGAAAGGATCGTACGAATGAATTAGAATGGATCATACGAATGGATTAGAATGGATCGTACGAATGGATTAGAATGGATCGTACGAATAAATTAGAATGGATCATACAAATGAATTAGAAAGGTTACATTCGTGAGAATAAATTAGAATGGATCGTGCGAATGAATTAGAATTGATCATACGAATGAATTAGAATGGATCGTACGAATGAATAAGAATGGATCGTACGAATGAATTAGAATGGATACATTCGAGCGAATGAATTAGAATAGATCGTAGGAATGAATTAGAATGGATCATACGAATGAATTAGAATGGATCGTATGAATGAATAAGAATGGATCGTACGAATGAATTAGAATGGATCATGCGAATGAATTAGAATGAATCGTACGAATGCATTATAATGGATACATTTGTGCGAATGAATTAGAATGGATCGTACGAATGAATTAGAATGGATCGTACGAATGAATTAAAATGGATACATTTGTACGAATGAATTAGAATGGATCGTACGAATGAATTAGAATGGATCGTACGAATGAATTAGAATGGATCATACGAATGAATTAGAATGGATACATTCGAGCGAATGAATTAGAATAGATCGTAGGAATGAATTAGAATGGATCATACGAATGAATTAGAATGGATCGTGCGAATGAATTAGAATGGATCGTGCGAATGAATTAGAATAGATCGTACGAATGAATTAGAATGGATCCACCGAATGAGTTAGAATGGATCATACGAATGAATTAGAATGGATCGTACGAACGAATTAGAATGGATCGTATGAATGAATTAGAATGGATCGTACGAATGGATTAGAATGGATCATACGAATGGATCATGCGAATAAATTAGAATGGATCGTACGAATAAATTAGAATGGATCCTACGAATGAATTAGAATGGATACATTTGTGCGAATGAATTTGAATGGATTGTGCGAATGAATTAGAACGGATTGTGCGAATGAGTTAGAATGGACCGTGCGAATGAATTAGAATGGATCGTATGAATGAATAAGAATGGATCGTACGAAT
Organism: Chamaelirium japonicum; assembly: GCA_947650365.1. NCBI lineage: Eukaryota > Viridiplantae > Streptophyta > Magnoliopsida > Liliales > Melanthiaceae > Chamaelirium > Chamaelirium japonicum. The sequence goes on along the minus strand of CANTAL010000066.1, from coordinate 1,278,444 downwards.
GAATTAGAATGGATACATTCGAGCGAATGAATTAGAATGGATCGTACGGATGAATTAGAACGGATCATACGAATGAATTAGAATGGATCGTATGAATGCATTAGAATGGATACATTCGTGCGAATGAATTAGAATGGATCGTACGAATGAATTAGAATTGATCGTACGAATGAATTAGAATGAATCGTACTAATTCATTAGAATGGATCGTACGAATGAATTAGAATAGCTCATACGAATGAATTAGAATGAATCGTACGAATGAATTAGAATGCATTGTACGAATCCATTCTCATCCATTCGTACGATCCATTCAAATTCATTCGTACGATCTATTCTAATTCATTCGTACAATCCATTCAAATTCATTCGTACGATGCAATCTAATTCATTCGCACAAACGTATCAATTCTAATTCATTCGTACAATGCGTTCTAATCCATTCGTATGATCCATTCTAATCCATTCGTATGATCCATTCTAATTCATTCGTACGATCTATTCTAATTCATTCGTACAATCCATTCAAATTCATTCGTACGATGCAATCTAATTCATTCGCACAAATGTATCTATTCTAATTCATTCATACAATGTGTTCTAATCCATTCGTACGATCCATTCTAATCCATTCGTACGATCCATTCTAATTCATTCGCACGAATGGAACCATTCTAATTCATTCATATGATCCATTCTAATTCATTCGTACGATCCATTCTAATTCATTCGTATGATCCATTTTAAACCATTCGTATGATCCATTCTAATTCATTCGTACGAATGTAACCATTCTAATTCATTCATACGATCCATTCTAATTCATTCGCACAATCCATTCTAATTTATTCGTACGATCCATTCTAATCCATTCGTACAATCCATTCTAATTCATTCGTACGATCCATTCTAATTCATTCTCACAAATGTAACCTTTCTAATTCATTTGTACAATCCATTCTAATCCATTCGTACGATCCATTCTAATCCATTCGTACGATCCATTCTAATCCATTCGTACGATCCATTCTAATTCATTCGCACGAATGTAACCATTCTAATTCATTCGTATGATCCATTCTAATTCATTCCTACGATCCATTCTAATTCATTCGCACGAATGTATCCATTCTAATTCATTTGCACGATCTATTCTAATTCATTCCTATGATCCATTCTAATTCATTCGTACGAACGAATTTAAATGGATCGTACGAATGAATTAGAATGAATCGTACTAATTCATTAGAATGGATCGTACGAATGAATTAGAATAGCTCATACGAATGAATTAGAATGAATCGTATGAATGAATTAGAATGCATTGTACGAATCCATTCTAATCCATTCGTATGATCCATTCAAATTCATTCGTACGATCCATTCTAATTCATTCGTACAATCCATTCAAATTCATTCGTACGATGCAATCTAATTCATTCGCACAAATGTATCTATTCTAATTCATTCGTACAATGCGTTCTAATCCATTCGTACAATCCATTCTAATCCATTCGTATGATCCATTCTAATTCATTCGTACGATCCATTCTAATTCATTCGCACAATCCATTAAAATTCATTCGTACGATGCAATCTAATTCATTCGCACAAATGTATTTATTCTAATTCATTCGTACAATGCGTTCTAATCCATTCGTACGATCCATTCTAATTCATTCGCACGAATGTATCCATTCTAATTCATTCCTACGATCCATTCTAATTCATTCCTATGATCCATTCTAATTCATTCGCTCGAATTTATCCATTCTAATTCATTCGTACGATCCATTCTAATCCATTCGTACGATCCATTCTAATTCATTCATACGATCCATTCTAATTCAGTCTCACAAATGTAACCTTTCTAATTCATTTGTACGATCCATTCTAATTCATTTGTACGATCCATTCTAATTCATTCATACGATCCATTTTAATTCATTCGCATGATCCATTCTAATTCATTCGTATGATACATTCGTGCGAATGAATTAGAATGAATCGTACGAATGAATTAGAATGGATCGTACGAATGAATTATAATGGATACATTTGTACGAATATATTAGAATGGATTGTACGAATGAATTAGAATGGATACATTCTTGCGAATAAATTAGAATGGATCGTATATTCGTGCAAATAAATTAGAATGGATCATACGAATGAATTAGAATGGATCGTGCGAATGAATTAGAATGAATCATACGAATGCATTAGAATGGATCGGACAAGATCGTAGGAATTCATTCGTACGATCCATTCTAATCCATTCGTACGATCCATTCTAATTCATTCGCACGATCCATTCTAATTCATTCGTATTCTAATTCATTCGTACGATCCATTCTATTCCATTCTAATACATTCTCACGAATGTAACATTTCTAATTCATTTGTACGATCCATTCTAATTCATTCGTACGATCCATTCTAATCCATTTGTACGATCCATTCTAATTCATTCGCACGAATGGAACCATTCTAATTCATTCGTACGATCCATTCTAATTCATTCGTACGATCCATTCTAAACCATTCGTACGATCCATTTTAATTCATTCGCACGAATGTAACCATTATAATTCATTCATACGATCCATTCTAATTCATTCGCACAATCCATTCTAATTTATTCGTACGATCCATTCAAATCCATTTGTACGATCCATTCTAATTCATTCGTACGATCCATTCTAATTCATTCTCACAAATGTAACCTTTCTAATTCATTTGTACGATCCATTCTAATTCATTCGTACGATCCATTCTAATTCATTCGTACGATCCATTCTAATCCATTCGTACGATCCATTCTAATTCATTCGCACGAATGTAACCATATGGATCGTACGAATAAATTAGAATGGATACATTCGTGCGAATGAATTAGAATGGATCGTACAAATGAATTAGAATGGATCGTACGAATGAATTAGAATGGATCATGCGAATGAATTAGAATAGATTGTACGAATGAATTAGAATGGATACATTTGTGCGAATGAATTAGAATGGATCGTGCGAATGAATTAGAATGGATCGTACGAATGAATTAGAATGGATCGTACAAATGGATTAGAATGGATCGTACGAATGAATTAGAATGGATCGTACGAATGAATTAGAATGGGTCGTACAAATGAATTAGAAAGGTTACATTCGTGAGAATGAATTAGAATGGAATAGAATGGATCGTACGAATAAATTAGAATACGAATGAATTAGAATGGATCGTGCGAATTAATTAGAATGGATCGTACGAATGGATTAGAATGGATCGTACGAATGAATTCCTACGATCTTGTCCGATCCATTCTAATGCATTCGTACGATTCATTCTAATTCATTCGCACGATCCCATCTAATTCATTCGTATGATCCACTCTAATTTATTTGCACGAATATACGATCCATTCTAATTTATTCGCAAGAATGTATCCATTCTAATTCATTCGTACAATCCATTCTAATTTATTCGTACAAATGTATCCATTCTAATTCATTCGTACGATCCATTCTAATTCATTCGTACAATTCATTCTAATTCATTCGCACGAATGTATCATACGAATGAATTAGAATAGATCATGCGAATGAATTAAAATGGATCGTATGAATGAATTAGAATGGATCGTACAAATGAATTAGAAAGGTTACATTTGTGAGAATGAAATAGAATGGATCGTATGAATGAATTAGAATGGATCGTACGAATGGATTAGAATAGATCGTACGAATGAATTAGAATGGATAAATTCGAGCGAATTGTGCGAATGAATTAGAATGGATCGTGAAAATGAATTAGAATGGATACATTCGTGCGAATGAATTAAAATAGATCGTAGGAATGAATTAGAATGGATCGTACGCATGAATTAGAATAGATCGTGCGAATAAATTAGAATGGATCATAAGAATGAATTAGAATAGATATATTCATGCGAATGAATTAGAATGGATCGTACGAATGAATTAGAATGGATCGTGCGAATGAATTAGAATGGATCATACGAATGGATTAGAATGGATAGTACGATTGTATTAGAATGAATCGTACGAATGAATTAGAATGGATCATACAAATGAATTAGAAAGGTTACATTCGTGAGAATGAATTAGAATGGATCGTACGAATGAATTAGAATGGATCGTATGAATGGATTAGAATGGATCGTACGAATGAATTAGAATGGATCGTACAAATGAATTAGAATGGTTACATTCATACGAATGAATTAGAATAGATCGTAGGAATGAATTAAAATGGATCGTATGAACGAATTAGAATGGATCGTACGAATGAATTAGAATGGATACATTCGAGCGAATGAATTAGAATGGATCGTACGAATGAATTAGAATGGATCATAGGAATGAATTAGAATGGATCGTGCAAATGAATTAGAATGGATACATTCGTGCGAATGAATTAGAATGGATCGTAGGAATGAATTTGAATGGATCGTACGAATGAATTAGAATGGCTGCATTCGTGCGAATGAATTAGAATGGATCGTAGGAATGAATTAGAATGGATCGTACGAATGAATTAGAATGGTTACATTCGTGCGAATGAATTATAATGGATCAGACGAATGAATTAGAATTGATCGTGCGAATGAATTAGAATGGATCATACGATTGAATTTTAATGGATCGTACAAATAAATTAGAATGGATACATTTGTGCGATGAATAAGAATGGAGTGTACGAATGAATTAGAATGGAGCATACGAATGAATTAGAATGGATACATTCGAGCGAATGAATTAGAATAGATCGTAGGAATGAATTAGAATGGATCGTGCGAATGAATTAGAATGAATCGTACAAATGAATTAGAATGGATCGTACGAATGAATTAGAATGGATTGTGCGAATGAATTAGAATGGATCGTACGAATGAATTAGAATGGATCGTGCGAATAAATTAGAATGGATCAACAAATGAATTAGAAAGGTTGTATTCGTGAGAATGAATTAGAATGGATCCTACGAATGAATTAAAATGGATCATGCGAATGAATTTGAATGGATCGTACGAATGAATAAGAATGGATCGTACGAATGAATTAGAATATTTCGTACGAATGAATTAGAATGGATCGTACGAATGAATCAGAATGGATCGTGCGAATGAATTAGAATGGATCGTACGATTGAATTAGAATGGATCCACCGAATGAGTTAGAATGGATCATACGAATGAATTAGAATGGATCATACGAATGAATAAGAATGGATTGTGCGAATGAATTATAATGTATCGTATGAATGAAAAAGAATGGATCGTACGAATGAATTAGAATGGATCGTATGAACGAATTAGAATGGATCGTATGAACGAATTAGAATGGATCGTATGAATGAATTAGAATGGATACATTCGAGCGAATGAATTAGAATGGATCGTACGAATGAATTAGAATGGATCATAGGAATGAATTAGAATGGATCGTATAAATAAATTAGAATGGATACATTCGTGCGAATGAATTACAATGGATCATAGGGATGAATTAGAATGGATCGTACGAATGGATTAGAATGGATTGTACGAATGAATTAGAATGGATCGTACAAATAAATTAGAAAGGTTACATTTGTGAGAATGAATTAGAATGGATCGTATGAATGAATTAGAATGGATCGTATGAATGGATTAGAATGGATCGTGCGAATGGATTAGAATGGATCGTACGAATGATTTAGAATGGATACATTCGTGCGAATGAATTAGAATAGATTGTATGAATGAATTAGAATGGATCGTACGAATGAATTAGAATGGTTACATTCGTGTGAATGAATTAGAATGGATCGTACGAATGAATTAGAATGGATACATTCGAGCGAATGAATTAGAATAGATCGTACGAATGAATTAGAATGGATCGTACAAATGAATTAGAAAGGTTACATTTGTGAGAATGAGTTAGAATGGATCGTATGAATGAATTAGAATGGATCATACGAATGAATTAGAATGGTTACATTCGTGCGAATGAATTAGAATGGATCGTACGAATAGAATAGAATGGATCGTACGAATGAATTAGAATGGATACATTCGAGCGAATGAATTAGAATGGATACATTCGAGCGAATGAATTAGAATGGATCGTACGAATGAATTAGAATGGATCGTAGGAATGAATTAGAATGGATACATTCGTGCGAATGAATTAGAATGGATCGTACGAATGAATTAGAATGGATCGTAGGAATGAATTAGAATGGATACATTCGTGCGAATGAATTAGAATGGATCGTACGAATGAATTAGAATAGATCGTACAAATGAGTTAGAATGGATCGTGCGAATGAATTAGAATTGATCATACGAATGAATTAGAATGGATCGTACGAATGAATTAAATTGGATCGTACGAATGAATTAGAATGGATCGTGCGAATGAATTAGAATGGATACATTCGTGCGAATGAATTAGAATGGATTGTGCGAATGAATTAGAATGGATCGTGCGAATGAATTTGAATGGATCGTGCGAATGCATTAGAATGGATCATACGAATAAATTAGAATGGATCGTACGAATGAATTAGAATGGATACATTCGTGCGAATGAATTAGAATGGATCGTACGAATGAATTAGACTGGATCGTACGAATAAATTAGAATTGATACATTCATGCAAATGAATTAGAATGGATCGTACGAATGAATTAGAATGGATCATACGAATAAATTAGAATGGATCGTACGAATGAATTAGAATGGATCATATGAATGAATTAGAATAGTTACATTCGTGCGAATGAATTAGAATAGATCGTACGAATGGATTAGAATAGATCGTACGAATGGATTAGAACGCATTGTACGATTGAATTAGAATGAATCGTACGAATGAATTAGAATGGATACATTCGTGCGAATTAATTAGAATGGATTGTGCGTATGAATTATAATGGATTGTACGTATGAATTAGAATGGATCGTGCGAATGAACTAGAATGGATACATACATTCATGCGAATGAATTAGAATGGATCGTATGAATGAGTTAGAATGGATCGTATGAATGAATTAGAATGGATACATTCGAGCGAATGAATTAGAATGGATCATATGAAAGAATTAGAATGTATCATATAAATGAATTAGAATGGATCGTACGAATGAATTAGAATGGATCATAGGAATGAATTAGAATGGATCGTACGAATGAATTAGAATGGATTAGAATGGATCGTACGAATGAATTAGAATGGATCGTACGAATGGATTAGAATGGATCGTACGAATGAATTAGAATGGATCATACAAATGAATTAGAAAGGTTACATTCGTGAGAATAAATTAGAATGGATCGTGCGAATGAATTAGAATGGATCGTACGAACGAATTAGAATGGATCGTATGAACGAATTAGAACGGATCGTACCAATGAATTAGAATGGATACATTCGAGCGAATGAATTAGAATGGATCGTACGAATGAATTAGAATGGATCATAGGAATGAATTAGAATGAATCGTGCAAATGAATTAGAATGGATACATTCATGCGAATGAATTAGAATGGATCATAGGAATGAATTAGAATGGATCGTACGAATGAATTAGAATGGTTACATTCGTACGAATGAATTAGAATGGATCGTACGAATGGATTAGAATGGATCGTACGAATGGATTAGAATGGATCGTACGAATGAATTAGAATAGATCGTACAAATGAATTAGAAAGGCTACATTTGTGAGAATGAATTAGAATGGATCGTAAGAATGAATTAGAATGGATCGTACGAATGGATTAGAATGCATCGTACGAATGAATTAGAATAGATCGTACGAATGAATTAGAATGGATCGTACGAATGAATTAGAATGGATCGTATGAATGGATTAGAATGCATTGTACGAATGAATTAGAATGGATCGTACGAATGGATTAAAATGGATAATACGAATGAATTAGAATGGATCGTACGAATGAATTAGAATGGATACATTCGAGCGAAAGAATTAGAATGGATCGTACGAATGAATTAGAATGGATCACAGGAATGAATTAGAATGGATCGTGCAAATGAATTAGAATGGATACGTTCGTGCGAATGAATTAGAATGGATCGTAGGATAGAATTAGAATGGATCGTACAAATGAATTAGAAAGGTTACATTCGTGCGAATGAATTAGAATAGATCGTACGAATGGATTAGAATGGATCGTACGAATGGATTAGAATGGATTGTACGAATGAATTAGAATGGATCGTACAAATGAATTAGAATGGATTGTACGAATAAATTAGAATTGATTGTACGAATGAATTAGAATGGATTGTATGAATAAATTAGAACGGATCGTACGAATGAGTTAGAATTGATCGTGCGAATGAATTAGAATGGACCATAGGAATGAATTAGAATGGATCGTGCAATTGAATTAGAATGGATACATTCGTGCGAATGAATTAGAATGGTTCGTAGGAATGAATTAGAATGGATCATACGAATGAATTAGAATGGTTACATTCGAGCGAATGAATTAGAATGGATCGTACGAATGGATTAGAATGGATCATACGAATGAATTAGAATGGATCGTACGAATGAATTAGAATGGATCGTGCGAATGAATTAGAATGGATCATACGAATGAATTAGAATGGATCGTGCGAATGAATTAGAATGGATCGTACGAATGAATTAGAATGGATAGTGCGAATGAGTTAGAATGGATCGTATGAATGAATTAGAATGGATACATTCGTGCGAATGAATTAGAATGGATCATACGAATGAATTAGAATGGATCGTACGAATGAATTAGAATGGATCGTACGAACGAATTAGAATGGATCGTATGAACGAATTAGAATGGATCGTACGAATGAATTAGAATGGATACATTCGAGTGAATCAATTAGAATGGATCGTACAAATAAATTAGAAAGGTTACATTCTTGAGAATGAATTAGAATGGATCATACGAATGAATTAGAATGGATCATGCGAATTAATTTGAATGGATCGTACGAATGAATTAGAATGGATCGAACGAATGAATTAGAATGGATACATTCGAGCGAATGAATTAGAATAGATCATAGGAATGAATTAGAATGGATCATATGAATGAATTAGAATGGATCGTGCGAATGAATTAGAATGGATTGTATGAATGAATTAGAATGGATACATTCGTGCGAATGAATTAGAATGGATCGTACGAATGAATTAGAATGGATCGTACGAATGAATTATAATGAATCATACGAATGAATTAGAATGGATCGTACGAATGAGTTAGAATGGATACATTTGTACGAATAAATTAGAATGGATTGTACGAATGAATTAGAATGGATACATTCTTATGAATAAATTAGAATGGATCGTATATTCGTGCAAATAAATTTGAATGGATCATACGAATGAATTAGAATGGATCGTGCGAATGAATTAGAATGAATCGTACGAATGCATTTGAATGGATCGTACGAATGAATTAGAATGAATCGTACGATCCATTCTAATTCATTCGTCCGATCCATTCTAATTCATTCGCACGAATGTATCCATTCTAATTCATTCGTACAATCCATTCTAATTCATTCGTACGATCCTTTCTAATTCATTCGCTTGATCCATTCTAATTCATTCCTACGATCTATTCTAATTCATTCGTTCGATCCTTTCTAATTCATTCGTACGATCCATTCTAATCCATTCGTACGATCCATTCTAATCCATTCGTACGATCCATTCTAATTCATTCGCTTGAATGTATCCATTCTAATTCATTCATACGATCCATTCTAATTCGTTCATACGATCCATTCTAATTCGTTCGTACGATCCATTCTAAAATGAGTTAGAATGGATCATACGAATGAATTAGAATGGATCGTACGAATGAATTAGAATGGATTGTGCGAATGAATTAGAATGGATCGTATGAATTAGAACAGATCGTGCGAATGAATTAGAATGGATCGTACAAATGAATAAGAATGGATCATACGAATGAATTAGAATAGTTATATTCATGCGAATGAATTAGAATGGATCGTACGAATGAATTAGAATGGATCATACGAATGAATTAGAATGGTTAGAATGGATACATTCGAGCGAATGAATTAGAATAGATCATACGAACGAATTAGAATGGATCATACGAATGAATTAGAATGGATACATTTGTGCGAATGAATTAGAATGGATCGTGAAAATGAATTAGAATGGATACATTCGTGCGAATGAATTAGAATAGATCGTAGGAATGAATTAGAATGGATCGTACGCATGAATTAGAATAGATCGTGCGAATAAATTAGAATGTATCATAAGAATGAATTAGAATAGATATATTCATGCGAATGAATTAGAATGGATCGTACGACTGAATTTGAATGGATCGTGCGAATGAATTAGAATGGATCATACGAATGGATTAGAATAGATAGTACGAATGGATTAGAATGAATCGTATGAATGAATTAGAATGGATCATACAAATGAATTAGAAAGGTTACATTCGTGAGAATGAATTAGAATGGATCGTACGAATGAATTAGAATGGATCGTACGAATGGATTAGAATGGATCGTACGAATGAATTAGAATGAATCGTACAAATGAATTAGAATGGTTACATTCGTGCGAATGAATTAGAATAGATCGTAGGAATGAATTAGAATGGATCGTATGAACGAATTAGAATGGATCGTACGAATGAATTAGAATGGATACATTCGAGCGAATGAATTAGAATGGATCGTACGAATGAATTAGAATGGATCATAGGAATGAATTAGAATGGATCGTGCAAATGAATTAGAATGGATACATTCGTGCGAATGAATTAGAATGGATCGTAGGAATGAATTAGAATGGATCGTACGAATGAATTAGAATGGCTGCATTCGTGCGAATGAATTAGAATGGATCGTAGGAATGAATTAGAATGGATCGTACGACTGAATTAGAATGGTTACATTCGTGCGAATAAATTATAATGGATCAGACGAATGAATTAGAATTGATCGTGCGAATGAATTAGAATGGATCATACGATTGAATTTGAATGGATCGTACGAATAAATTAGAATGGATACATTTGTGCAATGAATAAGAATGGAGTGTACGAATGAATTAGAATGGAGCATACGAATGAATTAGAATGGATACATTCGAGCGAATGAATTAGAGTAGATCGTAGAAATGAATTAGAATGGATCGTGCGAATAAATTAGAATGAATCGTACAAATGAATTAGAATGGATCGTATGAATGAATTAGAATGGATCGTGCGAATGAATTAGAATGGATCGTACGAATGAATTAGAATGGATCGTGCGAATAAATTAGAATGGATCAAACAAATGAATTAGAAAGGTTATATTCGTGAGAATGAATTAGAATGGATCCTACGAATGAATTAAAATGGATCATGCGAATGAATTTGAATGGATCGTACGAATGAATAAGAATGGATCGTACGAATGAATTAGAATAGATCATACGAATGAATTAGAATGGATCGTACGAATAAATTAGAATGGATCGTGCAAATGAATTAGAATGGATCGTACGATTGAATTAGAATGGATCCACCGAATGAGTTAGAATGGATCATACGAATGAATTAGAATGGATCATACGAATGAATTAGAATGGATTGTGCGAATGAATTATAATGTATCGTATGAATGAATAAGAATGGATCGTTCGAATGAATTAGAATGGATCGTGCGAATGAATTAGAATGAATCATACGAATGCATTAGACTGGATCGTACGAATGAATTAGAATGAATCGTACGGTCCATTCTAATTCATTCGTCCGATCCATTCTAATTCATTCGCACGAATGTATCCATTCTAATTCATTCGTACGATCCATTCTAACTCATTCGTACGATCCATTCTTATTCATTTATACGATCCATTCTAATTTATTCGCACATTCCATTCTAATTCATTCGTACTATCCATTCTAATTCATTCGTATGATCCATTCTAACTCATTCGGTGGATCCATTCTAATTCATTCGTACGATCCATTCTAATTCATTCTAATTCATTCGTACGATCCATTCTAATTCATTCCTATGATCCATTCTAATTCATTTGCATGATCCATTCGTACGATCCATTCTAATCCATTCGTACGATCCATTCTAATTCATTCTTACGATCCATTCTAATTCATTCGTATGATACATTCATATGACTGAATTAGAATGGATTGTACGAATGAATTAGAATTGATCATACGAATGAATTAGAATGGATCGTACGAATGAATTAGAATGGATCGTACGAATGAATTAGAATTGATCGTATGAATGAATTAGAATGGATCATACGAATGGATTAGAATGGATCGTACGAATGGATCATGCGAATGAATTAGAATGGATCGTAGAAATGAATTAGAATGGATCGTACGAATGAATTAGAATGGATCGTATGAATGAATAAGAATGGATCGTACGAATGAATTAGAATGGATTGTACGAATGAATTAGAATGGATACATTCGTGCGACTGAATTAGAATGTATCGGACGAATGAATTAGAATGGATCGTACGAATAAATTAGAATGGATCGTGTGAATGAATTAGAATGGATCGTACGAATGAATTAGAATGGATCCACCGAATGAGTTAGAATGGATCATTCGAATGAATTAGAATGGATCGTACGAATGAATTAGAATGGATTATGCGAATGAATTAGAATGGATCGTATGAATGAATAAGAATGGATCGTACGAATGAATTAGAATGGATCGTGTGAATGAATTAGAATGAATCGTGCGAATGAATTAGAATAGATCGTATGAATGAATTAGAATGGATCGTACGAATGAACTAGAATGGATCGTGCGAATGAATTTGAATGGATCGTGCGAACGAATTAGAATGGATCATACGAATGAATTAGAATGGATCGTACGAATGAATTAGAATGGATACATTTGTGCGAATGAATTAGCATGGATTGTATAAATGAATTAGACTCGATCGTACGAATAAATTAGAATAGATACATTCATACGAATGAATTGGAATTGATCATAGGAACGAATTAGAATGGATCGTACGAATGAATTAGAATGGATCATATGAATAAATTAAAATGGTTACATTCGTGCGAATGAATTAGAATGGATCGTACGAATGGATTAGAATGGATCGTACGAATGGATTAGAATGGATACATTCGTGCGAATGAATTAGAATGGATCGTACGAATGAATTGGAATGGATCATAGGAATGAATTAGAATGGATCATGCAAATGAATTAGAATGGATACATTCGTGCGAATAAATTAGAATGGATCGTAGGAATGAATTAGAATGGATCGTGCAAATGAATTAGAATGGATATATTCGTGCGAATGAATTAGAATGGATCGTACGATTGAATTAGAATGGATCCATTCTAATTCATTTGTACGATCCATTCTTATTCATTCATACGATCCATTCTAATTCATTCTCACAAATGTAACCTTTCTAATTCATTTGTACGATCCATTCTAATTCATTCGTACGATCCATTATAATCCATTCGTACGATCCATTATAATCCATTCGTACGATCCATTCTAATTCATTCGCACGAATGTAACCATTCTAATTCATTCGTACGATCCATTCTAATTCATTCCTACGAGATCCATTCTAATTCATTCGTATGATCCATTCTAATTTATTCATTCAAATATATCCATTCTAATTCATTCGTACGATCCATTCTAATTGATTCGCACGATCCATTCTAATTCGTTCGTACGACCCATCCTAATTCATTCGTACGATCCATTCTAATTCATTCGTACAATCCATTCTAATTCAGTCATATGAATGTATCCATTTTAATTCATTCGTACGATCCATTCTAATTCATTCGTACGATCTAATTCATTCGTTCGATCCATTCTAATTCATTCGTATGATCGATTCTAATCCATTCGTACGATCCATTCTAATCCATTCGTACGATCCATTCTAATCCATTCGTACGATCCATTCTAATTCATTCGCACGAATGTAAACATTCTAATTCATTCGTACGATCCATTCTAATTTATTCCTACGAGATCCATTCTAATTCATTCGTATGATCCATTCTAATTTATTCGTTCAAATATATCCATTCTAATTCATTCGTACGATCCATTCTAATTCATTCGCACGATCCATTCTAATTCATTCGTACGACCCATCCTAATTTATTCGTACGATCCATTCTAATTCATTCGTACAATCCATTCTAATTCAGTCATATGAATGTATCCATTTTAATTCATTCGTACGATCCATTCTAATTCATTCGTACGATCTAATTCATTCGTTCGATCCATTCTAATTCATTCGTACGATCCATTCTAATTCATTCGTATGATCCATTCTAATTTATTCGTTCAAATATATGCATTCTAATTCATTCCTATGATCCATTCTAATTCATTCGCACGATCCATTCTAATTCATTCGTATGATCCATTCTAATTCATTCGTATGATCAATTCTAATTCATTCGCACGATCCATTCAAATTCATTTGTACGATCTTTTCTAATTCATTCGTACGATCCATTCTAATTCATTCGCACGAATGTATCCATTCTAATTCATTCGTACGATCCATTCTAATTCATTCGCACTATCCATTCTAATTCATTCGTACGATCCATTCTAATTCATTCGTACGATCCATTCTAATTCATTCGTACGATCCATTCTAATTAATTCGCACAAATGTATCCATTCTAATTTATTCGTACGATCCATTCTAATTCACTCCCACAATCCATTCTAACTAATTCGCACAAATGTATCCAATCTAATTCATTCGTACGATCCATTCTAATTCATACGCATAAATATAACCTTTCTAATTCAATCGTACGATCCATTCTAATTCATTCCTATGATCCATTCTAATTCATTCGCACGAATGTATCCATTCTAATTCATTTGCACGATTCATTCTAATTCATTCCTATGATCCATTCTAATTCATTCGTACGATCCATTCTAATTCATTCGCTCAAATGTATCCATTCTAATTCATTCGTACGATCCATTCTAATTCATTCGCACGAATGTATCCATTCTAATTCATTTGCACCATCCTTTCTAATTCATTCCTATGATCTATTCTAATTCATTCGTACGATCCATTCTAATTCATTCTCACAATGCATTCTAATCCATTCTAATTCATTCGTACGATCCATTCTAACTCATTCGCACGATCCATTCTAACTCATTCGTACGATCCATTCTAATTCATTCATATAAATGAATTAGAATGGATCGTACGAAAGAATTAGAATGGATCGTGCGAATGAATTAGAATGAATCGTACGAATGCATTAGAATGGATCGTATGAATGAATTAGAATGAATCGTATAAATGAATTAGAATAGATCGTGCGAATAAATTAGAATGGATCATACGAATGAATTAGAATAGCTATATTCATGCGAATGAATTAGAATGGATCGTACAAATGAATAAGAATGGATCGTGCGAATGAATTAGAATGGATCGTATGAATAAATTAGAGTGGATCGTACGAATGAATTAAAATGGATACATTTGTGCGAATAAGAATGGATCGTACGAATGGATTAGAATTAGATCGTACGAATGAATTAGAATGGATCGTACGAATGAATTAGAATGAATCATACGAATGCATTAGAATGGATCATACAAATGATTTAGAATTAATTAGAATGGATACATTCAAGCGAATGAATTAGAATGGATACATTCGAGCGAATGAATTAGAATGGATCGTACGAATGAATTAAAATGGATCGTGCGAATGAATTAGAATGGATCGTACGAATGAATTAGAATGGATCGTACGAATGGATTAGAATGGATCGTACGAATGAATTAGAATGGATCATGCGAATGAATTTGAATGGATCGTACGAATGAATTAGAATGGATCATACGAATGAATTTGAATGGATCGTACGAATGAATTAGAATGGATACATTCGAGCGAATGAATTAGAACTGATCGTAGGAATGAATTAGAATGGATCGTGCGAATGAATTAGAATGAATCGTACGAATGAATTAGAATGGATCGTACGAATAAATTAGAATGGATACATTTGTGCGAATGAATTAGAATGGATCGTATATTCGTGCAAATGAATTAGAATGGATCGTACAAATGAATCCATTCTAATTCATTCGCACGAATGTATCCATTCTAATTCATTTGCATGAATGTATCCATTCTAATTTATTTGTACGAATGAATTAGAATGGATCGTACGAACGAATTAGAACGGATTGTACGAATGAATTAGAATGGATACATTCGTGCGAATGAATTAGAATATATCGTACGAATGAATTAGAATGGATTGTACGAATGAATTAGTTCGTACGAATGAATTAGAATGGATCGTACGAATGAATTAAAATGGATACAATCGAGCGAATGAATTAGAATGGATACATTTGTGCGAATGAATTAGAATGGATCGTACGAATGAATTAGAATGGATCGTACGATGCAATCTAATTCATTCGTACAATGCGTTCTAATCCATTCGTACGATCCATTATAATTTATTCGTACGATCTATTCTAATTCATTCGCACGAATGTATCCATTCTAATTCATTCGTACATTCTAATTCATTTGCACAATCCATTCTAATTCATTCCTATGATCCCCATTCTATTTCATTCGTACGATCTATTCTAATTCATTCGCTCGAATGTATTTATTCTAATTCATTCGTGCGATCCATTCTAATTCGTTCATACGATCCATTCTAATTCGTTCGTACGATCCATTCTAATTCATTCATACGATCTATTCTAATTCATTCGTACGATCCATTCTAATTCATTCTCACAAATGTAACCTTTCTAATTCATTTGTACGATCCATTCTAATTCATTCATACGATCCATTCTAATCCATTCGTACGATCCATTCTAATTCATTCGTACAATCCATTCTAATTCATTCGTACGAATGTATCCCTTCTAATGCATTCGTACGATTCATTCTAATTCATTCTCATGAATGTAACCTTTCTAATTCATTTGTATGATCCATTCTAATTCATTTGTACGATCCATTCTAATCCATTCGTACGATCCAATCTAATCCATTCGTACGATCCATTCTAATTCATTCGTACGATCCATTCTAATTCATTCTCACAAATGTAACCTTTCTAATTCATTTGTACGATCCATTCTAATTCATTCGTACGATCCATTCTAATCCATTCGTACGATCCATTCTAATCCATTCGTACGCTCCATTCTAATTCATTCTCACAAATGTAACCTTTCTAATTCATTTGTACGATCCATTCTAATTCATTTGTACGATCCATTCTAATCCATTCGTACGATCCATTCTAATTCATTCGTACGATCCATTCTAATTCATTCGTACAAATGTATCTGTTGGGGGTAGACAGAAACCACATATCTTGGGTAGCATTGCAAACGCATCTGAGATAAGAGTTCTCGAGGGAGCCCGTCCAAAAAGCTCGCCCTCCCAGCCCATCAGGAGCCCGCCCCCCCCACAGGGAGCTGGATGGACACCTTGTATCTGAGTGCAGCTCGCCTCTCCCAACCCCTCAGGAGCTCGCCCCACAGGGAGCTGGATGGACACCTTGTATCTGAGTGCAGCTCGTAGGAGTTCGCTCCCCCGTGCTCAACAAATCACCTTGACAGGGAGCGAGATCCACATTAGGCTGAAAGGGCCCAGGCCAAGAGCACTCTTAAGAGCTCGCCTGAGCTCGATGGAGCTCGCCTGAGATCGCCCAGAAGCTCGCTCAGGAGCTCGCCTGAGCTCGACGGAGCTCGCCCGAGATCACCCAGAAGCTCGCTCAGGAGCTCGCCCCGTAGCTCGCCAAGCTCACCCAGGAGCTCACCTAAGCTCGCTCAGGAGCTCGCCCCGGAGTTCGCCAAGCCCGCGCGAGAACTCGCTGGCAGTGATAGCGGGAGTTAGACCGTCATGCATAACGAAGACACCGGCATCGCGAACGCCCCTAGCTCGCGCAGGAGCTCGCCCCTAGCTCGCTCAGGAGCTCGCCCAAGCTCGCCAGAATTCCCCAGTTTATCGAGGAGGTTGCTCCCGCGAGGTCCGACTCTTGATAGATGTGGAAGAGAAGGCGGAGCAATAGAGGGCGAGCTCACCTTAGCTCCCCGTCGGAGGTCTCCCACAATGTATGAGGAGATGCCAGGTGGCAAAACCCCACGGAAGCTACGTGGACAAACGTGGTCCACGGAAGCTCGCTCGAATCAGTTCGAGACCTCCCAGACTTGAACATTCCAGAATGGCCACCTGGCCACGACAAGAAAGATTCCCTCCCCCACTCAAACCGCCTGGCAGGCCTGACGACAGAATGTCAGGGCGCGAGTACCAAGGACCGTCAGACCCACGCGAGCCAGAACGTGGGGGGTCTAGAAGGCGCCGGAAGAATCTCCACGTGTCGGGCCACGGTAGGCCGCCGATTGCTATAAATGCTCACCCCCAGGCTCCATAGTACAGGTTCGAAATCCCTTTTCCTTCCTCTTTGGTCCATTACAGCTCGCCGTTGTGCCATTGTGACTGACTTGAGCGTCGGAGGGTCTGCGCTCCGGAGGGAGCCAGCCGTTCTCACGTTCTCTTTTCTTTGTCTTGCAGGCAGCCCGCACGGACCAGCGAAAAATCCCCCGAACATTTGGCGCCGTCTGTGGGATCTTCGACTGGTTCCTGCGAGAACGCCCACGACCACGCGGTTGAGCGCAGTTCGCTCTCGTAGCCTCAAGGATGGCTCCGGCGACAAGGGGACGCAGGCGACCGAGGACTCGTGCCAGATCTGCGCGCAGCGAGCCTCCAGTCGAGACCCCTCAGCCCCAGGTCCCGCTCAGCGACCAACTCTTGTTGGAGATGTTGGCCACCCAGCGGGCGATGATGGAGGAGCTGACACGATTGCGTCAGGCTCCGGCAGCCAGCCGACGATCTGGGCCGGCGAAGACGGTGTCTCCGGTGCGACCACCGGCGTCAACATCGCGACCGCCCACGGTCGCTCCGGTGCGGCAGGTTTCCCAACCGGAACCCCCAGTCGGGAGAGCGGCTGTACGCGGGGTGCCGGAAACCCCGCTCACAAGGTTGCAGAAGCTAGTCACCCAGCGATCTAGCAACCAGGCGACCTCGCGCGCGACCATTCCCTGCCGCCGTAGCCGAAGCGCCGATTCTGAGGGGTCGGAGGCAAGATCTCTAGAGCGGGATCGCGACCCACGCCATCGGCGACGAGGGAAAGAGCCCGCGGTGGAAATATCTTCGGGAGCTCGAGAGGCAACGGCCTCCCACAGACCAACTGACGCGCCAAAGGAATCCGTGGGTGGACAGCAAGGAGCCCGCCGAGCGGTTGCCCCCGAGGGTCGCCGCGGGGTGGGGCCGACCTCGCCACAAGGGAGCGTACGAGACCGCCTAGGACCTGCGCAGCCGCCTCTGGGAGTTCTCCCCGGGCGCTGGCGGCGACCCAGTGCGCCAGTAGATTTACTTGAAGACCTTGCCGCCCACGGAGGTAGCTCGCCTTTCACCAGCGAGGTCCACCAAGGGGGATTTCCGCACCACTGGACCCCCCCGAAGTTTGTATTGTTCGACGGGTCGCAGGATCCCGTTGACCATCTCTTGGCTTACAGAAAGCTTCTGTTTTTCCGGGACCAAGACCACGTCTTGTGCCGAGCATTCCCGAGCAGTTTGACCGGCTCGGCTTTGAACTGGTTCCACAAGTTGCCGCCCGGCACGATCCCCGACTTTCCAACTCTCTCTAGGCTATTCCTGGAGCAGTATCGCTGCAATAGGCAGCCCCCGAAGAGAATCGAGTCTCTGTTTACTTTAACCATGGGAGCTCGCGAGACGCTCCGGTGCTTCGCAACGCGATTCCGGAGCGCCTACCTCGCTCTGGAAGACGCGGCGGGCCAAGATCGTACCGTGGTGAGCGCTTTCAGAAGCGCCCTCCCCGAGGGTTGCAAGCTTCATGACGCTCTAGTGATCAAGGACCCTCGCACGATGGTCGAACTATTTGCCCTGGTCCAGCAACACATCAAGCTCGAAGACGCTGTGCTAGACCGAAAGGGAAAGGCAGTCGAGCAGCGACCTCCTCCGGCCCCGCGACCGCTCGTCGTCAAGGCCGTGGAGAGAAGGGAGGTGCCCCTGGCGGTGGCTTTGCCTGGACCGCCCGCTGTTCCTGCTGAACAGCCCGCTGAAGCCCCCACGGCTGTCGCTGGAAGGCCGGCGAACTGGCGCCTGCCTCCAGGACCCAGGGAGCGGGATTTCACCGTGCTGACCCACTCGCCAGGACAAATCTTCCATCAGATTCGGAATGAACCTTTCTTCCAGTACCCGCCACCCCTACAGGTCGGAGAGCCTGGCTCTACCGACAACTCACGGCGGTGCGCCTTTCATCGAAGCCCTGGGCATCACACTAACAGATGCCGGGCTCTCAAGAACCACCTCGAGGACTTGGTCACCCAGGGCCACTTGAATCAGTTTATTTCGCCTCCAAGGAGGTTCGAGGTAGTACCGACACGGGCCCCTCGGGAGGGAGATCGCCCGGGGCCCGCTGAGCCCGCCCTGCCTCCGCCTCCCGCGGAAGGACCGGCGATCTGCCATACCATTAGCGGGCGGCTGTGCGGCCCGAGATCCAGTAATGAAGCCCGCCGACGAGTCAGGGAGATGGAGCGGGCACAAAAGGTATTTTCCGTCTCGCTAACTCCTACTTTACTTCAAGCACCAAGGGTGGAAGCCCGCGATTTTCTTTGGTTTTCGGAAGATGACATGACTGGGGTCGTTACGCCCCACAATGACCCCCTCGTCATACGCCTGATGATGGCTAACATCGAGGTGAGGCGAGCTCTGGTTGATCCGGGGAGCGCCGTGGACATCCTTTTTCTGTCGGCCTACCTGCGAATGGGGTTGAGACTCGCCGACCTGTCTCCCTCGACGAGCTCCCTCAGTGGGTTCACCGGAGAGGTCGCCAGAGTGGCAGGGGAGATAACCCTTACGGTGACCGCTGGCCCAGAGGCTCGCCAAGTCCGCTTCGCGGTAGTGGATGGAAGTTCCGCATTTAACGCCATCCTTGGGCGGCCTTGGCTAAGGCAAATGAATGCGGTAGCTTCACCCAACCATCAGGCCCTCAAATTCCCGACCGCGAGCGGGGTCGTAGTAATTCGGGGTGATCAGGTAGCCGCTACCCGATGCGAGCAGGATGTCCTTCACCTCAGGGACATGGAGGTCGCCGAGGCCAAGAGGCCTGCACCCTCCTAGCAATTACCGCCCGCTACGAGCGAGCTATTGGGGAGCCCGCTGGAGGCATCCTCGCTTAAGTCCCCTACTCCACCCCCGGGTGGGAGCGGTGTGGACCTTAAGCTGGAGGAGGGAGGTCGCCCGACAACCCCCAAGAGAGGAAGTTTTCCAATTGCCGAACCACTTCAAGAGGTCGACATTGGCGGCAAGGAAGGGCCAGGAGTTGTTAGCCTCGGGACCTCGCTAACCAAGGGCGAGGTCCTGGCCATAACCAACTTGCTCAGGGAATACCGTGACGTATTCGCCTGGAGCTTCGCGGACATGCCAGGGATTGACCCGGAGGTCGCCTGTCATCGTCTGCACACCATGAAGGAGTTCCCGCCGGTCAAGCAGAAAGCTCGGCACATACCTGCTGCAAAGTCCATTGCAGTGGCGGCAGAGATAGACAAGCTGGAGCGAGCTGGCTTCATCCGCGAGGCGCACTTCCCCGAGTGGATCTCCAATATCGTGGCGGTGCCAAAGAAGAGCGGAGCGGTCAGGGTGTGCATCGACTTCTCCGACCTCAACAAGGCATGCCCGAAGGATGGATTTCCTCTTCCGAGAATAGGCGCACTGGTCGACGCAGCTGTCGGGTTCCAGGCCCTGTCCTTCATGGATGGATATTCTGGGTATAACCAGATACCTCTCCACGCCGACGATCAGGAGAAGACCGCCTTCTACTCCGGAGCGGGCTACCAGAAGTTGTACTGCTATCGAGTGATGCCGTTCGGACTTAAGAACGCTGGAGCGACATACCAAAGGCTAGTCACTCAGATGTTCAAAGATCAGATCGGCAGAAACGTCGAAGTTTACGTAGACGACCTCCTGGTGAAGAGTCGGGAGAGGGAGGGGCATGTTGCCGATCTCCGCAAAACCTTCGAGGTACTGAGAAAGTACCAAATGAGGCTAAACCCGGCGAAGTGCGCATTCGGGGTGACGTCGGGGAAATTCCTCGGGTACCTGGTCACCCACAGGGGGATCGAGGCCGACCCTGGGCAGATCCGAGCACTTGTCGAGATGCCCGCGCCGAGGACCCGGCAGGAAGTCCAGAGGCTGAGCGGGCGAATCGCCGCGCTCAATCGGTTCATCTCCAAATCCTCAGACAACTGCCGACCTCTTTTCGAGTTGCTACGAAAAGGAGCAAGCATTTGTTGGGATGAGAAGTGCGAGCACGCCTTCCAAAAGATCAAGGACTACCTGGCGAGCCCACCGATCTTAGCGGCACCCAAAGAGGGCGCCGAACTCGGCGTGTACCTTGCGGTCACTGAGAATGCGGTGAGCGGGGTCCTGGTTGTGGAAGAAGCAAAGGTGGAGCGGCCTGTCTACTTTGTAAGCCACACGATGCTTCCCGCCGAGCTCCGGTATCGACCAATCGAGAAGGTCGCATTGGCCTTGGTCCTTACCGCGAGAAAGCTCCACCCCTACTTCTCGGCGCACCCTGTCAGGGTCATCACAGAGCACCCTCTAAAGAGCGCGCTCTCCAGGCCCTCAGTAGCCGGCAGGCTCTACCGTTGGTCCGCCGAGCTCGCCGCCTACGGCTTGGAGTATGTCCCTCGAGTTGCGGTCAAAGGACAGGCGCTCGCCGATTTCTTGGCGGACTTCCCCATAGAAGAACCGGTCCAGTACCGGGAGGATGAGCCAACTGAGGCACACCCTGGGAAGGCGAGGTTCTTGGACAATCAAGGCGAGCATCCTCCAACTAAGCGTTCAAAGGAGGCAGGCTGGGAATTATTCGTCGATGGATCCTCCAACGCTTTGGGGGCCGGGATCGGGGTCGCACTGATCGCCCAGTCGGTACTTCTGGAAAAGTCAGTCCGACTGGATTTCGCCGCTACCAACAATGAGGCGGAATATGAGGCGCTGCTGGCCGGCCTGGAGCTCGCCAAAGAGGTAGGCGCCAAACGCCTGAAGGTCTTTAGCGATTCTCAGCTAATTGTTTGCCAAGTCAATGGGGAGTACGCCTCTCGGGACGCACGAATGGCGGGCTACGTGGATCTGGTGAAGCACAAGGCTGCGGAGTTCGAAAAGATTTCCTTCGAGCAAATTCCGCGAGCCGATAATAGGCGAGCTGATGCTTTGGCAAACGCCGCCTCTTTGCTGGGAACATCAGAGGCTCGCCAGATTCTCATCGAAGTCCAAAGTCAGTCTCGGCTCCAACTGATGGAGCCCGCTGTTAACCAAGTCTCCGCCAACGTACCACTCAGCGGGTGGACCGCCCCCATTTTTCGCTTTCTCCAGAAGGGCGAGCTACCAGAGGATAGAGAGGAAGCCCGGCGAGTGGAGAAATGCGCTGGGCGCTATCTCATTCGCTGGGATCGCCTTTTTCGAAGATCCTTTGGCGGGCCAAGTCTCCGTTGCGTCGAGAGCCCGGAAACCGAAGAAGTTCTAAAGTGCATTCACTCTGGCGAGCTGGGAAACCACGCTGGTGGGCGGTCTCTTGCTGCGAAAGTACGAAGGCAAGGATACTGGTGGCCCACTCTGGAGCAAGACGCTTTGAAGGTCGCCCAGAGGTGCATCCAGTGCCAGAAGCACGCCACCACGAACCATATGCCCGCAGAAGAACTGCATCCTCTGGCGAGCCCCTGGCCTTTCCAGCAATGGGGGTTGGACATCGTGGGACCTTTCCCTGTGTCAGCCCGGCAAAAGAAATTCATCCTAGTAGCTACGGACTACTTCACCAAATGGGTGGAAGCGGTCCCGCTAGCTAAGATAGGCGAGAAGCAAGTCAAGGACTTCCTTTGGAAGAATATCTTCTGCCGCTTTGGGCTGCCACGAGTGCTGATCACCGACAATGGTCGCCAGTTCGACAATCGCTTGATCAGAAGCTTTTGTGTTGAATATGGGGTCGACCTAAGGTTCTCATCCCCAAGGTACCCTCAAAGCAACGGGCAGGCCGAAGCGACGAATCGCGTGATCTTGGACAACCTCAAGAAGAGGCTGGAAGGGAAAAAAGGATTGTGGGAGCAGGAGCTCGATGGAGTCTTGTGGGCCTATCGCACTACTCCACGTCGCTCAACTAACGAATCCCCTTTCAGTCTCACTTTTGGTTGCGAAGCCGTGCTACCCATAGAGGCCGAGCTGCCCACTGAAAGAAGGTTTGCGTCGGCGGAGGTCGACAACGACAAACTGCTAGTCGACTCCCTTGATCAACTTGAAGAAAGACGAGAGCGCGCCAATCTACACCTCGCCGGATACCGACAAGAGATGAAGCACGCCTATGATAAAAGAGTCCGCCATCGGGCATTCAAAGCCGGGGACATGGTGATGAGGAAGGTGTTCGCAAACACTCAAGAGCCTAATGCAGGAAAGCTCGCGGCGAACTGGGAAGGCCCTTACATAATACGCGAAGCGCGAGGCCAGGGGGCTTACCAGTTGATGACCGCTGAAGGCGACCTGTTAGAGCGGCCTTGGAATGCTTTACACCTTCGCAAGTTCTATGCCTAAGGAAATTTTTGTAAAATTTTCTTTTTGAAGAAGTTATGAATGAATGATGGGATTTTCCACAACGAACTCCACCCGGAAGCTCGCTGCACCAAGAGCTCGCTTGATCTACAAAGCAGTCCGCCGTTGTGCGGACTTAAAGCAAGACCGGGATCCTCAGAGGCAGCCAGTGGGCGACCTTGAGCTTCCCGGGGCAGTCCGCCGTTGTGCGGACTTAAAGCAAGACCGGGATCCTCAGAGGCAGCCAGTGGGCGACCTTGAGCTTCCCTGGGTAGTCCGCCGTTATGCGGACTTAAAGCAAGACCGGGATCCTCAGAGGCAGCCAGTGGGCGACCTTGAGCTTCTCGGGGCAGTCCGCCGTTGTGCGGACTTAAAGCAAGACCGGGATCCTCAGAGGCAGCCAGTGGGCGACCTTGAGCTTCCCGGGGCAGTCCGCCGTTATGCGGACTTAAAGCAAGACCGGGATCCTCAGAGGCAGCCAGTGGGCGACCTTGAGCTTCTCGGGGCAGTCCGCCGTTGTGCGGACTTAAAGCAAGACCGGGATCCTCAGAGGCAGCCAGTGGGCGACCTTGAGCTTCCCGGGGCAGTCCGCCGTTGTGCGGACTTAAAGCTAGACCGGGATCCTCAGAGGCAGCCAGTGGGCGACCTTGAGCTTCCCGGGGAAGTCCGCTGCCCAAGAGGACTCTAAGCCTAACTAGGATCCTTCGCGTTCACCTGCCATGAACGGAAGCATCCTGGCGTTGGCGTACCCCTCGAAGGGCGAGCCCACCGAACAGGACCATCGAAGAAATTAACCGGGCAGGGGGCAGCTAGCACTTATTAGTTTTCTTTTAAAAATAAAAATGGTTTAAGTCTCTGAGTGTAGGGAAGTTTTTGAAGTCTTTTTGGTTTGCTTAAACGTTTTCCGGGCTCAGAGACTTGTCGAGTTTTTGCGAGCATGCCGAGTTTTTCGTATTGCATATGTTTTAAAAATAAAAAGATTGAATCGAATTAGCCGCCTCGCCCGGGGTATCACTCTCGAGGTCGCTGTGAACTCCTAGAGCGGACTCATGAGCAACGCAAAGAAAGATAAAAAGACACAAAGTCGAGCTTAAAAAGATGAAAATTTTATTGATAGACGAGAATTACAAAAACAGTTGCAAAGCTGCGAGCTCAAGGCTTGCTTGTCTCCGCCCCACTGTCGTCTCCTCGGCGCCGCTTCTTCGACCTTTCGGTCTTGTATTTCTCCACAGCGGCCAGGGCGCCTTTCTTGAGGAGATCGTCCAGTTGAGTTTGGAGGCGGTCTTGCTGAGCCCGAAGGCCGTTGGCGTGCGTCTCCTTCAAGGCAGCGATCTCCGTCTTCAGAGCAGCAACCTCGCCTTGAAGTTGAGCCGCCTCCCGCTGCGCGACCTCCCGGGCGGACACAGCTTCGTCTCGCTCCGCCTTGGCCTTGAAGAGGGCGGTAGCGGACAGGCCTTTGGCTACCTCGGCCATGGCGAGGCCTGACGCCAGGGTTTTGACCCTGCGGTGCAGTGCCTCTGACTCCGCCTTCAGCTCCTCGGAGCCCTTGGCTAGCTGGAGCTCGTGGATGTGCTCGTCCACCTTGCGCTCAGACCCCCGAAGGGAATCATCGAACAAGGCGGCCAGCGCCTTCCCGGCCCCAGCGACCTCCGCGGCCAGCGCCTGGCCCTGCTTCTCCGCCTGCATAAGGAAGGTGAAAGAGTCAGCAAAAATTAAGACTAAGATTTATAAGGAGGCAGGTGCGGTGAGTACCTCGGCAAGGCGTTCGCTTATGAAAGCGAAGGGAGCCCGCGCGAAAACGTTGCGGCCCAGCAGCTGCCGCACGTAGTGGGGCGCCCTCCCCTCCTCCGCAGAGGAGCCCGCGCTGGGACCCCCGGGAGCTCCGGAAGGAGGGGGCACGCCAGGAGGAGTGGGGGCTATCACCTCCCCCGGGCGAGCTCTGGCTCCTGGCGGGCTCGGAGGGTCCGCGGTGGCCCCCTTGGCCTCTGGCTCCGAGCTGGAGGACTCGGAGTCGGAGCCAATGTCAACAAAGCTAGGGGACCTGTAGACCAGGTCCCCTAAGCCCTGCTGGGAGCCCGCCCCCTCCTGGCCTTCTGCAGGAGGCGAGGCCGGAGGGGCGGGAGCTGGAGCGGCCGCCGGTGTAGAGGCCGCGGGAGTTGGAGCCGAGGCCGGCAAGGAGGTCGCAGCGACGGCGTCGGACTCGCCCTGCTGGACCCCTGCCCCGTCGGCGGGAGATGGAGGCTCCTGCCCGCTCGATCCCGGCCCTGGTGCGGGAGCTGATGGAGTCGCGGGCTTCATCCCTTGGGCGGGAGCAACAGGCTCCGCCCGAGGAGCTTGAGGGGCGGGCTCTTCTTCCTCGGAGCCTGTTGCCTCCTCCGCAGAGTCCGTCCAGCTGGGCTCCGAGCCCAAGCCCGCCTCCTCCAGCGCTTTCTGCCGTTGCGCCGCCTGGACGTTAGAAGGCGCGGGCCCCGCACGCTTGGCCTTCTTCTTCCCGCGCGCCTCCATCTCCGGCGTCATCACTGCTACACGAAGCGGCACGGTCAGATCGCCCGGAAAGTAGCCCATTAAAATTTGAGCCATCCCGGATTCGACTTCCGCCATGGTTAGCGGGAGGTCGATGTTCGGGTCGTCGGGCTCGACCATTTGGATCTTTCGGCGGACTATGGGAGTTGGGGCAGTGGGCTGACCTGGGCCGGCGTCCGGGCGAAGAGGTGGCGGGGGAGCGGAGGCTTCACCCTGGCGGAGCATCTCTAGGGTGTCGGGGTCGTTGAGAAGGATGGGCGAAGCCCGCCTCCGGACCGTCTTCTTACGGGGGTTGCCTCCCGAGCTCCCGGCCCCCTTGCTGGCCCCTTTGGAGGGAGGGGCGTTCTGCATCGGCGGAATAGCGCCGACCTCCTCCTCTTTCTTCTTCCGGATGGTCTTCTGCTTCAGCAGAATAGCGCCGGTCTTCCCGTCCTTCAGCTGGAAGGCGAAGTCGGGGGCGGTGATCTTCTCCGGAGTCCGCCCACCGAGGTAATGGAGGATCGCATCGTCCAGAGATCGCTCCCGGTCGGGAGCGATGCACTTCTTCTTCCCCGCCTTGTAGAAGGAGATCTCCCGGAAGACCGCCGTCGGGGGAACCCCGGGGTGAGCCGGGACTCCGCTGTGCCGCCCGCGCCAGTCGCCGACCGCCACGAAAGGATAGTCCTTCCAGTGGCGGTCCTTGCTCTCGATGGTGGAGAAGGGGAGCACCTCGCCAGGCCGCCCGGCGAGGTAGAAGTAGCCGCAGCCCGCGGTGCTGAAGACCGGTGAGGGCTTGAGGAGCCACTTTTTGAGCAAGTAGCTCAGTGGGATCCTCGCCTTCAGAGCGGTCTCCAGCTGGGACAGCCCGTAGAGTATCCCCCAGGAGTTTCCTGAGAGTTGGGCGGGGCAAAGCCCCGTCAACTCCAGGAGCTCCCCGGCGAGATGACTCAGGGGGAACCGCAGCCCGGACCACAGCAGCCCGACAGAAGCTACTGTGCCCTGGGGCGGCCTCCCCGAGAGTGGCATCTCGGTGACGAGGATCTCCCGAGGGAGATCGATCGCCGCCCGGATACTGTCCCCGACAGGCACCCCGACGGGGTTTTGCAGCCAGACCACCGCTCTTTCGGTGGCGGGCTCAGCGGCCTGGGCGGCAGCAGCAGCGGCAGCAACAGCAGCAGCAACGTCAGCAGCGGAAGCCATAAGAGCAGAAGGGCTAAAGCGAGCTGAAAGCGCTAGAAGCAAAGGGAGAAGGGAGAGCTGTTTTCACGCAGCAGTAAAAATTGCCCCCCGTCCCCTATTTAAAGGCGAGCGAGAGACAGGTGAATCGATCCGCATTTAATGCCCAAGCGCGCTCGGCGAGGCGACGTGACGGCGATCAAAGCGACAGCTCGCTTCTCTCAAATCGTCGAGCGCCACGTGGACCACGCGTGGAAAAAGCTGCGCCGGCGCCAGCACTGTCCTTTATTGACAAAGAAAGGGACAAATGAGGAGGAGACACGCGTCTCGCGCCGATCGGGGTCTCATGATGAGATTCGCTGTATCAGCGTTGAGCCTCGCGCCGCAGTTAAGGTGAAGCGACCGTTGGAGATTCAGTGCGATACCCAAGTCACAAGATCGCCCGCGGTAGGTGCCCGCAGCTCGCCCGAGGCAGACCCTGGCCGCGTGTGACAAGCTCGCACCGGAAGGAGATCGCTCGTGGCTGACGCTCGTGGCCCGCCCGGCGTTTTTGGAAAAGTACTGAGAGTCAAAACTCTCGATGCAGACCGCCCACGGCAGGTGCCCAAGCTTGCCCGAAGCTGACCCTGACCGCATGTGAGGAGCTCGCATCGCAGGAGATCGCTCATGGCTGATGCTCGTGGCCCGCCCAGCGTTTGTGAAATACTGGCAGTCAAAGTTCTCGGCGCAGGCCGCCATCGCTATTATCTCCGCCCCGCAAGAAAACTGTTACGGCAGACATTGATATCAGGCACATTGCCGGGGATAGGAGTTCGCTAAGACTCCTGAGCAAGCGTCGAGTTTCCTCGATCACTCCCTCAGGAGGGGGTAATGTTGGGGGTAGACAGAAACCACATATCTTGGGTAGCATTGCAAACGCATCTGAGATAAGAGTTCTCGAGGGAGCCCGTCCAAAAAGCTCGCCCTCCCAGCCCATCAGGAGCCCGCCCCCCCCACAGGGAGCTGGATGGACACCTTGTATCTGAGTGCAGCTCGCCTCTCCCAACCCCTCAGGAGCTCGCCCCACAGGGAGCTGGATGGACACCTTGTATCTGAGTGCAGCTCGCAGGAGTTCGCTCCCCCGTGCTCACCAAATCACCTTGACAGGGAGCGAGATCCACATTAGGCTGAAAGGGCCCAGGCCAAGAGCACTCTTAAGAGCTCGCCTGAGCTCGATGGAGCTCGCCTGAGATCGCCCAGAAGCTCGCTCAGGAGCTCGCCTGAGCTCGACGGAGCTCGCCCGAGATCACCCAGAAGCTCGCTCAGGAGCTCGCCCCGTAGCTCGCCAAGCTCACCCAGGAGCTCACCTAAGCTCGCTCAGGAGCTCGCCCCGGAGTTCGCCAAGCTCGCGCGAGAACTCGCTGGCAGTGATAGCGGGAGTTAGACCGTCATGCATAACGAAGACACCGGCATCGCGAACGCCCCTAGCTCGCGCAGGAGCTCGCCCCTAGCTCGCTCAGGAGCTCGCCCAAGCTCGCCAGAATTCCCCAGTTTATCGAGGAGGTTGCTCCCGCGAGGTCCGACTCTTGATAGATGTGGAAGAGAAGGCGGAGCAATAGAGGGCGAGCTCACCTTAGCTCCCCGTCGGAGGTCGCCCACAATGTATGAGGAGATGCCAGGTGGCAAAACCCCACGGAAGCTACGTGGACAAACGTGGTCCACGGAAGCTCGCTCGAATCAGTTCGAGACCTCCCAGACTTGAACATTCCAGAATGGCCACCTGGCCACGACAAGAAAGATTCCCTCCCCCACTCAAACCGCCTGGCAGGCCTGACGACAGAATGTCAGGGCGCGAGTACCAAGGACCGTCAGACCCACGCGAGCCAGAACATGGGGGGTCTAGAAGGCGCCGGAAGAATCTCCACGTGTCGGGCCACGGTAGGCCGCCGATTGCTATAAATGCTCACCCCCAGGCTCCATAGTACAGGTTCGAAATCCCTTTTCCTTCCTCTTTGGTCCATTACAGCTCGCCGTTGTGCCATTGTGACTGACTTGAGCGTCGAAGGGTCTGCGCTCCGGAGGGAGCCAGCCGTTCTCACGTTCTCTTTTCTTTGTCTTGCAGGCAGCCCGCACGGACCAGCGAAAAATCCCCCGAACAGTATCCATTCTAATTCATTCGTACAATCCATTTTAATTCATTCATACGATCTATTCTAATTCATTCGCACGAATGTATCCATTCTAATTCATTCGCACAATCCAATCTAATTCAAACGTACGATCCATTCTAATTCATTCACGTAATGTATTCTAATTCATTCGTACGATCCATTCCAATCATTCTAATTCATTTGTATGAGCTATTCTAATTCATTCGTACGATCCATTTTAATTCATTCGTACGATCCATTCTAATCCATTCGTACGATCCATCTAATTCATTCATACGATCCATTCTAATTCATTCTCACAAATGTAACCTTTCTAATTCATTTGTACGATCCATTCTAATTCATTCGCTCGATCCATTCTAATTCATTCGAATGAATTAGAATGGATACATTCGAGCGAATAAATTAGAATGGATCGTGCGATGAATTAGAATGGATCGTACGAATAGATTAGAATAGATCGTAAGAATGAATTAGAATGGATCATACAAATGAATTAGAAAGGTTACATTCGTAAGAATGAATTAGAATGGATCGTGCGAATGAATTAGAATTGATCGTACGAATGGATTAGAATGGATTGTACGAATGAATTAGAATGGATCATGCGAATGGATTAGAATGGATCGTACGAATGAATTAGAATGGATCGTAGGAATGAATTAGAATGGTTACATTCGTGCGAATGAATTAGAATGGAACGTACGAATGAATTAGAATGGATCGTACGAATGGATTAGAATGGATCGTACGAATGAATTAGAATTGATCATACGAATGAATTAGAATGGATCGGACGAATGAATTAGAATGGATCATACGAATGAATTAGAATGGATCGTGCCAATGAATTAGAATTGATCATACGAATGAATTAGAATGGATCGGACGAATGAATTAGAATGGATACATTTGTACGAATGAATTAGAATGGATCGTACGAATGAATTAGAATGGATCCACCGAATGAGTTAGAATGGATCATACGAATGAATTAGAATGGATCGTACGAATGAATTAAAATGGATTGTGCGAATGAATCTGAATGGATCGTACGAATGAATTAGAATGGATCGTACGAATGAATTAGAATGGATCGTACGAATGAATTAGAATGGATCATACAAATGAATTAGAAAGATTATATTTGTGAGAATGAATTAGAATGGATCGTACGAATGGATTAGAATGGATTGTACGAATGAATTAGTATGGATACATTCGAGCGAATGAATTAGAATAGATTGCAGGAATGAATTAGAATGGATCATATGAATGAATTAGAATGGATCGTGCGAATGAATTAGAATGGATTGTACGAATGAATTAGAATGGGTCGTACGAATGAATTAGAATGCTTACATTCGTGCGAATGAATTAGAATGGATCGTACGAATGGATTCGAATGGATCTTACGATGTACGAATGAATTAGAATGGATCATGCGAATGAATTAGAATGGATCGTACGAATGAATTAGAACGGATACATTCGAGCGAATGAATTAGAATGGATCATACGAATGAATTAGAATGGATCGTACTTTTGAATTAGAATGGATCGTACGAATGAATTAGAATGGATCATAGGAATGAATTAGAATGGATCGTGCAAATGAATTAGAATGGATACATTCGTGCGAATAAATTAGAATGGATCGTACGAATGAATTAGAATGGTTACATTCGTACGAATGAATTAGAATGGATCGTACAAATGAATTAGAAAGGTTGCATTCGTGGGAATGAATTAGAATGGATACATTCGAGCGAATGAATTAGAATGGATCGTACGATCCATTCTAATTCATACATACAATCCATTCTAATTTATTCGTACGATCCATTCTAATCCATCGTACGAATGAATTAGAATTGATCGTACGAATGAATTAGAATGGTTACATTCGTGAGAATGAATTAGAATGGATCGTACGAATGGATTAGAATAGATATATTCATGCGAATAAATTAGAATGGATCGTACGAATGAATTAGAATGGATCGTCCGAATGAATTAGAATGGATCGTATGAATAAATTAGAATGGATCGTGCGAATGAATTAGAATGGATCATATGAATGAATTTGAATGGATCGTACGAATGAATTAGAATGGATACATTCGTGCGAATGAATTAGAATGGATCGGACGAATGAATTAGAATGGATCGTACGAATGAATTAGAATGGTTACATTCGTGCGAATGAATTAGAATGGATCGTACGAATAGATTGGAATGGATTGTAGGAATGGATTAGAATGGATTGTACGAATGAATTAGAATGGATCGTACAAATGAAGTAGAATAGATATATTCATGCGAATTAATTAGAATGGATCGTACGAATGAATTAGAATGGATCGTACGAATGAATTAGAATGGATCGTACGAATGGTTTAGAATGGATCGTACGATCCATTCTAATTCATTCGCTCGAATGTATCCATTCTAATTCATTCTCATGAATGTAACCTTTCTAATTCATTTGTATGATCCATTCTAATTCATTCGTACGAATGTAACCATTCTAATTCATTCGTACGATCCATTCTAATTCATTCCTACGATCCATTCTAATTCATTCGCACGAATGTATCCTTTCTAATTCATTTGTATGATCCATTCTAATTCATTCGTACGATCCATTCTAATTCATTCGTACGATCCATTCTAATCCATTCGTACGATCCATTCTAATTTATTTGTACGATCCATTCTAATTTATTCGCATGAATATATCTATTCTAATTCATTCGTACGATCCATTCTAATTCATTCTCACGAATGTAACCATTCTAATTCATTCGTACGATCCATTCTAATTCATTCGCATGATGGATTAGAATGGATCGTACGAATGGATTAGAATGGATCGTACGAATGAATTAGAATGGATCGTACGAATGAATTAGAATGGATCGGATAAATTAGAATGGATCATACAAATGAATTAGAATGGATCGTGCAAATGGAATAGAATGGATACATTCATACGATCCATTATTATTCATTTGTATGATCCATTCTAATTCATTCGCACGAAAGTAACCATTCTAATTCATTCGTACGATACATTCTAATTCATTCCAGCGATCCATTCTAATTCATTCGCACGAATGTATCCATTCTAATTCATTTGCACGATCCATTCTAATTCATTCCTATGATCCATTCTAATTTCATTCGTACGATCCATTCTAATTCAAACGTACGATCCATTCTAATTCATTCGAACGATCCATTCTAATTCATTCCTACGATCTATTCTAATTCATTCGCTCGAATGTATCCATTCTAATTCATTCGTACGATCCATTCTTATTCATTCGTACGATCCATTCAAATTCATTCGCATGATCCATTCTAATTCATTCGTACGATCCATTCTAATTTATTCGCACGAATGTATCTATTCTAATTCATTCGTACAATCCATTCTAATTCATTCGCACGATCCATTCTAATTCATTCGTATGATCCATTCTAATTCATTCCTACGATCTATTCTAATTCATTTGTATGAACCATTCTAATTCATTCGTACGAATGAATTAGAATGGATCATACGAATGAATTCTAATTCAGTCGTATGAATGTATCCATTTTAATTCATTCGTACGATCCATTCTAATTCATTCGTAAGATCTAATTCATTCGTACGATCCATTCTAGTTTATTCGCACGAATGAATTAGAATGGATCATGCGAATGAATTAGAATGGATCGCACGAATGAATTAGAATGGATCGTATGAATGAATTAGAATAGATCGTACGAATGAATTAGAATGGATCGTGCGAATGGATTAGAATGGATCGTACGAATGAATTAGAATGGATCGTTCAAATATATCCATTATAATTCATTCGCACAAATGTATCCATTCTAATTCATTCGTACGATCTATTCTAATTCACTCGTATGATCCATTCTAATTTATTCGCACGATCTATTCTAATTCATTCGTACGATTCATTCTAATTCATTCGCACGATCCATTCTAATTCATTCGTACGATCCATTCTAATTCATTCGCACGATCGATTCTAATTCATTCGTATGATCCATTCTAATTCATTCGTACGATCTATTCTAATTCATTCGTACGATCCATTCTAATTCTTTCGTACGATCCATTCTAATTCATTCACACGATCTATTCTAATTCATTCGTACAATCCATTCTAATTTATTCGTACGATCCATTCTAATTCATTCGCACTATCCATTCTAATTCATTCGTACGATCCATTCTAATTCATTCGTACGATCCATTCTAATTAGATCGTATGATCCATTCTAATTCATTCGCACAAATGTATCCATTTTAATTCATTCGTACGATCCATTCTAATTTATTCATACGATCCATTCTAATTCATTCGCCTGATCCATTCTAATTCATTCGTACGATCCATTCTAATTCATTCGTATGATCAATTCTAATTCATTCGCACGATCCATTCTAATTCATTCGTATGATCCATTCTAATTCAATTCGTGCAATCCATTCAAATTCATTCGCACGATCCATTCTAATTCATTCGTGCGAATAAATTAGAATGGATCGTATGAATGAATTAAAATGGATCGTACGAATGAATTAGATCGTATGAATGAATTAGAATGGATCGTACGAATGAATTAAAATGGATACATTCATACTACTGAATTAGAATTCATTCGTATGATCCATTCTAATTCAATCATACGAATGAATTAGAATGGATCATACAAATAAATTAGAAAGGTCACATTCGTGAGAATGAATTACAATGGATCGTGCGAATGAATTAGAATTGATCATCCGAATGGATTAGAATGGATCGTACGAATGAATTAGAAAAGATCGTGCGAATGAATTAGAAGGGATCGTACGAATGAATTAGAATGGATCGTACGAACGAATTAGAATAGATCATATGAACAAATAAGAATGTATCATACGAATGAATTAAAATGGATACATTCGAGCGAATAAATTAGAATGGATCGTACGAATGAATTAGAATGGATCATAGGAATGATTTAGAATGGATCGTGCAAATGAATTAGAATGGATACATTCGTGCGAATGAATTAGAATGGATCATAGGAATGAATTAGAATGGATCGTAGAATGAATTAGAATGGTTACATTCGTGCGAATGAATTAGAATGGATCGTAGGAATGAATTAGAATGGATCGTACGAATGAATTATAATGGTTACATTCGTGCGAATGAATTAGAATGGATCGTACGAATGAATTAGAATGGATCATAGGAATGAATTAGAATGTATACATTTGTACGAATGAATTAGAATGGATCGTACGAATGAATTAGAATGGACATATTTGAACGAATAAATTAGAATGGATCAACCGAATGAATTAGAATCGATTGTGTGAATGAATTAGAATAGATCGTGCGAATGAATTAGAATGGATACATTCGTGCGAATGAATTAGAATGGATCAGACGAATGAATTAGAATGGATCGTACGATTCATTCTAATTCATTCGTACGATCCATTCTAATGCATTCGTACGATTCATTCTAATTCATTCGCACGATCCATTCTAATTCATTCGTACGATCCATTCTTATTCATTCATAGGAACCATTCTAATTCATTCGTACGATCCATTCTAATTAGATCGTATGATTCATTCTAATTCATTCGCACAAATGTATCCATTTTAATCCATTCGTACGATCCATTCTAATTTATTTATACGATCCATTCTAATTCATTCACACGATCCATTCTAATCCATTCGTACGATCCATTCTAATTCATTCGTACGATCCATTCTAATTCATTCCTACGTACGATCCATTCTAATTCATTCGCACGAATGTAACCATTCTAATTCATTCGTATGATCAATTCTAATTCATCCGCACGATCCATTCTAATTCATTCGTACGATCCATTCTAATTCATTCGCACGAATGTAACCATTCTAATTCATTCACACGATCCATTCTAATTCATTCGTATGATCCATTCTACGTCATTCGTACAATCCATTCTAATTCATTTGTACGATCCATTCTAACTCATTTGTATGATCAATTCTAATTCATTCGTACGATCCATTCTTATCCATTCGTACGATCCAATCTAATACATTAGTGCGAATGAATTAGAATGGATCGTAGGAATGAATTAGAATGGATCGTACGAATGAATTAGAATGGATCGTACGAATGGTTTAGAATGGATCGTATGAATGGATTAGAATGGATCGTACGAATGGATTAGAATGGATCGTGCGAAAGAATTAGAATGGATTGTACGAATGGATTAGAACGGATCATACAAATGAATTAGAAAGGTTACATTCGTGAGAATGAATTAGAATGGATCGTGCGAATGAATTAGAATTGATCATACGAATGGATTAGAATGGATCGTACGAATGATTTAGAATAGATCGTGCAAACGAATTAGAATGGATCGTACGAACAAATTAGAATGGATCGTGCGAATGAATTAGAATGGATCGTACGATTCATTCTAATTCATTCGTACGATCCATTCTAATTCATTCGTACGATCCATTCTAATTCATTCACATGAATGTATCCATTCTAATTCATTTGCACGATCCATTCTAATTCATTCCTATGATCCATTCTAATTCATTCGTACGATCCATTCTAATTCATTCGCTCGAATGTATCCATTCTAATTCATTCGTACCATCCATTCTAATTCATTCGTACGATCCATTCTAATTCATTCGCATGATCCATTCTAATTCATTCGTATGATACATTCATACGACTGAATTAGAATGGATTGTAATTAGAATGGATCGTACTAATGAATTAGAATGGATCGTGCGAATGAATTAGAATGGATCGTACGAATGAATTAGAATAGATCCACCGAATGAGTTAGAATGGATCATACGAATGAATTAGAATGGATAGTACGAATGGATTGTGCGAATGGATAAGAATGGAGCGTACGAATGAATTAGAATGGATCGTACGAATGGATTAGAATGGATCGTACGAATAAATTAGAATGGATCGTGCGAATGAATTAGAATGGATCGTATGAATGAATTAGAATGGATCCACTGAATGAGTTAGAATGGATCATACGAATGAATTATAATGGATCGTACGAACGAATTAGAATGGATCGTACAAATGAATTAGAATGGATCGTGCGAATGAATTAGAATGGATCGTACGAATGAATTAGAATGGATATATTCATGCGAATGAATTAGAATGGATCGTACGAATGAATTTGAATGGATCGAACGAATGAATTAGAATGGATACATTCGAGCAAATGAATTAGAATAGATCGTACGAATAAATTAGAATGGATCGTACGAATAAATTAGAATGGATACATTCATGCAAATGAATTAGAATAGATCGTACGAATAAATTAGAATGGTTCATACGAATGAATTAGAATAGATCAAATGAATGAATTAGAATGGATCGTACGAATGGATTAGAATGGATCGTACGAATGAATTAGAATGGATACATTCATACGACTGAATTAGAAGGGATTGTACGAATGAATTAGAATGGATCATACGAATGAATTAGAAAGGATCATACGAATGGATTAGAATGGATCGTACGAATGAATTAGAATTGATCATACGAATGAATTAGAATGGATCGGACGAATGAATTAGAATGGATTGTACGAATGAATTAGAATGGATCATACGAATGAATTAGAATGGATCGTGCGAATGAATTAGAATGGATCGTGCGAATGAATTAGAATTGATCATACGAATGAATTAGAATGGATCGTACGAATGAATTAAAATGGATCATGCGAATGAATTAGAATGGATCATACGAATGAAATAGAATGGATCGTACGAATGAATTAGAATGGATACATTCGAGCGAATGAATTAGAATGGATCGTACGAATTAATTAGAATGGATCCACCGAATGAGTTAGAATGGATCATACGAATGAATTAGAATGGATCGTACGAATGAATTAGAATGGATTGTGCAAATGAATTAGAATGGATCGTATGAATGAATTAGAATGGATACATTCGTGCGAATGAATTAGAATGGATCGTAGGAATGAATTAGAATGGATCGTACGAATGAATTAGAATGGATACATTCGAGCGAATGAATTAGAATAGATCGTAGGAATGAATTAGAATGGATCATACGAATGAATTAGAATAGATCGTAGGAATGAACTAGAATGGATCGTACGAATGAATTACAATGGATCATAGGAATGAATTAGAATGGATCGTACGAACGAATTAGAATGGATCGTACGAACGAATTAGAATGGATCATATGAACGAATTAGAATGGATCCTACGAATGAATTAGAATGGATCGTATGAATGAATTAGAATGGATCCTAA
Source organism: Chamaelirium japonicum (assembly GCA_947650365.1). Classification (NCBI taxonomy): domain Eukaryota; kingdom Viridiplantae; phylum Streptophyta; class Magnoliopsida; order Liliales; family Melanthiaceae; genus Chamaelirium; species Chamaelirium japonicum. The sequence goes on along the minus strand of CANTAL010000066.1, from coordinate 1,239,447 downwards.
TTCATATGCACAAAGGCAACCTTTCTAATTTATTTGTATGATCCATTCTAATGCATTCGTACGATCCATTCTAATTCGTTCGTACGATCCATTCTAATTTATTCGTTCAAATATATCCATTCTAATTCGTTCGTACGATCCATTCTAATTCATTTGCACGATCCATTCTATTTCATTCGTTCGATCCATTCTAATTCATATGAATGAATTAGAATGGATACATTCGTACGAATGAATTAGAACGGATCGTACGAATGAATTAGAATGGATCGTACGAATGAATTTGAATGGATTGTACGAATGAATTAGAATGGATCGTACGAATGAATTTGATTGGGTATATTTGAACGAATAAATTAGAATGGATCGTACGAAGGAATTAGAATGGATCGTACGAATGCATTAGAATGGATCATATAAATGAATTAGAAAGGTTACCTTTGTGCATATGATTTAGAATGGATTAGAATGGATCGTACAAATGAATTCTAATTCCATTCTAATTCATTCGTACGATCCATTCTAATCCATTCATACAATCCATTCTAATTCATTCGTACGATCTATTCTAATTCATTCATACGATCCATTCTAATTTGTTCGTACGATCCATTCTAATTCGTTCGTACGATCCATTCTAATTCGTTCGTACGATCCATTCTAATTCGTTTGTACGATCCATTCTAATTCATTCGCATGATCCATTCTAATTCATTCGTTCGAATGTATCCATTCTAATTCATTCGTATGATCCATTCTAATTTATTCGTACGATCCATTCTAATTCATTCGCACGAATCCATTCTAATTCATTCGCATAATCCATTCTAATTCATTCGTATGATCCATTCTAATTCATTCGTATGATCCAATCTAACTCATTCGGTGGATCCATTCAAATTCATTCGTACGATCCATTCTAATTCATTCGCACGATCCATTCTAACTCATTCGTACGATCCATTCTAATTCATTTGTACGATCCATTCTAATTCATTCGCATGATCCATTCTAATTCATTCGTACGATCCATTCTAATTCATTCGCACGAATATATCCATTCTAATTCATTCGCACGATCTATTCTAATTCATTCCTATGATCCATTCTAATTAATTCGTACGATCCATTCTAATTCATTCTCACAAATGTAACCTTTCTAATTCATTTGTACGATCCATTCTAATTCATTCGTACGATCTATTCTAATCCATTCGTACGATCCATTCTAATCCATTCGTACAATCCATTCTAATTCATTCGTAGGAATGAATTAGAATGGATAAATTTGTACGAATGAATTAGAATGGATACATTCGAGCGAATGAATTAGAATGGATACATTCATACGACTGAATTAGAATGGATTGTACGAATGAATTAGAATGGATCGTACGAATGAATAAGAATGGATCGTACGAATCCATTCTAATGGATCGTACGAATGAATTAGAATGGATCGTGCGAATGAATTAGAATGGATCATATGAATGAATTAGAATGGATCGTACGAATGAATTAGAATAAATATATTCGTGCGAATGAATTAGAATGGATCGTGCGAATGAATTAGAATGGATCATACGAATGAATTAGATGGATACATTTGTGAGAATGAATTAGAATGGATCGTACGATCCATTCTATTTCATTCCGCTTGAATGTATCCATTCTAATTCATTCGTTCGATCCATTCTAATACATTCGTACGATACATTCTAATTCATTCGTACGATCCATTCTAATTCATTCGCACGATCCATTCTAATTCATTCGCACGATCCATTCTAATTCATTCGTACGATCGATCCATTCTAATTTATTCACACGATCTATTCTAATTCATTCGCACGAATGTAACCATTCTAATTCATTCATACGATCCATTCTAATTCATTCCTATGATCCATTCTAATTCATTCGCACGAATGTATCCATTCTAATTCATTTGCATGATCCATTCTAATTCATTCCTATGATCCATTCTAATTCATTCGTACGATCCATTCTAATTCATTCGCTCGAATATATCCATTCTAATTCATTCGTACGATCCATTCTAATTCATTCGCATGATCCATTCGTACGATCCATTCTAATTCATTCGCACGAATGAATTAGAATGGATCATACGAATGAATTAGAATGGATCGTACGAATGAATTAGAATGGATACATTCGTGCGAATGAATTAGAATAGATCGTGCAAATAAATTAGGATAGATCGATCGTACGAATGAATTAGAATGGATCGTGTGAATGAATTAGAATGGATCGTACGAATGAATTAGATTGGATCGTACGAATGAATTAGAATGGATCGAACGAATGAATTAGAATGGATACATTCAAGCAGAATGAATTAGAATGGATTGTACGATCCATTCTAATTCATTCTAACAAATGTATCCATTCTAATTCATTCGTACGATCCATTCTAATTCATTCGCACGATCCGTTCTAATTCATTCCTATGATCCATTCTAATTCATTTGCACGAATGTAACCATTCTAATTCATTCGTATGATCCATTCTAATTCATTCCTACGATCCATTCTAATTCATTCGCACAAATGTATCCATTCTAATTCATTTGCACGATCCATTCTAATTCATTCCTATGATCCATTATAATTCATTCGTACGATCCATTCTAATTCATTCGCTCGAATGTATCCATTCTAATTCATTCGTACGATCCATTCTAATTTATTCGTACGATCCATTCTAATTCATTCGCATGATCCATTCGTACGATCCATTCTAATTCATTCGCACGAATGAATTTGAATGGATCGTACGAATGAATTAGAATGGATCGTACGAATGAATTAGAATGGATACATTCGTGCGAATGAATTAAAAAAGATCGTGCGAATAAATTAGAATGGATCGATCGTACGAATGAATTAGAATGGATCGTGCGAATGAATTTGAATGGATCGTACGAATGAATTAGAATAGATCGCACGAATGAATTATAATGGATCGAACGAATGAATTAGAATGGATACATTCGAGCGGAATGAATTAGAATGGATCGTACGATTCATTCTAATTCATTCTCATAAATGTATCCATTCTAATTCATTCGTATGATCCATTCTAATTCATTCGCACGATCCATTCTAATTCATTCGCACGATCCATTCTAATGCATTCCTATGATCCATTCTAATTCATTCGTACGATCCATTCTAATTCATTCGTACGATCCATTCTAATTCATTCTCACAAATGTAACCTTTCTAATTCATTTGTACGATCCATTCTAATCCATTCGTACGATCCATTCTAATCCATTCGTACGATCCATTCTAATTCATTCGTAGGAATGAATTAGAGTGGATACATTTGTACGAATGAATTAGAATGGATACATTCGAGCGAATGAATTAGAATGGATACATTCATACGACTGAATTAGAATGGATTGTACGAATGAATTAGAATGGATCGTATGAATGAATAAGAATGGATCGTACGAATCCATTTTAATGGATCGTACGAATGAATTAGAATGGATCGTGCGAATGAATTAGAATGGATCGTACGAATGAATTAGAATGGATCGTACGAATGATTTAGAATGGATATATTCGTGCGAATGAATCAGAATGGATCGTGCGAATGAATTAGAATGGATTATACGAATGAATTAGAATGGATACATTTGTGAGAATGAATTAGAATGGTTACATTCGTGCGAATGAATTAGAATGGATCGTACGAATGGATTAGAATGGATCTTACGATGTACGAATGAATTAGAATGGATCATGTGAATGAATTAGAATGGATCGTACGAATGAATTAGAATGGATACATTCGAGCGAATGAATTAGAATGGATCATACGAATGAATTAGAATGGATCGTACGAATGAATTAGAATGGATCGTATATTTGAATAAGAATAGATCGTACGAATGAATTAGAATGGATGATAGGAATGAATTAGAATGGATCGTGCAAATGAATTAGAATGGATACATTCATGCGAATGAATTAGAATGGATCGTACGAATGAATGAGAATGGTTACATTCGTACGAATGAATTAGAATGGATCGTACAAATGAATTAGAAAGGTTGCATTCGTGAGAATGAATTAGAATTGATACATTCGAGCGAATGAATTAGAATGGATCGTACGATCCATTCTAATTCATACGTACAATCCATTCTAATTTATTCGTACGATCCATTCTAATCCATCGTACGAATGAATTAGAATTGATCATACGAATGAATTAGAATGGTTACATTCGTGAGAATGAATTAGAATGGATCGTACGAATGAATTAGAATAGATATATTCATGCGAATAAATTAGAATGGATCGTACGAATGAATTAGAATGGATCGTGCGAATGAATTAGAATGGATCATATGAATAAATTAGAATGGATCGTGCGAATAAATTAGAATGGATCGTACGAATGAATTAGAATAGATCGTACGAATGAATTAGAATGAATACATTCGTGCGAATGAATTAGAATGGATCGGACGAATGAATTAGAATGGATCGTACGAATGAATTAGAATGGTTACATTCGTGCGAATGAATTAGTATGGATCGTAGGAATGGATTAGAATGGATCGTAGGAATGGATTAGAAAGGATTATACGAATGAATTAGAATGGATCGCACAAATGAATTAGAATAGATATATTCTTGCGAATGAATTAGAATGGATCGTACGAATGAATTAGAATGGATCTTACGAATGAATTAGAATGGATCGTACGAATGAATTAGAATGGATCGTACAAATGGTTTAGAATGGATCGTACGATCCATTCTAATTCATTCGCTCGAATGTATCCATTCTAATTCATTCTCATGAATGCAACCTTTCTAAATCATTTGTATGATCCATTCTAGTTCATTCGTACGAAAGTAACCATTCTAATTCATTCGTATAATCCATTATAATTCATTCCTACGATCCATTCTAATTCATTCGCACGAATGTATCCTTTCTAATTCATTTGTATGATCCATTCTAATTCATTCGTACGATCCATTCTAATCCATTCGTACGATACATTCTAATTCATTTGTACGATCCATTCTAATTCATTCGCATGAATATATCTATTCTAATTCATTCGTACGATCCATTCTAATTCATTCGTACGATCCATTCTAATTCATTCGTACGATCCATTCTAATTCATTCGCACGATGGATTAGAATGGATCGTACGAATGGATTAGAATGAATCGTACGAATGAATTAGAATGGATCGGACGAATTAGAATGGGTCATACAAATGAATTAGAATGGATCGTGCAAATGGAGTAGAATGGATACATTCGTACGATCCATTCTTATTCATTTGTATGATCCATTCTAATTCATTCGCACGAATGTAACCATTCTAATTCATTCGTACGATCCATTCTAATTCATTCCTACGATCCATTCTAATTCATTCACACGAATGTATCCATTCTAATTCATTTGCACGATCCATTCTAATTCATTCCTATGATCCATTCTAATTCATTCGTACGATCCATTCTAATTCAAACGTACGATCCATTCTAATTCATTCGTACGATCCAATCTAATTCATTCCTACGATCTATCCTAATTCATTCGCTCGAATGTATCCATTCTAATTCATTCGTACGATCCATTCTTATTCATTCGTACGATCCATTCAAATTCATTCGCATGATCCATTCTAATTCATTCGTACGATCCATTCTAATTCATTCGCAAGAATGTATCCATTGTAATTCATTCGTACAATCCATTCTAATTCATTCGCACGATCCATTCGAATTCATTCGTATGATCCATTCTAATTCATTCCTACGATCTATTCTAATTCATTTGTATGGTCCATTCTAATTCATTCGTACGAATGAATTAGAATGGATCATACGAATGAATTCTAATTCAGTCGTATGAATGTATCCATTTTAATTCATTCGTACGATCCATTCTAATTCATTTGTACGATCTAATTCATTCGTACGATCCATTCTAATTTATTCGCACGAATGAATTAGAATGGATCATGCGAATGAATTAGAATGGATCGTACGAATGAATTAGAATGGATCGTACGAATGAATTAGAATGGATCGTGCGAATGGATTAGAATGGATCGTACGAATGAATTAGAATGAATCGTTCAAATATATCCATTCTAATTCATTCGCACAAATGTATCCATTCTAATTCATTCGTACGATCTATTCTAATTCACTCGTATGATCCATTCTAATTTATTCGCACGATCTATTCTAATTCATTCGTACGATTCATTCTAATTCATTCGCACGATCCATTCTAATTCATTCGTACGATCCATTCTAATTCATTCGCACGATCGATTCTAATTCATTCGTATGATCCATTCTATTTCATTCGTACGATCCATTCTAATTCTTTCGTACGATTCTTTCCAATTCATTCACACGATCTATTCTAATTCATTCGTACAATCCATTCTAATTTATTCGTACGATCCATTCTAATTCATTAGCACTATCCATTCTAATTCATTCGTACGGTCCATTCTAATTCATTCGTACGATCCATTCTAATTAGATCGTATGATCCATTCTAATTCATTCGCACAAATGTATCCATTTTAATTCATTCGTACGATCCATTCTAATTTATTCATACGATCCATTCTAATTCATTCGCCCGATCCATTCTAATTCATTCGTACGATCCATTCTAATTCATTCGTATGATCAATTCTAATTCATTCGCACGATCCATTCTAATTCATTCGTATGATCAATTCTAATTCAATTCGTGCAATCCATTCAAATTCATTCGCATGATCCATTCTAATTCATTCGCACTCTAATTCATTCGTGCGAATAAATTAGAATGGATCGTACGAATGAATTAGAATGGATCGTACGAATGAATTAGATCGTATGAATGAATTAGAATGGATCGTACGAACGAATTAAAATGGATACATTCATACGACTGAATTAGAATTCATTCGTATGATCCATAATAATTCATTCGTACGAATGAATTAGAATGGATCATACAAATAAATTAGAAAGGTTACATTCGTGAGAATGAATTAAAATGGATCGTGCGAATGAATTAGAATTGATCATACGAATGGATTAGAATGGATCGTACGAATGAATTAGAAAAGATCGTGCGAATGAATTAGAATGGATCGTACGAATGAATTAGAATGGATCATACGAACGAATTAGAATGGATCATATGAACGAATAAGAATGGATCGTACGAATGAATTAGAATGGATACATTCGAGCAAATGAATTAGAATGGATCGTACGAATGAATTAGAATGGATCATAGGAATGAATTACAATGGATCGTGCAAATGAATTAGAATGGATACATTCGTGCGAATGAATTAGAATGGATCGTAGGAATAAATTAGAATGGATCGTAGAATGAATTAGAATGGTTACATTCGTGCGAATGAATTAGAATGGGTCGTAGGAATAAATTAGAATGGATCGTACGAATTAATTAGAATGGTTATATTCGTGCGAATGAATTAGAATGGATCGTACGAATGAATTAGAATGGATCATAGGAATGAATTAGAATGGATACATTTGTATGAATGAATTAGAATGGACATATTTGAACGAATAAATTAGAATGGATCAACGGAATGAATTAGAATGGATTGTGTGAATGAATTAGAATAGATCGTGCGAATGAATTACAATGGATACATTCGTGCGAATGAATTAGAATGGATCGGACGAATGAATTAGAATGGATCGTACGATTCATTCTAATTCATTCGTACGATCCATTCTAATGCATTCGTACGATTCATTCTAATTCATTCGCACGATCCATTCTAATTCATTCGTACGATCCATTCTTATTCATTCATACGATCCATTCTAATTCATTCGTATGATCCATTCTAATTAGATCGTATGATCCATTCTAATTCATTCGCACAAATGTATCCATTTTAATTCTTTCGTACGATCTATTCTAATTTATTTATACGATCCATTCTAATTCATTCGCACGATCCATTCTAATCCATTCGTACGATCCATTCTAATTCATTCGTACGATCCATTCTAATTCATTCCTACGTACGATCCATTTTAATTCATTCGCACGAATGTAACCATTCTAATTCATTCGTATGATCAATTCTAATTCATTCGGACGATCCATTCTAATTCATTCGTACGATCCATTCTAATTCATTCGCACGAATACGATCAATTCTAATTCATTCGCACGATCCATTCTAATTCATTCGTATGATCCATTCTAATTCATTCGTACAATCCATTCTAATTCATTCGTACGATCCATTCTAACTCATTCGTATGATCAATTCTAATTCATTCGTACAATCCATTCTAATCCATTCGTACGATCCAATCTAATACATTCGTGCGAATGAATTAGAATGGATCGTAGGAATGAATTAGAATGGATCGTACGAATGAATTAGAATGGATCGTACAAATGGTTTAGAATGGATCGTACGAATGGATTAGAATGGATCGTACAAATGAATTAGAATGGATACATACGAGCGAATGAATTAGAATGGATCGTACGAATGGATTAGAATGGATCGTACGAATGGATTAGAATGGATCATACAAATGAATTAGAATGGATCGTGCGAATGAATTAGAATTGATCATACGAATGGATTAGAATGGATCGTACGAATGAATTAGAATAGATCGTGCGAATGAATTAGAATGGATCGTACGAACGAATTAGAATGGATCGTGCGAATGAATTAGAATGGATCGTACGATTCATTCTAATACATTCGTACGATCCATTCTAATTCATTCGTACGATCCATTCTAATTCATTCGCACGAATGTATCCATTCTAATTCATTTGGACGATCCATTCTAATTCATTCCTATGATCCATTCTAATTCATTCGTACGATCCATTCTAATTCATTCGCTCGAATGTATCCATTCTAATTCATTCGTACGATCCATTCTAATTCATTCGTACGATCCATTCTAATTCATTCGCATGATCCATTCTAATTCATTCGTATGATACATTTATACGACTGAATTAGAATGGATTGTAATTAGAATGGATCGTACGAATGAATTAGAATGGATCGTGCGAATGAATTAGAATGGATCGTACGAATGAATTAGAATGGATCCACTGAATGAGTTAGAATGGATCATACGAATGAATTAGAATGGATCGTACGAATGGATTAGAATGGATCGTACGAATGGATTGTGCGAATGAATAAGAATGGAGCGTACGAATGAATTAGAATGGATCGTACGAATGGATTAGAATGGATCATACGAATGAATTAGAATGGATCGTACGAATAAATTAGAATGGATCGTACGAATGGATTAGAATGGATCGTACGAATGAATTAGAATGGATCCACTGAATGAGTTAGAATGGATCATACGAATGAATTAGAATGGATCGTACGAACGAATTAGAATGGATCGTACAAATGAATTAGAATGGATCGTGCGAATGAATTAGAATGGATCGTACAAATGAATTAGAATGGATCGTGTGAATGAATTAGAATGGATCGTACGAATGAATTAGAATGGATAGATTCGTGCGAATGAATTAGAATGGATCGTACTAATGAATTCGAATGGATCGAACGAATGAATTAGAATGGATACATTCGAGCGAATGAATTAGAATAGATCGTACGAATAAATTAGAATGGATCATACGAATAAATTAGAATGGATACATTCATGCAAATGAATTAGAATGGATCGTACGAATAAATTAGAATGGATCATACGAATGAATTAGAATAGATCAAACAAATGAATTAGAATGGATCGTACGAATGGATTAGAATGGATCGTATGAATGAATTAGAATGGATACATTAATCCGACTGAATTAGAATGGATCATACGAATGAATTAGAATGGATCATACGAATGGATTAGAATGGATCGTACGAATGAATTAGAATTGATCATACGAATGAATTAGAATGGATCGAACGAATGAATTAGAATGGATTGTACGAATGATTTAGAATGGATCATACGAATGAATTAGAATGGATCGGGCGAATGAATTAGAATGGATCGTGCGAATGAATTAGAATTGATCATACGAATGAATTAGAATGGATCGTACGAATGAATTAAAATGGATCGTGCGAATGAATTAGAATGGATCATACGAATGAAATAGAATGGATCGTACGAATGAATTAGAATGGATATATTCTTGCGAATGAATTAGAATGGATCGTACGAATGAATTAGAATGGATCATATGAATGAATTAGAATGGATCGTGCAAATGAATTAGAATGGATACATTCGAGCGAATGAATTAGAATGGATCGTACGAATGAATTAGAATGGATCCACCGAATGAGTTAGAATGGATCATACGAATGAATTAGAATGGATCGTACGAATGAATTAGAATGGATTGTGCGAATGAATTAGAATGGATCGTATGAATGAATTAGAATGGATACATTCGTGCGAATGAATTAGAATGGATCGTAGGAATGAATTAGAATGGATCGTACGAATGAATTAGAATGGATACATTCGAGCGAATGAATTAGACTAGATCATAGGAATGAATTAGAATGGATCATACGAATGAATTAGAATAGATCGTAGGAATGAATTAGAATGGATCGTACGAATGAATTAGAATGGATCGTAGGAATGAATTAGAATGGATCGTACGAACGAATTAGAATGGATCGTACGAACGAATTAGAATGGATCGTATGAACGAATTAGAATGGATCGTACAAATGAATTAGAATGGATCGTATGAATGAATTAGAATGGATCCTAATTCATATGCACGAAGGTAACCTTTCTAATTCATTTGTATGATCCATTCTAATGCATTCGTACGATCCATTCTAATTCGTTCGTACGATCCATTCTAATTTATTCGTTCAAATATATCCATTCTTATTCGTTCGTACGATCCATTCTAATTCATTCGCACGATCCATTCTTTTTCATTCGTACGATCCATTCTAATTCATATGAATGAATTAGAATGGATACATTCGTACGAATGAATTAGAACGGATCGTACGAATGAATTAGAATGGATCGTACGAATGAATTTGAATGGATTGTACGAATGAATTAGAATGGATCGTACGAATGAATTAGAGTGGATATATTTGAACGAATAAATTAGAATGGATCGTACGAAGGAATTAGAATGGATCATACCAATGCTTTAGAATGGATCATACAAATGAATTAGAACGGTTACCTTTGTGCATATGAATTAGAATGGATTAGAATGGATCGTACGAATGAATTCTAATTCCATTCTAATTCATTCGTACGATCCATTCTAATCAATTCATACAATCCATTCTAATTCATTCGTATGATCTATTCTAATTCATTCATTCGATCCATTCTAATTCGTTCGTACGATCCATTCTAATTCGTTCGTACGATCCATTCTAATTCGTTCGTACGATCCATTCTAATTCATTTGTACGTTCCATTCTAATTCATTCGCACGATCCATTCTAATTCATTCGCTCGAATGTATCCAGTCTAATTCATTCGTATGATCTATTCTAATTCATTCGTACGATCCATTCTAATTCATTCGCACGAATCCATTCTAATTCATTCGCACAATCCATTCATATTCATTCGTATGATCCATTCTAATTCATTCGTATGATCCAATCTAACTCATTCGGTGGATCCATTCTAATTCATTCGTACGATCCATTGTAATTCATTCGCACGATCCATTCTAACTCATTCGCACGATCCATTCTGATCCATTCTAATTCATTCGCATGATCCATTCTAATTCATTCGCACGAATATATCCATTCTAATTCATTCGCATGATCCATTCTAATTCATTCCTATGATCCATTCTAATTCATTCGTACGATCCATTCTAATTCATTCTCACAAATGTAACCTTTCTAATTCATTCGTACGATCCATTCTAATCGATTCGTACGAACTATTCTAATCCATTCGTACGATCCATTCTAATCCATTCGTACGATCCATTCTAATTCATTCGTAGGAATGAATTAGAATGGATACATTTGTACGAATGAATTAGAATGGATACATTCGAGCGAATGAATTAGAATGGATACATTCATACGACTGAATTAGAATGGATTGTACGAATGAATTAGAATGGATCGTACGAATGAATAAGAATGGATCGTACGAATCCATTCTAATGGATCGTACGAATGAATTAGAATGGATCGTGCGAATGAATTAGAATGGATCGTGTTGGGGGTAGCTGAAATCTGTCCTGGAGTTCGCCCCCCCCCCCCCCCCCCCGTGCTCACCAAATCACCTTGACAGGGAGCGAGATCCACATTGGGCTGAAGGGGCCTAGGCAAAGAGCACTCTTAGGAGCACGCCTAAGCTCGCTGGAGCTCGCCTGAGCTCGCCCAGGAGCTCGCCAAGCCAGCACGAGAATTCGTTGGCAGTGGTAGCGGGAGTTAGACCGTCATGCATAACAAAGGTACCGGCATCACAAACGCCCCTAGCTCGCGCAGGAGCTCGCCCCTAGCTCGTGCAGGAGCTCGCCCTAGCTCGCGCAGGAGCCCGCCCAAGCTCGCGCAGGAGCCCGCCCAAGCTCGCTCAGGAGCTCGCCCAAGCTCGCCCAGGCTCGCCAGAACTCCCCAGTTTATCGAAGAGGTCGCTCCCGCGAGGTCCGACTCTTGATAGATGTGGAAGAAAAGGCGGAGCAATGGAGGGCGAGCTCGCCTTAGCTCCCCACCGGAGGTCGCCCACAATGTATGAAAGGATGCCAGGTGTCGAAACCCCACAGAAGCTACGTGGACAAACGTGGTCCACGGAAGCCCGCTCACATCAGTTCGAGACCACCCAGACTTGAACATTCCAGAATAGCCACCTGGCAGTGACAAGAAAGATGCTCTCCCCCACAAACCGCCTGGCAGGCTCGACGATAAAGAATATCAGGGGCGCGAGTACCAAGGACTGTCAGAGGCCCACGCGAGCCAGAACGTGGGGGTCTAGAAGGCGCCGGAAAGAATCTCCACGTATCGGGCCAAGGTAGGTCGCCAATGTCTATAAATGCTCACCCCCAGGCTCCATGGTACAGGTTCGAAACCCCTTTTCCCTACCACTTTCGTCCACAACAGCTCGCCGTTGTGCACCTGTGACTGACTTGAGCGTCGGAGGGTCTGCGCTCCTAAGGGAGCCAGCCGTTCTTACGCATTTTCTTTGTCTTGCAGGTAGCCCGCACGGACCAGCGAAAAAATCCCCCGAATATTTGGCGCCGTCTGTGGGATCTTCGACTAGTTCCTACGAGAACACCCACGACCACGCGGTTGAACGCCGTCGGCTCTCGTAACCCCAAAGATGGCTCCGGCGACAAGGGGACGCAGGCGACCGAGGACCCGTGCGAGGTCTGCGCGCAGCGAACCTTGTGGGGGAAAATCTTCGTGCCGACCCGAAGACTCTCGCAGCACCAGTCAGTTGAATGTTCGTGTTGACGTCGAAGATCGTTGGTCGATCTGTTGATCGACTGTTGATCGAAGTTGAAGCTTTTGATTTGTAAACAGAGAGATGCAATCAGAGAGAGTTTGACACGAGAAGTGATCTCGGAGTTCAGCCGAAGCCTACGTCTCCGTGCTATAGGGTGCAACCCGAATTCACTAACACTTATATTGAAGTGATCTCGACAGGCCGAGTATCACTGTAAATACTGATCTTTCTAAAAGAAGATCAAAGGGAGATGGCAGATCGGAAGTGTGAAATCCCAGAGCTCTGGTTCTGAAAGTCAGATCTCGAAAGTCAGATCTCAGAGTGAAAATCAGATTTGTAGATTTGGATCTCGATCCTTTTTACATTCGAAGGCTCTGCTATTTATAGGCACTCCGGGTGGCGAATGGCGGTTTCCGCTGTAGTATCTGGGGATTCTCCAGGTAAAGTTGTGGGCCCTGCGGTTGTCTTCGGGGGTCCACCAGGCAGGGCTGGTGGGTCCCGTTGTAGTCTTCGTGGGTCCACCAGGCAGGGCCGGTGGGTCCCGCTGTAGTCCTCGTGGGCCCACCAGGCAGGGCCGGTGGGTCCCGCTGTAGTCCTCGTGGGCCCACCAGGCAGGGCCGGTGGGTCCCGCTGTAGTCTTCGTGGGCCCACCAGGCAGGGCTGGTGGGTCCCGTGGTAGATTTATGCCAAAATTTGCACCCACAGTTACCCCCTCCAAGTTAGCTAGAGTGCATTCTAGCTGGCTTGGACTTTGGTGCAACTGGCTTGGATTTTAGTGCAAAAAATAGCAACTTCCTGTTTAGAAAAACGGACACGAAGAAACTTGCCGCATGTTAGAGAAAAAAGTGACTGATCGGTCAATTTGGACCGATCGGTCAAATTTGACCGATCGGTCAAATTTTGACCGATCGGTCAAATTTTGACCGATCGGTCAAAATTCAACCGGTCAAGAATCGGGTGATCGGTCAAAAAACAGAGTTTTTTGACCGATCCAGTAGTATTTTTGACCGATCAGCTGAAATTTGGCCGATCGGTTAAATTTTGACCGATCGATCACTTTTGACCGATCGGTCAAATTTTGACCGATCGGGCAAAATTCAACCGGTCAAGAATCGAGTGATCGGTCAAAAAACAGAGTTTTTTGACCGATCCAGTAATAATTTTGACCGATCAGCTGAAATTTGGCCGATCGGTTAAATTTTGACCGATCGGTCACTTTTGACCGATCGGTCAAATTTTGACCGATCGGGCAAAATTCAACCGGTCAAGAATCGAGTGATCGGTCAAAAAACAGAGTTTTTTGACCGATCCAGTAATAATTTTGACCGATCAGCTGAAATTTGGCCGATCGGTCACTTTTGACCGATCGGTCACTTTTGACCGATCGGTCACTTTTGACCGATCGGTCAAATTTTGACCGATCGGGCAAAATTCAACCGATCAAGAATCGAGTGATCGGTCAAGAATCGAGTGATCAGATAACTTTCGCCGATCGGACATGTTTGTCCGATCGGTGAAAAATATCCGGTTAAGGTTCGAGTGATCGGCAAAAAACCTTGGTTTTTTGCCAGATCCAGTAGAAATTTGACCGATCAGATAACTTTCGCCGATCGGACATGTTTGTCCGATCGGTGAAAAATATCCGGTCAAGGTTCGAGTGATCGGCAACAAACCTTGGTTTTTTGCCAGATCCAGTAGAATTTTGACCGATCAGATAACTTTCGCCGATCGGACAGGTCTGTCCGATCGGTAAAAAAATATCCGGTCAAGGTTCGAGTGATCGGCAAAAAACCTTGGTTTTTTGCCAGATCCAGTAGAAATTTGACCGATCAGATAACTTTCGCCGATCGGACATGTTTGTCCGATCGGTGAAAAATATCCGGTCAAGGTTCGAGTGATCGGCAAAAAACCTTGGTTTTTTGCCAGATCCAGTAGAATTTTGACCGATCAGATAACTTTCGCCGATCGGACATATCTGTCCGATCGGTAAAAAAATATCCGGTCAAGGTTCGAGTGATCGGCAAAAAACCTTGGTTTTTTGCCAGATCCAGTAGAAATTTGACCGATCAGATAACTTTCGCCGATCGGACATGTTTGTCCGATCGGTGAAAAATATCCGGTCAAGGTTCGAGTGATCGGCAACAAACCTTAGTTTTTTGCCAGATCCAGTAGAATTTTGACCGATCAGATAACTTTCGCCGATCGGACAGGTCTGTCCGATCGGTAAAAAAATATCCGGTCAAGGTTCGAGTGATCGGCAAAAAACCTTGGTTTTTTGCCAGATCCAGTAGAAATTTGACCGATCAGATAACTTTCGCCGATCGGACATGTTTGTCCGATCGGTGAAAAATATCCGGTCAAGGTTCGAATGATCGGCAAAAAACCTTGGTTTTTTGCCAGATCCAGTAGAAATTTGACCGATCAGATAACTTTCGCCGATCGGACATGTTTGTCCGATCGGTGAAAAATATCCGGTCAAGGTTCGAATGATCGGCAAAAAACCTTGGTTTTTTTGTCAGATCCAGTAGAATTTTGACCGATCAGATAACTTTCGCCGATCGGACATGTTTGTCCGATCGGTGAAAAAATATCTGGTCAAGGTAAAGTTTGAACCTGCCCTTCAGAGAAAGTTTGCTGCTTTGTTCCTCGATATTTTGGCAGAGTTTTGAACATTGATGGAGCTTGATTCTTCTTGTTTTGAATCCTTGATTGGCTTGATGGTTGCTTTGAACCGGCGGTCCGGTTTACCTAGACCGGTGGCTTGATTAGACCGTTGGTTCATGTGGACCGGTAGGTCCGACGTTTCGCCTGGTCGCGACTGTTCGCCTGGTTTTGCGCTTGCTACGGATGGATGCCACGTGTACCTACAAAAACACGCGATTTGATATGGTGAAGACACGTGTCTTCTCGATTTGCGCACCTGTTTTACCCTGGGTACAAAAAGCTTTCACCGGCTGTCATTTTGCCTCACGCTTCCAAAATTTTTCGAAGTCCAGACTCTTGCTCTCTTGATTTCTGCTCTCTGTTCTCTGCGCTTGTCTGATCGGTGAAATGGCTTCCTCGGGCAGTTCGAAGAAGTCCGGTACGACTCCCTCGAAGAGAAAGGGAAAGGAAATCGTCGAGGTCCAATCTCCTCCGAGGGGCCGTGGCAAAGGCAAGGCTGCTCTCGCTGAACTTGGCCAGCTTGGCAAAAGGCACCAAGGGGTTGGGTTTGCTTCGGCGCCATCAAGGCCAGAGTTCATCCCCAAGGTGAAGTTTGTTCTGGGCCCTCTCATGCCCCTGACAGAGGAGACGGAGTACATGTATAATGTAGGTAGCGAGCTCACGGATACGAAGAGAAAGAAGTGGCAAGCATTGCTCTCTTTCTTCACAGAAGGGAAGGGGGCGCAGCCTTCGCTCCCCAGCATTCAGACTGCATTCGGCATCGACAAGAAGACAGTCTTCACCAATTTTGCTAGCAAAGAGCAGGTCATGGGAACTATAGTGACCGTTGGCCAACTCAACTGCGGTCTACGTCTGCCTCTGCCACCCTTCGCTGCCAGATTGCTGAATACTTCTGGCCTTTGCCCGGGGCAGGTCACTGGGAACGCATGGCGAATCATTTACGCCTTCTGCCGAGTGGAGTCAGATTTTCAAGAGGACTTAAGGGCCTGCTACTCCAGTATCCCGGTAGGAGAACCTGCCCGGATCGAGCTTGGATATTTCTTCTTTCACTATCGATGGAGCTACAGGAAGGACAGCCCTTTCTATAATTTGACTGGAGTATCTCCACTGCGCCCACTCACCGATACAGTCCCTTCGGACAAATTGTACACTGACTGGCCAATCTCTGTCTCCGGCGCGTGGACATCCATGTCAGTGCCAGACACCCCCCGAGACAGCGTACACGACGCAGTTAAGATGTACAGCGCTGGAGGCATCTTCGCCTGGAGTTCTGAGAGGGCGGGAGCCATAGATAATTTGTTCCTCGAGCTGACCTGTGGAACCAGGTCGTGGAAACAGTTTTCTAACTGTCCTGTGAGATATGGCAAGGCCAATCTCCTCCACAGATCGAAGGACAGGTATGAGGACAACGAAGTCCTATACTCTGATTATGAAGAGGATCCCAGCTCGGGCAAGATCATCCGGAAGATTAGGGTCGAGAAGAAAATCTACAACGTGAGGCGCCGATTGCCCACTATGGATGAGAAGTTGGTTATCCAAAGAGGCCCCGCGAAGAAGAAGCGAAAAACACTCGTCAAGCCTAAGGAAGATGAAGAAGAAGAAAAGAAGAAGAACGAAGAGGAAGAAGAAGGGAAGAAAAATGAAGAAGAAGAAGAGACAGAGAATATCAGCCACGACATTAGTGGCAATGATGAAGACGAGGACGGGGACGGCGAGGATGATCCGTCTACTACCTCCTCCAATGGGGATGGTGAGAATGAAAACGGGGGTGGTGAGGAAGAAATTTCTCCCACCCCCACTGGTGGTGCAACAGGGGAGGATTCGATTCCAATTCCCATTGACGAGGTCAAAGCCCGTCAAATGGAAGAAGTGCTTGACATGGAAGGTGATGGCCCAAAAGCGGTTCCCACCTACAAGTTCGACGAATTGAAGAAGCCGATGCGCTTCAAGATAAAGCTGTCGAAGAGTGCTGGGGTTGGAAGCAACCCCACACCTCTGGATCAAATCCCCCCCGACGCTCCTCGCATTGAGGGAGCAACAATGAGTGGGGGTGTAGAGGTTGAGCAACCCCCTCCCCCCTCTCACTCTCTGCTCAACGAGGTGGAGGCCATGCTGGCCGGGCTTATCCCGCCAGGCGGGTCGCAAGAAGAGAGAGCCTCACCTCCCAGGAATGCTTCCCCCCCTGTTAATTTGGAGAGGGGAAGTCGAGTGGGGGATGGGGCTCCTCAACCTCAACCAGCGCCAACCCCGACTCAGGAGAAATCAACTCCTAAGAGTGGCTCTGATCGTCGGAAAGGCAAAGAGCCGAAGGTCGAAACATCAGGTAATTGAACTTAACTTGTTTTGAATGTCTTGTTTCTGAAGTTCGAAAATGATCTAACACTTTGATTCCCTTTGATTGCAGGTACGCCT
This sequence comes from Chamaelirium japonicum, assembly GCA_947650365.1. Classification (NCBI taxonomy): domain Eukaryota; kingdom Viridiplantae; phylum Streptophyta; class Magnoliopsida; order Liliales; family Melanthiaceae; genus Chamaelirium; species Chamaelirium japonicum. Next base: position 1,220,863 of record CANTAL010000066.1, on the reverse strand, counting down.
GTTGGATTGACTCCGACAATAAAAAACTTGGGTGAAGTTGATATCAACCGCCCCACTGCTGCGATCAGAAAACTCATCAACCTTCCGAGTGCCACTTTGGATGAAGCTTTTGATAGAATTAACCTGTTGGTAGGTGCATCTGCTTGATCGATCATTTGAATCTTATCTTTCTTCAGAATAATTCAACTCTCTTGTTCTTTTGCAGAACTCAGCACTTATGAATGTTGCAACCAAACTCTCTTTGAGGGCGGGAGCAAAAGAAGCTGTGGCTGAAATAAATCAGTTGACCGCGGAGAGAGATGAGCTAAGAGATCTCCTGACTTCGAAGAAAGCTTCTCTCAAAACCAAGATTAAGGAACTTCGGGAGGGAAAGCTGGAGATCAAAGGGCTGAAGGATCGATGTGAGGCACAGAGTCATGAACTCGAATCTCTGAAGACTCGACTCTCAAAGGTGGAGGATGTGTCCTGTGGCCGTACCATCGAGATCCAAGAGCTGAAGCAACAACTTGCTACTCAGCACGCTGCCTTTGTTGCCAGAGAAGAGACTTCGAAGAAGGCACTGGAGCACGCGTTGTCTGAGTGCAAGGTTTACAAGGAGACAGCAGAGAAGGCGGCAGAAGCGCTCAGGACTCATGTAGCTAGCGTCCGATCCTCCAAGGCATCAGTGGCGAGTAAAGCTCGTCCTGGATCTGAAGGGGAGAAGTCGCATGCGAAGAGTGTGGCCAAGCCCTGAGACTTTTCTTCTTCTTTGTTGTTGTACTTGTAAATTTTTGAAATGTAACAGCTCCTTGTATCTGACATATTTTGATAATAATAGAAGACATCTTTTTTGTATTTGAAACTTGCACTTCTGTTGAGTTGAATGTCTTTGAATGTTGAATTCTGGAATGCTATTTGAAATGATTGAGTATACATACATTTGAATGTAAATTGAATATGTGTATACTTGAATGTAAGGGGTTGAGTCGCTACTCAATCACCCAAACTTTGTAACTTTGAAAATTGAATTTGAATTCGAATAACATTTGAATGTAAGGGGTCGAGTCGCAACTCAAACTCCCAAACCTGTTAGACGATATCGAATCGATTGAAATTGGATATTGAATTTCGAAGGTCAGTTTAACATTCGCTAGTAAGGGGTCGAGTCGCAACTCTAACACCCAAACATGTTAAGACCTGGTAACTTGAAAATGGTCAGTTTTTAACATTTGCTAGTAAGGGGTTGGGTCGCAACCCTAACACCCAAACTTGTTAAAAGACCTGGTAATTTGAATATGGATAACTTGTAATTGCTTCAGAACTTGGATTGAAAATCAGAACACTTGTACATTTGAACATTTGAAAGAGAGCTTTATTCATCACAGAATATACATTATGGATAGAACAACTTGAGGTGTCTAGAATTCCAAGCTCGAGGCAATCTATCTCCTTCTGGTGTAATCAGTCTGTAAGAACCTTTGCCTCCAACTGACTCAATGATATATGGACCTTCCCAGTTGGGAGCAAGCTTTCCACTGCTGTGTTCTTTGGTATTGTAAAAAACTGCTCTGAGAACTAAACTACCCACTGGGAATTGTCTCTTGTGGACTTTCTTGTCATAGGCTCTTTTGATCTTCTGTTGATATTTGGCCACACGAAGTGATGCTAGATCTCGTAGTTCTTCAGAGAAGTCTAGATCATTGATCCGAAGTTCTTCATTGACTCCTTCTTCAACAGCTTTAGTCTTCAAAGTACTTGATATGTTTTCTGCTGGGAGTACTGCCTCTGATCCATATGTTAGGCGAAAAGGCGAGAACCCAGTTGATCTTCTCGGAGTTGTGCGATACCCCCAAAGAACTTCAGGTAGGACTTGCTCCCACAATCCTTTCTTATCATTGAGTTTCTTCTTGAGTATACCAAGAATAGCTCTGTTGGAGGCTTCTGCTTGGCCATTGCATTGAGGATATCTTGGAGTTGAATAGAATAGCTTAATACCATGGTTCAGACAGAACTCTCGAAACTTGTCGGAGTCAAACTGAGCTCCATTGTCTGCAACGAGAACTTGAGGTGTACCAAATCTTGAGAAGATGTTGTGCCGAATGAATTTGATCACTTCGTTATCAGTCTCTCGGAAGAGGGGCACAGCTTCAACCCATTTGGTGAAGTAATCTGTGGCCAGCAGTAGGTACTTCTTCTTGCTTGGAGTTGGAGGGAAAGGACCCAAGAAGTCTAAACCCCATTGATGGAAGGGCCAGGGACTTGATAATTGATGGAGTTCATCTGCAGGGAGATGAATAGCTCGAGCGTGCCGTTGACAAGGTTCGCACCTTTGAATGACTTGTTGAGCATCCTTTGCCATTGTTGGTCAGTAGTACCCTTGTAGCTTCGTCTTGGCTTCAAGGGATCTTCCTCCCGAATGATTTCCACAAGCTCCGGAGTGGATATCAATCAGGATTGCCTGTGCTTGTTCAGGACCAAGGCACTTGAGTAACATCCCGTTGTGAGATTTGAAATATAAATCTTCACCTTGTAAAGTGTAGCAAGGGAGCTTCCTTTGGAGCCTTCGGGCTTGATTTGGATCTTCTGGCATTTTGCCATGTTTGAAGAAGTCAAGAATTTGTCGTCTCCAATCTTCAAGCTGATCTCCACCCCCAGATCCTTCTGTAGTGGTAAGAATCTGTTGATCGGGGATGGTTTTGGGCACTTCTTGATAATCAATTTGTATTTGCCTTCCTCCGAGTGAGTCTCCAAGAACTGAGGCAGCATTAGCTAAGGCATCTGCTTCTCGGTTCTCTGCTCTGGGGATTTGAATGAATTCAGCGCTAGTAAAACGTTGTTGAAGACGTCGTACTAAGGCCAAGTAGAGTTGCATTCTTTCTTCTCGAGCTGTGTACTCTCCATTGATTTGCCTTATGATCAATTGGGAGTCGCTGTATATGATGATTTGATCTACCCCCAGAGATTCTGCCATTTCGAGTCCGGAAATGAGTGCTTCATATTCAGCTTCGTTGTTGGTGGCATTAAACCCAAGGAGAGTGGCCTTCTGGAGATGATCAAGTTCGGGGGATATTAAGACTATCCCAGTTCCCGAACCGATCGAACTTGATGCTCCATCAGTATATAGCTTCCAAGGAGGAGTTGCAGCAATAACTTCAAGACTTAGATCAATTTTCGTTGTAGGATTGATCGGAGGCTTATCCTCATCTTCCAAGCGCATATCGACATCTTCTTCCCAAGTGATGGGGTCTTCAACTGGAAAGTCAGCTAGAAAATCAGCAATTGCTTGACCTTTGATAGAAGTGCGAGATTCGAATTGAATCCCCAGAGCACTCATTTCGATCACCCATTTGGTCATTCGACCAGCTCGACCAGCTTTGTCAATGATATCTTTGAGTGAGTGTTCTGAAATGACAGTAATCTGGTGGGAGACGAAGTACGGTTGAAGACGACGCGATGCAGTGAGCAAGGCCAATATGACCTTCTCAGTTTTTGAGTAGCGAGTCTCAGCCGGAAGAAGAGTGTGGCTGATGTAGTAGACTGGATGTTCGATGCCTTCTCTTCTACTGACTAAGACCGCGCTGATTGCTTGATCGGTCACGGCAAGGTAGAGCCACAAGTCTTCTTTTGGAAGTGGAGCAGTCAGGATAGGAGCTTGCACCAGATATTTCTTGATGCTTTGAAATGCCTCTTCACAGATTGGATTCCAGCCAGATGTATCCGCCTTTCGTAGTTTGTCGAAGAGTGGCTTGCACTTGTCTGAAGATTTTGAAATGAATCGATTGAGTGCTGCTAATCTTCCAGTGAGACGTTGAACTTCTTTTCGATTTGTAGGTGAAGGTATATCGATGATGGCTCGAATTTGATCAGGATTGGCTTCAATACCTCTCCTGGTCACAAGATGACCCAGGAATTTGCCAGATTGAACTCCGAAGGCGCATTTGGCTGGATTGAGCTTCATTCGATACTTTCGAAGGACTTGGAAGGTTTCAGCCAGATCAGATAGATGTTTGCTCCGAACGGAACTCTTGGTGAGGAGATCATCGACATAGACTTCGACGTTGCGACCGATCTGATCTTCGAACATTTTGGTGACTAGCCTTTGATAGGTGGAACCAGCATTTTTGAGGCCGAATGGCATGACATTGTAGCAATAAAGACCTCGGCTAGTCACAAAACATGTCTTCTCTTGATCATCAGCGTGGAGTGGAATTTGATTGTATCCAGAATATCCATCCATGAAAGACAACAGCTCGTGGCCAGCAGTGGCGTCGACGAGTCTATCTATCCTTGGCATGGGAAAAGGATCTTTGGGGCAAGCCTTGTTGAGATTGGTAAAGTCGATGCAGACTCTGACTTTCCCATTCTTCTTTGGAACAGCCACTATGTTAGAGATCCAAGTTGGATACTCTACTTCTCGGATGAATCCGGCTGCGAGTAGCTTGGTAATTTCTTCTTGAACAGCAACTTGTAGCTCTGGTCGAATGGTGCGAGGCTTTTGCTTGACGGGCTTCACCTCTTCTTTGATCGCAAGTCGGTGACAAGCGTCATCTGGATTGATCCCAGGCATGTCTTCGAAGCACCATGCGAAGACGTCGATATTGGACTGGAGGAAGGATACCATGTCTTGCGCTTCTGCGTCGCTAAGACCGGTACCAATAAATGTTTGTTGAGGGAGATCTCCGCTGCCTATGTTGATCGGGATGATTTCTTCAATTGAAGGTGATGCTTCCCATTCGATGGGTGGGGGTTTGGTCAGCGGAATCTCCTTTGATTGCTATTTGGAAGAGGGACCAGCTTCATCTCGTGGCCGCTTTGGAGGAGCAATATTGATTTTTCGATCTGTTTTAGCAGCAGCAGCTTCACAAGATCTTCCAGCTTGCTGATCGCCTCGAATGCAGACGATGCCTTCTCCAGTTGCAAACTTGAGTAGTTGATGGTAAGAGGAGGAGATGGCATTGATCTGATGGAGGAATGGTCGCCCAAGAATGGCGTTGTAGCTAGACATTCCTTCGACGATCGCAAACCTCACCGAGACTCGAGTCTCTCGGCTGAGGTCGATGGTGAATCTGGATTCGCCCACTGTGATGCTTTGTTCACCATTGAAGCCGGTGATCACAGTGGGGACGACGTCGAGACTTTGATACTTATGTCCCAGACGTTTGAAACAGTCGGAGAACATAATGTCAATGGAGCTTCCAGTGTCTATGAGGATTCGATTGACGGTGCTTCCGTCGATGATGAGTTTCAAGACCAGGGGGTCTCGATGGGGAGTGTGAACTCCTTGAAGATCGGTGTCATTGAAGACTATGGATGGCCAAGCCAGACCTTCGATGGGCTTCTCGATCCAGGTATCTTCTTTGTTTGCAGTAGATCGAACATGGAAGATGCGTCGAACCTGCCGATCGACTTCCTTCCCGGTCAAAGCTTGATTGTGCAGGGTTCCATGAATGCCAAAGACATTGGCATTCACAGAAATTGGTTGCCGGTTGGATGAGATTTGATGTATCCAACACACTTCTTTCCCCTTGGCCGAGGTTCGACGTTGATCGTGCCCATTGTTGACGAATTCTTGAAGGTGGCCTTCTCGTAGTAAGTCTTCAAGATGGAATTTCAGCCGAAAACACCGATCGGTGGAATGTCCGTGACTTCGATGGAATTCACAGTAGACTGTTTTGTCTGCTGTGAATTTGGAATTCGGTTGAAGAGGATTGGGCCTCCGAAGATACTCGTCGTGTTGAATACGGTCGAGTATCTGCTCGACTGGCATGTTCCACTCGGTGAAAGTGGTCTTCGTCGGAGATCGACGCCCATCATTCTTTGATCTTTTGTTGGCCGGAGGGGCTGCTGCTTCAGTGTTGTGAGCCTTTGCAGCATATTTAGGTGCTTCTTTTTCAGCAGGCCTTCTTTTAGTTTCTCGCCCTTTTCGAGCGACTTGATCGTCTTCCACCTCAATCTCCCTCTGAATTCGATCGAACATAGCTCCCAGAGAAGGAGGGGGATTGCGGATGAAGTCGTTGTAGATATGTAGATCAAAGCGGAGAGCGTTCTGGAAAGCCAACATGATGGCTTCATCATCCAGATGCCTTCCAGAGAGAGCAGCATGCTCGTTACGAAACCTCCTCGTGAAGCTGCGGAGAGTCTCATCTGCACCCATCCTTAGTCGATATAGAGAGTCGAGCTTCTTCTCGGGTTTCAGGTTAAGCTGGTAATGCTGCACAAAGAGGTTAGCCAAAACACCGAACTGGGTAATGGACCCAGCTCGGAGATTGTGATACCAGTCGAGTGAAGGCTCATCGAGACTTCCCGCGAAGGTGCGGCAGAGCACGTTGTTTTCCTCTTCGTGTGGCGTTAGAGCTTGCTTGAAGGCAAGTATATGGAGGCTTGGATCTCCTCGGACGCAGTTGAATTTGGGGAGGGTAGGAGTTCTCCATCCTCTTGGAAATACTGATTCGAAAAGGCTTCGATGTAGTGGCCCGGCAGAAGAGTAGCCATCCCTACGACCATGTCCTCGACCTAGAGGTGGGTCAAGGGGCAAGATCGCAAGGTCTTGCTCTGGCATTGAAGTGTTTGCTGGTCGAAGTCGGTGTCGAAGGTCTGATCCAAGTCCACGTTGGAGTGGAATGGAAGGGGAGACTCTACTCTTTGAAGGAGCGCCTTTCATTTGGTGCTTCCTTGACAGGTTGAGCTTCGATGGTGCTCTTTTGTCGCAGTTACGACCAGATGAAGATTGGGAGGACTCGTCTTCAAGACGATCCCAGACACTCTGCTTCCAAGGAGCAGCAGAGGGAGTTGGGTCGCGTCGAATCCTCTCGAGAGCATCAGTGCCCATTGACCTCCGTTGTTCGGAGTAAATTGAATGTCGAGGAGGATCAACCCTCCCACTTGCGGAGGGGATCGGAATAGCAATTCCAGCTTCGGAAGCTGCCTTCTTCAGAGCATCCCTCTCAGCAGTGAGGGTGGCGTTTTGTTTCGCCAATTGGAGTAGTTGGAAATCGATTGCAGAGATCTGGTAAGTCGATGGAGGATCTTCAGCAGGAGCAGGGACAGTCTGCCCAATTGATTGATGGGGATGAGGGGCGATCGGTCGATCGACTGATCTTCCGCTTCCTGAGTGAATCCCCATCTCGGGGACAGCAAGGGGCTGCCCGAAGTTGAGCCTTTGACTCATTGAACGAGTCTCAGGACGAGGTTGATGTTGAGTATTACTTCCTTCTGGTTGACCCTGATGTTTGGTTCTCGCCATTCAGAATGCGAAAGGTACAACGAGATTGCCGATGTCCGATCAGTTGTCTGATCAACCGAGGGGGCGAGGAAGTTTGGCTATTGATCTGGTAGTCGAAGTAGAGAGGACACGGCTTCTCGCTCGGATCCCACAGACGGCGCCAAACTGTGGGGGAAAATCTTCGTGCCGACCCGAAGACTCTCGCAGCACCAGTCAGTTGAATGTTCGTGTTGACGTCGAAGATCGTTGGTCGATCTGTTGATCGACTGTTGATCGAAGTTGAAGCTTTTGATTTGTAAACAGAGAGATGCAATCAGAGAGAGTTTGACACGAGAAGTGATCTCGGAGTTCAGCCGAAGCCTACGTCTCCGTGCTATAGGGTGCAACCCGAATTCACTAACACTTATATTGAAGTGATCTCGACAGGCCGAGTATCACTGTAAATACTGATCTTTCTAAAAGAAGATCAAAGGGAGATGGCAGATCGGAAGTGTGAAATCCCAGAGCTCTGGTTCTGAAAGTCAGATCTCGAAAGTCAGATCTCAGAGTGAAAATCAGATTTGTAGATTTGGATCTCGATCCTTTTTACATTCGAAGGCTCTGCTATTTATAGGCACTCCGGGTGGCGAATGGCGGTTTCCGCTGTAGTATCTGGGGATTCTCCAGGTAAAGTTGTGGGCCCTGCGGTTGTCTTCGGGGGTCCACCAGGCAGGGCTGGTGGGTCCCGTTGTAGTCTTCGTGGGTCCACCAGGCAGGGCCGGTGGGTCCCGCTGTAGTCCTCGTGGGCCCACCAGGCAGGGCCGGTGGGTCCCGCTGTAGTCCTCGTGGGCCCACCAGGCAGGGCCGGTGGGTCCCGCTGTAGTCTTCGTGGGCCCACCAGGCAGGGCTGGTGGGTCCCGTGGTAGATTTATGCCAAAATTTGCACCCACAAACCTCCTGTTGAGACCCCTCAGCCCCCTGTACCGTTGAGTGACCAGCTCCTATTGGAGATGTTGGCCACCCAGCGGGCCATGATGGAGGAACTGACGCAACTACGTCAGGTTCCGGCGGCCAGCCGACGGTCTGGGTCGGCGAAGACGGCATCTCCGGTGCGACCACCAGCTTCAACATCGTGCCCGCTCATGACCGTTCCGTCGCGACAGGTTTCCCATCCGGAACCCCCGGTCGAGAGAGCGGCCGTGCGTGGGGTGCCGGAAACCCCACTTACGAGGTTGCAGAAGCTAGTAACCCAGCGGTCTAGCAACCAGGCGACCTCGCGGGCAACCATCCCTCGCCGCCGTAGTCGGAGCGCCGATTCTAACGAGTCAGAAGCAGGGTCTCTAGAGCGGGATCGCAACCCACGCCATCGGCGACCTGGGAAAGAGCCCGCGGTGGCTATACCTTCCGAAGTTCGAGAGGCAACGGCCTCCCACCGACCAATCGCCACGGTGAAGGCATCCACGGGCGAACAGCGAGGAGGCCGCCGAGCGGTAGCCCCCGAAGGTCGCCGCGGGGTGGATCCGAACCTCCCTCGAGGGAGTGCGCACGGCCGCCTAGGACCTGCGCAGCAGCCTCTGGGAGTTTTCCCCGGGCACTGGCAGCGACCAAACGCGACGGTAGACCTGCTGGAGGACCTCGCCGCCCACGGGGGTAGCTCGCCCTTCATGAGCGAGGTGCACCAAGGAGGTTTCCCTCACCATTGGACCCCGCCTAAGTTTGTACTGTTCGATGGATCGCAAGATCCAGTCGACCACCTATTGGCTTACCGGAAGCTGTTATTCTTCCGGGACCAAGACCATGTCTTGTGCCGGGCTTTCCCGAGCAGTTTGACGGGCTCGGCGTTAAACTGGTTCCACAAACTGCCGTCGGGCACCATTCCAGACTTCCCTACTCTCTCCAGACTGTTTCTGGAGCAGTACCGCTGCAACAGACAGCCCCCTAAGAGGATCGAGTCCCTCTTCACTTTGTCCATGGGAGCCCGCGAAACTCTTCGAAGCTTCGCGACGCGCTTCCGAAGCGCCTACCTCGCCCTGGAGGACGCTGTCGGCCAAGATCGCACGACGGTGAGCGCGTTCCGGAATGCCCTCCCCGAGGGAAGCAAGCTTCATGACGCCCTGGTAATCAAGGATCCCCGCACGATCATCGAGCTATTCGCCCTTGTCCAGCAGCACATCAAGCTCGAAGATGTGGTGTTAGACCGGAAGGGAAAGGCAGTCGAGCAGCGACCTCCTCCGGCGCTGCGACCTCTCGTCGTTAAGGCCGAGGATAGGCGGGAGGTGCCACCGGCGGTACCTTTACCCGGACCGCCCGTAGCTCCTGTCTTACAGACCGCTGAAATCCCCGCGGTGGTCGCTGGAAGGCCGGCGAACTGGCGCCTGCCTCCGGGACCCGGGGAGCGGGATTTCACCGTGCTGACCCACTCGCCAGGGCAAATCTTTCACCAGATTCGGAATGAACCCTTTTTCCAGTACCCACCACCTCTGTAGGTCGGGAAGCCCGGCTCAACCGATAATTCGCGGCGTTGCGCTTTTTACCGTAGCCCTGGGCATCACACCAATAGATGCCGGGCTCTGAAGAACCACCTCGAGGACTTGGTCGCCCAAGGACACTTGGGTCAGTTCATTTCACCTCCAAGGAGGTTTGAGGTGATACTGGCACGGGCTCCTCGGGAGGGAGATCTCCCGGGGCCCGCTGAGCCCGCCTTGCCTCCACCGCCCCCGGGAGGGCCGGCGGTCTGTCACACCATCAGCGAGCGCCTGAGCGGCCCCAGATCCAGCAACGAGGTTCGCCGACAGGTCAGAGAGATGGAGCGGGCTCAGAAGGTATTCTCTGTTTCTCTAACCCCTGTATTGCTCCAAACACCAAGGGTAGAAGCCCGAGACTTTATTTGGTTCTCGGAGGAGGACATGGCCGGGGTTGTTACCCCCCACAATGATCCCCTCATCATACGCCTTATGATGGCGAATATTGAAGTAAGGCGGGTCTTGGTTGACCCAGGAAGTGCCGTAGACATCTTGTTCTTGTCGGCCTTCCAGCGAATGGGACTGAGACAAACTGATTTGTCTCCCTCAACGGGATCGCTCACCGGTTTCACTGGCGAGGTCGCTAAGGTGGTTGGGGAGATAACCCTCGCCATAACAGCTGGCCCGGAGGTACGCCTAGTCCGTTTCGCGATAGTGGATGGGCAGTCCGCTTTCAATGCCATCCTAGGGCGACCTTGGCTGAGGCAGATGAAAGCGGTGTCCTCGCCCAATCACCAGGCCCTCAAATTTCCCACCCGTGAAGGGGTCGTGGTAATTCGAGGAGACCAGGTCGCCGCCACCAGGTGCGAGCAGGACGTCTTTCACCTCGCAGACGTTGAGGTCGCCGAGGCCAAGAGGCCCGCGCCCTCCTAGCAATTAGCGCCCACCTCGAGCGGGCTGCCTCAAAGCCCGAGAGAGGTCGCCTCGCTTATGTCCCCTACTTCACCCCCGGTAGGAGCGGTGTGGATCTTGAGCTCGAGGAGAAAGGCCGCCCACCAGGGTCCCAGCGAGGAAGTTTTCCCATTGTCGAGCTGCTGCAAGAAGTCAACATCGAAAGCGAGGACGGACCGAGGATTGTTAGCCTCGGAACCTCGCTAACCAAGGGCGAGGTCCTGGCCCTAACCAATATACTCAAGGAATACCGGGACGTGTTCACCTGGAGCTTCGCGGACATACCGGGGATTGACCCGGAGGTCGCCTGCCATCGTCTGCACACCATGAAAGAATTCCCACCGGTCAAGCAAAAAGCTCGGCACATACCTGCTGCGAAGTCCACTGCAGTGGCGGCGGAGATAGACAAGCTAGAGCGAGCTGGCTTCATACGCGAGGCACACTTCCCCGAGTGGATCTCCAATATCGTGGCGGTACCCAAGAAGAACGGAGCGGTCAGAGTATGCATTGACTTCTCCGACCTCAATAAAGCATGCCCGAAGGACGGTTTTCCTCTTCCGCGAATAGGCGCCCTGGTCGACGCAGCTGTCGGTTTCCGGGCCTTATCCTTCATGGACGGATATTCAGGGTATAACCAGATACCCCTCCACCTCGAAGATCAGGAGAAGACCGCTTTCTATTCTGGAGCGGGCTACCAGAAGCTATACTGCTATCGAGTGATGCCTTTTGGACTTAAGAACGCTGGAGCGACCTACCAAAGGTTAGTCACTCAGATGTTCAAGGGTCAGATCGGCAGGAACGTCGAAGTTTACGTAGACGACCTCCTGGTGAAAAGTCGAGAGCGAGAGGGGCATGTCGTCGATCTCCACGAAACCTTCGAAGTGTTGAGAAAGTACCAAATAAGGCTGAACCCGGCAAAGTACGCATTTGGGGTGACTTCCGAGAAATTCCTCGGGTACCTGGTCACCCACAGGGGGATCGAGGCTGACCCTGGGCAAATCCGAGCACTTGTCGAAATGCCCACACCCCGAACCCGGCAGGAGGTCCAAAGGTTGAGCGGGCGAATCGCCGTGCTAAATCGGTTCATCTCTAAATCCTCAGACAATTGCCGACCTCTTTTCGAGCTACTACGAAAAGGAGCGAGCATTTGTTGGGATGAAAAGTGTGAGCGAGCCTTTCAAAAGATCAAGGACTATTTGGCGAGCCCGCCGATCCTAGTGGCACCCAAAGATGGCGCCGAGCTTGGCGTATATCTCGCAGTCACAGAGAATGCGGTAAGCGGAGTCCTCGTGGTCGAAGAAGCGAAGGTAGAGTGGCCTGTCTACTTTGTAAGCCACACAATGCTTCCCGCCGAGCTCCGGTATCGACCAATCGAGAAGGTCGCATTGGCCTTGGTCCTTACTGCGAGAAAGCTTCACCCCTACTTCTCGGCGCACACTGTCAAAGTCATCACTGAGCACCCTCTAAAGAGCGCGCTCTCCAGACCCTCGGTAGCAGGCAGGCTCTATCGATGGTCCGCCGAGCTCTCCGCCTATGGTTTGGAGTATGTCCCTCGAGTTGCTGTCAAAGGGCAGGCTCTCGCCGATTTCCTGGCGGACTTCCCCATAGAAGAACCGGTCCAGTACCAGGAGGATGAGCCAACTGAGGCGCACCCTGGGAAGGCGAGGTTCTTGGACAACCAAGGTGAGCTTCCTCCAACTAAGCATTCAGAGGTGGCGGGCTGGGAATTGTTCGTCGATGGATCCTCCAACGCTTCGGGGGCTGGGATCGGGGTCGCACTGATCGCCCAGGAGGTCCTACTTAAGAAATCAGTCCGGCTGGACTTCGCTGCTATCAACAATGAAGCGGAATATGAGGCGTTGTTGGCTGGTCTGGAGCTCGCTCAAGAGGTAGGCGCCAAACGCTTGAAGGTTTTCAGTGATTCTCAGCTAATTATTTGCCAAATCAATGGAGAGTACGCCTCCCGGGATGCGAGAATGGCGGGCTATGTGGATCTGGTAAAGGGCAAGGCCGCGGAATTCGAGAAGATCTCCTTCGAGCAAATTCTGCGGGTCGATAATAGGCGAGCCGATGCTTTGGCAAACGCCGCCTCCCTTCTGGGAACATCAGAAGCTCGCCAGATTCTCATCGAGGTCCAAAATCAGTCTCGGCTCCAACTGATGGAGCCCGCTGTTAACCAAGTTTCTGCCGACGTATCACCCGGCGGGTGGACCGCCCCCATCCTACGTTTTCTCCAGAAGGGCGAGCTCCCAGAGGGTAGAGAGGAAGCCCTGCGAGTGGAGAAATGCGTTGGTCGCTATCTCATTCGCTGGGATCGCCTTTTTCGAAGATCTTTTGGCGGGCCAAATCTTCATTGCATCGAGAGCCCGAAGACCGAAGAAGTTCTGAATTGCATTCACTCTGGAGAGCTGGGAAACCACACTGGCGGGCGGTCTCTAGCTGCGAAAGTACGGAGGCAAGGGTACTGGTGGCCCACTCTGGAGCAAGACGCTTTGAAGGTCGCCCAGAGGTGCATCCAATGCCAGAAGCACGCCACAACGAATCATATGCCCGCAGAAGAACTGCATCCTCTGGCGAGCCCCTGGCCATTCCAGCAATGGGGACTGGATATTGTGGGACCTTTCCCTGTGTCAGCCCGGCAAAAGAAATTCATCTTAGTAGCTACGGACTACTTCACCAAATGGGTGGAAGCGATCCCGCTAGCTAAGATAGGTGAGAAGCAAGTAAAAGACTTCCTTTGGAAGAATATTTTCTGCCGGTTCGGTCTGCCTCGGGTACTTATCACCGACAATGGTCGCCAGTTCGACAATCGCTTGATCAAAAGCTTTTGTGTGGAATATGGAGTCGACCTAAGGTTCTCGTCCCCAAGGTACCCTCAAAGCAACGGGCAGGCCGAAGCTACGAATCGCGTGATCCTGGACAACCTCAAGAAAAGGCTGGAAGGGAAAAAAGGATTGTGGGAGCAGGAGCTCGATGGAGTCTTGTGGGCCTATCGCACTACTCCACGTCACTCAACTAACGAGTCCCCTTTCAGTCTCACTTTTGGTTACGAAGCCGTGCTACCCATCGAAGCCGAGCTGCCCACTGAAAGAAGACTTGCGTCGAAGGAAGTCGACAACGACAAACTGCTCGCCGACTCCCTCGACCAGCTCGAAGAAAGACGAGAGCGTGCCAATCTACACCTCGCCGGATACAGACAAGAAATGAAGCGCGCCTATGACAAAAGAGTCCACCATCGGGCATTCAAAACCGGGGACATGGTGATGAGAAAGGTGTTCGCAAACACACAGGAGCCTAATACAGGGAAGCTCGCGGCGAACTGGGAAGGCCCCTACATAATACGTGAAGCGCGAGGCTCGGGGGCTTACCAGTTGATGACCGCTGAAGGCGACCTGTTAGAGCAACCTTGGAATGCTTTGCACCTTCGCAAGTTTTATGCATAAGGGGATTTTTGTAAATTATTTTCTGAAGAAGTTATGAATGAACGATGGAGGTTTCAACAAAGAATTTAACTCAGAAGCTCGGTACAGCAAGAGCTCGCATGATCTATAGAGTGTAGTCCGCCGTTGTGCGGACTTAAAGCCAGACCGGGATCCTCAGAGGCAGCCAGTGGGCGACCTTGAGCTCCCCGGGGCAGTTCGCCGTTGTGCGGACTTAAAGCCAGATCGGGATCCTCAGAGGCAGCCAGTGGGTGACCTTGAGCTCCCCGGGGCAGTCCGCCGTTGTGCGGACTTAAAGCAAGACCGGGATCCTCAGAGGCAGCCAGTGGGCGACCTTGAGCTTCCCGGGGCAGTCCGCCGTTGTGTGGACTTAAAGCAAAACCGGGATCCTCAGAGGCAGCCAGTGGGCGACCTTGAGCTTCCCGGGGCAGTCCGCCGTTGTGCGGACTTAAAGCAAGACCGGGATCCTCAGAGGTAGCCAGTGGGCGACCTTGAGCTTCCCGGGGCAGTCCGCCGTTGTGCGGACATAAAGCAAGACCGGGATCCTCAGAGGCAGCCCGTGGGCGACCTTGAGATTCCCGGGTAAGTCCGCTGCCTAGTGGACTCTAAACGTAACCAGGATCCTTCGCGTTCACCCGCCACGAACAGAAGCATCCTGGCGTGGGCATACCCCTCAAAGGGCAAGACCGCTGAACAGGATTATCGAGGGAAATTAACCGGGCAGGGGGCAGCTAGCACTTATTAGTTTCTTTTAAAAATAAAAATGGTTTAAGTCTCTGAGTGTAGGGAAGTTTTTGAAGTCTTTTGGTTCGCTTATCGTTTTTCCGGGCTCAGAGACTATCGACTTTTAGCGAGCATGCCGAGTTTTTCGTTTGCATATACTTTAAAGTAAAAAGATTGAATCGAATTAGCTGCCTCGCCCGGGGTATCACCCTCGAGATCACTGCGAAACTCCTAAAGTGGACTCATAAGCGAGCGACACAGAGAAAGAAATGAACAAAGAGGCGAGCTCAAAAAGATATATTCTATTCATCACATTTATCAAAGAGATTACAACGGGGTTACAAAAGAGAGCCAAGGCTGGGCCAGCACCCGCGCCGTCGTCATCGCCGTGCTTCCTCTTTTTCGACCTTTCGGTCTTGTACTTCTCGATGGCATCGAGCGTGCCTTTCCGCAGGAGCTCGTCGAGCTGCGCTTGGAGGCGGCTTTGCTGAGAGCGGAGGTCTTGGAGATGCGTTTCCCTCAGAGACGCGATCTCATCCCTAGAAGCCGCCACCTGACGTTGAAGCTCGAAGATTTCCTTTTGGGCGGCCTCTTCAGCTCGACGAGCCCCTTGCAGATCGGATAGGGAACGGTCGCGGGCGTCCTCAACCGAAGCCAGCATGGTGGTGAAGGTGGCGGCCCGCTGGCGTAGTTCGTCAACCTCCGTGTTAGAGGAGGCGACCTGCTGGCGCAGCCGGTCCACTTCAGCCCGCAGCTCGCCCGACCGGTCCATTTGGCGAATACGGTGGATGTGCTCGTCTACTCTCCTCTCTGAGTCATGGAGAGTGTCATCGTAGAGGGCGACAGTGTCCCCCGCGATGCCCGCGACCTCGTCGGCGAGAGCCCGGCTGACCCGCTCTACCTACGGAGAGGGAAAATAGTTAGTTAGAAGTTAGAACAGGGGTTTGGGACAAAGAAGTATGAAGGAAATCTTACCTCGAGGAGTCAGTTGATGAGGGCGATGTAGGGAGTCCGGGCAAAAATGTTGCACCCCAGGATCTCCCGCATGAAGAAGGGGGCACGCTCGGGGTCGCCTGAGGAGGGGCCCGCCTGGCTCATCACGGTAGGAGCAGCCGGGGGAGGCACATCGACGGCGGTAGCGGCGGGCTCGCCCCCTTGGGCACCGGCATCCCCTTCCTTGATAAGGGGAGGCACGGCGGCACCCCCTTGCCCAGGCAAGTCCGGGTTCGAGGCTTCCGAGCTGGAGCTCGGAAGGTCATCCAGGATGGCCCCCAGGTCCGGAGACCAGTAGACCAACCCGCCCAACTCCGGGAGAGGAGGAACCTCAAGAGCAGCAGGCGCGGGCTCAGGCGCGGGCGCGCTAAGAGCCGTAGGCGCGGGCGCGGACGCGGCGAAGGGCGCAGGCGCACTGGAAGCAGCAGGCGCAGGCGCGGGCTCGGGCACGGGCGCGATGGCAGTCGCAGGCGCAGGCGCGCTAGCAGCAGCAGGCGCGGGCGCGGGCGCGCTGGCAGCAGCAGGCGCGGGCGCGCTGGGCGCGGGCGCGCTGAGGGCAGGCGCAGGCGCGGGCTCGGGCGCGAGCACAGGCGCACTGGCAGCTGCAGGCGCGGGCGCGCAGGGAGTAGAGGGCGCAGGCGCGCTGGCGGCAGCAGGCGCGGGCGTGCTGGCAGCAGCAGGCGCGGGCTCGGGCGTGCTGGGAGCAGGCGGAAGGGTTGAGCTCGGCGGAGCCGGTCCCTTGAAGGGCGGGGGAGGCCCCGCAGTTGCAGCCGCGGGCTCATCTCCCGAAGCCCGCTCCTCGTCGTCGGAGCTGGAGGTCGTGCTGAGATCATCGGCTGATCCCAAGCCCGCCACTCGCCGTCGACACGAACGGGTACGCTTTCCAGTACCGGTCCTTGTTCTCGACGGCGGCGAACGGAAGCACCTCGCCGGAGCGGCCCGTGAGGTAGAACTGACCACAGTCTACCTCGTTGAAGACGGGTCCTGGTTTAAGGAACCACTTCTTTAGGAGGTAGGCTAGGGGGATCCTCACGTTTAGGGCTTCCTCGATGCGAGCAAGCCCATAGAGGATCCCCCACGAGTTTCCCGGAAGCTGGGCGGGGCATAAGCCCGCCAGTTCCAGGAGCTCGCTGGCCAGATGGTTCAGGGGCAGCCGGAGCCCTGACCATATCTGCCCCACGAAGACCACGGTCCCCGAGAGCGGCCTCCCGGAGCTCGGTAGAGGAAGAATGGCGAGCTCTTGGGGAATGCCCACCACGGTTCACAGACTATCGGGGATGGGCGCACCCCCGATGTCATTGAACCAAACGACGGCGGGCTCCTTCGGAGGTGCCTCTTCTCTTGAGCCCGGAGCTCGCACCGAGATAGGGGCGACATTGAGAGGCCCCTCTCGGGAGGACGCAGCAGGAGCAGCAGCTGAAGAAGCAGCAGCAGCAGAGGAAGCCATGAGCAAGAGGGCGCTAGCGAGCTGCGAGCTAAAAGCGAAGAAGGAAAGGAGAGCTATTTTTCATGCAGCGGTAAAAAATCGCCCCCCGTCTCCTATTTATAGACAAGTGAGAGGCAGGTGAATCGGGTCGTAGTTAATACTCAAGCATGCCCAACGAGGCGATACGCCGACGGTTGAAGCGACAGCTCGCCTTTCTCCAATCAGACAGTGCCACGTGGACCACGCGTGGGAAAAGACTGCGCCGGCGCCGACGCTGTCCTTTATTGACAGGAGAAGGAGCGAGTGAGGAGGAGACACGTGTCTCGTGCCGATCGGGATCTCATGATGAGATTCATTGTATCAACATCGAGCCTCGCACCGCATTTAAGATGAAGCGACCGTTGGAGATTTGGAGCGATATCCCAGTCACAAGATCGCCCACGGCAGGCGCCCAAGCTCGCCCGCCGTAGACCCTGACCGCGTGTGACAAGCTCGCACCGGAAGGAGATCGCTCGTGGCTGATGCTCCCGGCCCGCCCGACGTTTGTGAAATACTGGGAGTTAAAACTCTCGACGCAGATCGCCCACGGCTGGTGCCCGCAGCTCGCCCGACGCAGACCCTGACCGCGTGTGGCAAGCCCGCACCGGAAGGAGATCGCTCGTAGCTGACGCTCCCGGCCAGCCCAGCATTTTTGAAATACTGGGAGTCAAAACTCTCGACGCAGATCGCCCACGGCTAGTGCCCGCAGCTCGCCCGACGCAGACCCTGACCGCGTGTGACAAGCTCACACCGGAAGTAGATCGCTCGTGGCTGATGCTCCCGGCCCGCCCGGCGTTTGTGAAATACTGGGAGTCAAAACTCTTGACGCAGATCGCCCACGGTTGGTGCCCGCAGCTCGCCCGACACAGACCCTGACCGCGTGTGGCAAGCCCGCACCGGAAGGAGATCGCTCGTGGCTGACGCTCCCGGCCCGCCCAGCATTTTTGAAATACTGGGAGCCAAAACACTCGACGCAGATCGCCCACGGCTGGTGCCCGCAGCTCGCCTGACGCAGACCCTGACCGCGTGTGGCAATCCTGCACCGGAAGGAGATCGCTCGTGGCTGACGCTCCCGGCCCGCCCAGCATTTTTGAAATACTGACAGTCAAAGCTCTCGACACAAATCGCCCACGGCTGGAGCCCGTAGCTCGCCCGACGCAGACCCTGACCGCGTGTGACAAGCTCGCACCGGAAGGAGATCGCTCGTGGCTGATGCTCCCGGCCCGCCCGACGTTTGTGAAATACTGGCAGTCAAAGCTCTCGGCGCAGACCGCCCACGGTAGGTGCCCGCAGCCCACAGGGTGGAGGTCGCCAATGACCGGTACTCCCAGTCCGCCCGGCTTGTGCACCAAGACTCCTGAGCAAGCGTCAAAGTCTCCTTGGTCGCTCCCTCAGGAGGGGGTAATGTTGGGGGTAGCTGAAATCTGCCCTGAAGTTCGCCCCCCCCCCCCCCCTCGTGCTCACCAAATCACCTTGACAGGGAGCGAGATCCACATTGGGCTGAAGGGGCCTAGGCAAAGAGCACTCTTAGGAGCACGCCTAAGCTCGCTAGAGCTCGCCTGAGCTCGCCCAGGAGCTCGCCCGAGCTCGCCCAGGAGATCGCCAAGCCCGCACGAGAATTCGCTGGCAGTGGTAGCGGGAGTTAGACCGTCATGCATAACAAAGGTACCGGCATCACAAACGCCCCTAGCTCGCGCAGGAGCTCGCCCTAGCTCGTGCAGGAGCCCTCCCAAGCTCGCGCAGGAGCTCGCCCAAGCTCGCTCAGGAGCTCGCCCAGGCTCGCCAGAACTCCCCAGTTTATCGAAGAGGTCACTCCCGCGAGGTCCGACTCTTGATAGATGTGGAAGAAAAGGCGGAGCAATGGAGGGCGAGCTCGCCTTAGCTCCCCACCGGAGGTCGCCCACAATGTATGAAAGGATGCCAGGTGTCAAAACCCCACGGAAGCTACGTGGACAAACATGGTCCACGGAAGCCCGCTCAAATCAGTTCGAGACCACCCAGACTTGAACATTCCAGAATAGCCACCTGGCAGTGACAAGAAAGATGCTCTCCCCCACAAACCGCCTGGCAGGCCCGGCGACAAAGAATGTCAGGGGCGCGAGTACCAAGGACTGTCAGAGGCCCACGCGAGCCAGAACGTGGGGGTCTAAAAGGCGCCGGAAAGAATCTCCACGTGTCGGGCCAAGGTAGGTCGCCAATGTCTATAAATGCTCACCCCCAGGCTCCATGGTACAGGCTCGAAACCCCTTTTCCCTACCACTTTCATCCACAACAGCTCGCCGTTGTGCACCTGTGACTGACTTGAGCATCGGAGGGTCTGCGCTCCTAAGGGAGCCAGCCGTTCTTACGCATTTTCTTTGTCTTGCAGGTAGCTCGCACGGACCAGCGAAAAAATCCCCCAAACAGATCGTACGAATGAATTAGAATGGATATATTCGTGCGAATGAATTAGAATGGATCGTGCGAATGAATTAGAATGGATATATTCGTGCGAATGAATTAGAATGGATCGTGCGAATGAATTAGAATGGATCATACGAATGAATTATAATGGATACATTTGTGAGAATGAATTAGAATGGATCGTACGATCCATTCTAATTCATTCCGCTCGAATGTATCCATTCTAATTCATTCGTTCGATCCATTCTAATACATTCGTATGATCCATTCTAATTCATTCGTACGATCCATTCTAATTCATTCGCACGATCCATTCTAATTCATTCGTACGATCGATCCATTCTAATTTATTCGCACGATCTATTCTAATTCATTCGCACGAATGTAACCATTCTAATTCATTCATACGATCCATTCTAATTCATTCCTACGATCCATTCTAATTTATTCGCACGAATGTATCCATTCTAATTCATTTGCACGATCCATTCTAATTCATTCCTATGATCCATTCTAATTCATTCGTACGATCCATTCTAATTCATTTGCTCGAATGTATCCATTCTAATTCATTCGTATGATCCATTCTAATTCATTTGTATGATCCATTCTAATTCATTCGCATGATCAATTCGTCCGATCCATTCTAATTCATTCGCACGAATGAATTTGAGATCGTACGAATGAATTAGAATGGATCATACGAATGAATTAGAATGGATACATTCGTGCGAATGAATTAGAATAGATCGTGCGAATAAATTAGGATGGATCGATCGTACGAATGAATTAGAATGGATCGTGCGAATGAATTAGAATGGATCGTACGAATGAATTAGAATGGATCGTATGAATGAATTAGAATGGATCGAACGAATGAATTAGAATGGATACATTCAAGCGGAATGAATTAGAATGGATCGTACGATCCATTCTAATTCATTCTCACAAATGTATCCATTCTAATTCATTCGTACGATCCATTCTAATCCATTTGCACGATCCGTTCTAATTCATTCCTATGATCCATTCTAATTCATTTGCACGAATGTAACCATTCTAATTCATTCGTACGATCCACTCTAATTCATTCCTACGATCTATTCTAATTCATTCGCACAAATGTATCCATTCTAATTCATTTGCACGATCCATTCTAATTCATTCCTATGATCCATTCTAATTCATTCGTACGATCCATTCTAATTCATTCGCTCGAATGTATCCATTCTAATTCATTCGTACGATCCATTCTAATTTATTCGTACGATCCATTCTAATTCATTCGCATGATCCATTCGTACGATCCATTCTAATTCATTCACACGAATGAATTTGAATGGATCGTACGAATGAATTAGAATGGATCGTACGAATGAATTAGAATGGATACATTCGTGCGAATGAATTAGAAAAGATCGTGCGAAAAAATTAGAATGGATCGATCGTACGAATGAATTAGAATGGATCGTGCGAATGAATTAGAATGGATCGTACGAATGAATTAGAATGGATCGCACGAATGAATTAGAATGGATCGAACGAATGAATTAGAATGGATACATTCGAGCGGAATGAATTAGAATGGATCGTACGATCCATTCTAATTCATTCTCACAAATGTATCCTTTCTAATTCATTCATATGATCCATTCTAATTCATTCGCACGATCCATTCTACTTCATTCGTACGAATATATCGATTCTAATTCATTCGCACGATCTATTCTAATTCATTCCTATGATCCATTCTAATTCATTCGTACGATCCATTCTAATTCATTCTCACAAATGTAACCTTTCTAATTCATTTGTACGATCCATTCTAATCCATTCGTACGATCCATTCTAATCCATTCGTACGATCCATTCTAATTCGTTCGTAGGAATGAATTAGAATAGATACATTTGTACGAATGAATTAGAATGGATACATTCGAGCGAATGAATTAGAATGGATACATTCATACGACTGAATTAGAATGGATTGTACGAATGAATTAGAATGGATAATACGAATAAATAAGAATGGATCGTACGAATCCATTCTAATGGATCATACGAATGAATTAGAATGGATCGTGCGAATGAATTAGAATGGATCGTACGAATGAATTAGAATGGATCGTACGAATGAATTAGAATGGATCGGGCTAATGAATAAGAATGGATCGTACGAATGAATTAGAATGAATTAGAATGGATCGTACGAATGAATCAGAATGGATCGTGCTAATGAATTAGAATGGATCATACGAATGAATTAGAATGGATACATTTGTGAGAATGAATTAGAATGGATCGTACGATCCATTCTAATTCATTCCGCTCGAATGTATCCTTTCTAATTCATTCGTTCGATCCATTCTAATTCATTCGTACGATCCATTCTAATTCATTCGCACGATCCATTCTAATTCATTCGTACGATCGATCCATTCTAATTTATTCGCACGATCTATTCTAATTCATTCGCACGAATGTACCCATTCTAATTCATTCGTATGATCCATTCTAATTCATTCGTACGATCCATTCAAATTCATTTGTGCGAATGAATTGGAATGGATCGTACGAATGGATCATGCGAATGAATTTGAATGGATCGTACAAATGAATTAGAATGGATCGTACGAATGAATTAGAATGGATACATTCGAGCGAATAAATTAGAATGGATCGTACGAATGAATTAGAATGGATCATAGGAATGAATTAGAATGGATCGTGCAAATGAATTAGAATGGATATATTCGTGCGAATGAATTAGAATGGATCGTAGGAATGAATTAGAATGGATCGTACGAATGAATTAGAATTGATCGTGCGAATGAATTAAAATGGATCGTACGAATGGATTAGAATGGATCGTACGAATGAATTAGAACGGATCGTACGAATGAATTAGAATGGATCGTACAAATGAATTAGAAAGGTTATATTCGTCAGAATGAATTAGAATGGATCGTACGAATGAATTAGAATGGATCATGCAAATGAATTTGAATGGATCGTACGAATGAATTAGAATGGATCGAACGAATGAATTAGAATGGATACATTCGAGCGATTGAATTAGAATAGATCGTAGGAATGAATTAGAATGGATTGTACGAATGAATTAGAATGGTTACATTCGTGCGAATGAATTAGAATGGATCATACGAATAGATTAGAATGGATCGTACGATCCATTCTAATTCATTCATACGATTCATTCATTCGTATGAGCTATTCTAATTCATTCGTACGATCCATTCTTATTCATTCGCACGATCCATTCTAATCCATTCGTATGATCCATTCTAATTCATTCCTACGATCTATTCTAATTCATTCGCTCGAATGTATCCATTCTAATTCATTCGTTCGATCCATTCTAATTCATTCTTACGATCCATTCAAATTCATTCGCACGAATGTAACCATTTTAATTCATTCGTACAATTCATTCTAATTCATTCGTACGATCCATTCAAATTCATTTGTACGAATGTATCCATTCTAATTCATTCGCACGATCCTTTTTAATTCATTCGCCCGATCTATTCTAATTCATTCGTACGATCCATTCTAATTCATTCGTACGATCTATTTAATTCATTCATACGATCCATTCTAATTCATTCGTACGATCCATTCTAATTCATTTGCATGAATGTAACCATTCTAATTCATTCGTACAATGCGTTCTAATCCATTCGTACGATCGATTCTAATCCATTCGTACGATCCATTCTAATTCATTCGCACGAATGTAACCATTCTAATTCATTCATATGATCCATTCTAATTCATTCGTACGATCCATTCTAATTCATTCGTACGATCCATTCGAATTCATTCGCACTATCCATTCGAATTCATTCGCACGATCCATTCTAATTCATTCGCACGATCCATTCTAATTCATTCGAACGATCCATTCTAATTCATTCGCACAAATGTATCCATTCTAATCCATTCTAATTCATTCGCACAATCCATTCTAATTCGTTCGTACGATCTATTCTAATTCATTCGTATGATCCATTCTAATTCATTCGCACGAATGTATCCAATCTAATTCATTTGCACGATCCATTCTAATTCATTCCAATGGTCCATTCTAATTCATTCGTACGATCCATTCTAATTCATTCGCTCGAATGTATCCATTCTAATTCATTCGTACGATCCATTCTAATTCATTCGTACGATGCATTCTAATTCATTCGCACGAATGTGTCCATTCTAATTCATTCGTATAATCCATTCTAATTCATTCGTACGATCCATTCTAATTCATTCCTAGGATCCATTCCCACAAATGTATCCATTCTAATTCATTCGTACGATCCATTCTAATTCATTCGTACGATCCATTCAAATTCATTCGCACGATCCATTCTAATTCATTCGTACGATTCATTCTAATTCATTCGTACAATCCATTCAAATTCATTCGAATGTATCCATTCTAATTCATTCGTTCGATCCATTCTAATTCATTCGTACGATCCATTCTAATTCATTCGCACAATCCATTCTAATTCATTTGTACGATCCATACTAATTCATTTGCACGATCCATTCTAATTCATTCGTATGATCCATTCTAATTCATTCCTACGATCTATTCTAATTCATTCGCTCGAATGTATCCATTCTAATTCATTCGTTCGATCCATTCTAATTCTTTCATACGATCCATTCAAATTCATTCGTACGATCCATTCTAATTCATTCGTATGATCCATTCTAACTCATTCGTACGATCCATTCTAATTCATTCTCACAAATGTAACCTTTCTAATTCATTTGTATGATCCATTCTAATTCATTCGTACGATCCATTCTAATCCATTCGTACGATCCATTCTAATCCATTCGTACGATCCATTCTAATCCATTCGTACGATCCATTCTAATCCATTCGTTCGATCCATTCTAATTCATTCTCACAAATGTAACCTTTCTAATTCATTTGTATGATCCATTCTAATTCATTCGTACGATCCATTCTAATACATTCGTACGATCCATTCGAGCGATCCATTCTAATTCAATTGCACGATCCATTCCAATTCATTCCTATGATCCATTCTAATTCATTCGTACGATCTATTCTAATTCATTCGCATGATCCATTCGTACGATCCATTCTTATTCATTCGCATGATCCATTCTAATTCATTCATACGATCCATCCTAATTCATTCGAGTGAATGTATCCATTCTAATTCATTCGTACGATCCATTCTAAATCAGTCTCACAAATGTAACATTTCTAATTCATTTGTACGATCCATTCTAATTCATTCGTACGATTGATTCTAATTCATTCCTATGATCCATTCTAATCCATTCGCACGATCCATTCTAATTCATTTGCACGAATGTAACCATTCTAATTCATTCGTACGATCCATTCTAATTCATTTCTACGATCCATTCTAATTCATTCGTACGATCCATTCTAATTCGCACAAATGTATCCATTTTAATTCATTCGTATGATGCATTCTAATTCATTCGCACGATCTATTCTAATTCATTCACACAATCCATTCTAATTCATTCGTCCGATCCATTCTAATTCATTCGTACGATCCATTCTAATTCATTTGTACGATCCATTCTAATTCATTCGTATGATCCATTCTAACTCATTCGGTGGATCCATTCTAATTCATTCATAAGGTCCATTCTAATTCATTCGCACGATCCATTCTAATTCATTCGTACGATCTATTCTAATTCATTCGCACGATCCATTCTAATTCATTCGTACGATCCATTCTAATTCATTCGCACGATGCAATCTAATTCATTCGCACAAATGTATCTATTCTAATTCATTCATACAATGCGTTCTAATTCATTCTAATTAATTCGCACGATCCATTTTAATTCAGTCGTATGAATGTATCCATTTTAATTCATTCGTACGATCCATTCTAATCCATTTGTATGATCTATTCTAATTCATTCGCTCGAATGTATCCATTCTAATTCATTCGTACGATCCATTCTAATTCATTCGTACGATCCATTCTAATTCATTCGTACGATCCATTCTAATTCATTCGCACGAATGTATCCATTGTAATTCATTTGCATGATCCATTCTAATTCATTCCTATGATCCATTCAAATTCATTCGTACGATCCATTCTAATTCATTCCTATGATCCATTCTTATTCATTCATATGATCCATTCTAATTCATTCGCACAATCCATTCTAATTCATTCGTACGATCCATTCTAATTCATTCGTACGATCCATTCTAATTCATTCGTATGATCCATTCTAACTCATTCGGTGGATCCATTCTAATTCATTCGTACGATCCATTCTAATTCATTCGCACGATCCATTCTAATTTATTCGTACGATCCATTCTAATTCATTCGTACGATCTATTCTAATTCATTCGCACGAATGTAACCATTCTAATTCATTCGTACGATTCATTCTAATTCATTCGTATGAGCTATTCTATTTCATTCGTACGATCCATTCTAATTTATTCGTATGATCCATTGTAATTCATTCATAGAATCCATTCAGATTCATTCGCACAAATGTATCCATTCAAATTCATTCGTACGATCCATTCTAATTAATTCGCACGATCCATTCTAATTAATTCGTTCGATCCATTCTAATTCATTCGCACGATCCATTCTAATTCATTCGTACGAATATATCCATTCTAATTCATTCGTACGATCCGTTCTAATTTATTTGTACGATCCATTCTAATTCGTTCGTACGATCCATTCTAATTCATTCGCACGATCCATTCTAATTTATTCGTTCAAATATATCCATTATAATTCATTCGTACGATCCATTCTAATTCATTCGCACGATACATTCTAATTCATTTGCACGAATGTAACGATTCTAATTCATTTGCACGATCCATTCTAATTCATTCCTATGATCCTTTCTAATTCATTCGTACGATCCATTCAAATTTATTCGTTCAAATATATCCATTCTAATTCATTCGTACGATCCATTCTAATGCATTCGTACAATTCATTCTAATTCATTTGCACGATCCATTCTAATTCATTCGTACGATCCATTCTTATTCATTCATACGATCCATTCTAATTCATTCGCACAATCCATTCTAATTCATTTGTACGATCCATTCTAATTCATTCGTACGATCCATTCTAATTCATTCTCACAAATGTAAAATTCATTTGTACAATCCATTCTATTTCATTCGTTCGATCCATTCTAATTCATTCGTACGATCCATTCTAATTCATTCGCACAAATAGATTAGAATGGATCGTACGAATGAATTAGAATGGATCGGACAAATGAATTAGAATAGATATATTCATGCGAATGAATTAGAATGGACCGTACAAATGAATTAGAATGGATCGTGCGAATGAATTAGAATGGATCGTATGAATAAATTAGAATGGATGGTACGAATGAATTAAAATGGATACATTTGTGCGAATGAATTAGAATGGATCGTACAAATGAATTAGAATGGATCGAACGAATGAATTAGAATGGATCGTACGAATGAATTAGAATGGATCGTACAAATGAATTAGAAAGGTTACATTTGTGAGAATGAATTAGAATGGATCGTACGAATGAATTAGAATGGATCGTACGAATGGATTACAATGGATCGTACGAATGAATTAGAATGGATACATTCGAGCGAATAAATTATAATGGATCGTACGAATGAATTAGAATGGATCGTGTGAATGAATTAGAATGGATCGTACGAATAAATTAGAATGGATCGTGCGAATAAATTAGAATGGATCGTACGAATGAATTAGAATGGATCCACCGAATGAGTTAGAATGGATCATACGAATGAATTAGAATGGATCGTATGAATGAATTAGAATGGATACATTCGAGCGAATGAATTAGAATAGATCGTAGGAATGAATTAGAATGGATCGTACGAATGGATTAGAATGGATCGTATGAATGAATTAGAATGGATTGTACGAATGAATTAGAATGGATACATTCGAGCGAATGAATTAGAATAGATCGTAGGAATGAATTAGAATGGATCATACGAATGAATTAGAATGGATCGTACGAATGAATTAGAGTGGATTGTACGAATTAATTAGAATGGATACATTCGTGCGAATGAATTAGAATGGATCGGACGAATGAATTAGAATGGATCGTACGACGTACGAATGAATTAGAATGGATCGTGCGAATGAATTAGAATGGATCATACGAATGAATTAGAATGGATCGTGCGAATGAATTAGAATAAATTGTACGAATGAATTAGAATGGATACATTCGTGCGAATGAATTAGAATGGATCGAACGAATGAATTAGAATGGATCGTACGATCCATTCTAATCCATTCGTACGATCCATTCTAATTCATTCGTATGATCCATTCTAATTCATTCGTACGATCCATTCTAATTCTTTCGTACGATCCATTCTAATTCATTCGCACGATCTATTCTAATTCATTCGTACAATCCATTCTAATTCATTCATATGATCCATTCTAATTCATTCGTACGATCCATTCTAATTCATTCGTACGATCCATTCTAATTCATTCGTACAAATTATCCATTCTAATTCATTCGTACGATCCATTCTAATTCATTCATACGATCTATTCTAATTCATTCGCACGAATGTATCCATTCTAATTCATTCGCACAATCCAATCTAATTCAAACGTACGAATGAATCTATTCGAGCGAATGAATTAGAATGGATCGTACGAATGAATTAGAATGGATCGTGCGAATGAATTAGAATGGAACGTACGAATGAATTAGAATGGATACATTCGAGCGAATGAATTAGAATGGATCATACGAATGAATTAGAATGGATACATTTGTGCGTGCGAATGAATCTAAATGGATTGTATGAATGAAATACAATGGATCGTACGAATGAATTAGAATGGATCGTACGAATGAATTAGAATAGATCATACGAATGAATTAGAATGAATCGTTCGAATGAATTAGAATGGTTACATTCGTGTGAATGAATTATAATAGATCTTACGAATGAATTAGAATGGATCGTACGAATGAATTAGAATAGATCGTGCGAATGAATTAGAATGAATCGTACGATTGTATTAGAATGGATACATTCGTGCGAATGAATTAGAATGGATCGTACGAATGAATCAGAATTGATCGTGCGAATGAATTAAAATGGATCGTATGAATGAATTAGAATGGATACATACAAATAAATTACAAAGGTTACATTCGTTAGAATGAATTAGAATGGATCGTACGAATGAATTAGAATGGATCGTATGAATGAATTAGAATGGATACATTCGAGCGAATGAATTAGAATGGATCGTACGAATGAATTAGAATGGATCATAGGAATGAATTAGAATGGATCGTGCAAATGAATTAGAATGTATACATTCGTGCGAATGAATTAGATTGGATCGTAGGAATGAATTAGAATGGATCGTACGAATGAATTAGATTGGATCGTACGAATGAATTTGAATGGATACATTCGAGCGAATAAATTAGAATGGATCGTACGAATGAATTAGAATGGATACATTCGAGCGAATAAATTAGAATGGATCGTACGAATGAATTAGAATGGATCATAGGAATGAATTAGAATGGATCTGCAAATGAATTAGAATGTATACATTCGTGCGAATGAATTAGAATGGATCGTAGGAATGAATTAGAATGGATCGTACGAATGAATTAGAATTGATCGTGCGAATGAATTAGAATGGATCGTACGAATGGATTAGAATGGATCGTACGAATGAATTAGAACGGATCGTACGAATGAATTAGAATGGATCGTACAAATGAATTAAAAAGGTTACATTCGTCAGAAGGAATTAAAATGGATCGTACGAATGAATTAGAATGGATCATGCGAATGAATTTGAATGGATCGTACGAATGAATTAGAATGGATCGAACGAATGAATTAGAATGGATACATTCGAGCGAATGAATTAGAATAGATCGTAGGAATGAATTAGAATGGATTGTACGAATGAATTAGAATGGTTACATTCGTGCGAATGAATTAGAATGGATCGTACGAATAGATTAGAATGGATCATACGATCCATTCTAATTCATTCGTACGATTCATTCATTCGTATGAGCTATTCTAATTCATTCGTACGATCCATTCTAATTCATTCGCACGATCCATTCTAATCCATTCATATGATCCATTCTAATTCATTCCTACGATCTATTCTAATTCATTCGCTCGAATGTATCCATTCTAATTCATTCGTTCGATCCATTCTAATTCATTCGTACGATCCATTCAAATTCATTCGCACGAATGTAACCATTTTAATTCATTCGTACAATTCATTCTAATTCATTCGTACGATCCATTCTAATTCATCTGTACGAATGTATCCATTCTAATTCATTCGCACGATCCATTCTAATTCATTCGCACGATCCATTCTAATTCATTCGTACGATCCATTCTAATTCATTCGTACGATCCATTTAATTCATTCATACGATCCATTCTAATTCATTCATACGATCCATTCTAATTCATTTGCATGAATGTAACCATTCTAATTCATTCGTACAATGCGTTCTAATCCATTCGTACGATCGATTCTAATCCATTCGTACGATCCATTCTAATTCATTCGCACGAATGTAACCATTCTAATTCATTCATATGATCCATTCTAATTCATTCGTACGATCCATTCTAATTCATTCGTACGATCCATTCGAATTCATTCGCACGATCCATTCGAATTCATTCGCACGATCCATTCTAATTCATTCGTACGATCCATTCTAATTCATTCGCACAAATGTATCCATTCTAATCCATTCTAATTCATTCGCCCAATCCATTCTAATTCGTTCGTACGATCCATTCTAATTCATTCGTATGATCCATTCTAATTCATTCGCACGAATGTATCCAATCTAATTCATTTGCACGATCCATTCTAATTCATTCCTATGGTCCATTCTAATTCATTCGTACGATCCATTCTAATTCATTCGCTCGAATGTATCCATTCTAATTCATTCGTATGATGCATTCTAATTCATTCGCACGAATGTATCCATTCTAATTCATTCGTACGATCCATTCTATTTCATTCGTACGATCCATTCAAATTCATTCGCACGATCCATTCTAATTCATTCGTACGATTCATTCTAATTCATTCGTACAATCCATTCAAATTCATTCGAATGTATCCATTCTAATTCATTCGTTCGATCCATTCTAATTCATTCGTACGATCCATTCTAATTCATTCGCACAATCCATTCTAATTTATTTGTACGATCCATTCTAATTCATTCGCACGATCCATTCTAATTCATTCGTATGATCCATTCTAATTCATTCCTACGATCTATTCTAATTCATTCGCTCGAATGTATCCATTCTAATTCATTCGTTCGATCCATTCTAATTCATTCGTATGATCCATTCAAATTCATTCGTACGATCCATTCTAATTCATTCGTATGATCCATTCTAACTCATTCGTACGATCCATTCTAATTCATTCTCACAAATGTAAACTTTCTAATTCATTTGTATGATCCATTCTAATTCATTCGTACGATCCATTCTAATCCATTCGTACGATCCATTCTAATTCATTCTCACAAATGTAACCTTTCTAATTCATTTGTATGATCCATTCTAATTCATTCGTACGATCCATTCTAATCCATTCGTACGATCCATTATAATTCATTCGTACGATACATTTGAGCGATCCATTCTAATTCAATTGCACGATCCATTCTAATTCATTCCTATGATCCATTCTAATTCATTCGTACGATCTATTCTAATTCATTCGCATGATCCATTCGTACGATCCATTCTTATTCATTCGCACGATCCATTCTAATTCATTCATACGATCCATTCTAATTCATTCGAGTGAATGTATCCATTCTAATTCATTCGTACGATCCATTCTAAATCATTCTCACAAATGTAACCTTTCTAATTCATTTATACGATCCATTCTAATTCATTCGTACGATCCATTCTAATTCAATCCTATGATCCATTCTAATCCATTCGTACGATCCATTCTAATTCATTCGCACGAATGTAACCATTCTAATTCATTCGTACGATCCATTCTAATTCATTCCTACGATCCATTCTAATTCATTCGTACGATCCATTCTAATTCGCACAAATGTATCCATTTTAATTCATTCGTACGATGCATTCTAATTCATTCGCACGATCTATTCTAATTCATTCACACAATCCATTCTAATTCATTCGTCCGATCCATTCTAATTCATTCGTACGATCCATTCTAATTCATTTGTACGATCCATTCTAACTCATTCGGTGGATCCATTCTAATTCATTCATACGATCCATTCTAATTCATTCACACGATCCATTCTAATTCATTCGTACGATCCATTCTAATTCATTCGTACGATCCATTCTAATTCATTCGCACGATGCAATCTAATTCATTCGCACAAATGCATCTATTCTAATTCATTCATACAATGCGTTCTAATTCATTCTAATTAATTCGCACGATCCATTCTAATTCAGTCGTATGAATGTATCCATTTTAATTCATTCGTACGATCCATTCTAATCCATTTGAATGATCTATTCTAATTCATTCGCTTGAATGTATCCATTCTAATTCATTCGTACGATCCATTCTAATTCATTCGTACGATCCATTCTAATTCATTCGTACGATCCATTCTAATTCATTTGCACGATCCATTCTAATTCATTCCTATGATCCATTCAAATTCATTCGTACGATCCATTCTAATTCATTCCTATGATCCATTCTTATTCATTCATACGATCGATTCTAATTCATTCGCACAATCCATTCTAATTCATTCGTACGATCCATTCTAATTCATTCGTATGATCCATTCTAACTCATTCGGTGGATCCATTCTAATTCATTCGTACGATCCATTCTAATTCATTCGCACGATCCATTCTAATTTATTCGTACGATCCATTCTAATTCATTCGTACGATCTATTCTAATTCATTCGCACGAATGTAACCATTCTAATTCATTCATACGATTCATTCTAATTCATTCGTATGAGCTATTCTATTTCATTCGTACGATCCATTCTAACTTATTCGTATGATCCATTGTAATTCATTCATACAATCCATTCAGATTCATTCGCACAAATGTATCCATTCAAATTCATTCGTACGATCCATTCTAATTAGAATGGATACATTCGAGCGAATGAATTAGAATGGATACATTCGAGCGAATGAATTAGAATGGATACATTCGAGCGAATGAATTATAATGGATCGTACGAATGATTAGAATGGATCGTGCGAATGAATTAGAATGGATCGTACGAATAAATTAGAATGGATCGTGCGAATAAATTAGAATGGATCGTACGAATGAATTAGAATGGATCCACCAAATGAGTTAGAATGGATCATACGAATGAATTAGAATGGATCGTACGAATGAATTAGAATGGATACATTCGAGCGAATGAATTAGAATAGATCGTAGGAAAGAATTAGAATGGATCGTACGAATGAATTAGAATGGATCGTATGAATGAATTAGAATGGATTGTACGAATGAATTAGAATGGATACATTCGAACGAATGAATTAGAATAGATCGTAGGAATGAATTAGAATGGATCATACGAATGAATTAGAATGGATCGTACGAATGAATTAGAGTGGATTGTACGAATGAATTAGAATGGATACATTCGTGCGAATGAATTAGAATGGATCGGACGAATGAATTAGAATGGATCGTACGACGTACGAATGAATTAGAATGGATCGTGCGAATGAATTAGAATGGATCATACGAATGAATTAGAATGGATCGTGCGAATGAATTAGAATGGATTGTACGAATGAATTAGAATGGATACATTCGTGCGAAAGAATTAGAATGGATCGAACGAATGAATTAGAATGGATCGTACGATCCATTCTAATCCATTCGTACGATCCATTCTAATTCATTCGTATGATCCATTCTAATTCATTCGTACGATCCATTCTAATTCTTTCGTACGATCCATTCTAATTCATTCGCACGATCTATTCTAATTCATTCGTACAATCCATTCTAATTCATTCATACGATCCATTCTAATTCATTCGTACGATCCATTCTAATTCATTCATACGATCCATTCTAATTCATTCGTACAAATGTATCTATTCTAATTCATTCGTACGATCCATTCTAATTCATTCATACGATCTATTATAATTCATTCGCACGAATGTATCCATTCTAATTCATTCACACAATCCAATCTAATTCAAACGTACGAATGAATTTATTCGAGCGAATGAATTAGAATGGATCGTAGGAATGAATTAGAATGGATCGTGCGAATGAATTAGAATGGATCGTACGAATGAATTAGAATGGATACATTCGAGCGAATGAATTAGAATGGATCATACGAATGAATTAGAATGGATGCATTTGTGCGTGCGAATGAATCTGAATGGATTATATGAATGAATTACAATGGATCGTACGAATGAATTAGAATGGATCGTACGAATGAATTAGAATGGATCGTACGAATGAATTAGAATAGATCATACGAATGAATTAGAATGAATCGTACGAATGAATTAGAATGGTTACATTCGTGTGAATGAATTAGAATAGATCTTACGAATGAATTAGAATGGATCGTACGAATGAATTAGAATGGATCGTGCGAATGAATTAGAATGAATCGTACGATTGCATTAGAATGGATACATTCGTGCGAATGAATTAGAATGGATCGTACGAATGAATTAGAATTGATCGTGCGAATGAATTAAAATGGATCGTATGAATGAATTAGAATGGATACATACAAATGAATTACAAAGGTTGCATTCGTTAGAATGAATTAGAATGGATCGTACGAATGAATTAGAATGGATCGAATGAATGAATTAGAATGGATACATTCGAGCGAATGAATTACAATGGATCGTACGAATGAATTAGAATGGATCATAGGAATGAATTAGAATGGATCGTACAAATGTATTAGAATGGATACATTCGTGCGAATGAATTAGATTGGATCGTAGGAATAAATTAGAATGGATCGTACGAATGAATTAGATTGGATCGTACGAATGAATTAGAATGGATACATTCGAGCGAATGAATTAGAATGGATCGTACGAATGAATTAGAATGGATCATAGGAATGAATTAGAATGGATCGTGCAAATGAATTAGAATGGATATATTCGTGCGAATGAATTAGAATGGATCGTAGGAATGAATTAGAATGGATCGTACGAATGAATTAGAATGGTTCGTATGAATGCATTAGAATGGATAATTTTGTGCAAATGAATTAGAATGGATCGTGCGAATGACTTAGAATGGATACATTCGTACAAATGAATTAGAATGGATCGTGCGAATGAATTAGAATGGATCGTATGAATGAATTAGAATGGATACATTTGCGCGAATGAATTAGAATGGATCGTACGAATGAATTAGAATAAATCATACGAATGAATTAGAAAGGATCATACGAATGAATTAGAATAAATTATGTGAATGAATTAGAATGGATCGTACGTTTGAATTAGATTGGATTGTGCGAATGAATTAGAATGGATACATTCGTGCGAATGAATTAGAATAGATCATATGAATGAATTAGAATGGATCGTACGAATGGATCGTACAAATGAATTAGAAAGGTTACATTCGTGAGAATGAATTAGAATGGATCGTACGATCCATTCTAATTCATTCTCTCGAATGTTACCTTTCTAATTCATTTGTATGATCCATTCTAATTCATTCGTACGATCCATTCAAATCCATTCGTACGATCCATTCTAATTCATTCGTATGATCCATTCTAATTCATTCCTACGATCTATTCTAATTCATTCGCTCGTATGTATCCATTCTAATTCATTCGTTCAATCCATTCTAATTCATTCGTACGATCCATTCTAATTCATTCTCACTAATGTATCCATTCTAATTAATTCGTACGATCCATTCTAATTCATTCATACGATCCATTCTAATTTATTCGTATGATCCATTCTAATTCATTCCTACGATCTATTCTAATTCATTCGCTCGAATGTATCCATTCTAATTCATTCGTACAATCCATTCTAATTCATTCGCACGATCTATTCTAATTCATTCCTACGATCCATTCTAATTCATTCGTATGATCTATTCTAATTCATTTGCATGAATGTATCCATTCTAATTCATTTGCACGATCCATTCTAATTCATTCCTATGATCCATTCTAATTCATTTGTACGATCGATTCTAATTCATTCGCTCGAATGTATCCATTCTAATTCATTCGTACGATCCATTCTAATTCGTTCGTACGATCCATTCTAATGCATTCGTACGATCCATTATAATTCATTCGCACGATCCATTCTAATTAATTCGTACGATCCATTCTAATTCATTCTCACGATCTATTCTAATTCATTCGCACGATCTATTCTAATTCATTCGTACAATCCATTCTAATTCATTCGTACGATTCATTCTAATTCATTCGCACTATCCATTCTAATTCATTCGCACGATCCATTCTAATTCATTCGTACGATCCATTCTAATTCATTCGTATGATGTATTCTAATTCAGTCGCACGAATGTATCCATTCTAATTCATTTGCATAATCCATTCTAATTCATTCCTATGATCCATTCTAATTCATTCGTACGATCCATTCTAATTCATTCGCTTGAATGTATCCATTCTAATTCATTCGTACGATCCATTCTAATTCATTCACACGAATGTATCATACGAATGAATTAGAATGGATCATGCGAATGAATTAAAATGGATCGAACAAATGAATTAGAATGGATATTGCGAATGGATCATACGAATAAATTAGAATTAGATCGTACGAATGAATTAGAATGGATCGTACGAATGAATTAGAATGAATCGTGCGAACGAATTAGAATGGATCGTACGAATGAATTAGAATGAATCGTGCGAATGAATTAGAATGGATCGTACGAACGAATTAGAATGGATTGTACGAACGAATTAGAATGGAATGTACGAATGAATTAGAATGGATCATATGAACAAATTAGAATGGATCGTGCGAATGAATTAGAATGAATACATTCGTACGATCCACTCTAATTCATTCGTACGATCCATTCTTATTCATTCGTACGATCCATTCAAACGTACGAATGAATTAGAATGGATCATAGCAATGAATTAGAATGGATCGTGCAAATGAATTAGAATGGATACATTCGTGCGAATGAATTAGAATGGATCGTAGGAATGAATTAGAATGGATCGTACGAATGGATTAGAATGGATCGTACGAATGAATTAGAATGGATCGTACAAATGATTTAGAAAGGTTACATTTGTGAGAATGAATTAGAATGGATCGTACAAATGAATTAGAAAGGTTACATTCGTGAGAATGAATTAGAATGGATCGTACGAATGAATTAGAATGGATACATTTGTGAGAATGAGTTAGAATAGATCGTATGAATGGATTAGAATGGATCGTACGAATGAATTAGAATGGATCGTGCGAATGAATTAGAATGGATCGTACGAATGAATTAGAATGGATACATTTGTGCGAATGAATTAGAATGGATCGTACGAATGAATTAGAATGGATACATTTGTACGAATGAATTAGAATGGATCGTGCGAATAAATTAGAATGGATCGTACGAATGGATTATAATGGATCGTACGAATGGATTAGAATGGATCGTACGAATGAATTAGAATGGATCGTGCGAATGAATTAGAATGGATCGTACGAATGAATTAGAATGGATACATTCGAGCGAACGAATTAGAATGGATCATACGAATGAATTAGAATGGATACATTTGTGCGAATGAATTTGAATGGATTGCACGAATTGAATCAGAATGGATCGTACGAATGAATTAGAATGGATCGTACGAATGAATTAGAATGGATCGTGCTAATGAATTAGAATGGATCGTATGAATAAATTAGAATGGATCATACGAATGAACTAGAATGGATCGTGCGAATGGATTAGAATGGATCATACGAATGGATTAGAATGGGTCGTACGAATGGATTAGAATGGATCGTTTAGAATGGATCATACGAATGAATTAGAATGGATACATTCGTGCGAATGAATTAGAATGGATCGAACGAATGAATTAGAATCGATCGTACGAATGAATTAGAATGGATCGTACGAATGAATTAGAATGGATCATATGAAAGAATTAGAATGGATCGTATGAATGAATTAGAATGGATCGTACGAATAAATTAGAATGGATACATTCGAGCGAATGAATTAGAATGGATCATACGAATGGATTAGAATGGATCGTACGAATGGATTACATGAATCGTACGAATGGATTAGAATGGATCGTGCAAATGAATTAAAATGGATCGTACGAATGAATTAGAAATGGATCGTGCAAATGAATTAGAATGGATACATTCGTGCGAATGAATTAGAATGGATCGTAGGAATGAATTAGAATGGATCGTACGAATGAATTAGAATGGATACATTCATGCGAATGAATTAGAATGGATCGTACGGATGGATTAGAATGGATCGTACGAATGGATTAGAATGGATCGTACGAATGAATTAGAATGGATAGTACAAATGAATTAGAAAGGTTACATTTTTGAGAATGAATTAGAATGGATCGTACGAATGGATTAGAATGGATCGTACGAATGGATTAGAATGGATCGTACGAATGAAATAGAATGGATCATACAAATGAATTAGAAAGGTTACATTCGTGAGAATGAATTAGAATGGATCGTACGAAAGAATTATAATGGATCATAGGAATGAGTTAGAATGGATCATGCAAATGAATTAGAATGGATCATACGAATGAATTAGTATGGATCGTACGACTGAATTAGAATAGATAGTGCGAATGAATTAGAATGGATCGTACGAATGGATTAGAATGGATCGTACGAATGGATTAGAATGGATCGTACGAATGAATTAGAATGGATCATACAAATGAATTAGAATGGATTGTTCGTTTGAATTAGAATGGATAGTGCGAATGAATTAGAATGGATCGTACGAATGAATTAGAATGGATCATACGAATGGATTAGAATGGATCGTACGAATGGATTAGAATGGATCGTACGAATGGATTAGAATGGATTAGAATGGATCGTACGAATGGATTAGAATGGATCATGCGAATGAATTAGAATGGATCATGCAAATGAATTAGAATGGATACATTCGTGCGAATAAATTAGAATGGATCATACGAATGAATTAGAACGGATCGTACGAATGAATTAGAATGGATATATTCGTGCAAATGAATTAGAATGGATCGTACGAATGAATTAGAATGGATCATAGGAATGAATTAGAATGGATCATGCAAATGAATTAGAATGGATACATTCGTGCGAATGAATTAGAATGGATCGTAGGAATGAATTAGAATGGATCGTATGTTCTAACTCATTCGGTGGATCCAATCTTATTCATTCGTACGATCCATTCTAATTCATTCGCACGATCCATTCTAATTTATTCGTACAATCCATTCTAATTCATTCGCACGATCCATTCTAATTCATTCGTACGATCCATTCTTATTCATTCATACGATCCATTCTAATTCATTCGTATGATCCATTCAAATTAATTCGCACGATCCATTCTAATTCATTCGCACAAATGTATCCATTTTAATTCATTCGTATGATCCATTCTAATTCGTACGATCCACATTCTAAACCATTCATACGATCCATTCTAATCCATTCGTACGATCCATTCTAATTCAATCGTACGATACATTCTAATTCATTCCTATGTACGATCCATTCTAATTCTTTCGCACGAATGTAACCATTCTAATTCATTCGTTCGATCCATTCTAACTTATTCCTACGATCCATTCTAATTCATTCGCATGAATGTATCCATTCTAATTCATTTGCACGATCCATTCTAATTCATTCCTATGATCCATTCTAATTCATTCGTACGATCCATTCTAATTCATTCGCTCGAATGTATCCATTCTAATTCATTCGTACGATCTATTCTAATGAATTAGAATGGATTGTGTGAATGAATTAGAATGGATCGTATGAATGAATAAGAATGGATCGTACGAATGGATTAGAATGGATCGTACGATGCAATCTAATTCATTTTAATTCATTCGCACGAATGTTTCTAATTCATTCGCACGATCCATTCTAATACATTCGTACAATCCATTCTAATTCATTCGCATGATCCATTCTTATTCATTCATACGATCCATTCTAAATCATTCGCACAATCCATTCTAATTCATTCATACGATCCATTATAATTCATTCGTATGATTCATTCTATCTCATTCGGTGGATCCATTCTAATTCATTCGTACGATCCATTCAAGTTTATTTGCATGAATATACGATCCATTCTAATTCATTCGCTCAAATGTATCCATTCTAATTCATTCTCACGAATGTAACCTTTCTAATTCATTTGTATGATCCATTCTAATTCATTCGTACGATCCATTCTAATTCATTCTCACGAATGTAACCTTTCTAATTCATTTGTATGATCCATTCTAATTCATTTGTATGATCCATTCTAATCCATTCATACGATCCATTCTAATCCATTCGTACGATCCATTCTAATCTATTCGTACGATCCATTCTTATTCATTCTCACAAATATAACCTTTCTAATTCATTTGTATGATCCATTCTAATTCACTCGTATGATCCATTATAATCCATTCGTATGATCCACTCTAATCCATTCGTACGATCCATTCTAATTCATTCGCACGAATGTAACCATTCTAATTCATTCGTACGATCCATTATAATTCGTTCATACGATCCATTCTAATTCGTTCGTACGATCCATTCTAATTCGTTCGTACGATCCATTATAATTCGTTCATACGATCCATTCTAATTCGTTCGTACGATCCATTCTAATTCATTCCTATGATCCATTCTAATTCATTCGTACGATCCATTCTAATTCATTCCTACGATCTATTCTAATTCATTCGTATGATCCATTCTAATTCATTCCTACGATCTATTCTAATTCATTCGGTCGAATGTATCCATTCTAATTCATTCGTATGATCCATTCTAATTCATTCCTACGATCCATTATAATTCATTCGCACGAATGTATCCATTCTAATTCATTCATACGATCCATTCTAATTCATTCGCACAATCCATTCTAATTCATTCGTACGATCCATTCTAATTCATTCGTATGATCCATTCAAACTCATTCGGTGGATCCATTCTAATTCATTCGTACGATCCATTCTAATTCATTCGCTCGAATGTATCCATTCTAATTCATTCGTACCATCCATTCTAATTCGTTCATACGATCCATTCTAATTCGTTCGTACGATCCATTCTAATTCGTTCGTGCGATCCATTCTAATTCGTTCGTATGATCCATTCTAATTCATTCGTATGATCCATTCTAATTCATTCCTACGATCTATTCTAATTCATTCTCACAATCCATTCTAATTCATTCGCACAATCCATTCTAATTCATTCGTACGATCCATTCTAATTCATTCGTATGATCCATTCAAACTCATTCGGTGGATCCATTCTAATTCATTCGTACGATCCATTCTAATTCATTCGCTCGAATGTATCCATTCTAATTCATTCGTACCATCCATTCTAATTCGTTCATACGATCCATTCTAATTCGTTCGTACGATCCATTCTAATTCGTTCGTATGATCCATTCTAATTCATTCGTATGATCCATTCTAATTCATTCCTACGATCTATTCTAATTCATTCTCACAAATGTAACCTTTCTAATTCATTTGTACGATCCATTCTAATCCATTCGTACGATCCATTCTAATTCATTCGTACGATCCATTCTAATTCATTCGCACGATCCATTCTAATTCATTCCTATGATCCATTCTAATTCATTCCTACGATCTATTCTAATTCATTCGCACAAATATATCCATTCTAATTCATCGTGCGCATGAATTAGAATAGATCGTGCGCATGAATTAGAATGGATCGTACGAAAGAATTAGAATGGATCGTACGAATGAATTAGAATGGATCATACGAATGAATTAGAATCGATCGTGCGAATGAATTAGAATGGATCGTACGAATGAATTAGAATGGATACA
Source organism: Chamaelirium japonicum (assembly GCA_947650365.1). NCBI lineage: Eukaryota > Viridiplantae > Streptophyta > Magnoliopsida > Liliales > Melanthiaceae > Chamaelirium > Chamaelirium japonicum. The sequence continues at coordinate 1,178,965 of CANTAL010000066.1, read as the reverse complement.
TTTGTGCGATGAATAAGAATGGAGCGTACGAATGAATTAGAATGGAGCGTACGAATGAACTAGAATAGATATATTCGTGCGAATGAATTAGAATGGATCATACGAATGAATTAGAATGGATACATTTGTGCGAATGAATTAGAATAGATCGTAGGAATGAATTAGAATGGATCATACGAATGAATTAGATTGGATCATGCGAATGAATTAGAATGAATCGTATGAATGGATTAGAATGGAGCGTACGAATGGATTAGAATGGATCGTACGAATGGATTAGAATGGATCATACGAATGAATTAGAATAGATCGTACAAATGAATTAGAAAGGTTACATTTGTGAGAATGAATTAGAATAGATCATAGGAATGAATTAGAATGGGTCATATGAATGAATTAGAATGGATCATACGAATGGATTAGAATGGATACATTCGTGCGAATAAATTAGACTGGATTGTACGAATAAATTAGAATGGATTGTACGAATGAATTAGAATGGATACATTCTTGCGAATAAATTAGAATGGATCGTATATTCGTGCAAATAAATTAGAATGGATCATACGAATGAATTAGAATGGATCGTACGAATGAATTAGAATGAATCGTACGAATGCATTAGACTGGATCGTACGAATGAATTAAAATAAATCGTATGATCCATTCTAATTCATTTGTACGATCCATTCTAATTCATTCGCACGATCCATTCTAATTCATTTGCCCGATCCATTCTAATTCATTCGTACGATCCATTCTAATTCATTCGTACGATCCATACAAATGAATTAGAAAGGTTACATTCGTGAGAATGGATTAGAATGGATCGTACGAATGAATTAGAATGGATCATGCGAATGAATTTGAATGGATCGTACGAATGAATAAGAATGGATCGTACGAATGAATTAGAATGGATCGTACGAATGTATCCATTCTAATTCATTCGTACAATCCATTCTAATTGATTCGTACGATTCATTCTAATTCATTCGCACGATCCATTCTAATTCATTCATATGATCCATTCTAATTCATTCGTACGATCCATTCACACGATCCATTCTAATTCATTCGTCCGATCCATTCTAATTCATTCGTCCCATCCATTCTAATTCATTCATATGATCCATTCTAATTCATTCGTACGATCCATTCTAATTCATTCGTATGATCCATTCTAATTTATTCGTACGATCCATTCTAATTCATTTGCGTGAATGTATCCATTCTAACTTATTCCTACGATCCAGTCTAATTCATTCGTAATATCCATTCTAATTCATTCGCACGAATGTATCCATTCTAATTCATTCGCACGATCCATTCTAATTCATTCGCACGATCCATTCTAATTCTTTCATACGACTGAATTAGAATGGATCGTGCGAATGAATTAGAATGGATTGTACGAATGAATTAGAATGGATACATTCGTGCGAATGAATTAGAATGGATCGAATGAATGAATTAGAATAGATCGGACGAATGAATTAGAATGGATACATTCGTGCGAATGAATTAGAATAGATCGGACGAATGAATTAGAATGGATCGTACGATTCATTCTAATTCATTCGTACGATCCATTCTAATGTATTCGTACGATTCATTCTAATTCATTCGTACGATCCATTCTAATTCATTCGTACGATCCATTCTTATTCATTTATACGATCCATTCTAATTCATTCGTACAATCCATTCTAATTCATTTGCATAAATGTACCCATTCTAATTTATTCGTACGATCCAGTCTAATTCATTCGTACGATCCATTCTAATTCATTCGCATGAATGTATCCATTCTAATTCATTCGCACTATCCATTCTAATTCATTCGCACGATCCATTCTAATTCTTTCATACGACTGAATTAGAAAGGATCGTGCGAATGAATTAGAATGGATTGTACGAATGAATTAGAATGGATACATTCGTGCGAATGAATTAGAATGGATCGGACGAATGGATTAGAATGGATCGTACGAATAAATTAGAATAGATCATGCGAATGAATTAGACTGGATTGTACGAATGAATTAGAATGGATACATTCGAGCGAATGAATTAGAATGGATCGTGCGAATAAATTAGAATGGATCGTACGAATGAATTAGAATGGATATATTTGAACGAATAAATTTGAATGGATAGTGCGAATGAATTAGAATGGATCGTGCGAATGAATTAGAATGGATCGTACGAACGAATTAGAATGGATCGTAGAATGAATTAGAATGGATCGTACGAATGAATTAGAATGGATCGTGCGAATGAATTAGAATGAATCGTACGAATGCATTAGAATGGATACATTTGTGCGAATGAATTAGAATGGATCATACGAATGAATTAGAATGGATCATGCGAATGAATTTGAATGGATCGTACGAATGAATTAGAATGGATCGTATGAATGAATAAGAGTGGATCGTACGAATGAATTAGAATGGATCGTGCGAAAGAATTAGAATGAATCATATGAATGAATTAGAATGGATCGTACGAATGAATTAGAATGGATCGTGCGAATGAATTAGAATGAATCGTACGAATGCATTAGAATGAATACATTCGTGCGAATGAATTAGAATGGATTGTACGAATGAATTAGAATGGATCGTCCAAATGAATTAGAATGGATCAGACGAATGAATTAGAATGGATCGTGCGAATGAATTAGAATGGATCGTACGAATGAATTAGAATGGATCTTACGAATGAATTAGAATTAGATCATACGAATGAATTGGAATGCATTCAAATTCATTCGTACGATGCAATCTAATCCATTCGCACGAATGTAACCATTCTAATTCATTCACACGATCCATTCTAATTCATTCGTACGATCCATTCTTATTCATTCATACGATCCATTCTAATTCATTCGTACGATCCATTCTAATTAGATCGTATGATCCATTCTAATTCATTCGCACAAATGTATCCATTTTAATTCATTCGTACGATCCATTCTAATTTATTCATACGATCCATTCTAATTCATTCGCATGATCCATTCTAATCCATTCGTACGATCCATTCTAATTCATTCGTACAATCCATTCTAATTCATTCCTACGTACGATCCATTCTAATTCATTCGCACGAATGTAACCATTCTAATTCATTCGTACGATCCATTCTAATTCATTCCTATGATCCATTCTAATTCATTCGCACGAATGTATCCATTCTAATTCATTCATACGATCCATTCTAATTCATTCGTACGATCCATTCAAATTTATTCGCACGATCCATTCTAATTCATTCGTACGATCCATTCTTATTCATTCATACGATCCATTCTAATTCATTCGCACAATCCATTCTAATTCATTCGTACGATCCATTCTAATTCAATCGTACGATCCATTCTAACTCATTTTAGAATGGATCGTACGAATGAATTAGAATGGATCGTACGAATGAATTAAAATAGATCATATAAATGAATTAGAATGGATCGTGCGAATGAATTAGAATTGATCATACGAATGAATTAGAATGGATCGTACGAATGAATTAGAATGGATCGTGCGAATGTATTAGAATGGATTGTACGAATGAATTAGAATGGATATATTTAAACGAATAAATTAGAATGGATCTATGAATGAATTAGAATGGATCGTACGAATGAATTAGAATAGATCGTGCAAATGAATTAGAGTACGAATGAATTAGAATGGATCGTACAAATGAATTAGAATAGATTGTGTGAATGAATTAGAATTGATCATACGAATGAATTAGAATGGATCGTACGAATGTATTAGAATGGATCGTAGGAATGGATTAGATTGGATCGTGTGAATGGATTAGAATAGATCGTACGAATGAATTAGAATGGATCATACGAATGTATCCATTCTAATTCATTCGTACGATCCATTCTAATTCGTTCATATGATCCATTCTAATTCGTTCGTACAATCCATTCTAATTCGTTCGTACGATCCATTCTAATTCATTCGCACGATCCATTCTAATTCATTCGCACGATCCATTCTAATTCTTTCATATGATCCATTCTAATTCATTCGTACGATCCATTCTAATCCATTCGTACGATCCATTCTAATTCATTCCTATGATCCATTTTAATTCATTCGTACGATCCATTCTAATTCATTCGTATGATCCATTCAAATCCATTCGTACGATCCATTCTAATTCATTTGCACGAATGTAACCATTCTAATTCATTCGTACGATCCATTTCTAATTCATTTGTACGATTCATTCTAATTCATTCGTACGATCCATTCTAATGCATTCGTACGATCCATTCTAATTCATTCGTATGATCCATTCTAACTCATTCGATGGAATGTAACCATTCTAATTCATTCGTACGATCCATTCTAATTCCTACGATCCATTCTAATCCATTCGTACGATCCATTCTAATCCATTCGTACGAATCCATTCTAATTCATTCATACGATCCATTCTAATTCATTCGCACGATCCATTCTAATTCATTCATACGTTCCATTCTAATTCATTCGCATGATCCATTCTAATTCATTCGTATGATCCATTCTAATTCGTCCGATCCATTCTAATTCATTCGTACGATCCATTCTAATCCATTCGCACGATCCATTCTAATTCTTTCGTACGATCCATACTAATTCATTCGTATGATCCATTCTAACTCATTCGCTGGATCCATTCTAATTCATTCGTACGATCCATTCTAATTCATTCGCACGATCCATTCTAGTTTATTTGTACGATCCATTCTAATTCATTCGTCTGATCCATTCTAATTCATTCGCTCGAATGTAACCATTCTAATTCATTCGTACGATCCATTCTAATTCATTCCGACGATCCATTCTAATTCATTCTCATGAATGTAACCTTTCTAATTCATTTGTATGTATCCATTCTAATTCATTCATACAATCCATTCTAATTCATTCGCACGATCCATTCTAACTCATTCGTATGATCCATTCTAATTCATTCATACGATCTATTCCTATGATCCATTCTAATTCATTCGTACGATACATTCTAATTCATTCGTATGATCCATTCTAATTTATTTGCACGATTCATTCGTACAATCCATTCTAATCCATTCGTATGATCCATTCTAATTCATTCATACGATCCATGCTAATTCGTTCGTACGATCCATTAGAATGGATCGTGCAAATGAATTAGAATGGATACATTCGTACAAATGAATTAGAATGGATCGTGCGAATGAATTAGAATGGATCGTACGTAGGAATAACATAGAATGGATCGTATGAATGAATTAGAATGGATCGTACGAATGAATTAGAAAGGATCATGTGAATGAATTAGTATGAATATATTTGTACAAATAAATTAGAATGGATTGTACGAATGAATTAGAATGGATACATTCTTGCGAATAAATTAGAATGGATCGTATATTCGTGCAAATAAATTAGAATGGATCGTACGTTTGAATTAGATTGGATTGTGCGAATGTATTAGAATGGATACATTCGTGCGAATGAATTAGAATAGATCGTATGAATGAATTTGAATGGATCGTACGAATGAATTAGAATGGATCATACGAATGAATTAGAATGGATCGTGCATATGAATGTATCCATTCTAATTCATTCGTACGGTCCATTCTAATCCATTCGTACAATCCATTCTAATTCATTCGCACGATCCATTCTAATTCCTTCCTATGATCCATTCTAATCCATTCGTATGATCCATTCTAATTCATTCGCACGAATGTAACCATTCTAATTCATTCGTACGATCCATTCTAATTCATTCATACGATCCATTCTAATTCAATCGCACGAATGTATCCATTCTAATTCATTTGCACGATCCATTCTAACTTATTCCTATGATCCATTCTAATTCATTCGTACGATCCATTCTAATTCATTCGCTCGAATGTATCCATTCTAATCCATTCATACGAACCATTCTAATTCATTCGTATGATCCATTCTAACTCATTCGCACACATGTATCCATTCTAATTCATTCGTACTATCCATTCTAATCCATTCGTCTGATCCATTCTAATCCATTCATAAGATCCATTCTAATCCATTCGTATGATCCATTCTAATCCATTCGTACGATCCATTCTAATCCATTCGTACGATCGATTCTAATGCATTCGTACGATTCATTCTAATTCATTCGCACGATCCATTCTAATTCATTCGTATGATCCATTCTAATTTATTTGCATGAATATACGATCCATTCTAATTTATTCGCAAGACGATCCATTCGAATTCATTCGCACGATCCATTCTAATTCATTCGTACGAACCATTCTAATTCATTCGCACGATCCATTCTAATTCATTCGTACGATCTATTCTAATTCATTCGCACGAATGTATCCATTCTAATGCATTCGAAATTCATTCGCTCAAATGTATCCATTCTAATTTATTCATACGATTCATTCTAATTCATTCGTACGATCCATTCTAATTCATTCCTACGATCCATTCTAATTCATTCGTACGATCCATTCTAATTAATTCATACGATCCATTCTAATTCATTCGCACTATCCATTCTAATTCGTATGATCCATTCTAATCCATTCGTACGATCCATTCTAATTCATTCGTACGAATCCATTCTAATTCATTCGCACGATCCATTCTAATTCATTCGTACAATCCATTCTAATTCATTCACATGATCCATTCTAATTCGACCGATCCATTCTAATTCATTCATACGATCCAATCTAATCCATTCACACGATCCATTCTAATTCTTTCATATGATCCATTCTAATTCATTCGCACAAATGTATCCATTCTAGTTCATTCGTACGATCCATTCTAATTTATTCGTATGCTCCATTCAAATTCATTATCACGATCCATTCTAATTCATTCGTACGATCCATTCTAATTCATTCGTACGATCTATTCTAATTCATTCGCACGAATGTAACCATTCTAATTCATTCGTACGAATGAATGCATTAGAATGGATCGTAGGAATGCATTGTACGAATGAATTAGAAAGGATACATTTGTACGAATGAATTAGAATGGATCGTGCGAATGAATTAGAATGGATACATTCGTGCGAATGAATTAGAATGGATCGGACGAATGAATTAGAATGGATCGTGCGAATGAATTAGAATGGATCATGCAAATGAATTTGAATGGAGCGTACGAAGGAATTAGAATGGAGCGTACGAATGAACTAGAATGGATACATTCGTGCGAATGAATTAGAATGGATCATATGAAAGAATTAGAATGGATCATATAAAAGAATTAGAATGGATCGTGCGAATGAATTAGAATGGATCGTACGAATGAATTGGAATTGATCATACGAATGAATTAGACTGGATCGTACGAATGAATTAGAATGGATCCACCGAATGAATTAGAATGGATCGTGCGAAAGAATTAGAATGGATCACGTGAATGATTCGTGCGAATGAATTAGAATGGATCGTGCGAATGAATTAGAATGGATCGTATGAATGAATTAGAATGGATATATTTGAACGAATAAATTAGAATGGATCAAACGAATGAATTAGAATGGATCGTACGAATGCATTAGAATGGATCGTACGAATGAATTAGAATGGATATATTCGAGCGAATGAATTAGAATGGATCGTGCGATGAATTAGAATGGATCATACAAATGAATTAGAATGGATTCTAATCCATTCGTACGATCCATTCTAATCTATTCTAATTCATTCTCATAAATGTATCCATTTTAATTCATTCATACGATCCATTCTAATTCATTCGCACGATCCATTCTAATTCATTCGTACGATCCATTCTAATTCATTCACACAATCCATTCTAATTCATTCGCACGATCCATTCTAATTCTTTCATATGATCCATTCTAATTCATTCGCACGAATGTATCCATTCTAGTTCAATCGTACACTCCATTCTAATTCATTCGTACGCTCCATTCAAATTCATTCGCATGATCCATTCGATTTCATTCGGACGATCCATTCTAATTCATTCATCCGATCCATTCTAACTCATTCGCACGAATGTATCCATTCTAATTCATTCGCACAATCCATTCTAATTCATTCGTACAAATGTATCCATTCTAATTCATTCGTACAATGCGTTCGTACGATCCATTTTAATGCATTCATTCGTACGAATGAATTAGAATGGTTACATTCGTGCGAATGAATTAGAATGGATCATATGAAAGAATTAGAATGGATCGTGCGAATGAATTAGAATGGATTGTGTGAATGAATTAGCACGATCTATTCTAATTCATTCGCACGATCTATTCTAATTCATTCGTATGATCCATTCTAATCCATTCGTATGATCAATTCTAATTTATTCGCACGATCCATTCTAATTCATTCTCACGAATGTAACCTTTCTAATTCATTTGTATGATGCATTCTAATTCATTCGTACGATCCATTCTAATCCATTCGTACGATCCATTCTAATTCAATTCGTGTAATCCATTCAAATTCATTCGCACAAATGTATACATTCTAATTCATTCGTATGATCCATTCTAATTCATTCGCACGAATGTATCCATTCTAATTCATTCGTATGATACATTCTAATTCATTCGCACAACATTCTAGATCGGACGAATGAATTAGAATGGATCGTGCGAATGATTAGAATAGATCGTGCGAATGAATTAGAATGGATCATACAAATGAATTAGAAAGGTTACATTCGTGAGAATGAATTAGAATGGATCGTACGAATGAAGTAGAATGGATCATGCGAATGAATTTGAATGGATCGTACGAATGAATAAGAATGTTTTGTGCGAATGAATTATAATGGATCGTAGGAATGAATTAGTATGGATCATACGAATGAATTAGAATGGATCGTGCGAATGAATTAGAATAGATTATACGAATGAATTAGAATGGATACATTCATGCAAATGAATTAGAATGGATCGCACGAATGAATTAGAATGGATCATACGAATGAATTAGAATGGATCATACAAATGAATTAGAAAGGTTACATTTGTGAGAATGAATTAGAATAGATCGTACGAATGAATTAGAATGGATCGTACGAATGGATTAGAATGGATCGTACGAATGGATTAGAATGGATCGTACGAATGATACGATCTATTCTAATTTATTTGTACGATCCATTCTAATTCATTCATACGATCCATTCTAATTCATTTGTGCGAATGAATTAGAATGGATTAGAATGGATCATACGAATGGATTAGAATGGATTGTGCGAATTAATTAGAATGGATACATTCGTGCGAATGAATTAGAATGAATCGTACGAATGCATTAGAATGGATCCTACGAATGAATTAGAATGGATACATTTGTGCGAATGAATTAGAATGGATCGTATGAATGAATTAGAATGGATCGTACGAATGAATTAGAATTGATCGTACGAATGAATTAGAATGGATCATACGAATGAATTAGAATGGATCGTGCGAATGAATTAGAATGAATCGTACGAATGCATTAGAACGGATCGTACGAATGAATTAGAATGGATACATTTGTGCGAATGAATTAGAATGGATCGTACGAATGAATTAGAATGGATCATACGAATGAATTAAAATGGATCATACGAATGAATTAGAATGGATCGTGCGAATGAATTAGAATGGATCATACGAATGAATTAGAATGGATCGTACGAATGAATTAGAATGGATCGTACGAATGAATTAGAATGGATCGTATGAATGAATAAGAAGTACGATCCATTCTAATCCATTCGTACGATCCATTCAAATCTATTCGTACGATCCATTCTAATTCATTCGCACGAATGTAACCATTCTAATTCATTCGTACGATGCATTCTAATTCATTCCTACGATCCATTCTAATTCATTCGCATGAATGTATCCATTCTAATTCATTTGCACGATCCATTCTAATTCATTCCTATGATCCATTCTAATTCATTCGTACGATCCATTCTAATTTATTCCTACGATCTAGTCTAATTTATTCGCTCGAATCATTCGTACGATCCATTCTAGTTCATTCCTATGTATCCATTCTAATTCATTCGTACGATCCGATCTAATTCTTTCATACAATCCATTCTAATTCATTCGCACAATCCATTTTAATTCATTCGTACGATCCATTCTAATTCATTCGTACGATCCATTCTAATTAATTCCGCACGAATTTAACCATTCTAATTCATTCGTACGATCCATTCTAATTCATTCTTACGATCCATTCTAATTCATTTGCATGATTGTATCCATTCTAATCCATTCGTACGATCCATTCTAATCCATTCGTACGATCCATTCTAATTTATTCGTACGATCCATTCTAATTCATTCTCACAAATGTAACCTTTCTAATTCATTTGTACGATCCATTCTAATTCATTCGTACTATCCATTCTAATCCATTCGTACGATCCATTCTAATTCAATTCGTGTAATCCATTCAAATTCATTCGCACAAATGTATCTATTCTAATTCATTCGTATGATCCATTCTAACTCATTCGGTGGATCCATTCTAATTTATTCGTACGATCCATTCTAATTCATTCGCACGATCCATTCTAATTTATTCGTACGATCCATTCAATTCATTCGTACGATCCATTCTAATCCATTCGTACGATCCATTCTAATTCATTCGTACGCTCCATTCTTATTCATTCGCACAATCCATTCGTACGATCCATTCTAATCCATTCGTACGATCAATTCTAATTCACTCGTGTGATCCATTCTAACTCATTCGGTGGATCCATTCAAATTCATTCGTACGATCCATTCTAATTCATTCGCACGATCCATTCTAATTCATTCGTATGATCCATTCTAATTACAATCCATTCTAATTCAGTCGTATGAATATATCATACGAATGAATTAGAATGGATCATGCGAATGAATTAGAATGGATCGTATGATTGAATTAGAATGGATCGTACGAATGAATTAGAATGGATACATTCGAGCGAATGAATTAGAATGGATCGTACGAATGAATTAGAATAGATCATAGGAATGAATTAGAATGGATCGTGCAAATGAATTAGAATGGATACATTCATGCGAATGAATTAGAATGGATCGTACGAATGAATTAGAATGGATCGTACTAATGAATTAGAATGAATCGTACGATCCATTTTAATTCATTCGCACGATCCATTCTAATTCGTTCGTACGATCAATTCTAATTAATTCGCATGATTTATTCTAATTCATTCGTACGATCTATTCTAATCCATTCGTATGATCAATTATAATTCATTCGCACGATCCATTCTAATTCATTCTCTCGAATGTCACCTTTCTAATTCATTTGTATGATCCATTCTAATTCATTCGTACGATCCATTCTAATCCATTCGTAGATCCATTCTAATCCATTCATACAATCCATTCTAATTTATTCGCTCGAATGTAACCATTCTAATTCATTCGTACGATCCATTCTAATCCATTCATACGATCCATTCTAAACCATTCGTACGATCCATTCTAATTCATTCGTACGATCCATTCTAATTCATTCCTACGATCCATTCTAATTCATTCACATGAATGTATTAGAATGGATCGTACGAATGGATTAGAATGGATCGTACGAATGAATTAGAATTGATCATACGAATGAGTTAGAATGGATCGTACGAATGAATTAGAATGGATTGTACGAATGAATTAGAATGGATCATGCGAATGAATTAGAATGGTTACATTCGTGCGAATGAATTAGAATGGATCGTACGAATGAATTAGAATGGATCGTGCGAATGAATTAGAATTGATCATACGAATGAATTAGAATGGTTACATTCGTGCGAATGAATTAGAATGAATCGTACGTAGGAATGAATTAGAATGGATCGTACGAATGGATTAGAATGGATCGTGCGAATGAATTAGAATTAATCGTATAAATAAATTAGAATGGATCGTACGAATGAATTAAAATGGATACATTCGTGCGAATAAATTATAATGGATCATACGATCTAATTAGAATGGATCATACGAATGAATTAGAATGGATCGTATGAATGAATAAGAATGGTTCGTACGAATGAGTTAGAATGGATCGTGCGAATGAATTAGAATGAATCGTACGAATGCATTAGAATGGATCGTACGAATGAATTAGAATAAATCGTACGATCCATTCTAAATCATTCGTCCGATCCATTCTAATTCAATCGCACGAATGTATCCTTTCTAATTCATTCGCACGATCTATTCTTATTCTTTCACACAATCCATTCGAATTCATTCGTATGATCCATTCTAATTTATTCGTTCAAATATATCCATTCTAATTCATTCGTACGATCCATTCTAATTCATTCGTACAAATGTATCCATTCTAATTCATTCCTATGATCCATTCTAATTTATTCGTACGATCCATTCTAATTCATTCGCACGAATGTAACCATTCTAATTCATTCGTACGATCCATTCTAATTCATTCCTACGATCCATTCTAATTCATTCGCACGAATGTAACCATTCTAATTCATTCGTACGATCCATTCTAATTCATTCCTACGATCCATTCTAATTCATTCGCACGAATGTATCCATTCTAATTCATTTGCACGATCCATTCTAATTCATTCCTATGATCCATTCTAATTCATTCATACGATCCATTCTAATTCATTCGCTCGAATGTATCCATTCTAATTCATTCGTACGAGCCATTCTAATTCGTTCATACGATCCATTCTAATTCGTTCGTACGATCCATTCTAATTCGTTCGTACGATCCATTCTAATTCATTCGCACGATCTATTCTAATTCATTCGTACGATCCATTCTAATCCATTCGTATGATCAATTCTAATTCATTCACACGATCCATTCTAATTCATTCTCACGAATGTAACCTTTCTAATTCATTTGTATGATCCATTCTAATTCATTCGTACGAATGAATTCTAATTCAGTCGTATGAATGTATCCATTTTAATTCATTCGTACGATCCATTCTAATTCATTCATACGATCCATTCTAATTCATTCGTACGATCCATTCTAATTTATTCGCACGAATGAATTAGATTGGATCGTGCGAATGAATTTGAATGGATTGCACGAATTGAATTAGAATGGATCATACGAGTGAATTAGAATGGATCGTGCGAATGAATTAGAATTGATCATAGGAATGAATTAGATGGATCGTACGAATGAATTAGAATGGATCGTGCGAATGAATTAGAATGGATCGTATGAATAAACTAGAATGGATCGTACGAATGAATTAAAATGGATATATCTGTGCGAATGAATTAGAATGGATCATACGATCTAATTAGAATGGATCGTACGAATAAATTAGAATGGATCGTACAAATAAATTAGAATGGATAGTGCGAATGAATTAGAATGGATCGTATGAATAAATTAGAATGGATTGTACGAATGAATTAGAATAGATCGCGCGAATGAATTAGAATGGATCGTACGAAAGAATTTGAATGGATCGTACGAATGAATTAGAATGGATCATACGAATGAATTAGAATCGATCGTGCGAATGAATGAGAATGGATTGTAAAATGAATTAGAATGGATCGTGCGAATGAATTAGAATGAATCGTACGAATGAATTAGAATAGATCGTGCGAATAAATTAGAATGGATCATACAAATGAATTTGAATAGATCGTACGAATGAATTAGAATGGATACATTTGTGCGAATGAATTAGAATGGATATATTTGAACGATCCATTCTAATTCATTCGTACGATCCATTCTGACCCATTCGCACGATCCATTCTAATTCATTCGTACGATCTATTCTAATTCATTCGTACGATCCATTCTAATTTATTCGTATGATCCATTCTAATTCATTCGCACGATCCATTCTAATTCATTCGTGCGAATAAATTAGAATGGATCGTACGAATGAATTAGAATGGATCGTACGAATGAATTAGATCGTACGAATGAATTAGAATGGATCGTACGAATGAATTAAAATGGATACATTCATACGACTGAATTAGAATTCATTCGTATGATCCATTCTAATTAATTCGTACGAATGAATTAGAATGGATCATACAAATGAATTAGAATAGATCGTAGGAATGAATTAGAATGGATCATACGAATGAATTAGAATGGATCGTGCGAATGAATTAGAAAGGATTGTACGAATGAATTAGAATGGATACATTCGTGCGAATGAATTAGAATAGATCGTACGAATGAATTAGAATGGATCATGCGAATGAATTTGAATGGATCGTACGAATGAATAAGAATGGATCGTACGAATGAATTAGAATGGATACATTCGAGCGAATGAATTAGAATAGATCGTAGGAATGAATTAGAATGGATCGTATGAATGAATTAGAATGGATCATAGGAATGAATTAGAATGGATCGTGCAAATGAATTAGAATGAATACATTCGTGCGAATGAATTAGAATGGATCGTAGGAATGAATTAGAATGGATCATACGAATGAATTAGAATGGTTACATTCGTGCGAATGAATTAGAATGGATCATACAAATGAATAAGAATGGATCGTACGAATGTATCCATTTTAATTCATTCGCTCGATCCATTCTAATTCATTCGCACGATCAATTCTAATTCATTCGCACGAATGTATCCATTCTAATTCATTTGCACGATCCATTCTAATTCATTTATACGATCCATTCTAATTCATTCGCACGATCCATTCTAATTCATTTGTATGATCTATTATAATTCATTCGTATGAATGAATTAGAATGGATCATACGAATGAATTCTAATTCAGTCGTATGAATGTATCCATTCTAATTCATTCGTACGATCTAATTCGAATTCATTCGTACGATCCATTCTAATTCATTCGCACGAATGATTTAGAATGCATCGTGCGAATGAATTCGAATGGATCGTACGAATGAATTAGAATGAATCGTACGAATGAATTAGAATAGATCGTACGAATGAATTAGAATGGATTGTGCGAATGGATTAGAATGGATCGTACGAATGAATTAGAATGGATCGTTCAAATATATCCATTCTAATTCATTCGCACAAATGTATCCATTCTAATTCATTCGTACGATCTATTCTAATTCATTCGCTCGAATGTATCCATTCTAATTCATTCCTACGATCCATTCTAATTCATTTGCATGAATGAATCCATTCTAATTCATTCGCTCGAATGTATCCATTTTAATTCATTCGTACGATCCATTCTAATTCATTCGTACGATCTAATTCGTTCGTACGATCCATTTTAATTAATTTGTACGATCCATTCTAATTCATTCGTATGATCCATTCTAATTCATTCGCACGATCCATTCTAATTCATTCGAGCGAATGAATTAGAATAGATCGTACGAATGAATTAGAATGGATACATTCGTGCGAATGAAATAGAATCGATCGTACGAATGAATTAGAATGGATCGTACGAATGAATTAGAATGGATCGTACGAATGAATTAAAATGGTTAAATTCGAGCGAATGAATTAGAATGGATACATTCATGCAAATGAATTAAAATGGATCGTACAAATGAATTAGAATGGATCATACGAATGAATTAGAATGAATCGTACGAATGGATTAGAATGGATCGTATGAATGGATTAGAACGCATTGTACGAATGAATTAGAATAGATACATTTGTGCGAATGAATTAAATTGCATCGTACGAATGAATTTGAATGGATCGGACGAATGAATTAGAATGAATCGTACGAATGGAGTAGAATGGATCATAGGAATGAATTAGAATGGGTCGTACGAATGAATTAGAATGGATCATACGAATGAATTAGAATGGATCGTACGAATGAATTAGACTGGATCGTATGAATGAATTAGAATGGATGGTATGAACGAATTAGAATGGATCGTACGAATGAATTAGAATGGATACATTCGTGCGAATGAATTAGAATAGATCGTACGAATGAATTATAATGGATCGTATGAATGGATTAGAATGCATTGTACGAATGAATTAGATTGCATCGTACGATCCATTCTAATTCATTCGTATGATACATTCTAATTCATTCGCACAAATGTATCCATTCTAATTCATTCGCTCGAATGTATCCATTTTAATTCATTCGTATGATCCATTCTAATTCATTCGTACGATCTAATTCATTCATACGATCCATTCTAATTCATTCGTACGATCGATTCTAATTCATTCGCATGATAGATTCTAATCCATTCGTACGATCCATTCTAATTCATTCGTATGATCCATTCTAATACATTCGTATGATCCATTCTAATTCATTCGTACGATCCATTCTAATTCATTCTCACAAATGTAACCTTTCTAATTCATTTGTACGATCCATTCTAATTCATTCCTACGATCCATTCTAATCCATTCGTTCGATCCATTCTAATTCTTTCGTACGATCCATTCTAATTCATTCGTCCGATCCATTCAAATTCATTCGTACGATGCAATCTAATTCATTCGCACGAATGAATTAGAATGGATCATAGGAATAGATTAGAATGGATCGTACATAGGAATGAATTAGAATGGATCGTACGAATGAATTAGAATGGATCGTGCGAATGGATTAGAATGGATCGTGCGAATGAATTAGAATAGATCATAGGAATGAATTAGAATGGATCATACGAATGAATTAGAATGGATCGTGCGAATGAATTAGAATGGATTGTACGAATGAATTAGAATGGATACATTCGTGCGAATGAATTAGAATGGATCGTACGAATGAATTAGAATGGATCATGCGAATGAATTTGAATGGTTTGTACGAATGAATAAGAATGTCGTACGAATGAATTAGAATGTGTACATTCGAGCGAATGAATTAGAATATATCGTAGGAATGAATTAGAAAGGATCGTAAGAATGAATTAGAATGGATCGTACGTTTGAATTAGAATGGATCGTACGAATGAATTAGAATGGATCATAGGAATGAATTAGAATGGATCGTGCAAATGAATTAGAATGGATACATTCGTGCGAATGAATTAGAATGGATCGTAGGAATGAATTAGAATGGATTGTACGAATGAATTAGAATGGTTACATTCGTGCGAATGAATTAGAATGGATCATACAAATGAATAAGAATAGATCGTACAAGTGAGTTGTACGAATAAATTAGAATGGATCGTGCGAATGAATTAGAATGGATCGTACAAATGGATTAGAATGGATCGTACGAATGGATTAGAACGCATTGTACGAATGAATTAGAATATATACATTTGTGCGAATGAATTAGATTGCATCGTACGAATGAATTTGAATGGATTGTATGAATGAATTAGAATGGATACATTCGAGTGAATGAATTAGAATGGATCATACGAATGAATTAGAATGGATCATACGAATGAATTAGAATGGATAGTACGAATGAATTAGAATGGATCGTGCGAATGAATTAGATTGCATCGTACGATCCATTCAAATTCATTCGTACGATGCAATCTAATTCATTCGCACAATTGTATCTATTCTAATTCATTCGTACAATGCGTTCTAATCCATTCGTACGATCCATTCTAATCCATTCGTACGATCCATTCTAATACATTCGTATGATCCATTCTAATTCATTCGTACGATCCATTCTAATTCATTCGCACGATTCATTCTAATTCATTCGCACGAATGTATCCATTCTAATTCATTTGCACGATCCATTCTAATTCATTCCTATGATCCATTCTAATTCATTCGTATGATCCATTCTAATTTATTCGTCCGATCCATTCAAATTCATTCGTACGATGCAATCTAATTCATTCGCACAAATGTATCTATTCTAATTCATTCGTACAATGCGTTCTAATCCATTCGTACGATCCATTCTAATCCATTCGTACGATCCATTCTAATTCATTCGTATGATCCATTCTAATTCATTCGTACGATCCATTCTAATTCATTTGCGTGAATGTATCCATTCTAATTCTTTCGTACAATCCATTCTAATTCATTCGCATGATCCATTCTAATTCATTCGTATGATTCATTCTAATTCATGCCTACGATCTATTCTAATTCTTTCGCTCGAATGTATCCATTCTAATTCATTCGTTCGATCTATTCTAATTCATTCGTACGATCCATTCAAATTCATTCGCATGATCCATTCTAATTCATTTGTACGATCCATTCTAATTCATTCTCACGGATGTATCCTTTCTAATTCATTTGTATGATCCATTCTAATTCATTCGTACGATCCATTCTAATCCATTCGTACGATCCATTCTAATCCATTCGTATGATCCATTCTAATTCATTCGTACGATCCATTCTAATTCATTCTCACAAATGTAACCTTTCTAATTCATTCGCTCGAATGTATCCATTTTAATTCATTCGTACGATCCATTCTAATTCATTCGTACGATCTAATTCATTCGTACGATCCATTCTAATTCATTCGTACGATCGATTCTAATTTATTCGCACGATCCATTCTAATTTATTCGTACGATCCATTCTAATTCATTCGTATGATCCATTCTAATCCATTCGTACGATCCATTCTATTTCATTCGTACGATCCATTCTAATTCATTCTCACAAATGTAACCTTTCTAATTCATTTGTACGATCCATTCTAATCGATTCGTACGATCCATTCTAATCCATTCTTATGATCCATTCTAATCCATTCGTACGATCCATTCTAATTCATTCTCACAAATATAACCTTTCTAATTCATTTGTACGATCCATTCTAATTCATTCGTACGATCCATTCTAATCCATTCGTACGACCCATTCTAATCCATTCGTACGATCCATTCTAATTCATTCGCATGAATGTAACCATTCTAATTCATTCATACGATCCATTCTAATTCATTCATACAATCCATTCTAATTCATTCACACGAATGTATCCATTCTAATTAATTCGTACGATCCATTCTAATTTATTCGTATGATCCATTCTTATTCATTCGCACGATCCAGTCTAATTGATTCGCACGATCCATTCTAATTCATTCGCACGAATGTATCCATTCTAATTCATTAGTACGATCCATTCTAATTCATTAATATGATCCATTCTAATTCATTCGTACGATCCATTCTAATTCATATGCACAAAGGTATCCATTCTAATTCATTTGCACGATCCATTCTAATTCATTCCTATGATCCATTCTAATTCATTCGTACGATCCATTCTAATTCATTCGCTCGAATGTATCCATTATAATTCATTCATACGATCCATTCTAATTCTTTCATACGATCCATTCTAATTCGTTCGTACGATCAATTCTAATTTATTCGTACGATTCATTCTAATTCATTCGCACGATCTATTCTAATTCATTCGCACGATCCATTCTAATTCATTCGTATGATCAATTCTAATTCATTCGCACGATCCATTCTAATTCATTCGTACGATCCATTCTAAGTCATTCGCACGAATGTAACCATTCTAATTCATTCGTACGATCCATTCTAATTCATTCGCATGAATCTATCCATTCTAATTCACTTGCACGATCCATTCTAATTCACTCCTATGATCCATTCTAATTCATTCGTACGATCCATTCTAATTCATTTGCTCGAATGTATCCATTCTAATTCATTCGTACGATTCATTCTAATTCATTCGCACGATCCATTCTAATTCATTCGTACGATCCATTCTTATTCATTCATACGATCCATTCTAATTCATTTGTACGAATGAATTAAAATGGATCGTACGAATGGATTAGAATGGATCATACGAATGAATTAGAATGGATCGTACGAACGAATTAGAATGGATCGTATGAACGAATTAGAATGGATCGTACGAATGAATTAGAATGGATACATTCGAGCGAATGAATTAGAATGGATCGTACGAATGAATTAGAATGGATCATAGGAATGAATTAGAATGGATCGTGTAAATTAATTAGAATGGATACATTCGTGCGAATGAATTAGAATGGATCAAAGGATTGAATTAGAATGGATCGTACGAATGAATTAGAATGGTTACATTCGTGCGAATGAATTAGAATGGATTAGAGCGGATCGTACGAATGGATTATAATGGATTGTACGAATGAATTAGAATGGATCGTACAAATGAATTAGAAAGGTTACATTTGTGAGAATGAATTAGAATGGACCGTACGAATGGATTAGAATGGATCGTACGAATGGA
Source organism: Chamaelirium japonicum (assembly GCA_947650365.1). Classification (NCBI taxonomy): domain Eukaryota; kingdom Viridiplantae; phylum Streptophyta; class Magnoliopsida; order Liliales; family Melanthiaceae; genus Chamaelirium; species Chamaelirium japonicum. The sequence goes on along the minus strand of CANTAL010000066.1, from coordinate 1,158,730 downwards.
TTAGAATGGATCGTACGAATGGATTAAAATGGATCATACGAATGAATTAGAATGGATCGTACGAATGAATTAGAATGGATCGTACGAATGAATTAGAATGGATCATGCGAATGAATTAGAATGGATTGTACGAATGAATTATAATGGATACATTTGTGCGAATGAATTAGAATGGATTGTGCGAATGAATTAGAATAGATCGTACGAATGAATTAGAATGGATACATTTGTGCGAATGAATTAGAATGGATCGTACGAATGAATTAGAATGGATCGTACGAATGAATTAGATCGTACGAACGAATTAGAATGGATCGTACGAATGAATTAGAAAGGATACATTCGAGCGAATGAATTAGAATGGATCGTACGAATGAATTAGAATGGATCATAGGAATGAATTAGAATGGATCGTGCAAATGAATTAGAATGGATACATTCGTGCGAATGAATTAGAATGGATCGTAGGAATGAATTAGAATGGATCGTGTTCGGGGGATTTTTCGCTGGTCCGTGCGGGCTGCCTGCAAGACAAAGAAAAGAGAACGTGAGAACGGCTGGCTCCCTTAGGAGCGCAGACCCTCCGACGCTCAAGTCAGTCACGGTGGCACAACGGCGAGCTGTGGTATACCAAAGTGGTAGGGAAAAGGAATTCCAACCTGTACTATGGAGCCTGGGGGTGAGCATTTATAGCAATCAGCGGCCTACCGTACCCCGACACGTGGAGATTCTTCCAGGGCTTTCTAGACCCCCACGTTCTGGCTCGCGTGGGTCTGACAGTCCTTGGTACTCGCGCCCTGACATTCTGTCGTCAAGCCTGCCAGACGGTTTGAGTGGGGGAGGGAATCTTTCTTATCGTGGCCAGGTGGCCATTCTAGAATGTTCAAGTCCGGGCGGTCTCAGGGAGGAAGCAAAGGCCAGCTCGCCCGGTACTGCTCCGTCCTTTCGCCCATATTTATCAAGAGTCGGACCTCGCGGGGGCAACCTCTTCGATAAACAGGGGTCAAGGCGAACTTGGGCGGGCTCCTGCGAGCTAGACGAGTTCCTGAGCAAACAGGGGCGAGCTTCTGTGCGAGTTAGGCGAGCTCATGCGAGAGCATGGGCGAGCTCCTGAGCGAGCTATGTGAGCTCATGCGCGAGCTAGGCGAGCTCCTGAGCGAACATAGGCGAGCTCATGCGAGAGCATGGGTGAGCTCCTGCGCGAGCTAGGCGAGCTCGTGCGAGAGCAGGGGCGAGCTACTTAGCGAGCTCTTGACCTTGGGCGAGCTCCTGTGCGAGCTCCTTAGCGAGCTCTTGGCCTTGAGCCCCTTCAGCCCAATGTGGATCTCGCTCCACTGTCAAGATGATTTTAGTGAGCACGGGGGCGGGAACTCCTGCGGGGTCTGGGAGGGGCGAACTGCACTCAGATACAAGGTGTCCATCCAGCTCCCTGTGGGGGCGAGCTTCTTGCGGGCTGGAAAGGGGGCACGCTCGGCTTCCGAGGGTTCCAACTCCTGGACGGGCTCCCTCGAGAACTCTTATCTCAGGTGTGTTTGCAATGCTATCCAAGATATGTGGTTTCTGACTGCCCCCAACATTACCCCCTCCTGAGGGAGTGATCGAGGAAACTCGACGCTTGCTCAGGAGTCTTAACGAGCTCCCATCCCTGGCAATGTGCCTGATATCAATGTCTGCCGCAACAGTTTTCTGGTGGGGTGGAGATAGTAGCGATGGCGGCCTGCGCCGAGAGCTTTGACTGCCAGTATTTCACAAACGCTGGGCGGGCCACGAGCATCAGCCATGTGCGATCTCCTTCCGATGCGAGCTCCTCACATGCGGTCAGGGTCTGCTTCAGGCGAGCCTGGGCGCCTACCGTGGGCGGTCTGCGTCGAGAGTTTTGACTCTCAGTACTTTTCAAACATTGGGCGGGCCACGAGCATCAGCCACGAGCGATCTCCTTCCGGTGCGAACTTGTCACACGCGGTCAGGGTCTGCTTTGGGCGAGCTTGGGCGCCTGTCGCGGGCGGTCTGCGTCGAGAGTTTTGACTCTCAGTACTTTTCAAACATTGGGCGGGCCACGAGCATCAGCCACGAGCGATCTCCTTCCGGTGCGAACTTGTCACACGCGGTCAGGGTCTGCTTCGGGCGAGCTTGGGCGCCTGCCGTGGGCGGTCTGCGTCGAGAGTTTTGACTGCCAGTATTTCAAAAATGCTGGGCGGGCCGGGAGCGTCAGCCACGAGCGATCTCCTTCCGGTGCGAGCTTGACACACGCGGTCAGGGTCGGCGTCGGGCGAGTTGCGGGCTCCAGTCGTGGGTGCCAAATCTCCAATGGTCGCTTCACCTCAACTGCGGCTCGAGGCTCAATGCTGATACAGCGAATCTCATCATGAGATCCCGATCGGCGCGAGACACGTGTCTCCTCCTCATTTGTCCCTTTTTCTGTCAATAAAGGACAGTGCTGGCACCGGCGCAGCTTTTTCCACGCGTGGTCCACGTGGCGCTCGACGATTGGAGAGAAGCGAGCTGTCGCTTTGATCGCCGTCACGTCTCCTCGCCGCGCGTGCTCGGGCATTAACTGCGGATCGATTCACCTGTCTCTCACTCGCCTATAAATAGGGGACGGGGGGCGATTTTTACCGCTGCGTGAAAATAGCTCTCCCTTCTCTCCTGCTCGCTCTTTCTTTCCTGCTTTCAGCTCGCCTTTGCTGCTTTCAGCTCGCCTTTGCTTTTCTGCTCTGATGGCCTCCGCTTCCGACGTTGCTGCTGCTGTTGCCGCCGCTGCTGCAGCCGCCCAAGCCTCCGAGCCCGCCGCTGAGAGGGCGGTGGTTTGGCTGCAGAACCCGATCGGAGTGCCCGTCGGGGAGAGTATCCGGGCGGCGATCGATCTCCCTCAGGAGATCCTCGTCACCGAGATGCCACTCTCGGGGAGGCCGCCCCAGGGCACAGTAGCTTCCGTCGGGTTGTTGTGGTCTGCGCTGCGGTTCCCCCTGAATCATCTCGCCGGGGAGCTCCTAGAGTTGACGGGGCTTTGCCCCGCCCAACTCTCTGGAAACTCCTGGGGGATACTCTATGGGCTGTCTCAGCTGGAGACCGCCCTGAAGGCGAGGATCCCTCTGAGCTATTTGCTCAAGAAGTGGCTTCTCAAGCCTGGGCCGGTCTTCAGCACCGTGGGCTGCGGCTATTTCTACCTCGCCGGGCGGCCTGGCGAGGTACTTCCCTTCTCCACCGTTGAGAGCAAGGACCGCCATTGGAAGGACTATCCTTTCGTGGCGGTTGGCGAGTGGCGCGGGCGGCACAGCAGAGTCCCGGCTCACCCCGGGGTTCCCCCCATGGCGGTCTTCCGGGAGATTTCCTTCTTCAAGGCGGGGAAGAAGAAGTGCATCACCTCCGACCGGGAGCGGTCTCTGGACGAGGCCTTCCTTCACTACCTCGGGGGGCGGACCCCGGAGAAGATCACCGCCCCCGACTTCGCCTTCCAGCTGAGGGACGGGAGGACCGGCGCTATTCTGCTGAAGCAGAAGGTCGTTCGGAAGAAGAAGGAGGAGGAGGTCGGCGCTATTCCGCCGATGCAGAACGCCCCTCCTCTCTCCAAGGGGGCCAGTAAGGGGGCAGGAAGTTCCGGAGGCAACCCCCGCAAGAAGGTGGTCCGGAGGCGGGCTTCGCCCATCCGTCTCGACGACCCCGACACCATGGAGATGCTCCGCCAGGGCGAAGCCTCCGCTCCTCCCCAGCCTCCTCGCTCGGATGCCGGCCCAGGTCAGCCCCCTACCCCAACTCCCATTGTCCGCCGCAAGATCCAAATGGTCGAGCCTGACGACCCGAACATCGACCTCCCGCTAACCATGGCGGAAGTCGAATCTGGGATGGCTCAAATTTTAATGGGCTATTTCCCGGGCGATCTGACCGTCCTGCTTCGTGTAGCAGTGCTGACGCCGGAGATGGAGGCCCGCGGGAAGAAGAAGGCCAAGCATGCGTGGCCCGCTCCTTCTAATGTCCAGGCGAAACGGCGGTGGAAAGCGCTGGAGGAGGCGGGCTTGGACTCGGAGCCCAGCTAGACGGACTCCGCAGAAGAGGCATCAGGCTACGAGGAGGAAGAGCCCGCTCCTCAACCTTCCCGGGCGGAGCCTTCTGCTTCCGCCCAAGTGGAGAAGCCCCCGCACCAGGGCCGGGATCGAGCGGGCAGGAGCCTCCATCTCCCGCCGACGGGGCAGGGGTCCAGCAGGGCGAGTCCGACGCCGTCGCTGCGACCTCCTTGCCGGCCTCGGCTCCAACTCCCGCGGCCTCTACACCGGCGGCTGCTCCAGCTCTTGCCCCTCCGGCCTCGCCTCCTGCAGAAGGCCATGAGGGAGTATGCTCCCAGCAGGGCTTAGGGGACCTGGTCTACAGGTCCCCTAGCTTTGTAGACATTGGATCCGACTCCGAGTCCTTCAGCTCGGAGCCGGAGGCCAAGGGGGCCACGGCGGACCCTCCGAGCCCGCCCGGAGCCGGAGCTCGCCCGGGGGATGTGATAGCCCCCACTCCTCCCGTCGTGCCCCCTCCTTCCGGAGCTCCCAGGGGTCCCAGCGCGGGCTCCTCTGCGGAGGAGGGGAGGGCGCCCTACTACGTGCGGCAGCTGCTGGGCCGCAACGTTTTCGCGCGTGCTCCCTCTGCCTCCATAAGCGAACGCCTTGCCGAGGTACTCACCGCACCTGTCTTCGTACAAATGTTAGTCTCAATTCTTGCTAACTCTTCCTCCTTCCTTATGCAGGCGAAGAGGCAGAGCCAGGCGCTGGCCGTGGAGGTCGCTGGGGCCGGGAAAGCGCTGGTCGCCTTATTCGATGATTCCCTTCGGGGGTCCGAGCGCAAGGTAGACGAGCACATCCACGAGCTTCAGCGAGCCAAGGGCTCCGAGGAGCTGAGGGCGGAGTCAGAGGCACTGCACCGCAGGGTCAAAGCCCTGGCGTCAGGCCTCGCCATGGCCGAGGTAGCCAAAGGCCTGTCCGCTACCGCCCTCCTCAAGGGCAAGGCGGAGCGAGACGAAGCTGTGTCCGCCCGGGAGGTCGCACAGCGGGAGGCGGCTCAACTTCAAGGCAAGGTCGCTGCTCTGAAGACAGAGATTGCGGCCTTGAAGGAGACACACGCCAATAGCCTTCGGGCTCAGCAAGGTTGCCTCCAAGCCCAATTGGACGATCTCCTCAAGAAAGGCGCCCTGGCCGCTGTGGAGAAGTACAAGACCGAAAGGTCGAAGAAGCGGCGCCGAGGGGACGACAGCGGGGCGGAGACAAGCAAGCCTTGATCTTGCAGCCTTGTAACTACTTTTGTAATTTTTGTCAATCAATGAAATTTATATCTTTTTGAGCTCGTCCATGCGTTCCTTTCTTTCTCTGTGTCGCTCTCGAGTCCGCTTTAGGAGTTTCGCAGCGATCTCGAGAGTGATACCCCGGGCGAGGCAGCTAATTCGATTCAACCCTTTTATTTTAAAGTACATGCAAACGAAAAACTCGGCATGCTCGTAAAAACGCAATTAGTCTCTGAGCCCGGAAAACGATAAGCAAACCAAACGATTCTAAAAACTTCCCTACACTCAGAGACTTAAACCATTTTTATTTTTAAAGGAAACTAATAAGTGCTAGCTGCCCCCTGCCCGGTTAATTTCTCTCGATGATCCTGTTCGGCAGGCTCGCCCTTTGAGGGGTATGCCAACGCCAGGATGCTTCCGTTCAGGGCAGGTGAACGCGAAGGATCCTGGTTAGGTTTAGAGTCCACTTGGCAGCGGACTTCCCCGGGAAGCTCAAGGTTGCCCACTGGCTGCCTCTGAGGTTCCCGGTCTTGCTTTAAGTCCGCACAACGGTGGACTGCCCCGGGAAGCTCAAGGTCGCCCACTGGCTGCCTCTGAGGATCCCGGTCTTGCTTTAAGTCCGCACAACGACGGACTGCCCCAGGAAGCTCAAGGTCGCCCACTGGCTGCCTCTGAGGATCCCGGTCTTGCTTTAAGTCCGCGCAACGGCGGACTATCCCGGGAAGCTCAAGGTCGCTCACTGGCTGCCTCTGAGGATCCCGGTCTTGTTTTAAGTCCGCACAGCGGCGGACTGTGCTTTTACCAATCATGCGGGCTCTTGCTGCGCCAAGTTTCCTAGTTAAATTGCTGAAACCTCAATCGTTCATTCATAACCTCTTCAGAAGATAATTTACAAAAATTTCCTTAGGCATAGAACTTGCAAAGGTGCAGAGCGTTCCAAGGTCGCTCTAGCAGGTCGCCTCCAGCGGTCATCAACCGGTAAGCCCCCGAGCTTCCTGCTTCGTGTATTATGTATGGGCCTTCCCAGTTCGCCGCGAGCTTTCCTGCATTAGGCTCTTGCGTGTTTGCGAACACCTTTCTCATTACCAGGTTGCCGGCCTTGAATGCCCGATGGCGGACTCTTTTGTCATAGGCGCGCTTCATTTCTTGTCTGTATCCGGCGAGGTGTAGATTGGCGCACTCTCGTCTTTCTTCGAGCTGATCAAGGGAGTCGACGAGCAGTTTGTCGTTGTCGACCTCCGCCGACGCAAGCCTTCTTTCAGTGGGCAGCTCGACCTCTATGGGTAGCACGGCTTCGCAACCAAAAGTGAGACTGAAAGGGGATTCGTTGGTTGAGCGACGTGGAGTAGTGCGATAGGCCCACAAGACTCCGTCGAGCTCCTGCTCCCACAATCCTTTTTTCCCTTCCAGCCTTTTCTTGAGGTTGTCCAAGATCACGCGATTCGTTGCTTCGGCCTGCCCATTGCTTTGAGGGTACCTTGGGGAAGAGAACCTTAGGTCGACTCCATATTCAACATAAAAACTTCTGATCAAGCGATTATCGAACTGGCGACCATTGTCGGTGATAAGTACCCGAGGCAGACCGAACCGGCAGAAAATATTCTTCCAAAGGAAGTCTTTTACCTGCTTCTCGCCTATCTTAGCTAGCGGGACCGCTTCCACCCATTTGGTGAAGTAGTCCGTAGCTACTAAGATGAATTTCTTCTGCCGGGCTGACACAGGGAAAGGTCCCACTATGTCCAACCCCCATTGCTGGAAAGGCCAGGGGCTTGCTAGAGGATGCAGTTCTTCTGCGGGCATATGATTCGTGGTGGCGTGCTTCTGGCATTGGATGCACCTCTGGGCGACCTTCAAAGCGTCTTGCTCCAGAGTGGGCCACCAGTATCCTTGCCTTCGTACTTTCGCAGTGAGAGACCGCCCACCAGCGTGGTTTCCCAGCTCGCCAGAATGAATGCACTTTAGAACTTCTTCAGTTTCCGGGCTCTCGACGCAACGGAGATTTGGCCCGCCAAAGGATCTTCGAAAAAGGCGATCCCAGCGAATGAGATAGCGCCCAGCGCATTTCTCCACTCGCCGGGCTTCCTCTCTATCCTCTGGTAGCTTGCCCTTCTGGAGAAAGCGAAAAATAGGGGCGGTCCACCCGCTAGGTGGTACGTCGGCGGAGACTTGGTTAACTGCGGGCTCCATCAGTTGGAGTCGAGACTGATTTTGGACCTCGATGAGAATCTGGCGAGCCTCTGATGTTCCCAGCAAAGAGGCGGTGTTTGCCAAAGCATCAGCTCGCCTATTATCGGTTCGCGGAATTTGCTCGAAGGAGATCTTTTCGAACTCCGCAGCCTTGTGCTTCACCAGATCCACATAGCCCGCCATTCGTGCATCCCGAGAGGCGTACTCCCCATTGATTTGGCAAATAATTAACTGGGAATCACTAAAGACCTTCAAGCGTTTGGCGCCTACCTCTTAAGCGAGCTCCAGTCCAGCCAGCAGTGCCTCATATTCCGCCTCATTGTTAGTAGCGGCGAAATCCAGTCGGACTGACTTCTCCAGGAGTACCGACTGGGCGATCAGTGCGACCCCGATCCCAGCCCCCAAAGCGTTGGAGGATCCATCGACGAATAATTCCCAGCCCACCTCCTCTGAACGCTTAGTTGGAGGAAGCTCATCTTGGTTGTCCAAGAACCTCGCCTTCCCAGGGTGTGTCTCAGTTGGCTCATCCTCCCGGTACTGGACCGGCTCTTCTATGGGGAAGTCCGCCAAGAAATCAGCGAGCGCCTGTCCTTTAACAGCGACTCGAGGGACATACTCCAAACCATAGGCGGCGAGCTCGGCGGACCAACGGTAGAGCCTGCCGGCTACCGAGGGTCTGGAGAGCGCACTCTTTAGAGGGTGCTCTGTGATGACCCTGATAGGGTGCGCCGAGAAGTAGGGGTGGAGCTTTCTCGCGATAAGGACCAAGGCCAATGCGACCTTCTCGATTGGTCGATACCGGAGCTCGGCGGGAAGCATTGTGTGGCTTACAAAGTAAACAGGCCGCTCCACCTTTGCTTCTTCCATAACCAGGACCCCGCTCACTGCATTCTTAGTGACCGCAAGGTACACGCCGAGTTCGGCGCCCTCTTTGGGTGCCGCTAAGATCGGTGGGCTCGCCAGGTAGTCCTTGATCTTCTGGAAGGTGTGCTCGCACTTCTTATCCCAACAAATACTCGCTCCTTTTCGTAGCAGCTCGAAAAGGGGTCGGTAGTTGTCTGAGGATTTGGAGATGAACCGATTGAGCGCGGCGATTCGCCCGCTCAATCTCTGGACTTCCTACCGGGTCCTCGGCGCAGGCATTTCGACAAGTGCTCGGATTTGCCCAGGGTCGGCCTCGATCCCCCTGTGGGTGACCAGGTACCCGAGGAATTTCCCAGAAGTCATCTCGAATGCGCACTTCGCCGGGTTTAGCCTCATTTGGTACTTTCTTTCGCGGAGATCGGCAACATGCCCCTCTCGCTCCCGACTCTTCACCAGGAGGTCGTCTACATAAACTTCGGCGTTTCTGCCGATCTGATCTTTGAACATCTGAGTGACTAACCTTTGGTAGGTCGCTCCAGCGTTCTTAAGTCCGAACGGCATCACTCGATAGCAGTATAGCTTCTGGTAGCCCACTCCAGAGTAGAAGGCGGTCTTCTCCTGATCTTCGGGGTGGAGGGGTATCTGGTTATACCCTGAGTATCCATCCATGAAAGATAGAGCCCTGAATCCGACAGCTGTATCGACCAATGCGCCTATTCGCGGAAGAGGAAAACCGTCCTTCGGGCATGCCTTATTGAGGTCGGAGAAGTCAATGCACACCCTGACCGCTCCGCTCTTCTTAGGCACCGCCACGATATTGGAGATCCACTCGGGGAAGTGCGCCTCACGGATGAAGCCGGGTCGCTCCAGCTTGTCTATCTCCGCCGCCACTGCAACGGATTTCGCAGCAGGTATGTGCCGAGCTTTCTGCTTGACCGGCGGGAACTCCTTCATGGTGTGCAGACGATGACAGGCGACCTCCGGGTCAATCCATGGCATGTCCGCGAAGCTCCAGGCGAATACGTCACGGTATTCCCTGAGTAAGTTGGTTATGGCCAGGACCTCGCCCTTGGTTAGCGAGGTCCCGAGGCTAACAACTCTTGGCCCTTCTTTGCCGCCAATGTCGACCTCTTGAAGTGGTTTTGCAATTGGAAAACTTCCTCTCTTGGGGGTTGTTGGATGACCTCCCTCCTCCAACTTAAGATCCACACCGCTCCCACCCGGGGGTGGAGTAGGGGACTTAAGCGAGGAGGCCTCCAGCGGGCTCCCCAGTAGCTCGCTCGTAGCGGGCGGTAATTGCTAGGAGGGTGCGGGCCTCTTGGCCTCGGCGACCTCCATGTCTATGAGGTGAAGAACATCCTGCTCGCATCGGGTAGCGGCTACCTGATCTCCCTGAATTACTACGACCCCGCTCGCGGTCGGGAATTTGAGGGCCTGATGGTTGGGTGAAGCTACCGCATTCATTTGCCTTAGCCAAGGCCGCCCAAGGATGGCGTTAAATGCGGAACTTCCATCCACTACTGCGAAGCGGACTTGGCGAGCCTCCGGGCCAGCGGTCACAGTGAGGGTTATCTCCCCAGCCACTTTGGCGACCTCGCCGGTGAATCCACTGAGGGAGCTCATCGAGGGAGACAGGTCGGCGAGTCTCAACCCCATTCGCAGGTAGGCCGACAGAAAAAGGATGTCCACGGCGCTCCCCGAATCAACCAGAGCTCGCCTCACCTCGATGTTAGCCATCATCAGGCATATGACGAGGGGGTCATTGTGGGGCGTAACGACCCCGATCATGTCATCTTCCGAAAACCAGAGAAAATCGCGGGCTTCCACCCTTGGTGCTTGAAGTAAAGTAGGAATTAGTGAGACGGAAAATACCTTCTGTGCCCGCTCCATCTCCCTGACTCGTCGGCGGGCTTCATTACTGGATCTCGGGCCGCTCAGCCACCCGCTAATGGTATGGCAGATCGCCGGTCCTCCCGGGGGAGGCGGAGGCAGGGCGGGTTCAGCGGGCCCCGGGCGATCTCCCTCCCGAGGAGCCCGTGCCGGTACCACCTCGAACCTCCTTGGAGGCGAAATAAACTGATTCAAGTGGCCCTGGGTGACCAAATCCTCGAGGTGGTTCTTAAGAGCCCGGCATCTGTTAGTGTGATGCCCAGGGCTTCGATGAAAAGCACACCGCCACGAGTTGTCGGTAGAGCCAGGCTCTCCGACCTGCAGGGGTGGCGGGTACTGGAAGAAAGGTTCATTACGAATCTGATGAAAGATTTGTCCTGGCGAGTGGGTTAGCACGGTGAAGTCCCGCTCCCCGGGTCCCGGAGGCAGGCGCCAGTTCGCCGGCCTTCCAGCGACAGCCGCGGGGGCTTCAGCGGGCTGTACAACAGGAGCTGCGGGCGGTCCGGGCAAAGGCGCTGCCAGGGGCACCTCCCTCCTCTCCACGGCCTTGACGACAAGTGGTCGCAGGGCCGGAGGAGGTCGCTGCTCGACCGCCTTTCCCTTCCGGTCTAACACAGCGTCTTCGAGCTTGATGTGTTGCTGGACCAGGGCAAATAGTTCAACCATCGTGCGAGGATCTTTAATCACAAGAGCGTCATGAAGCTTGCCCCCCTCGGGGAGGGTGCTTCTGAAAGCACTCACCACGGTACGATCTTGGCCGGCCGCGTCTTCCAGAGCGAGATAGGCACTTCAGAATCGCGTTGCGAAGCACCTGAGCGTCTCGCGAGCTCCCATGGTTAAGGTAAACAGAGACTTGATTCTCTTCGGGGGCTGCCTATTGTAGCGATACTGCTCCAGGAATAGCCTAGAGAGAGTTGGAAAGTCGGGGATCATGCCGGGCGGCAACTTATGGAACCAGTTCAATGCCGAGCCGGTCAAGCTACTCGGGAATGCTCGGCACAAGACGTGGTCTTGGTCCCGGAAAAACAGGAGCTTTCTATAAGCCAAGAGATGGTCAACGGGATCCTGCGACCCGTCGAACAATACAAACTTCGGGGGGGTCCAGTAGTGCGGAAAACCCCCTTGGTGGACCTCGCTGGTGAAAGGCGAGCTACCTCCGTGGGCGGTGAGGTCTTCCAGTAAATCTACTGGTGCACTAGATCACTGCCAGTGCCCGGGGAGAACTCCCAGAGGCGGCTGCGTAGGTCCTAGGCGGTCTCGTACGCTCCCTTGTGGCGAGGTCGGTCCCACCCCGCGGCGACCCTCGGGGGCAACCGCTCGGCGGCCTCCTTGCCGTCCACCCGCGGATTCCTTCAACGCGTCAGTTGGTCTGTGGGAGGCCGTTGCCTCGCGAGCTTCGGAAGGTATTTCCACCGCGGGCTCTTTCCCTCGTCGCCGATGGCGTGGGTCGCGATCCCGCTCTAGAGACCTTTCCTCCGATCCGTCAGAATCAATGCTCCGGCTACGGCGGCAAGGGATGGTCGCGCGCGAGGTCGCCTGGTTGCTAGATCGCTGGGTGACTAGCTTCTGCAACCTCGTGAGCGGGGTTTCCGGCACCCCTCGCACAGCCGCTCTCCCGACTGGGGGTTCCGGATGGGAAACCTGCCGCGCCGGAGCGATCGTGGGCGGGCGCGATGTTGACGCCGATGGTCGCAGCGGAGATGCCGTCTTCGCCGGCCCAGATCGTCGGCTGGCCGCCGGAGCCTGACGCAATCGTTTCAGCTCCTCCATCATCGCACGCTGGGTGGCCAACATCTCCAACAAGAGTTGGTCACTGAGCGGGACCTGTGGCTGAGGGGTCTCGACCGGAGGCTCGCTGTGCGCAGATCTGGCACGAGTCCTCGGTCGCCTGCGTCCCCTTGTCACCGGAGCCATCTTCGGGGTTACGAGAGCGAACGGCGCTCAACCGCGTGGCCGTGGGCGTTCTCACAGGAACCAGTCGAAGGTCCCACAGACGGTGCCAAATGTTCGGGGGATTTTTCGCTGGTCCGTGCGGGCTGCCTGCAAGACAAAGAAAAGAGAACGTGAGAACGGCTGGCTCCCTTAGGAGCGCAGACCCTCCGATGCTCAAGTCAGTCACGGTGGCACAACGGCGAGCTGCGGTATACCAAAGTGGTAGGGAAAAGGAATTCTAACCTGTACTATGGAGCCTGGGGGTGAGCATTTATAGCAATCGGCGGCCTACCGTACCCCGACACGTGGAGATTCTTCCAGGGCTTTCTAGACCCCCACGTTCTGGCTCGTGTGGGTCTGACAGTCCTTGGTACTCGCGCCCTGACATTCTGTCATCAAGCCTGCCAGACGGTTTGAGTGGGGGAGGGAATCTTTCTTGTCGTGGCCAGGTGGCCATTCTAGAATGTTCAAGGCCGGGTGGTCTCATGGAGGAAGCAAAGGCCAGCTCGCCCGGTACTGCTCCGTCCTTTCGCCCATATTTATCAAGAGTCGGACCTCGCGGGGGCAACCTCTTTGATAAACAGGGGTCAAGGCGAGCTTGGGCGGGCTCCTGCGAGCTAGACGAGTTCCTGAGCAAACAGGGGCGAGCTCCTGTGCGAGTTAGGCGAGCTCATGCGAGAGCATGGGCGAGCTCCTGAGCGAGCTATGTGAGCTCATGCGCGAGCGAGGCGAGCTCCTGAGCGAACATAGGCGAGCTCCTGCGCGAGCTAGGCGAGCTCATGCGAGAGCATGGGTGAGCTCCTGTGCGAGCTAGGCGAGCTCGTGCGAGAGCAGGGGCGAGCTACTTAGCGAGCTCTTGACCTTGGGCGAGCTCCTGTGCGAGCTCCTTAGCGAGCTCTTGGCCTTGAGCCCCTTCAGCCCAATGTGGATCTCGCTCCACTGTCAAGATGATTTTAGTGAGCACGGGGGCGGGAACTCCTGCGGGGTCTGGGAGGGGCGAACTGCACTCAGATACAAGGTGTCCATCCAGCTCCCTATGGGGGCGAGCTTCTTGCGGGCTGGAAAGGGGGCACGCTCGGCTTCCGAGGGTTCTAACTCCTGGACGGGCTCCCTCGAGAACTCTTATCTCAGGTGTGTTTGCAATGCTATCCAAGATATGTGGTTTCTGACTGCCCCCAACAGATCGTACGAATGAATTAGAATGGTTACATTCGTGCGAATGAATTAGAATGGATCGTACGAATGGTTTAGAATGGATCGTACAAATGGATTAGAATGGATCGTATGAATGAATTAGAATGGATCGTACAAATGAATTAGAAAGGTTACATTTGTGAGAATGAATTAGAATGGATCGTACGAATGAATTAGAATGGATCATACGAATGAATTAGAATGGATCGTACGAATGAATTAGAATGGATCGTGCGAATGAATTAGAATCGATCGTACGAATGAATTAGAATGGATCTTACGGATTGTTTGAATGAATTAGAATGGATCATGCGAATGAATTTGAATGGATCGTACGAATGAATAAGAATGGATCGTGCGAAAGAATTAGAATGGATCGTACGAATGTATCCATTCTAATTCATTCATATGATCCATTCTAATTCGTTCGTACGATCCATTCTAATTCGTTCGTACGATCTATTCTAATTCATTCGTATGATCCATTCAAATCCATTCGTACGATCCATTCTAAACCATTCGTACGATCCATTCTAATTCATTCGCACGAATGTAACCATTCTAATTCATTTGTACGATCCATTCTAATTCATTCCTATGATCCATTCTAATTCATTCGCACGAATGTATCCATTCTAATTCATTTGCATGATCCATTCTAATTCATTCCTATGATCCATTCTAATTCATTCGTACGATCCTTTCTAATTCATTCGCTCGAATGTATCCATTCTAATTCATTCGTACGATCCATTCCAATTCGTTCGTACGATCTAATTCATTCGTACGATCCATTCTAATTCATTCATACGATCCATTCTAATTCATTTGCTCAAATGTATCCATTCTAATTCATTCGTACGATCCATTCTAATTCATTCGCACAAATATATCCATTCTAATTCATTCGTTCGATCCATTCTAATTCATTCACATAAATATATCCATTCTAATTCATTCGCACAAATGTATCCATTCTAATTCATTCGTACAATCCATTCAAATTCATTCGCATGATCCATTCTAATTCATTCGTACGATCCATTCTAATTCATTTGTACGATCCATTCTAATCCATTTGTACGATCCATTCTAATTCATTCTCACAAATGTAACCTTTCAAATTCATTTGTACGATCCATTCTAATTCATTCGTACGATCCATTCTAATTCATTCGTACGATCAATTCTAATCCATTCGTACGATCCATTCTAATTCATTCGCACGAATGTAACCATTCTAATTCATTCGTACGATCCATTCTAATTCATTCCTACGATCCATTCTAATTCATTCGCACGAATGTATCCATTCTAATTCATTTGCACGACCCATTCTAATTCATTCCTATGATCCATTCTAATTCATTCGTACAATCCATTCTAATTTATTCGCACGAATATATCCATTCTAATTCATTCGTACGATCCATTCTAATCCATTCGTACGATCCATTCTAATCCATTCGTACGATCCATTCTAATCCATTCTTACGATCCATTCTAATTCATTCGTATGATCCATTCTAATTCATTCTCACAAATGTAACCTTTCTAATTCATTTGTACGATCCATTCTAATTCATTCGTATGATCCATTCTAATCCATTCGTATGATCCACTCTAATTCATTCGCACGAATGTAACCATTCTAATTCATTCGTACGATCCATTCTAATTCATTCCTACAATCCATTCTAATTCATTCGCACGAATGTATCCATTCTAATTAATTCGTACGATCCAATCTAATTCAAATGTTAGGTCCATTCTAATTCATCGCACAAATGTATCTATTCTAATTCATTCGTGCAATGCGTTCTAATCCATTCGTATGAATGAATTAGAATGGATCGTACCAATGAATTAGAATCGATCGTACGAATGAATTAGAATGGATCGTACGAATGAATTAAAATGGATCGTACGAATGATAGAATGGATACATTCATACGAATGAATTAGAATGGATCGTACGAATGGATTAGAATGGATTGTACGAATGGATTAGAATGGATCGTATGAATGAATTAGAAAGGTTACATTCGTGAGAATGAATTAGAATGGATCGTACGAATGAATTAGAATGGATCATGCGAATGAATTTGGATGGATTGTACGAATGAATTAGAATGGATCGAACGAATGAATTAGAATGGATCATACGAATGAATTAGAATAGATCGTAGGAATGAATTAGAATGGATCATACGAATGAATTAGAATGGATCGTGCGAATGAATTAAAATGGATCGTGCGAATGAATTAGAATGGATCGTACAAACGAATTAGAATGGATCGTACGAACGAATTAGAATGGATCGTACGAACGAATTAGAATGGATCGTACGAATGAATTAGAATGGATACATTCGTGCGAATGAATTAGAATAGATCGTACGAATGAATTATAATGGATCGTACGAATGGATTAGAACGCATTGTACGAATGAATTAGATTGCATCGTACGATCCATTCTAATTCATTCGTACGATCCATTCTAATTCATTCGCACAAATGTATCCATTCTAATTCATTCGATCAAATGTATCCATTTTAGTTCATTCGTACGATCCATTCTAATTCATTCGTACGATCTAATTCATTCGTACGATCCATTCTAATTCATTCGTACGATCGATTCTAATTCATTCGCACGATCCATTCTAATTCATTTGTACGATCCATTCTAATTCATTCGTATGATCCATTCTAATTTATTCGTTCAAATATATCCATTCTAATTCATTCGTACGATCCATTCTAATTCATTCGTACAAATGTATCTATTCTAATTCATTCGTACAATGCGTTCTAATCCATTCGTACGATCCATTCTAATCCATTAGTACGATCCATTCTAATTCATTCGTATGATCCATTCTAATTCATTCGTACGATCCATTCTAATTCATTTGCATGAATGAATCCATTCTAATTCATTCGCACGATCCATTCTCATTTATTCGTACGATCCATTCTAATTCATTCGTACGATCGATTCTAATTCATTCTCAGAAATGCAACCTTTCTAATTCATTTGTACGATCCATTCTAATTCATTCATACGATCCATTCTAATCCATTCGTACGATCCATTCTAATTCATTCGCACGAATGTATCCATTCTAATTCATTCGCACGATCCATTCTAATTCATTCGTACGATTCATTCTAATTCATTCGTACGAAACATTCTAATTCATTCCTACGATCCATTCTAATTCATTCGTACGATCCATTCTAATTTATTCATACGATCCATTCTAATTCATTCGCACGATCCATTCTAATTCGTACGATCCATTCTAATCCATTCGTACGATCCATTCTAATTCATTCGTACGAATCCATTCTAATTCATTCGTACGATCCATTCTAATTCATTCGCACGATCCATTCTAATTCATTCGTACGATCCATTCTAATTCATTCGCATGATCCATTCTAATTCATCCGATCCATTCTAATTCATTCGTACGATCCATTCTAATCCATTCGCACGATCCATTCTAATTCTTTCATATGATCCATTCTAATTCATTCGCACGAATGTATCCATTCTAGTTCATTCGTACGGTCCATTCTAATTCATTCGTACGCTCCATTCAAATTCATTTGCACGATCCATTCTAATTCATTCGTACGATCCATTCTAATTCATTCGTACGATCTATTCTAATTCATTCGCACGAATGTAACCATTCTAATTCATTCGTACGAATGAATGCATTAGAATGGATCGTACGAACGCATTGTACGAATGAATTAGAATGGATACATTTGTACGAATGAATTAGAATGGATCGTGCGAATGACTTAGAATGGATACATTCGTGCGAATGAATTAGAATGGATCGGACGAATGAATTAGAATGGATCGTGCGAATGAATTAGAATGGATCATGCGAATGAATTTGAATGGAGCGTACGAATGAATTGGAATTGATCGTACGAATGAATTAGAATGGATCGTACGAATGAATTAGAATGGATGCACCGAATGAATTAGAATGAATCGTACGAATTAATTAGAATGGATCGTGCGAATGAAATAGAATGGATCGTGCGAATGAATTAGAATGGATCGTACGAATGAATTAGAATGGATATATTTGAACAAATAAATTAGAATGGATCATACGAATGAATTATTATGGATCGTACGAATGCATTAGAGTGGATCGTACAAATGAATTAGAATGGATACATTCGAGCGAATGAATTAGAATGGATCGTGCGATGAATTAGAATGGATCATACAAATGAATTAGAATAGATGCTAATCCATTCGTACGATCCATTCTAATCTATTCTAATTCATTCTCACAAATGTATCCATTTTAATTCATTCATACGATCCATTCTAATTCATTCGCACGATCCATTCTAATTCATTCGTACGATCCATTCTAATTCATTTGCACGATCCATTCTAATTCATTCGCACGATCCATTCTAATTCTTTCATATGATCCATTCTAATTCATTCGCACAAATGTATCCATTCTAGTTCATTCGTACGCTCCATTCTAATTCATTCGTACGCTCCATTCAAATTCATTCGCATGATCCATTCTAATTCATTCGCACGATCCATTCTAATTCATTCGTCCGATCCATTCTAATTCATTCGCACGAATGTATCCATTCTAATTCATTCGTACGATCCATTCTAATTCATTCGTACAAATGTATCCATTCTAATTGATTCGTACAATACGTTCGTACGATCCATTCTAATGCATTCATTCGTACGAATGAATTAGAATGGTTACATTCGTGCGAATGAATTAGAATAGATCGTACGAATGAATTAGAATGGATCGTATGAATGAATTAGAATGGATCGTGCGAATGAATTAGAATGGAGCGTACGAATGAATTAGAATGGAGCGTACGAATGAACTAGAATGGATACATTCGTGTGAATGAATTAGAATAGATCATATGAAAGAATTTGAATGAATCCTGTGAATGGATTAGAATGGATCGTACGAATGAATTAGAATGGATCGGACGAATTAGAATGGATCATGCGAACGAATTAGAATGGATCGTACGAATGAATTAGAATGGATCGTGCGAATGAATTAGAATGGATCGTACAAATGAATTAGAATGGATTCATGCGAATGAATTAGAATGGATCGTACGAATGGATTAGAATGGATCGTACGAATTAGAATGGATCGTACGAATGAATTAAAATAGATACAATCATACGACTGAATTAGAATGGATCGTGCGAATTAATTAGAATGGTTCGTACGAATGAATTTGAATGGATACATTTGTGCGAATGAATTAGAATGGATCGTACGAACGAATTAGACTAGATCGTACGAATAAATTAGAATGGATACATTCATACGAATGAATTAGAATGGATCGTACGAATGGATTAAAATGGATCGTACGAATGGATTAGAATGGATCGTACGAATGGATTAGAATGGATCGTACGAATGAATTAGAATGGATTATACAAATGAATTACAAAGGATACATTTGAGCGAATAAATTAGAATGGATCCATTCATATTCATTCTCATGATCCATTCTAATTCATTCATACGATCCATTCTAATTCATTCTCACGAATGTAACCTTTCTAATTCATTTTTATGATCCATTCTAATTCATTCACACGATCTATTCTAATTCATTCGTACGATCCATTCTAATCTATTCGTATGATCAATTCTAATTCATTCGCACGATCCATTCTAATTCATTCTCACGAATGTAACCTTTCTAAATCATTTGTATGATCCATTCTAATTCATTCGTACGATCCATTCTAATCCATTCGTAGGATCCATTCTAATTCAACTCGTGCAATCCATTCAAATTCATTCGCACAAATGTATCCATTCTAATTCATTCGCACGAATGTATCCATTCTAATGCATTCGTACGATCCATTCTAATTCATTCGCACGATCCATTCTAGATCGGACGAATGAATTAGAATGGATCGTGCGAATGAATTAGAATAGATCGTGCGAATGAATTAGAATGGATCATACAAATGAATTAGAAAGGTTACATTCGTGAGAATGAATTAGAATGGATCGTACGAATGAATTAGAATGGATCATGCAAATGAATTTGAATGGATCGTACGAATGAATAAGAATGTTTTGTGCGAATGAATTAGAATGGATCGTAGGAATGAATTTGAATGGTTCATACGAATGAATTAGAATGGATCGTGCGAATGAATTAGAATGGATTGTACGAATGAATTAGAATGGATACATTCATGCAAATGAATTAGAATGGATCGTACGAATTAATTAGAATGGATCATGTTGGGGGTAGCTGAAACTCGCCCAAGAGTTCGCCCCCCCGTGCTCACCAGATCATCTTGACAGGGAGCGAGATCCACATTGGGCTGAAGGGGCCCTATGCAAAGAGCTCGCTCAGGTGCTCGCCCAAGCACGCTCAGGAGCTCGCCCAAGCACGCTCAGGAGCTCGATCAAGCTCGCTCAGGAGCTCGCCTAAGCTCGCTCAGGAGCTCGCCAAAGCTCGCTCAGGAGCTCGCCCAAGCTCGCTCAGGAGCTCAATCAAGCTCGCACGAGAGTTCGCTGGTAGTGGCAGCGGGAGTTAGACCGTCAGGCATACAAAGGCACCGGCACCACAGACGTCCCCAGCTTGCTCAGGAGCTCGCCCAAATCTCGCTCAGGAGCTCGCCCAAGTTCGCTCAGGAGCTCGCCCAAGCTCGCCCATACCCCTGTTTCTCGAAGAGGTCGCTCCTACGAGGTCCGACTCTTGATAGATATGGAGGAAAGGGCGGAGCAGTGCAGGGCGAGCTTGCCTTTTCTTCCCCCCTGAGGTCGCCCACCATAGGGCAGCATGAAGGGCTGCCAGGTATCGAAATCCCACAGAAGCTACGTGGACAAACGTCCATGGAAGCCCGCCCTAGTCAGTTTGAGACCGCCCAGACTTGAACAGTCCAGAATAACCACCTGGCAACAACAAGAAAGATGCTCTCCCCCACTCAAACTGCTTGGCAGGCTCGACGACAAAGAATATCAGGGGCGCAAGTTCCAAGGATCGTCAGAGACCCACGCGAGCCAGAACGTGGGGCTCTAGAAGGGTCTGGAAAGAATCTCCACGTGTCGGGCAACGGTAGGTCGCCAATGCCTATAAATGTCCACCCCCAGGCTCCAGAGTACAGGTTCGAAACTCTTTTCCCTACCACTTTGGTAGACAACAGCTCGCCGTTGTGCACCTGAGACTGACTTGAGCGTCGGAGGGTCTGCGCTCCTAAGGGAGCCAGCCGTTCTTACGCTTTTTCTTTGTCTTGCAGGCAGCCCGCACGGACCAGCGAAAAATCCCCCAAACAGATCATACGAATGAATTAGAATGGATCGTACGAATGAATTAGAATGGTTACATTTGTGAGAATGAATTAGAATGGATCGTATGAATGGATTAGAATGGATCGCACGAATGGATTAGAATGGATCGTACGAATGATACGATCTATTCTAATTTATTCATTCGATCCATTCTAATCCATTCGTACGATCCATTCTAATCCATTCGTACGAATATATCAATTCTAATTCATTTGTGCGATCCATTCTAATTCATTTGTGCGAATGAATTAGAATGGATTAGAATGGATCGTACGAATGGATTAGAATTGATTGTGCAAATGAATTAGAATGGATACATTCGTGCGAATGAATTAGAATGGATCGTACGAATGCATTAGAATGGATCGTACGAATGAATTAGAATGGATACATTTGTGCGAATGAATTAGAATGGATCGTACGAATGAATTAGAATGGATCGTACGAATGAATTAGAATTGATCATACGAATGAATTAAAATGGATCATAAGAATGAATTAGAATGGATCGTGCGAATGAATTAGAATGAATCGTACGAATGCATTAGAATGGATCGTATGAATGAATTAGAATGGATACATTTGTGCGAATTAATTAGAATGGATCGTACGAATGAATTAGAATGGATCGTACGAATGAATTAGAATTGATCATACGAATGATGTAGAATGGATCGTGCGAATGAATTAGAATGGATCGTACGAATGAATTAGAATGGATCGTATGAATGAATAAGAAGTACGATCCATTCTAATCCATTCGTACGATCCCTTTTAATCCATTCATACGATCCATTCTAATTTATTCGCACGAATATAACCATTCTAATTCATTCGTACGATCCATTCTAATTCATTCCTACGATCCATTCTAATTCATTCGCACGAATGTATCCATTCTAATTCATTTGCACGATCCATTCTAATTCATTCCTATGATCCATTCTAATTCATTCATACGATCCATTCTAATTCATTCCTACGATCTATTCTAATTCATTCGCTCGAATCATTCGTACGATCCATTCTAATTCATTCCTATGTATCCATTCTAATTCATTCGTACGATCCATTCTAATTCTTTCATACAATCCATTCTAATTCATTCACACGATCCATTCTAATTCATTCGCACGATCCATTCTAATTCATTCCTATGATCTATTCTAATTCATCCGCTCGAATGTATCCATTCTAATTCATTCGTACGATCCATTCTAATCCATTCGTACGATCCATTCTAATTCATTCGCACGAATGTAACCTTTCTAATTCATTCGTACTATCCATTCTATTTCATTCCTAAGATCCATTCTAATTCATTCGCACGAATGTATCCATTCTAATCCATTCGTACGATCCATTCTAATCCATTCGTACGATCCATTCTAATCCATTTGTACGATCCATTCTAATTCATTCGTACGATCCATTCTAATTCATTCTCACATATGTAACCTTTCTAATTCATTTGTACGATCCATTCTAATTCATTTGTACGATCCATTCTAATCCATTCGTACGATCCATTCTAATTAATTCGCACGATCCATTCTAATTCATTCTCACGAATGTAACCTTTCTAATTCATTTGTATGATCCATTCTAATTCATTCGTATGATCCATTGTAATCCATTCGTACGATCCATTCTAATCCATTCGTACGATCTATTCTAATTCATTCATACGATCCATTCTAATTCATTCTCACAAATGTAACCTTTCTAATTTATTTGTACGATCCATTCTAATTCATTCGCACGATCTATTCTAATTCATTCGTACAATCCATTCTAATTCATTCGTACGATCCATTCTAATTCATTCGCACTATCCATTCTAATTCATTCGTATGAGCTATTCTAATTCATTCGTACGATCCATTCTAATTAATTCGGACGATCCATTCTAATTCAGTCGTATGAATGTATCCATTCCAATTCATTCGTACGATCCATTCTAATTCATTCGTACGATCCATTCAAATTCATTCACTCGAATGTATCCATTCTAATTCATTCGTACGATCCATTCTAATTCATTCGCACGAATGTAACCATTCTAATTCATTCGTACGATCCATTCTAATTCATTTGCACGAATGTATCCATTCTAATTCATTCGCACGATCCATTTTGATTCATTCGTACGATCCATTCTAATTCATTCCTACGAATTAGAATGGATCATACGAATGAATTAGAATGGATCATACGAATGGATGAGAATGGATCGTACGAATGAATTAGAATGGATACATTCGAGCGAATGAATTAGAATGGATCGTACGAATGAATTAGAATGATTACATTCGTGCAAATGAATTAGAATGGATCGTACTAATGGATTAGAATGGATCGTACGAATGAATTAGAATGGATACATTCGAGCGAATGAATTAGAATAGATCGTAGGAATGAATTAGAATGGATCATACAAATGAATTAGAATGGATCATGCGAATGAATTTGAATGGATCGTACGAATGAATTAGAATGGATCGAACTAATGAATTAGAATGGATAGATTCGAGCGAATGAATTAGAATAGATTGTAGGAATGAATTAGAATGGATCATATGAATGAATTAGAATGGATCGTGCGAATGAATTAGAAAGGATTGTACGAATGAATTAGAATGGATACATTCATGCGAATGAATTAGAATGGATCGTACGAATAAATTAGAATGGATCTTAGGAATGAATTAGAATGGATCATACGAATGAATTAGAATGGATCGTGCGAATGAATCAGAATGGATTGTACGAATGAATTAGAATGGATACATTCGTGCGAATGAATTAGAATGGATCGGACGAATGAATTAGAATGGATCGTACGAACGCATTAGAATGGTCCATTCTTATTCATCGCACAAATGTATCCATTCTAATTTATTCGTACGATCCATTCAAATTCAATCGTATGATCCATTCTAATTCATTCGCACAAATGTATCGTACGAATGAATTAGAAAGGATCATACGATTGAATTTGAATGGATCGTACGAATAAATTAGAATGGATACATTTGTGCGATGAATAAGAATGGAGCGTACGAATGAATTAGAATGGAGCGTACGAATGAACTAGAATGGATACATTCGTGCGAATGAATTAGAATGGATCATATAAAATAATTAGAATGGATCGTGCGAATGAATTAAAAAGGATCGTACGAATGAATTAGAATGGATCGTACGAACGAATTAGAATGGATCGTACGAACGAATTAGAATGGATCGTACGAATGAATTAGAATGGATACATTCGAGCGAATAAATTAGAATGGATCCTACGAATGAATTAGAATGGATCATAGGAATGAATTAGAATGGATCGTGCAAATGAATTAGAATGGATACATTCATACGAATGAATTAGAATGGATCGTACGAATGAATTAGAATGGATTGTGCGAATGAATTAGAATGAATCGTATGATTGAATAAGAATGGATCGTACGAATGAATTAGAATGGATCATGCAAATGAATTAAAATGGATACATTCGGGTGAATGAATTAGAATGGATCGTGCGAATGAATTAGAATGGATCGTACGAATGAATTAGAATGGATATATTTGAACGAATAAATTAGAATGGATCATACGAATGAATTAGAATGGATCGTGCGAATGAATTAGAATGGATCGTACGAATGAATTAGAATGGATAGTGCGAATGAATTAGAATGGATTGTACGAATCAATTAGAATAGATCGTGCGAATGAATTAGAATAGATCGTATGAATGAATTAGAATGGATCGTACGAATGAATTAGAATGGATCGTATGAATGAATTAGAATGGATACATTCGAGCGAATGAATTAGAATGGATTGTATGAATGAATTAGAATGGATCGTGCAAATGAATTAGAATTGATACATTCGTGCGAATGAATTAGAATGGATCGTACGAATGAATTAGAATGGATCGTATGAATGAATTAGAATAGATAGTGCGAATGAATTAGAATGGATCATACAAATGAATTTGAATGGATCCATTCTAATTCATTCGCTCGAATGTATCCATTCTAATTCATTTGTATGATCCATTCTAATTCATTCGTACGATCTATTCTAATCCATTCGTACGATCCATTCTAATCCATTCGTACGATCCATTCTAATTCATTCGTATGAATGTATCCATTCTAATTTATTTGTACGATCCAGTCTAATTCATTCGTACGATCCATTCTAATTCATTCGCACAAATGTATCCATTCAAATTCATTCGTACGATCTATTCTAATTAATTCGCATGATCCATTCTAATTCAGTCGTATGAATGTATCCATTTTAATTCATTCGTACGATCCATTCTAATTCATACGATCCATTCTAATTCATTCGTACGATCCATTCTAATTCATTCGTATGATCCATTCTAATTCATTCTCACGGATGTAACCTTTCTAATTCATTTGTATGTATCCATTCTAATTCATTCGTACGATCCATTCTAATTCATTCGCACGATCCATTCTAAATCATTTTCACGGACGTAACCTTTCTAATTCATTTGTATGTATCCATTCTAATTCATTCGCACGATCCATTCTAATTCATTCGCACAAATGTATCCATTCTAATTCATTCTTATGATCCATTCTTATTCATGCATACGATCCATTCAAATTCATTTGCACGATCCATTCTAATTCATTCCTATGATCCATTCTAATTCATTCGCACGATCCATTCTAATTCTTTCATATGATCCATTCTAGTTCATTCGCACGAATGGATTAGAATGGATCATACGAATGAATTAGAATGGATATATTCGTGTGAATGAATTAGAATGGATCGTACGAATGAATTAGACTGGATCGTACAAATAAATTAGAATGGATACATTCATGCAAATAAATTAGAATGGATCGTACGAATGAATTAGAATGGATCATACGAATGAATTAGAATGGATCGTACGAATGAATTAGAATGGATCATATGAATGAATTAGAATGGTTACATTCGTGCGAATGAATTAGAATGGATCGTACGAATGAATTAGAATGGATCATGTGAATGAATTAGAATGGTTACATTCGTGCGAATGAATTAGAATAGATCGTATGATCCATTCTAATTCATTCGTATGATCCATTCAAATTCATTCACACGATCCATTCTAATTCATTCATATGATTCATTCTAATTCATTCGTACGATCCATTCTAATTCATTCGCTCGAATGTATCCATTCTAATTCATTCGTACGATCCATTCTAATTCATTCGCACGAATGTATCCATTCGAATTCATTTGCACGATCCATTCTAATTCATTCCTATGATCCATTCTAATTCATTCGTACTATCCATTCTAATTCATTCTCACGAATGTAACCTTTCTAATTCATTTGTATGATCCATTCTAATTCATTCATACGATCCATTCTAATCCATTCGTACGATCCATTCTAATCCATTCGTACGATCCATTCTAATCCATTCGTACGAAGCAATCTAATTCATTCGCACAAATGTATCTATTCTAATTCATTCGTACAATGCGTTCTAATCCATTCGTACGATCCATTCTAATCCATTTGTTCGATCCATTCTAATTCATTCGCACGAATGTAACCATTCTAATTCATTCGTATGATCCATTCTAATTCATTCGTATGATCTATTCTAATTCATTCGCATGATCCATTCTAATTCATTCATATGATCTATTCTAATCCATTCGTACGATCCATTCTAATCCATTCGTACGATCCATTCTAATTCATTCGCACAAATGTAACCATTCTAATTCATTCGTTCGACCCATTCTAATTCTTTCCTACGATCCATTCTAATTCATTCGCACGAATGTATCCATTCTAATTCATTTGCATGATCCATTCTAATTCATTCCTATGATCCATTCTACGATCCATTCTAATTCATTCGCTCGAATGTATCCATTCTAATTCATTCGTACGATCCATTCTAATTCATTCGTACAATCCATTCTAATTCATTCGCACGATCCATTCTAATTCATTCGTACGATTCATTCTAATTCATTCGCACGATCCATTCTAATTTATTCGTACGATCCATTCTTATTCATTCATACGATCCATTCTAATTCATTCGTACGATCCATTCTAATTCATTCGCACGAATGTAACCATTCTAATTCATTCGTACGATCCATTCTAATTCATTCCTACGATCCATTCTAATTCATTCGCACGAATGTATCCATTGTAATTCATTCGTGCGATCCATTCTAATTCATTCGTACGATCCATTCTAATTCATTCGCACGATCCATTCTAATTTATTCGTACGATCCATTCTAATTCATTCGTACGATCTATTCTAATTCATTCGCATGATCCATTCTAATTCATTCATACGATCCATTCTAATTCATTCATACAATCCATTCAAATTCATTCGTACGATGCAATCTAATTCATTCGCACAAATGTATCTATTCTAATTCATTCGTACAATGCGTTCTAATCCATTCGTATGATCCATTCTAATCCATTTGTACGATCCATTCTAATTCATTTGCACGAATGTAAACATTCTAATTCTAATTCGTTCGTACGATCCATTCTAATTCATTCGTACGAATAAATTAGAATGGATACATTCATGCAAATGAATTAGAATGGATCGTACGAATGAATTAGAATGGATCATACGAATGAATTACAATGGATCGTACGAATGAATTAGAATGGATCGTACGAATGAATTAGAATGGATCATATGCGAATGAATTAGAATGGATCGTACAAATGGATTAGAATGGATCGTACGAATTGATTAGAACGCATTGTACGAATGAATTAGAATAGAAACATTTGTGTGAATGAATTAGATTGCATCGTACGAATGGATTAGAATGGATCGTACGAATGGATTAGAATGGATCGTACGAATGAATTAGAATGGATCATACAAATGAATTAGAAAGGTTACATTAGTGAGAATGAATTAGAATGGATCGTACGAATGAATTAAAATGGATCGTAGGAATGAATTAGAATGGATCGTGCAAATGAATTAGAATAGATACATTCGTGCGAATGAATTAGAATGGATCGTAGGAATGAATTAGAATGGATCGTATGAATGAATTAGAATGGTTACATTTGTGCGAATGAATTAGAATGGATCGTACGAATGGATTAGAATGGATCATACGAATGGATTAGAATGGATCGTACGAATGAATTAGAATGGATCGTACAAATGAATTAGAAAGGTTACATTTGTGGGAATGAATTAGAATGGATCGTACGAATGAATTAGAATGGATCGTACGAATGGATTAGAATGGATCGTACGAATAGATTAGAATGGATTGTACGAATGGATTAGAATGGATCGTACGAATGAATTAGAATGGATCATACAAATGAATTAGAAAGGTTACATTCATGAAAATGAATTAGAATGGATCGTACGAATGAATTAGAATGGATCATGCGAATGAATTTGAATGGATCATACGAATGAATTAGAATGGATCGAACGAATGAATTAGAATGGATCGTACGAATGTATCCATTCAAATTCATTCGTACGATCCATTCTAATTCGTTCATCTGATCCATTCTAATTCGTTCGTATGATCCATTCTAATTCGTTCTTATGATCCATTCTAATTCATTCGCACGATCCATTCTAATTCATTCGCACGATCCATTCTAATTCTTTCATATGATCCATTCTAATTCATTCGCACGAATATATCCATTCTAGTTCATTCGTACGCTCCATTCTAATTCATTCGTACGCTCCATTCTTATTCATCGCACAAATGTATCCATTCTAATTCATTCGTACGATCCATTCTAATTCATTCGCACGATCAATTCAAATTCATTCGTATGATCCATTCTAATTCATTCGTACGATTCATTCTAATTCTTTCGTACGATCCATTCTAATTCATTTGCACGATCTATTCTAATTCATTCGTACAATCCATTCTAATTCATTCGTACGATCCATTCTAATTCATTCGCACTATCCATTCTAATTCATTCGTACGATCCATTCTATTTCATTCGTACAAATGTATCCATTCTAATTCATTCGTACGATCCATTCTAATTCATTTATACGATCTATTCTAATTCATTCGCACGAATGTATCCATTCTAATTAATTCGCACAATCTAATCTAATTCAAATGTACGATCCATTCTAATTCATTCACATGATGTATTCCAATTCATTCGTATGATCCATTCTAATTCATTCTTACGATTCATTCTAATTCATTCGTACGATCCATTCTAATTCATTCATACGATCCATTCTAATTCATTTGCACGAATGTAACCATTCTAATTCATTCGTACAATCCATTCTAATTTATTCGCACGATCCATTCTAATTCATTCGTATGATCCATTCTAATTCATTCCTACGATCTATTCTAATTCATTCGCTCGAATGTATCCATTCTAATTCATTCGTTCGATCCATTCTAATTCATTCGTACGATCCATTCAAATTTATTCGCATGATCCATTCTAATTCATTCGTACGATCCATTCACATTCATTTTCACGAATGTAACCTTTCTAATTCATTTGTATGATCCATTCTAATTCATTCGTACGATCCATTCTAATCTATTCGTACGATCCATTCCAATCCATTCGTATGATCCGTTCTAATCCATTCGTACGATCCATTCTAATCCATTCGTAAGATCCATTCTAATCCATTCGTACGATCCATTCTAATTCATTCGCTCGAATGTATCCATTCTAATTCATTCGTACGATCCATTCTAATCCATTCGTACGATCCATTCTAAACCATTCGTACGATCCATTCTAATTCATACGATCCATTCTAATTCATTCATACGATCCATTCTAATTCATTCGTACGATCCATTCTAATTCATTCGTACGATCCATTCTAATTCATTCGTACGATCCATTCTAACTCATTCGTACAATCCATTCTAATTTATTCTCACGAATGTAACCTTTCTAATTCATTTGTATGATCCATTCTAATCCATTCGTACGATCCATTCTAATCAATTCGTACGATCCATTCTAATCCATTCATACGATCCATTCTAATTCACTCGTATGATCCATTCTAATTCATTCTCACAAATGTAACCTTTCTAATTCATTTGTACGATCTATTCTAATCCATTCGTACGATCCATTCTAATCCATTCGTACGATCCATTCTAATTCATTCGCACGAATGTAACCATTCTAATTCATTCATACGATCCATTCTAATTCATTCCTACGATCCATTCTAATTCATTCACACGAATGTATCCATTCTAATTCATTTGCACGATCCATTCTAATTCATTCCTATGATCCATTCTAATTCATTCGTACGATCCATTCTAATCCATTTGTACGATCCATTATAATCCATTCGTACGATCCATTCTAATCCATTCGTACGATCCATTCTAATTCATTCGCACGAATGTAACCATTCTAATTCATTCGTACGATCCATTCTAATTCATTCCTATGATCCATTCTAATTCATTAGCACGAATGTATCCATTCTAATTCATTTGCACGATCCATTCTAATTCATTCCTATGATCCATTCTAATTCATTCGTACGATCCATTCTAATTCATTCGCACGATCCATTCTAATTCATTCGTATGATCCATTCTAATTCATTCCTACGATCTATTCTAATTCATTCGCTCGAATGTATCTATTCTAATTCATTCGTTCGATCCATTCTAATTCATTCGTACGATCCATTCTAATTCATTCGTACGATCCATTCTAATCCATTCGTACGATCCATTCTAATTCATTCGTTCGATCCATTCTAATTCATTCGCACGAATGTAACCATTCTAATTCATTCGTACGCTCCATTCTAATTCATTCCTACGATCCATTCTAATTCATTCGCACGAATGTATTTATTGTAATTCATTCGTTTGATACATTCATACAACTGAATTAGAATGGATCGTACGAATGATTTAGAATGGATCGTATGAATGAATAAGAATGGATCGTACGAATGAATTAGAATGGATCGTACGAATGAATTAGAATGGATCGTGCGAATGAATTAGAATGGATCGTACGAATGAATTAGAATGGATACATTTGTGCGAATGAGTTAGAATGGATCATACGAATGAATTTGAATGGATCGTACGAACGAATTAGAATGGATCATACGAATGAATTAGAATGGATCGTGCGAATGAATTAGAATGGATTGTACGAATGAATTAGAATGGATACATTCGAGCGAATGAATTAGAATAGATCGTAGGAATGAATTAGAATGGATCATACAAATGAATTAGAATGGATCGTGCGTATGAATTAGAATGGATTGTACGAATGAATTAGAATGGATACATTCGTGCGAATGAATTAAAATGGATCGGACGAATGAATTAGAATGGATCGTACGATTCATTCTAATTCATTCGTACGATCCATTCTAATGCATTCGTACGATTCATTCTAATTCATTCGCACGATCCATTCTAATTCATTCGCTCGAATGTATCCATTCTAATTCATTCGTATGATCCATTCTAATTCGTTCATACGATCCATTCTAATTCGTTCGTATGATCCATTCTTATTCATTCATACGATCCCTTCTAATTCGTTCGTACGATCCATTCTAATTCATTCATCTGATCCATTCTAATTCATTCGCACGAATGTATCCATTCTAATTCATTCGCACGATCCATTCTAATTCATTCATACAATCCATTCTAATTCTTTAGCACGAATGTATCCATTCTAATTAATTCGTACGATATATTCTAATTCATTCGTATGATCCATTCTTATTCATTCGCACGATCCAGTCTAATTGATTCGCTCGATCCATTCTAATTCATTCGCACGAATGTATCCATTCTAATTCATTCGTACGATCCATTCTAATTCATTAATATAATCCATTCTAATTCATTCGTACGATCCATTCTAATTCATATGCACAAAGGTATCCATTTTAATTCATTCGTACGATCCATTCTAATTCATTCGTACGATCCATTCTAATTCATTCGCACGATCCGTTCTAATTCATTCCTATGATCCATTCTAATTCATTCGCACGAATGTAACCATTCTAATTCATTCGTACGATCCATTCTAATTCATTCCTACGATCCAATCTAATTCATTCGCATGAATGTATCCATTCTAATTCATTTGCACGATCCATTCTAATTCATTCCTATGATCCATTCTAATTCATTCGTACGATCCATTCTAATGCATTCGCTCGAATGTATCCATTATAATTAATTCGTACGATCCATTCTAATTCATTCGTACGATCCATTCTAATTCATTCTCACGAATCTAACTATTCTAATTCATTCGTATGATCCATTCTAATTCATTCGTACGATCCATTCTAATCCATTCGTACGATCCATTCTAATCCATTCGTTCGATCCATTCTAATCCATTCGTACGATCCATTCTAATCCATTCGCTCGAATGTATCCATTCTAATTCATTCGTACGATCCATTCTAATCCATTCTAATTCATTCATACGATCCATTCTAATTCATTCGCACAATCCATTCTAATTCATTCGTACGATCCATTCTAATTCATTCGTATGATCCATTCTAACTCATTCGTAGGATCCATTATAATTCATTCTCACGAATGTAAACTTTCTAACTCATTTGTATGATCAATTCTAATCTATTCGTACGATCCATTCTAATCCATTCGTACGATCCATTCTAATTCATTCTCACAAATGTAACCTTTCTAATTCATTTGTACGATCCATTCTAATCCATTCATACGATCCATTCTAATCCATTCATACGATCCATTCTAATCCATCCGTACGATCCATTCTAATTCATTCCAACGATCCATTCTAATTCATTCGCACGAATGTATCCATTCTAATTCATTTGCACGATCCATTCTAATTCATTCCTATGATCCATTCTAATTCATTCGTACGATCCATTCTAATCCATTCGTACGATCCATTCTAATCCATTCGTACGATCTATTCTAATTCATTCGCATGAATATAACCATTCTAATTTATTTTTACGATCCATTCTAATTCATTCCTACGATCCATTCTAATTCATTCGCATGAATGTGTCCATTATATTTCATTTGCACGATCCATTCTAATTCATTCCTATGATCCATTCTAATTTAATCGTTCAATCCATTCTAATTCATTCGTATGATCCATTCTAATTCATTCGCACGAATGTATCCATTCTAATTCATTCGTACAATCCATTCTAATTCATTCGCACGATCCATTCTAATTCATTCGTGTAATCCATTCTAATTCATTCCTACGATCTATTCTAATTCATTCGCACGAATGTATCCATTCTAATTCATTCGTATGATCTATTCTAATTCATTCGTACGATCCATTCTAATTCATTTGTACGATCCATTCTAATTCATTCGCACGAATGTATCCATTCTAATTCATTGGTACGATCCATTCTAATTCGGTCGTATGAATGTATCCATTCTAATTCATTCGTACAGTCCATTCTAATTCATTCGCACGATCCATTCTAATTCATTCGTATGATCTATTCTAATTCATTCCTACGATCTATTCTAATTCATTCGCTCGAATGTATCTATTCTAATTCATTTGCACGATCCATTCTAATTCATTCGTACGATCCATTCTAATTCATTCGTACAATCCATTCTAATTCATTCGTATGATCCATTCTAATTCATTCCTACGATCTATTCTAATTCATTCGCTCGAATGTATCCATTCTAATTCATTCGTTCGATCCATTCGAATTCATTCGTACGATCCCTTCAAATTCATTCGCATGATCCATTCTAATTCATTCGTACGATCCATTCTAATTCATTCTCACAAATGTAACATTTCTAATTCATTTGTATGATCCATTCTAATTCATTCGTACGATACATTTGTGCGAATGAATTAGAATGGATCGTAGGAATGAATTAGAATGGATCGTGCGAATGAATTAGAATGGATCGTACGAATGAATTAGAATAGATCGTAGGAATGAATTAGAATGGATCGTGTGAATGAATTAGAATGAATCGTACGAATAAATTAGATTGGATCGTACGATGAATTAGAATGGATCGTGCGAATGAATTAGAATGGATCGTACGAATGAATTAAAATGGATCGTGCGAATGAATTAGAATGGATCATACAAATGAATTAGAGAGGTTACATTCGTGAGAATGAATTAGAATGGATCGTACGAATGAATTAGAATGGATCATGCGAATGACTTTGAATGGATCGTACGAATTAATAAGAATGGATCATACGAATGAATTAGAATGGATACATTCGAGCGAATAAATTAGAATAGATCGTAGGAATGAATTAGAATGGATCATACGAATGAATTAGAATGGATCGTGCGAATGAATTAGAATGTATTGTACGAATGAATTAGAATGGATACATTCGTACGAATGAATTAGAATGGATTGTACGAATGGATTAGAATGGATCGTACGAAGGGATTAGAATGGATCGTACGAATGGATTAGAATGGATCATACGAATGAATTAGAATGGATCGTACGAATGGATTAGAATGGATCGTACGAATGAATTAGAATGGATCGTACGAATGAATTAGAATGGATCGAACGAATGAATTAGAATGGATATATTTGAGCGAATGAATTAGAATAGATCGTAGGAATGAATTAGAATGGATCATACGAATGAATTAGAATGGATCGTGTGAATGAATTAGAATGGATTGTACGAATGAATTAGAATGGATACATTCGTGCGAATGAATTAGAATGGATTGGACAAATGAATTAGAATGGATTGTGCGAATGAATTAGAATGGATCGTATGAATGAATAAGAATGGATCGTACGAATGAATTAGAATGGATCGTGCGAATGAATTAGAATGAATCGTACGAATGCATTAGAATGGATCGTACGAATGAATTAGAATGAATCGTACGATCCATTCTAATTCATTCGTCCGATCCATTCTAATTCAATCGCACGAATGTATCCATTCTAATTCATTCGTATAATCCATTCTAATTCATTCGCACGATCCATTCTAATTTATTCGTATGATCCATTCTAATTTATTCCTACGATCTATTCTAATTCATTCGCTCGAATGTATCCATTCTAATTCATTCGTTCGATCCATTCTAATTCATTCGTACGATCCTTTCAAATTCATTCGCATGATCCATTCTAATTCATTCGTACGATCCATTCTAATTCATTCTCACGAATGTAACCTTTCTAATTCATTTGTATGATCCATTCTAATCCATTCGTACGATCTATTCTAATCCATTCGTACGATCCATTCTAATCCATTCGTACGATCCATTCTAATTCATTCGTATGATCCATTCTAATTCATTCTCACAAATGTAACCTTTCTAATTCATTTGTACGATCCATTCTAATTCATTCGTACAATCAATTCTAATCCATTCGTACGATCCATTCTAATCCATTTGTACGATCCATTCTAATTCATTCGCACGAATGTAACCATTCTAATTCATTCGTACGATCCATTCTAATTCATTCCTACGATCTATTCAAATTCATTCGCACGAATGTATCCATTCTAATTCATTTGCACGATCCATTCTAATACATTCCTATGATCCATTCTAATTCATTCGTACGATCCATTCTAATTCATTCGCTCGAATGTATCCATTTTAATTCATTCGTACGATCCATTCTAATCCATTCGTACGATCCATTCTAATTCATTCGTACAATGCGTTCTAATTCATTCACACGAATGTATCCATTCTAATTCATTTGCACGATCCATTCTAATTCATTACTATGATCCATTCTAATTCATTCGTATGATCCATTCTAATTCATTCGCTCCAATGTATCCATTCTAATTCATTCGTACGATCTATTCTAATTCGTTCATACGATCCTTTCTAATTCGTTCGTACGATCCATTCTAATTCGTTCGTACGATCCATTCTAATTCATTCGCACGATCCATTCTAATTCGTTTGTACGATCCATTTTAATTCATTCGCATGATCCATTCTAATTCATTTGTATGATACATTCGTGCGAATGAATTAGAATGGATCGTACGAATGAATTAGAATGGATCGTACGAATGAGTTAGAATAGATCGTGCGAATAAATTAGAATGGATCATACGAATGAATTAGAATAGATCGTACCAATGAATTAGAAGGGATCGTACGAATGAATTAGAATGGATCGTGCGAATGAATTAGAATGGATCGTATGAATAAATTAGAATGGATCGTACGAATGAATTAAAATGGATACATTTGTGCGAATGAATTAGAATGGATCATACGATTGAATTTGAATGGATCGTACGAATAAATTAGAATGGATACATTTGTGCGTTGAATAAGAATGGAGCAATCCATTTTAATTCATTCGCATGATCCATTCTAATTCACTCATATGATACATTCATACGACTGAATTAGAATGGATTGTTCGAATGAATTAGAATGGATCGTACGAATGAATTAGAATGGATCGTGCGAATGAATTAGAATGGATCGTACGAATGAATTAGAATGGACCGTGCGAATGAATTAGAATGAATCGTACGAATGCATT
Source organism: Chamaelirium japonicum (assembly GCA_947650365.1). NCBI lineage: Eukaryota > Viridiplantae > Streptophyta > Magnoliopsida > Liliales > Melanthiaceae > Chamaelirium > Chamaelirium japonicum. The sequence goes on along the minus strand of CANTAL010000066.1, from coordinate 1,122,393 downwards.
AGAATGGATCATACGAATGAATTAGAATGAATCATACGAATGAATTAGATTGGATACATTCGAGCGAATGAATTAGAATGGATCATACGAATGAATTAGAATCGATCGTACGAATGAATTAGAATGGATCGTGCGAATGAATTAGAATCGATCGTACGAATGAATTAGAATGGATCGTACAAATGAATTAGATCGTACGAATGAATTAGAATGGTTCGTACGAATGAATTAAAATGGATACATTCATACGACTGAATTAAATGGATCGTGCGAATTAATTAGAATGGATCGTACGAATGAATTTGAATGGATACATTTGTGCGAATGAATCTGAATGGATTGTATGAATGAATTGCAATAGATCGTACGAATGAATTAGAATGGATACATTCGAGCAAATGAATTAGAATGGATCGTACGAATGAATTAGAATGGATCATAGGAATGAATTAGAATGGATCGTGCAAATGAATTAGAATGGATACATTCGTGCGAATGAATTAGAATGGATCGTAGGAATGAATTAGAATGGATCGTACGAATGAATTAGAATGGTTACATTCGTGCGAATGAATTAGAATGGATCGTATGAATGGATTAGAATGGATTGTATGAATGAATTAGAATGGATCGTACAAATGAATTAGAAAGGTTACATTTGTGAGAATGAATTAGAATGGATCGTACGAATGAATTAGAATGGATCGTACGAATGAATTAGAATGGATCGTACGAATGGATTAGAATGGATCGTGCGAATGAATTAGAATGGATCATACAAATGAATTAGAAAGGTTACATTCGTGAGAATGAATTAGAATGGATCGTACGAATGAATTAGAATGGATCATGCGAATGAATTAGAATGGATCGTACGAATGGATTAGAATGGATCGTACGAATGCATTAGAATGGATACATTCGTGCGAATGAATTAGAATGGATCATACGAATCAATTAGAATGGATACATTTTTGCGAATGATTTTAAATGGATTGCACGAATTGAATTAGAATGGATCGTACGAATGGATTAGAATAGATCGTACGAATGAATTAGAATGGATCATACAAATGAATTAGAAAGGTTACATTCGTGAGAATGAATTAGAATGGATCGTGCGAATGAATTAGAATTGATCATACGAATGGATTAGAATGGATCGTACGAATGAATTAGAATAGATCGTGTGAATGAGTTAGAATGGATCGTACGAACGAATTAGAATGGATCGTATGAACGAATTAGAATGGATCGTACGAATGAATTAGAATGGATACATTCGAGCGAATGAATTAGAATGGATCGTACGAATGAATTAGAATGGATCATAGGAATGAATTAGAATGTATCGTGCAAATGAATTAGAATGGATACATTCGTGCGAATGAATTAGAATGGATCATAGGAATGAATTAGAATGGATCGTACGAATGAATTAGAATGGTTATATTCGTGCGAATGAAATAGAATAGATCGTACGAAAGAATTAGAATGGATCGTGCGAATGAATTAGAATGGATCGTACGAATGAATTAGAATGGATCGTACGAACGAATTAGAATGGATCGTACGGATTGTTTGAATGAATTACAATGGATTGTACGAATGAATTAGAATGGATTGTACGAATAAATTAGAATAGCTCATACGAATGAATTAGAATGAATCGTACGAATGAATTAGAATGGTTACATTCGTGCGAATGAATTAGAATAGATCGTACGAATGAATTAGAATGGATCGTACGAATAAATTAGAATGGATCGTGCGAATGAATTAGAATGGATCGTACGATTGAATTAGAATGGATCCACCGAATGAGTTAGAATGGATCATACGAATGAATTAGAATGGATCGTACAAATGAATTAGAATGGATTGTGCGAATGAATTAGAATGGATCGTATGAATGAATAAGAATGGATCGTACGAATGAATTAGAATGGATCATGCGAATGAATTAGAATGAATCGTACGAATGCATTAGAATGGATCATACGAATGAATTAGAATGTATCGTACGATCCATTCTAATTCATTCGTCCGATCCATTCTAATTCATTCGCACGAATGTATCCATTCTAATTCATTCGTACAATCCATTTTAATTCATTCGCATGATCCATTCTAATTCATTCGTATGATCCATTCTAATTCATTCCTATGATCTATTCTAATTCATTCGCTCGAATGTATCCATTCTAATTCATTCGTTCGATCCATTCTAATTCATTCGTACGATCTATTCAAATTCATTCGCATGATCCATTCTAATTCATTCGTACGATACATTCTAATTCATTCACACGAATGTAACCTTTCTAATTCATTTGTATGATCCATTCTAATTCATTCGTACGATCCATTCTAATCCTTTCGTACGATCCATTCTAATTCATTCGTACGATCCATTCTAATTCATTCTCACAAATGTAACCTTTCTAATTCATTTGTAGGATCCATTCTAATTTATTCATACGATCCATTCTAATTCATTCGCACGATCCATTCTAATTCATTCGTACGATCCATTCTAATTCATTCGCACGATCCATTCTAATTCATTCGTACGATCTATTCTAATTCATTCGTATGATCCATTCTAACTCATTCGATGGATCCATTCTAATTCATTCGTACGATTCATTCTAATTCATTCGCACGATCCATTCTAACTCATTCGCACGATCCATTCTTATTCATTCATACGATCCATTCTAATTCATTCGTACGAATGAATTAGAATGAATCGTACGAATGAATTAGAATGGTTACATTCGTGCGAATGAATTAGAATAGATCGTACGAATAAATTAGAATGGATCGTGTGAATGAATTAGAAAGGATCGTACGAATGAATTAGAATGGATCATACGAATGAATTAGTATGGATCCACCGAATGAGTTAGAATGGATCATACAAATGAATTAGAATGGATAGTACGATTGAATTAGAATGGATTGTGCGAATGAATTTGAATGGATCGTATGAATGAATAAGAATGGATCGTACGAATGAATTAGAATGGATCGTGCGAATGAATTAGAATGAATCGTACGAATGCATTAGAATGGATCGTACGAATGCATTCAAATTCAATCATATGATCCATTCTAATTTATTCGCACAAATGTATCCATTCTAATTAATTCGTACGATCCATTCTAATTCGTTCGTTCGATCCATTCTAATCCATTCGTACGATCCATTCTAATCCATTCGTACGATCCATTCTAATCCATTCATACGATCCATTCTAATTCATTCGTACGATCCATTCTAATTCATTCGCTCGAATGTATCCATTCTAATTCATTCGTACGATCCATTCTAATTCGTTCATACGATCCATTCTAATTCGTTCGTACGATCCATTCTAAAATGAATTAGAATGGATCGTACGAATGAATTAGAATGGATTGTGCGAAAGAATTAGAATGGATCGTCTGAATGAATAAGAATGGATCGTACGAATGAATTAGAATGGATCGAACGAATGAATTGGAATGGATCGTACGAATGAATTAGAATGGATACATTTGTGCGAATGAAGTAGAATGTATCATACGATTGAATTTGAATGGATCATACGAATAAATTAGAATGGATACATTTGTGCGAATGAATTAGAATGGATCATACAAATGAATTAGAATGGATCATACGAACGAATTAGAATGGGTCGTACGAATGAATTAGAATGGATACATTCGAGCAAATGGATTAGAATGGATCGTACGAATGGATTAGAATGGATCGTACGAATGGATTAGAATGGTTCGTACGAATGAATTAGAATGGATCAAACGAATAAATTAGAATGGATCGTACGAATGAATTAGAATGGATACATTTGTGCGAATGAATTAGAATGGATCATACGATTGAATTTGAATGGATCGTACGAATGAATTAGAATGGATCATACGAATGAATTAGAATGGATCGTGCGAATGAATTAGAATGGATCGTACGAATGAATTAGAATGGATATATTTATGCGAATGAATTAGAATGGATCGAACGAATGAATTAGAATGGATACAATTGTGCGAATGAGTTAGAATGGATCGTACGAATGAATTAGAAAGGATCGTACGAATGAATTAGAATGGATCGTGCGAATGAATTAGAATGGATCGTACGAATGAATTAGAATGGATATATTTATGCGAATGAATTAGAATGGATCGAACGAATGAATTAGAATGGATACAATTGTGCGAATGAGTTAGAATGGATCATACGAATGAATTAGAATGGATCGTACGAATGAATTAGAATGGATCATACGAATGAATTAGAATGGATCATACGAATGAATTAGAATGGATCGTACGAATGAATTAGAATGGATATATTTATGCGAATGAATTAGAATGGATAGTACGAATGAATTAGAATGGATACAATTGTGCGAATAAGTTAGAATGGATCATACGAATGAATTAGAATGGATCATACGAATGAATTAGAATGGATCATACGAATGAATTAGAATGGATCGTGTGAATCAATTAGAATGGATTGTACGAATGTCAAATTCATTCGTACAATGAATTCTAATCCATTCGTACGATCTATTCTAATTCATTCGCACGATCCATTCTAATTCATTTGCACGATCTATTCTAATTCATTCGCATGATCCATTCTAATTCATTCGTACAATCCATTCAAATTCATTCGTACGATCCATTCTAATTCATTCGTACGATCCATTCTAATTCATTTGCACGATCCATTCTAATCCATTCGTACGATCCATTCTAATTCATTCGTACGATCCATTCTAATTCATTCGCACAAATATATCCATTCTAATTCATACGATCCATTCTAATTCGTTCATACGATCCTTTCAAATTCATTCGCACGAATGTATCCATTCTAATTCCTTTGTACGATCCATTCTAATTCATTCGTACGATTCATTCTAATTCATTCGTATGATCCATTCTAATTCATTCGTATGATTCATTCTAATTCATTATCACGAATGTAACCTTTTTAATTCATTTGTATATTCCATTCTAATTCATTCATACGATCCATTCTAATTCATTCGCACGAATGTATCCATTCTAATGCATTCGTACGATTCATTCTAATTCATTCGCACGATCCATTCTAATTCGTTCGTATGATCCATTCCAATTCATTCGCACGATCCATTCTAATTCATTCGTATGATCCATTCTAATTCATTCGCACGATCCATTCTAATTCATTCGTACGATCCATTCTAATTCATTCGCACGAATGTATCCATTCTAATGCATTCGTACGATCTATTTTAATTCATTCGTATGATCCATTCTAATCCATTCATATGATCCATTCTAATTCATTCGTACGATCCATTCTAATTCATTCTCACAAATGTAACCTTTCTAATTTATTTGTACGATCCATTCTAATTCATTCGTACGATTCATTCTAATTCATTCGCACGATCCATTCTAATTCATTCGTACGATCCATTCTAATTCATTCTCACGAATGTAACCTTTCTAATTCATTTGTACGATCCATTCTAATTCATTCGTACGATCCTTTCTAATTCATTCGTACGATCCATTCTAATTCATTTGTACGATCCATTCTAATTCATTCGCACAAATGTATCCATTCTAATTTATTCGTACGATCCATTCAAATTCAATCGTATGATCCATTCTAATTCATTCGCACAAATGTATCCATTCTAATTCATTCGTACGATCCATTCTAATCCATTCGTTTGATCCATTCTAATTCATTCGTACGATCCATTCTAATCCATTCGTACGATCCATTCTAATCCATTCGTACGATCCATTCTAATCCATTCGTACGATCCATTCTAATTCATTCGCTCGAATGTATCCATTATAATTCATTCGTACGAACCATTCTAACTCGTTCGTACGATCCATTCTAATTCATTTGTACGATCCATTCTAATTCATTCGCACAAATGTATCCATTCTAATTTATTCGTACGATCCATTCAAATTCAATCGTATGATTCATTCTAATTCATTCGCATAAATGTATCCATTCTAATTCATTCGTATGATCCATTCTAATTCATTCGTTCGATCCATTCTAATTCATTCGTACGATCCATTCTAATTCATTCGTACGATCCATTCTTATTCATTCATACGATCCATTCTAATTCATTCACACAATCCATTCTAATTCATTCGTACGATCCATTGTAATTCTTTCGTATGATCCATTCTAACTCATTTTAGAATGGATCGTACGAACGAATTAGAATGGATCGTATGAACGAATTAGAATGGATCGTACGAATGAATTAGAATGGATCGAACGAACGAATTAGAATGGATCGTACGAATGAATTAGAATGGATACATTTGTGCGAATGAATTAGAATGGATCATACGTTTGAATTTGAATGGATCGTACGAATAAATTAGAATGGATACATTTGTGCGAATGAATTAGAATGGATCGTACAAATGAATTAGAATGGATCGTACGAATGATACGATTCATTCTAATTCATTCGTACGATCCATTCTAATGCATTCTTACGATTCATTCTAATTCATTCGCACGATCAATTCTAATTCATTCGTACGATCCATTCTTATTCATTCATACGATCCATTCAAATTCATTCGCATAATCCATTCTAATTCATTCGTACAATCTATTCTAATTCATTCGTATGATCCATTCTAACTCATTCGGTGGATCCATTCTAATTCATTTGTACGATCCATTCTAATTCATTCGAACGATCCATTCTAATTCATTCACACGATCCATTCTAATTCATTCGTACGATCTATTCTAATTCATTCGCACGAATGTAACCATTCTAATTCATTCGTACGATTCATTCTAATTCATTCGTATGAGCTATTCTAATTCATTCGTACGATCCATTCTAATTCATTCATACGATCTATTCTAATTCATTCGCACAATCCATTCTAATTCATTCGTACGATCCATTCTAATTCATTCGTACGATCCATTCTAATTCATTCGTATGATCCATTCTAACTCATTCGGTGGATCCATTCTAATTCATTCATACGATCCATTCTAATTCATTCGCACGATCCATTCTAACTCATTCGTACGATCCATTCTAATTCATTTGTATGATCCATTCTAATTTATTTGCACAAATATACGATCCATTCTATTTCATTCATACAAATATATCCATTCTAATACATTCGTACGATCCATTCTAATTCATTCGTATGATCTATTCTAATTCATTCGCACGAATATAACCATTCTAATTCATTCGTACGATTCATTCTAATTCATTCGTATGAGCTATTCTAATTCATTCATACGATCCATTCTAATTCATTCGTACGATCCATTCTAATCCATTCGTACGATCCATTCTAATTCATTCGCATGATCCATTCTAATTCATTCGTATGATCCATTCTAATTCATTCCTACGATCCATTCTAATTCATTCGCTCTAATGTATCTATTCTAATTCATTTGTACGATCCATTCTAATTCATTCGTATGATCCATTCTAACTCATTCGGTGGATCCATTCTAATTCATTCCTACGATCCATTCTAATTCATTCGTACGATCCATTCTAATTCATTCGTACGATCCCTTCTAATTTATTCGCACGAATGCATCCATTCTAATTTATTCATACGATCCATTCTAATTCATTCGCCTGAATGTATCCATTCTAATTCATTCGTACGATCCATTCTAATTCATTCGCATAATCCATTCTAATTCATTCGTACGATCCATTCTAACTCATTCGTACGATCCATTCTAATTCATTCGTACGATGCAATCTAATTCATTCGCACAAATGTATCTATTCTAATTCATTCGTACAATGCGTTCTAATCCATTCGTACGATCCATTCTAATCCTTTCGTACGATCCATTCTAATTCATTCGCACGAATGTAACCATTCTAATTCATTCGTACGATCCATTCTAATTCATTCGTACGATCCATTCTAATTTGTTCGTACGATCCATTCTAATTCATTCATACGATCCATTCTAATTCATTCTCCCAAATGTAACCTTTCTAATTCATTTGTACGATCCATTCTAAATCATTCGTACGATCCATTCTAATCCATTCGTACGATCCATTCTAAACCATTCGTATGATCCATTCTAATTCATTCGCACGAATGTAACCATTCTAATTCATTCGTACGATCCATTCTAATTCATTCCTACGATCCATTCTAATTCATTCGCACGAATGTATCCATTCTAATTCATTTGCACGATCCATTCTAATTCATTCCTATGATCCATTCTAATTCATTTGTACGATCCATTCTAATTCATTCACTCGAATGTATCCATTCTAATTCATTTGCACGATCCATTCTAATTCATTCGTACGATCCATTCAAATTCATTCGCACGATCCATTCTAATTCATTCGCACGATCCATTCTAATTCATTCGTACGATCCATTCTAATTCATTTGCACGAATGTAACCATTCTAATTCATTCGTACGATTCATTCTAATTCATTCGTATGAGCTATTCTAATTCATTCGTACAATCCATTCTAATTTATTCGTACGATCCATTCTAATTCATTCGCACGAATAAATCATACGAATGAATTAGAATGGATCATGCGAATGAATTAAAATGGATCGTACAAATGAATTAGAATGGATCGTGCGAATGAATTAGAATGGATCGTACGAACGAATTAAAATGGATCGTACGAACGAATTAGAATGGATCGTACGAATGAATTAGAATGGATCGTATGAACGAATTAGAATGGATCGTACGAATGAATTAGAATGGATACATTCGAGCGAATGAATTAGAATGGATCGTACGAATGAATTAGAATGGATCATAGAAATGAATTGGAATGGATCGTGCAAATGAATTAGAATGGATACATTCGTGCGAATGAATTAGAATGGATCGTAGGAATGAATTAGAATGGATCGTAAGAATGAATTAGAATGGTTATATTTGTGCGAATGAATTAGAATGGATCGTACGAATGGATTAGAATGGATTGTACGAATGGATTAGAATGGATCGTACGAATGAATTAGAATGGATCGTACAAATGAATTAGAAAGGTTACATTTGTGAGAATGAATTAGAATGGATCATACGAATGAATTAGAATGGATCATACGAATGGATTAGAATGCATCATATGAATGAATTAGAATGGATCGTACGAATGAATTAGATTGGATCATTGGAATGAATTAGAATGGATCGTGCAAATGAATTAGAATGGATCGTGAGAATGAATTAGAATGGATCGTACGAATGAATTAGAATGGATCATGCGAATGAATTTGAATGGATCGTACGAATGAATTAGAATGGATCGAACGAATGAATTAGAATGGATACATTCGAGCGAATGAATTAGAATAGATCGTAGGAATGAATTAGAATGGATCATACGAATGAATTAGAATGGATCGTGCGAATGAATTAGAATAGATCGTACGAATGAATTAGAATGGGTCGTACGAACGAACTAGAATGGATCGTGCGGATTGTATGAATGAATTACAATGGATCGTACGAATGAATTAGAATGGATCGTATGAATGAATTAGAATAGCTCATACGAATGAATTAGAATGAATCGTACGAATGAATTAGAATGGTTACATTCGTGCGAATGAATTAGAATGGATCATACGAATGAGTTAGAATGGATCATACGAATGAATTAGAATGGATCGTACGAATGAATTAGAATGGATTGTGCGAATGAATTAGAATGGATCGTATGAAAGAATAAGAATGGATCGTGCGAATGAGTTAGAATGGATCGTGCGAATGAATTAGAATGGATCCACCGAATGAGTTAGAATGGATCATACGAATGAATTAGAATGGATCGTACGAATGAATTAGAATGGATTGTGTGAATGAATTAGAATGGATCGTACGAATGAATTAGAATGGATTGTGCGAAAGAATTAGAATGGATCGTCTGAATGAATAAGAATGGATCGTACGAATGAATTAGAATGGATCGAACGAATGAATTAGAATGGATCGTACGAATGAATTAGAATGGATACATTTGTGCGAATGAAGTAGAATGTATCATACGATTGAATTTGAATGGATCATACGAATAAATTAGAATGGATACATTTGTGCGAATGAATTAGAATGGATCATACAAATGAATTAGAATGGATCATACGAACGAATTAGAATGGGTCGTACGAATGAATTAGAATGGATACATTCGAGCGAATGGATTAGAATGGATCGTACGAATGGATTAGAATGGATCGTACGAATGGATTAGAATGGTTCGTACGAATGAATTAGAATGGATCAAACGAATAAATTAGAATGGATCGTACGAATGAATTAGAATGGATACATTTGTGCGAATGAATTAGAATGGATCATACGATTGAATTTGAATGGATCGTACGAATGAATTAGAATGGATCATACGAATGAATTAGAATGGATCGTGCGAATGAATTAGAATAGATCGTACGAATGAATTAGAATGGATATATTTATGCGAATGAATTAGAATGGATCGAACGAATGAATTAGAATGGATACAATTGTGCGAATGAGTTAGAATGGATCGTACGAATGAATTAGAAAGGATCGTACGAATGAATTAGAATGGATCGTGCGAATGAATTAGAATGGATCGTACGAATGAATTAGAATGGATATATTTATGCGAATGAATTAGAATGGATCGAACGAATGAATTAGAATGGATACAATTGTGCGAATGAGTTAGAATGGATCATACGAATGAATTAGAATGGATCGTACGAATGAATTTGAATGGATCATACGAATGAATTAGAATGGATCATACGAATGAATTAGAATGGATCGTACGAATGAATTAGAATGGATATATTTATGCGAATGAATTAGAATGGATAGTACGAATGAATTAGAATGGATACAATTGTGCGAATAAGTTAGAATGGATCATACGAATGAATTAGAATGGATCGTACGAATGAATTAGAATGGATCATACGAATGAATTAGAATGGATCGTGTGAATCAATTAGAATGGATTGTACGAATGTCAAATTCATTCGTACAATGAATTCTAATCCATTCGTACGATCTATTCTAATTCATTCGCACGATCCATTCTAATTCATTTGCACGATCTATTCTAATTCATTCGCATGATCCATTCTAATTCATTCGTACAATCCATTCAAATTCATTCGTACGATCCATTCTAATTCATTCGTACGATCCATTCTAATTCATTTGCACGATCCATTCTAATCCATTCGTACGATCCATTCTAATTCATTCGTACGATCCATTCTAATTCATTCGCACAAATATATCCATTCTAATTCATACGATCCATTCTAATTCGTTCATACGATCCTTTCAAATTCATTCGCACGAATGTATCCATTCTAATTCCTTTGTACGATCCATTCTAATTCATTCGTACGATTCATTCTAATTCATTCGTATGATCCATTCTAATTCATTCGTACGATTCATTCTAATTCATTATCACGAATGTAACCTTTTTAATTCATTTGTATGATCCATTCTAATTCATTCATACGATCCATTCTAATTCATTCGCACGAATGTATCCATTCTAATGCATTCGTACGATTCATTCTAATTCATTCGCACGATCCATTCTAATTCGTTCGTATGATCCATTCCAATTCATTCGCACGATCCATTCTAATTCATTCGTACGATCCATTCTAATTCATTCGCACGATCCATTCTAATTCATTCGTACGATCCATTCTAATTCATTCGCACGAATGTATCCATTCTAATGCATTCGTACGATCTATTTTAATTCATTCGTATGATCCATTCTAATCCATTCATATGATCCATTCTAATTCATTCGTACGATCCATTCTAATTCATTCTCACAAATGTAACCTTTCTAATTTATTTGTACGATCCATTCTAATTCATTCGTACGATTCATTCTAATTCATTCGCACGATCCATTCTAATTCATTCGTACGATCCATTCTAATTCATTCTCACGAATGTAACCTTTCTAATTCATTTGTACGATCCATTCTAATTCATTCGTACGATCCTTTCTAATTCATTCGTACGATCCATTCTAATTCATTTGTACGATCCATTCTAATTCATTCGCACAAATGTATCCATTCTAATTTATTCGTACGATCCATTCAAATTCAATCGTATGATCCATTCTAATTCATTCGCACAAATGTATCCATTCTAATTCATTCGTACGATCCATTCTAATCCATTCGTTTGATCCATTCTAATTCATTCGTACGATCCATTCTAATCCATTCGTACGATCCATTCTAATCCATTCGTACGATCCATTCTAATCCATTCGTACGATCCATTCTAATTCATTCGCTCGAATGTATCCATTATAATTCATTCGTACGAACCATTCTAACTCGTTCGTACGATCCATTCTAATTCATTTGTACGATCCATTCTAATTCATTCGCACAAATGTATCCATTCTAATTTATTCGTACGATCCATTCAAATTCAATCGTATGATTCATTCTAATTCATTCGCATAAATGTATCCATTCTAATTCATTCGTATGATCCATTCTAATTCATTCGTTCGATCCATTCTAATTCATTCGTACGATCCATTCTAATTCATTCGTACGATCCATTCTTATTCATTCATACGATCCATTCTAATTCATTCACACAATCCATTCTAATTCATTCGTACGATCCATTGTAATTCTTTCGTATGATCCATTCTAACTCATTTTAGAATGGATCGTACGAACGAATTAGAATGGATCGTATGAACGAATTAGAATGGATCGTACGAATGAATTAGAATGGATCGAACGAACGAATTAGAATGGATCGTACGAATGAATTAGAATGGATACATTTGTGCGAATGAATTAGAATGGATCATACGTTTGAATTTGAATGGATCGTACGAATAAATTAGAATGGATACATTTGTGCGAATGAATTAGAATGGATCGTACAAATGAATTAGAATGGATCGTACGAATGATACGATTCATTCTAATTCATTCGTACGATCCATTCTAATGCATTCTTACGATTCATTCTAATTCATTCGCACGATCAATTCTAATTCATTCGTACGATCCATTCTTATTCATTCATACGATCCATTCAAATTCATTCGCATAATCCATTCTAATTCATTCGTACAATCTATTCTAATTCATTCGTATGATCCATTCTAACTCATTCGGTGGATCCATTCTAATTCATTTGTACGATCCATTCTAATTCATTCGAACGATCCATTCTAATTCATTCACACGATCCATTCTAATTCATTCGTACGATCTATTCTAATTCATTCGCACGAATGTAACCATTCTAATTCATTCGTACGATTCATTCTAATTCATTCGTATGAGCTATTCTAATTCATTCGTACGATCCATTCTAATTCATTCATACGATCTATTCTAATTCATTCGCACAATCCATTCTAATTCATTCGTACGATCCATTCTAATTCATTCGTACGATCCATTCTAATTCATTCGTATGATCCATTCTAACTCATTCGGTGGATCCATTCTAATTCATTCATACGATCCATTCTAATTCATTCGCACGATCCATTCTAACTCATTCGTACGATCCATTCTAATTCATTTGTATGATCCATTCTAATTTATTTGCACGAATATACGATCCATTCTATTTCATTCATACAAATATATCCATTCTAATACATTCGTACGATCCATTCTTATTCATTCGTATGATCTATTCTAATTCATTCGCACGAATATAACCATTCTAATTCATTCGTACGATTCATTCTAATTCATTCGTATGAGCTATTCTAATTCATTCATACGATCCATTCTAATTCATTCGTACGATCCATTCTAATCCATTCGTACGATCCATTCTAATTCATTCGCATGATCCATTCTAATTCATTCGTATGATCCATTCTAATTCATTCCTACGATCCATTCTAATTCATTCGCTCTAATGTATCTATTCTAATTCATTTGTACGATCCATTCTAATTCATTCGTATGATCCATTCTAACTCATTCGGTGGATCCTTTCTAATTCATTCCTACGATCCATTATAATTCATTCGTACGATCCATTCTAATTCATTCGTACGATCCCTTCTAATTTATTCGCACGAATGCATCCATTCTAATTCATTCATACGATCCATTCTAATTCATTCGCCTGAATGTATCCATTCTAATTCATTCGTACGATCCATTCTAATTCATTCGCATAATCCATTCTAATTCATTCGTACGATCCATTCTAACTCATTCGTACAATCCATTCTAATTCATTCGTACGATGCAATCTAATTCATTCGCACAAATGTATCTATTCTAATTCATTCGTACAATGCGTTCTAATCCATTCGTACGATCCATTCTAATCCTTTCGTACGATCCTTTCTAATTCATTCGCACGAATGTAACCATTCTAATTCATTCGTACGATCCATTCTAATTCATTCGTACGATCCATTCTAATTTGTTCGTACGATCCATTCTAATTCATTCATACGATCCATTCTAATTCATTCTCCCAAATGTAACCTTTCTAATTCATTTGTACGATCCATTCTAATTCATTCGTACGATCCATTCTAATCCATTCGTACGATCCATTCTAAACCATTCGTATGATCCATTCTAATTCATTCGCACGAATGTAACCATTCTAATTCATTCGTACGATCCATTCTAATTCATTCCTACGATCCATTCTAATTCATTCGCACGAATGTATCCATTCTAATTCATTTGCACGATCCATTCTAATTCATTCCTATGATCCATTCTAATTCATTTGTACGATCCATTCTAATTCATTCACTCGAATGTATCCATTCTAATTCATTTGCACGATCCATTCTAATTCATTCGTACGATCCATTCAAATTCATTCGCACGATCCATTCTAATTCATTCGCACGATCCATTCTAATTCATTCGTATGATCCATTCTAATTCATTTGCACGAATGTAACCATTCTAATTCATTCGTACGATTCATTCTAATTCATTCGTATGAGCTATTCTAATTCATTCGTACAATCCATTCTAATTTATTCGTACGATCCATTCTAATTCATTCGCACGAATAAATCATACGAATGAATTAGAATGGATCATGCGAATGAATTAAAATGGATCGTACAAATGAATTAGAATGGATCTTGCGAATGAATTAGAATGGATCGTACGAACGAATTAAAATGGATCGTACGAACGAATTAGAATGGATCGTACGAATGAATTAGAATGGATCGTATGAACGAATTAGAATGGATCGTACGAATGAATTAGAATGGATACATTCGAGCGAATGAATTAGAATGGATCGTACGAATGAATTAGAATGGATCATAGAAATGAATTGGAATGGATCGTGCAAATGAATTAGAATGGATACATTCGTGCGAATGAATTAGAATGGATCGTAGGAATGAATTAGAATGGATCGTAAGAATGAATTAGAATGGTTACATTCGTGCGAATGAATTAGAATGGATCGTACGAATGGATTAGAATGGATTGTACGAATGGATTAGAATGGATCGTACGAATGAATTAGAATGGATCGTACAAATGAATTAGAAAGGTTACATTTGTGAGAATGAATTAGAATGGATCATACGAATGAATTAGAATGGATCATACGAATGGATTAGAATGCATCATATGAATGAATTAGAATGGATCGTACGAATGAATTAGATTGGATCATTGGAATGAATTAGAATGGATCGTGCAAATGAATTAGAATGGATCGTGAGAATGAATTAGAATGGATCGTACGAATGAATTAGAATGGATCATGCGAATGAATTTGAATGGATCGTACGAATGAATTAGAATGGATCGAACGAATGATTAGAATGGATACATTCGAGCGAATGAATTAGAATAGATCGTAGGAATGAATTAGAATGGATCATACGAATGAATTAGAATGGATCGTGCGAATGAATTAGAATAGATCGTACGAATGAATTAGAATGGGTCGTACGAACGAACTAGAATGGATCGTGCGGATTGTATGAATGAATTACAATGGATCGTACGAATGAATTAGAATGGATCGTATGAATGAATTAGAATAGCTCATACGAATGAATTAGAATGAATCGTACGAATGAATTAGAATGGTTACATTCGTGCGAATGAATTAGAATGGATCATACGAATGAGTTAGAATGGATCATACGAATGAATTAGAATGGATCGTACGAATGAATTAGAATGGATTGTGCGAATGAATTAGAATGGATCGTATGAAAGAATAAGAATGGATCGTGCGAATGAGTTAGAATGGATCGTGCGAATGAATTAGAATGGATCCACCGAATGAGTTAGAATGGATCATACGAATGAATTAGAATGGATCGTACGAATGAATTAGAATGGATTGTGTGAATGAATTAGAATGGATCGTACGAATGAATTAGAATGGATCGTGCGAATGAATTAGAATGGATCATATGAATAAATTAGAATGTATCGTACAAATGAATTAGAAAGGTTACATTTGTGAGAATGAATTAGAATGGATCGTACGAATGAATTAGAATGGATCGTATGAATGGATTAGAATGGATCGTACGAATGAATTAGAATGGATTATACAAATGAATTAGAAAGGTTACATTCGTGAGAATGAATTAGAATGGATCGTACGAATGAATTAGAATGGATCATGCGAATGAATTTGAATGGATCGTACGAATGAATTAGAATGGATCGAACGAATGAATTAGAATGGATACATTCGAGCGAATGAATTAGAATAGATCGTAGGAATGAATTAGAATGGATCATACGAATGAATTAGAATGGATCGTGCGAATGAATTAGAATGGATTGTACGAATGATTAAAATGGATACATTCGTGCGAATGAATTAGAATGGATCGGACGAATGAATTAGAATGGATCGTACGATTCATTCTAAGTCATTCGTATGATCCATTCTAATGCATTCATACGATTCATTCTAATTCATTTGCACGATATATTCTAATTCATTCGTACGATCCATTCTTATTCATTCATACGATCCATTCTAATTCATTCGCATAATCCATTCTAATTCATTCGTACGATCCATTCTAATTCATTCGTATGATCCATTCTAGCTCATTCGGTGGATCCATTCTAATTCATTCGTACGATCCATTCTAATTCATTCGCACGATCCATTCTAATTTATTCGTACGATCCATTCTAATTCATTCGTACGATCTATTCTAATTCATTCGCACGAATGTAACCATTCTAATTCATTCGTACGATTCATTCTAATTCATTCGTATGAGCTACTCTAATTTATTCGTACGATCCATTCTAATTCATTCGTACGATCCATTGTAATTCATTCAGACAATCCGTACGATCCATTCTAATTCGTTCGTACGATCCATTCTAATTCATTCCTACGATCCATTCTAATTCATTCGCACGATCCATTCTAATTCATTCGTATGATCCATTCTAATTCATTCCTACAATCTATTCTACTTCATTCGCTCGAATGTATCCATTCTAATTCATTCGTTCGATCCATTCTAATTCATTCGTACGATCCATTCAAATTCATTCGCACGATCCATTCTAATTCATTCGTACGATCCATTCTAATTCATTCGTACGATCCATTCTAATTCATTCGCACGATCCATTCTACTTCATTCGTATGCTCCATTCTAATTCATTCGTACGCTCCATTCGTATTCATCGCACAAATGTATCCATTCTAATTTATTCGTACGATCCATTCAAATTCAATCGTATGACCCATTCTAATTCATTCTCACAAATGTATCCATTTTAATTCATTCGTACGATCCATTCTAATTTATTCATACGATCCATTCTAATTCATTCGCAAGATCCATTCTAATTCATTCGTACGATCCATTCTAATTCATTCGCATGAATATATCTATTCTAATTCATTCGTATGACCCATTCTAATTTATTCGCACGATCTATTCTAATTCATTCGTACGATCCATTCTAATTCATTCGCACGATCCATTCTAATTTATTCGTACGATCCATTCTAATTCATTCGTATGATCTATTCTAATTCATTCGTACGATCCATTCAAATTATTTCGTACGAATGAATTAGAATGGATCATACAAATGAATTAGAAAGGTTACATTCGTGAGAATTGATCGTACGAATGAATTAGAATGGATCGTACGAATGAATTAGAATAAATCATACGAATGAATTAGAATGGATCGTACGAATAAATTAGAATGGATCGTGCGAATGTAATAGAATGGATCTTACGAATGAATTAGAATAGATCGTGGGAATAAAATAGAATGGATCATACGAATGAATTAGAATAGATATATTCATGCGAATGAATTAGAATGGATCGTACGAATGAATTAGAATGGATCGTGCTAATGAATTAGAATGGATCGTATGAATAAATTAGAATGGATCGTAGGAATGAATTAAAATGGATATATTTGTGCAAATGAATTAGAATGGATCATACGAATGGATCGTACGAATGAATTAGAATGAATTAGAATAGATCGTACGAATGGATTAGAATGGATCGTATGAATGAATTAGAATAGACCGTACAAATGAATTAGAAAGGTTATATTTGTGAGAATGAATTAGAATGGATCAAACGAATGAATTAGAATGGATCGTGCGAATGGATTAGAATGGATCGTACGAATGAATTAGAATGGATCGTACGAATGAATTAGAATAACTCATACGAATGAATGAATCGTACGAATGAATTAGAATAGTTACATTCGTGCGAATGAATTAGAATAGATCGTATGAATGAATTAGAATGGATCGTACGAATAAATTAGAATGGATCGTGTGAATGAATTAGAATGGATCGTACGAATGAATTAGAATGGATCCACCGAATGAGTTAGAATGGATCATATGAATGAATTAGAATGGTTCGTACGAATGAATCAGAATGGATTGTGCGAATGAATTAGAATCGATACATTTGTGCGATGAATAAGAATGGAGCGTACGAATGAATTAGAATGGAGCGTACGAATGAACTAGAATGGATAGATTCGTAGGAATGAATAAGAATGGATCGTACGAATGGATTAGAATGGTTACATTCATGCGAATGAATTAGAATAGATCATACGAATGAATTAGAATGGATCGTATGAATGAATTAGAATGGATCGTACGAATGCATTAGAATGGATCGTATGAATGAATTAGAATGGATACATTCGAGCAAATGAATTAGAATGGATCGTGCAAATGAATTAGAATAGATCGTACGAATGAATTAGAATGGATCGTACGAATGAATTAGAATTGATCATACAAATGAATTAGAATGGATCATACAAATGAATTAGAAAGGTTACATTTGTGAGAATGAATTAGAATGGATCGTACGAATGAATTAGAATGGATCGTACGAATGGATTAGAATGGATCGTATGAATGGATTCTGCGAATGAATAAGAATGGAGCGTACGAATGAATTAGAATGGATTGTACGAATGGATTAGAATGGATCGTACGAATGGATTAGAATGGATCGTACGAATGAATTAGAATGGATCATACAAATGAATTAGAAATGTTACATTCATGAGAATGAATTAGAATGGATCGTGCGAATGAATTAGAATGGATCGTACGAACGAATTAGAATGGATCGTACGAACGAATTAGAATGGATCGTACGAATGAATTAGAATAGATACATTTGTGTGAATGAATTAGAATAGATCGTACGAACGAATTAGAATGGATCATACGAATGAATTAGAATGGATTAGAATGGATCGTACGAATGAATTAGAGTGGATCATGCGAATGAATTTGAATGGATCGTATGAATGAATTAGAATGGATCATATGAACGAATTAGAATGGATCATACGAATGAATTAGAATGGATCGTGCGAATGAATTAGAATGGATCGTACGAATGAATTAGAATGGATACATTTGTGCGACGAATTAGAATGGATCGTACGAATGAATTAGAATGGATTGTACGAATGAATTAGAATAGATCGTACGAATGGCATTCATAAGCTCTATTCTAATTCATTCGTACGCTCCGTTTTTATTCATCGCACAAATGTATCCATTCTAATTCATTCGTACGATCCATTCTAATTCATTCGCACGATCCATTCTAATTCATTCGTACATCGTACGATCCATTCTAATCTATTTGTACGATCCATTCTAATTCATTCGCACGAATGTAACCATTCTAATTCATTCGTATGATTGATTCTAATTCATTTGTACGATCCATTCTAATTCTTTCGTTTGATCCATTCTAATTCATTTGTACGATCCATTCTAATTCATTCGTACAAATGTATCCATTTTAATTCATTCATACGATCCATTCTAATTCATTCGCACGAATGTATCCATTCTAATTCATTAGTACGATCCATTCTAATTCATTCCTACGATCTATTCTAATTCATTCGCTCGAATGTATCCATTCTAATTCATTCGTACGATCCATTCTAATTCATTCGCACGATCCATTCTAATTCATTCGCACGATCCATTCTAATTCATTCGTACGATCCATTCTAATTCATTCATACGATCTATTCTAATTCATTCGTATGAATGTATCCATTCTAATTCATTCACACAATCCAATCTATTTCAAACGTACGATCCATTCTAATTCATTTGCACGATCGATTCTAATTCATTCTCACAATCTATTCTAATTCATTTGTACGATTCATTCTAATTCATTCGTACGATTCATTCTAATCCATTCATACGAACCATGCTAATCCATTCGTACGATCCATTCTAATTCATTCGGACGAATGTAACCATTCTAATTCATTCGTATGATCCATTCTAATTCATTCCTATGATCCATTCTAATTCATTCGCACGAATGTATTCATTCTAATTCATTTGCACGATCCATTCTAATTCATTCCTATGATCCATTCTAATTCATTCGTACGTTTGAATGGATCGTACGAATGAATAAGAATGGATCGTACGAATGAATTAGAATGGATCGTACGAATGTATCCATTCTAATTCATTCGTACGATCCATTCTAATTCGTTCATATGGTCCATTCTAATTCATTCGTACGATCTATTCAAATTCATTCGTACGATCCATTCAAATTCATTCGCATGATCCATTCTAATTCATTCGTACGATCCATTCTAATCCATTCGTACGATCCATTCTAATTCTTTCGTACGATCCATTCTAATCCTTTCGTATGATCCATTCTAATCTATTCGTACGATCCATTCTAATTCATTCGTACGATCCATTCTAATTCATTCGTACGATCCATTCTAATTTATTCGCACGAATGTTTCCATTCTAATTCATTCGTACAATCCATTCAAATTCATTCGCACGATCCATTCTAATTCATTCGTATGATCCATTCTAATTCATTCCTACGATCTATTCTAATTCATTCGCTCAAATGTATCCATTCTAATTCATTCGTACGATCCATTCTTATTCATTCGTACGATCCATTCAAATTCATTCGCAAGATCCATTCTAATTCATTCGTACGATCCATTCTAATTCATTCTCACGAATGTAACCTTTCTAATTCATTTATATGATCCATTCTAATTCATTCGCACGATCCATTCTAATTCATTCGTATGATCCATTCTAATTCATTCGCACGATCCATTCTAATTCATTCGTATGATTCATTCTAATTCATTCGTACGATTCATTCTAATTCATTCGTATGATCCATTCTAATTCATTCACACGATCCATTCTAATTCATTCGTATGATCCATTCTAATTCTTTCATATGATCCATTCTAATTCATTCGCTCAAATGTATCCATTCTAATTCATTCATACGATCCATTCTAACTCATTCATACGATCCATTCTAATTCATTCGCATGAATGTATGTATCCATTCTAGTTCATTCGCAGGATCCATTCTAATTCATACGCACAATCCATTCTAATTCATTCGCACGAATGTATCCATCACGATCCATTCTAATTTATTCGTACGATCCATTCTAATTCATTCGTACGATCTATTCTAATTCATTCGCACGAATGTAACCATTCTAATTCATTCGTACGATTCATTCTAATTCATTCGTATGAGCTATTCTAATTCATTCGTACGATCCATTCTAATTCATACGTACGATCCATTCTAATTCATTCATACAATCCATTCAGATTCATTCGCACAAATGTATCCATTCAAATTCATTCGTACGATCCATTCTAATTAATTCGCACGATCCATTCTAATTCATTCTCACGAATGTAACCTTTCTAATTTATTTGTATGATCCATTCTAATTCATTCTTACGATCCATTCTAATCCATTCGTACTATCCATTCTAATACATTCGTACGATCCATTCTAATTCATTCGTTCGATCCATTCTAATTCATTCTCACAAATGTAACCTTTCTAATCCATTCTAATTCATTCGCTCGAATGTATCCATTCTAATTCATTCGTTCGAATGAATTAGAATGGATCGTACAAATGAATTTGAATGGTTACATTCGTGCGAATGAATTAGAATGGATCATAGGAATAAATTAGAATGGATCGTGCAAATGAATTAGAATGGATCGTACGAATGAATTAGAATTGATCGTACGAGTGAATTAGAATGGATCGAACAAATGAATTAGAATGGATAGTACGAATGAATTAGAATGGATTGTGCGAATGAATTAGAATGGATCGTATGAATAAATTAGAATGGATCATACGGATGAATTAGAATGGATCGTGCAAATGAATTAGAATGAATCGTACGAATGCATTAGAATGGATCGTACGAATGAATTGGAATGAATCGTACGATCCATTCTAATTCATTCGTTCGATCCATTCTAATTCATTCGCACGAATGTATCCATTCTAATTCATTCGTACAATCCATTCTAATTCATTCGCACGATCCATTCTAATTCATTCATATGATCCATTCTAATTCATTCCTACGATCTATTCTAATTTATTCGCTCGAATGTACCCATTCAAATTCATTCGGTCGATCCATTCTAATTCATTCGTACGATCCATTCAAATTCATTCGCACGATCCATTCTAATTCATTTGTATGATCCATTCTAATTCATTCGCTCGAATGTATACATTCTAATTCATTCGTACGATCCATTCTAATTCATTCATATGATCCATTCTAATTCGTTCGTACGATCCATTCTAATTCATTCGTACGATCCATTCTAATTCATTCGCACCATCCATTCTAATTCATTCGTATGATCGATTCTAATTCATTCCTACGATCTATTCTAATTCATTCGCTCGAATGTATCCATTCTAATTTATTCGTATGATCTATCCTAATTCATTCGTATGATCCATTCTAATTCATTCCTACGATCTATTCTAATTTATTCGTTCAAATATATCCATTCTAATTCATTCGTACGATCCTTTCTAATTCATTCGCACGATCCATTCTAATTCATTCGTACAATCCATTCTAATTCATTCGTATGATCAATTCTAATTCATTCGTACAATCCATTCTAATTCAGTCTCACGAATGTAACCATTCTAATTCATTTGCACGATCCATTCTAATTCATTCGTACGATCCATTCTAATTCATTCGTACGATCCATTCTAATTCATTCGTACGATCCATTCTAATTCATTCGTATGATCTATTCTAATTCATTTGCACGAATGTAACCATTCTAATTCATTCGTACGATTCATTCTAATTCATTCGTATGAGCTATTCTAATTCATTCGTACGATCCATTCTAATTCATTCGTACGATCCATTCTAATCCATTTGTACGATCCATTCTAATTCATTCGTACGATCCATTCTAATTCATTCTCACAAATGTAACCTTGCTAATTCATTTGTACGATCCATTCTAATTCATTCGTACGATCCATTCTAATCATTCGTACGATCCATTCTAATCCATTCGTACGAATGAATTAGAATGGATCATACGAATGGATTAGAATGGATCGTACGAATGGATTAGAATGGATCGTGTGAATGAATTAGAATGGATCGTATGAATGAATTAGAATGGATCGTGCGAATGAATTAGAATGAATCGTACGAATGCATTAGAATGGATCGTACGATGCAATCTAATTTATTCGTACGATCCATTCTAATTCATTCATATGATCAATTCTAATTCATTCGCACGATCCATTCTAATTCATTCTCTCGAATGTAACCTTTCTAATTCATTTGTATGATCCATTCTAATTCATTCGTACGATCTATTCTAATCCATTCGTACGATCCATTCTAATCCATTCGTACGATCCATTCTAATCCATTCGTACGATCCATTCTAATTCTTTCTCACAAATGTAACCTTTCTAATTCATTTGTACGATCTATTCTAATTGATTCGTACGATCCATTCTAATCCATTCGTATGATCCATTCTAATTCATTCGCATGATCCATTCTAATTCATTCCTACGATCCATTCTAATTCATTCGCACGAATGTATCCATTCTAATTCATTTGCACGATCCATTCTAATTCATTCCTATGATCCATTCTAATTCATTCGTACGATCCATTCTAATTCATTCGCTCGAATGTATCCATTCTAATTCATTCGTACAAATGAATGAATTAGAATGGATCATACAAATGAATTAGAATGGATACATTTGTGCGAATGAATTTGAATGGATTGCACGAGTTGAATTAGAATGGATCGTACGAATGGATTAGAATGGATCGTACGAATGAATTGGAATGGATCATACAAATGAATTAGAAAGGTTACATTCGTGAGAATGAATTAGAATGGATCGTGCGAATGAATTAGAATTGATCATACGAATGGATTAGAATGGATCGTACGAATGAATTAGAATAGATCGTGTGAATGAATTAGAATGGATCATACAAATGAATTAGAAAGGTTACATTCGTGTGAATGAATTAGAATGGATCGTACGAATGAATTAGAATGGATCATGCGAATGAATTTGAATGGATTCATTCTAATTCATTCGCTCGAATGTATCCTTTGTAATATATTTGTATGATCCATTCTAATTCATTCGTACGATCCATTCTAATCCATTCGTACGATCCATTCTAATCCATTCGTACGATCCATTCTAATCCATTCGTATGAATGTATCCATTCTAATTTATTCTTACGATCTAGTCTAATTCGTTCGTACGATCCATTCTAATTCATTCGCACAAATGTATCCATTCAAATTCATTCGTACGAACCATTCTAATTAATTCGCACGATCCATTCTAATTCAGTCGTATGAATGTATCCATTTTAATTCATTCGTACGATCCATTCTAATCCATTCGTACGATCCATTCTAATTCATTCGTACGAATCCATTCTAATTCATTTGTACGATCCATTCTAATTCATTCGCACGATCCATTCTAATTCATTCGTACGATCCATTCTAATTCATTCGCATGATCCATTCTAATTCATCCGATCCATTCTAATTCATTCGTACGATCCATTCTAATCCATTCGCACGATCCATTCTAATTCTTTCATATGATCCATTCTAATTCATTCGCACGAATGTATCCATTCTAGTTCATTCGTACGCTCCATTCTAAGTCATTCGTACGCTCCATTCTAATTCATTTGAAAGATCCATTCTAATTCATTCATACGATCCATTCTAATTCATTCGTACGATCTATTCTAATTCATTCGCACGAATGTAACCATTCTAATTCATTCGTACGAATGAATGCATTAGAATGGATCGTACAAACGCATTGTACGAATCAATTAGAATGGATACATTTGTACGAATGAATTAGAATGGATCGTACGAATGAATTAGAATGGATACATTCGTGCGAATGAATTAGAATGGATCGGACGAATGAATTAGAATGGATCGTGCGAATGAATTAGAATGGATCATGCGAATGAATTTGAATGGAGCGTACGAATGAATTAGAATGGAGCGTACGAATGAACTAGAATGGATACATTCGTGTGAATGAATTAGAATGGATCATATGAAAGAATTGGAATGGATCGTGCAAATGAATTAGAATGGATCGTGCGAATGAATTAGAATGGATCGTACGAATGAATTAGAATGGATCGTGCGAATGAATTAGAATGGATCGAATGAATGAATTAAAATGGATACATTTGTGAGAATGAATTAGAATAGATTTGAATGGATCGTACGAATGGATTAGAATCCATTCTAATTCATTTGTATGATCCATTCTAAGTCATCGCACGATCAATTCTAATTCATTCGCTCGAATGTATCCATTCTAATTCATTCGTGCGATCCATTCTAATGCATTCGTACGATCCATTCTAATTCATTCGTATGATCCATTCTAATTTATTCGTTCAAATATATCCATTCTAATTCATTCGTATGATCCATTCTAATTCATTCGCACGATCCATTCTAATTCATTCGCACGAATCATTCGCACGATCCATTCTAATTCATTCGTACGATCCATTCTAATTCATTCGGTGGATCCATTCTAATTCATTCGTACGATCCATTCTAATTCGTTCGTACGATCAATTCCAATTCATTCGTACGCTCCATTCAAATTCATGATCCATTCTAATTCATTCGCACAATCCATTCTAATTCATTCGTCCGATCCATTCTAATTCATTCGCACGATTGTATCCATTCTAATTCATTCGCACGATCCATTCTAATTCATTCGTACAAATGTATCCATTTTAATTCATTCGTACAATGCGTTCGTACGATCCATTCTAATGCATTCATTCGTACGAATGAATTAGAATGGTTACATTCGTGCGAATGAATTAGAATAGATAGTACGAATGAATTATAATGGATCGTACGAATGAATTAGAATGGATCGTGCGAATGAATTTGAATGGAGCATACGAATGAATTAGAATGGAGCGTACGAATGAACTAGAATGGATACATTCATGCGAATGAATTAGAATGGATCATATGAAAGAATTAGAATGGATCGTGCGAATGGATTAGAATGGATCGTACGAATGAATTAGAATGGATCGGATGAATTAGAATGGATCATGCGAAAGAATTAGAATGGATCGTATGAATGAATTAGAATGGATCGTGCGAATGAATTAGAATGGATCGTACGAATGAATTAGAATGGATTCGTACGAATGAATTAAAATGGATCGTACGAATGGATTAGAATGGATCGTACGAATTGGAATGGATCGTGCGAATGAATTAGAATGGATCGTATGAATAAATTAGAATGGATCGTACAAATGAATTAGAATGGATCGTAGGAATGAATTAGAATGGATCATACGAATGAATTAGAATGAATCGTACGAATGAATTAGAATGGATCGTACGATGTACGAATGGATCGTACGAATGAATTAGAATGGATCGTGCGAATGAATTAGAATGGATACATTCGTGCGAATGAATTAGAATGGATTGTACGAATGGATTAGAATGGATCGTACGAATGGATTAGAATGGATCGTACGAATGAATTAGAATGGATCGTACAAATGAATTAGAAAGGTTACATTTGTGAGAATGAATTAGAATGGATCGTACGAATGAATTAGAATGGATCGTACGAATAAATTAGATTGGATCGTGCGAATGAATTAGAATGGATACATTCATGCAAATGAATTAGAATGGATCGTACGAATGAATTAGAATGGATCATATGAATGAATTAGAATGGATCGTACTAATGGATTAGAATGGATCGTACGAATGGATTAGAACGCATTGTACGAATGAATTAGAATAGATACATTTGTACAAATGAATTAGAATAGATACATTTGTACAAATGAATTAGAATGGATCGTACGAATGAATTAGAATGGATATATTTGAACGAATAAATTAGAATGGATCATACGAATGAATTAGAATCGATCGTACGAATGAATTAGAATGGATCGTACGAATGAATTAGATCGTACGAATGAATTAGAATGGATCGTACGAATGAATTAAATCAGATACATTCGAGCGAATGAATTAGAATGGATACATTTGTGCGAATGAATTAGAATAGATCGTACGAATGAATTAGAATGGATCGTACGATGCAATCTAATTCATTCGTACGAATGAATTAGAATGGATCGTACGAATGAATTAGAATGAATCATATGAATGAATTAGAATGGATCGTACTAATGGATTAGAATGGATCGTACGAATGGATTAGAACACATTGTACGAATGAATTAGAATCGATACATTTGTACGAATGAATTAGAATGGATCGTACGAATGAATTAGAATGGATATATTTGAACGAATAAATTAGAATGGATCATACGAATGAATTAGAATGGATCGTACGAATGAATTTGAATGGATCGTGCGAATGAATTAGAATCGATCGTACGAATGAATTAGAATGGATCGTACGAATGAATTAGATCGTACGAATGAATTAGAATGGATCGTACGAATGAATTAAAATAGATACATTCGAGCGAATGAATTAGAATGGATACATTTGTGCGAATGAATTAGAATAGATCGTACGAATGAATTAGAATGGATCGTACGATGCAGTCTAATTCATTCGTACAATGCGTTCTAATCCATTCGTACGATCCATTCTAATTCATTCGTACGATCTATTCTAATTCATTCGCACGAATGTATCCATTCTAATTCGTTCGTACGATCCATTCTAATTCGTTCGTACGATCCATTCTAATTCGTTCGTATGATCCATTCTAATTAATTCGTACGATCCATTCTAATTCATTCACACGATCCATTCTAATTCATTCGTATGATCCATTCTAATTCATTCCTACGATCTATTCTAATTCATTCGTATGATCCATTCTAATTCATTCGTTCGATCCATTCTAATTCATTCATACAATCCATCCAAATTCATTCGCATGATCCATTCTAATTCATTCGTACGATCCATTCTAATTCATTCTCACGAATGTAACCTTTCTAATTCATTTGTATGATCCATTCTAATTCATTCGTACGATCCATTCTAATCCATTCGTACGGTCCATTCTAATCCATTCGTACGATCCATTCTAATCCATTCGTACGATCCATTCTAATTCATTCGTATGAATGTATCCATTCTAATTCATTCGTACGATCCATTTTAATTCATTCGTACGATCCATTCTAATTCATTCGTACGATCTAATTCATTCGTACGATCGATTCAAATTCATTCGCACGATCCATTCTAATTCATTCGTACGAATGGATTAGAATGCATTGTACGAATGAATTAGAATAGATACATTTGTGCGATGAATTAGAATGGATCTTACGTTTGAATTAGATTGGATCGTACGAATTAATTAGAATATATACATTCGTGTGAATGAATTAGAATGGATCGTACGAATGAATTAGAATGGATCATAGGAATGAATTAGAATGGATCGTGCAAATGAATTAGAATGGATACATTTGTGAGAATGAATTAGAATGGATCATACGAATGAATTAGAATGGATCGTACGAATGAATTAGAATGGATCGTACGAATGAATTAGAATGGATCATGCGAATGAATTAGAATGGATTGTACGAATGAATTAGAATGGATATATTTGTGCGAATGAATTAGAATGGATCAAATGAATGAATTAGAATGGATCGTACGAATGAATTAGAATGGATATATTTATGCGAATGAATTAGAATGGATCGAACGAACGAATTAGAATAGATACATTTGTGCGAATGAATTAGAATGGATCGTACGAATGAATTAGAATGGATATATTTATGCGAATGAATTAGAATGGATCGAACGAATGAATTAGAATGGATACATTTGTGCGAATGAATTAGAATGGATCGTACGAATAAATTAGAATGGATACATTTGTGCGAATGAATTAGAATGGATCGTACGAATGAATTAGAATGGATCGTACGAATGAATTAGATCGTACGAACGAATTAGAATGGATCGTACGAATGAATTAGAATGGATACATTCGAGCGAATGAATTAGAAAGGATCGTACGAATGAATTAGAATGGATCATAGGAATGAATTAGAATGGATCGTGCAAATGAGTTAGAATGGATACATTCGTGCAAATAAATTAGAATGGATCATAGGAATGAATTAGAATGGATCGTACAAATGAATTAGAATGGTTACATTCGTGCGAATGAATTAGAATGGATCGTACGAATGGTTTAGAATGGATTGTACGAATGGATTAGAATGGATCGTACGAATGAATTAGAATGGATCGTACAAATAAATTAGAATGGATTGTGCGAATAAATTAGAATGAATCGTACGAATGAATTAGAATGGATACATTCGAGCAAATGAATTAGAATGGATCGTACGAATGAATTAGAATGGATCATAGGAATGAATTAGAATGGATCGTGCAAATGAATTAGAATGGATACATTCGTGCAAATGAATTAGAATGGATCGTAGGAATGAATTAGAATGGATCGTACGAATGAATTAGAATGGTTACATTCGTGCGAATGACTTAGAATGGATCGTACGAATGAATTAAAATGGATCGTGCGAATGAATTAAATTTGATCATACAAATAAATTAGAATGGATCGTACGAATGAATTAGAATGGAACGTGCGAATGAATTAGAATGAATCGTACGAATAAATTAGAATGGATCGTACGAACGAATTAGAATGGATCGTATGAAAGAATTAGAATGGATCGGACGAATGAATTAGAATGGATACATTCGAGCGAATGAATTAGAATGGATCGTACAAATGAATTAGAATGGATCATAGGAATGAATTAGAATGGATCGTGCAAATGAATTAGAATGGATACCTTTGTGCATATGAATTAGAATGGATCGTACGAATGAATTAGAATGGATCATATTAATGAATTAGAATGGATCGTACGAATGAATTAGAATGGATACATTCGTGCGAATGAATTAGAATGGATCGTGCGAATCAATTAGAATGGATCGTGCGAATGAATAAGAATGGATCATACGAATGAATTAGAATGGATCGTACGAATTAATTAGAATGGATACATTTGTGCGAATGAATTAGAATGGATTGTATGAATGAATTAGAATGGATCATACGAATGAATTAGAATGGTTACATTCATGCGAATGAATTAGAATGGATCGTACGAATGGATTAGAATGGATCGTACGAATGAATTAGAATGGTTACATTCGTGCGAATGAATTAGAATGGATCGTACGAATGGATTAGAATGGATCGTACGAATGGATTAGAATGGATCGTACGAATGAATTAGAATGGATCGTACAAATGAAATAGAAAGGTTACATTTGTGCGAATGAATAAGAATGGATCGTATGAATGAATAAGAATGGATCGTACGAATGAATTAGAATGGAACGTACGAATGAATTAGAATGGATACATTCGAGCGAATGAATTAGAATGGATCATACGAATGAATTAGAATGGATACATTTGTGCGAATTAATTAGAATGTATCGTACGAATGAATTAGAATGGATCGTACGAATGAATTAGAATGGATACATTTATGCGAATGAATTAGAATGGATCGTACGAATGAATTAGAATGGATTGTACGAATGAATTAGAATGGATACATTCGAGCGAATGAATTAGAATAGATCGTAGGAATGAATTAGAATGGATCATACGAATGAATTAGAATGGATCGTGCGAATGAATTAGAATGGATTGTACGAATGAATTAGAATGGATACATTCGAGTGAATGAATTAGAATAGATCGTAGGAATGAATTAGAATGGATCATACGAATGAATTAGAATGGATCATGCGAATGAATTAGAATGAATCGTACGAATGAATTAGAATGGATCGTACGAATGAATTAGAATGGATCCACCGAATGAGTTAGAATGGATCATACGAATGAATTAGAATGGATCGTACGAATGAATTAGAATGGATTGTGCGAACAAATTAGAATGGATCGTATGAATGAATAAGAATGGATCGTGCGAATGAATTAGAATGGATCGTACGAATGAATTAGAATGGATCGTGCGAATGAATTAGAAACATTCGTGCGAATGAATTAGAATGAATTAGATTGCATTGTACGTGTGCGAATGAATTAGAATGGATCGTGCGAATGAATTAGAATGGATCGTACGAATGAATTAGAATGGATCGATACATTCATGCAAATGAATTAGAATGGATCGTATAAATGAATTATAATGGATCATACGAATGAATTAGAATGGATCGTACGAATGAATTAGAATGGATCATATGAATGAATTAGAATGGTTACATTCGTGCGAATGAATTAGAATGGATCGTACGAATGGATTAGAATGGATCGTACGAATAAATTAGAATGGAGCCACCGAATGAGTTAGAATGGATCATACGAATGAATTAGAATGGATCATACGGATGAATTAGAATGGATACATTCGAGCGAATGAATTAGAATGGATCGTACAAATGAATTAGAATGGATACATTCGAGCGAATGAATTAGAATGGATCGTACGAATGAATTAGAATGTATCGTACGAATGGATTAGAACGTATTGTATGAATGAATTAGAATGGATCGTACGAATGGATTAGAATGGATCATACGAATGAATTAGAATGGATCGTACGAATGAATTAGAATGTATCATAGGAATGAATTAGAATGGATCGTGCAAATGAATTAGAATGGATCGTACGAATGGATTAGAATGGATCGTACGAATGAATTAGAATGGATCGTGCAAATGAATTAGAATGTATCATAGGAATGAATTAGAATGGATCGTGCGAATGAATTAGAATGGATCGTACGAATGGATTAGAATGGATCGTACGAATTAGAATGGATCGTACGAATGAATTAAAATGGATACATTAATACAAGTGAATTAGAATGGATCGTGCGAATTAATTAGAATCGATCGTACGAATAAAATTGAATGGATACATTTGTGCGAATGAATCTGAATGGATTGTATGAATGAATTACAATGGATCGTACGAATGGATTAGAATGGATCGTACGAATGAATTAGAATGGATCATACAAATGAATTAGAAAGGTTACATTCGTGAGAATGAATTAGAATGGATCGTACGAATGAATTAGAATGGATCATGCGAATGAATTTGAATGGATCGTATGAATGAATTATAATGGATCGAACGAATGAATTAGAATGGATACATTCGAGCGAATGAATTAGAATAGATCGTAGGAATGAAATAGAATGGATCATACGAATGAATTAGAATGGATCGTGTGAATGAATTAGAATGGATTGT
Organism: Chamaelirium japonicum; assembly: GCA_947650365.1. Classification (NCBI taxonomy): domain Eukaryota; kingdom Viridiplantae; phylum Streptophyta; class Magnoliopsida; order Liliales; family Melanthiaceae; genus Chamaelirium; species Chamaelirium japonicum. The sequence continues at coordinate 1,089,035 of CANTAL010000066.1, read as the reverse complement.
ACGAATGAATTAGAATGGATACATTCATGCGAATGAATTAGAATGGATCGTACGAATGAATTAGAATGGATCGTACGAATGAATTAGAATAGATCGTACGAATGTATTAGAATGGATACATTTGTACGAATAAATTAGAATGGATTGTACGAATGAATTAGAATGGACCGTACGAATGAATTAGAATGGATCGTGCGAATGAATTAGAACGATGCAATCTAATTCATTCGCACAAATGTATCTATTCTAATTCATTCGTGCAATGCGTTCTAATCCATTCGTACGATCCATTCTAATCCATTCGTACGATCCATTCTAATTCATTCGCACGAATGTAACCATTCTAATTCATTCATATGAGATCCATTCTAATTCATTCGTACGATCCATTCTAATTCATTCGTCCGATCCATTCTAATTCATTCGCACGAATGTATCCATTCTAATTCATTCGTTAGAATGGATACATTCGTGCGAACGAATTAGAATGGATCGTGCGAATGAATTAGAATTGATCGTACGAATGAATTAGAATGGATCGTACGAATGAATTAGAATGGATCGAGCGAATGAATTAGAATGGATCGTACGAATGAATTAGAATGGATATATTTGAACGAATAAATTAGAATGGATCATACGAATGAATTAGAATGGATCGTACGAATGAATTAGAATGGATCGTGCGAATGAATTAGAATCGATCGTACGAATGAATTAGAATGGATCGTGCGAATGAATTAGATCGTACGAATGAATTAGAATGGATCGTACGAATGAATTAAAATGGATACAGTCATACGACTGAATTAGAATGGGTCGTGCGAATGAATTAGAATGGATACATTCATGCAAAAGAATTAGAATGGATCGTATGAATGAATTAGAATGGATCATACGAATGAATTAGAATGGATCGTACGAATGAATTAGAATGGATCATATGAATGAATTAGAATGGTTACATTCATGCAAATGAATTAGAATGATTCGTACGAATGGATTAGAATGTATCGTACGAATGGATTAGAACGCATTGTACGAATGAATTAGAATAGATACATTTGTGCGAATGAATTATATTGCATCGTACGAATGAATTTGAATGGATTGTACGAATGAATTAGAATGGATCGTACGAATGAAGTAGAATGGATCATAGGAATGAATTAGAATGGATCGTGCAAAAGAATTAGAATGGATACATTCGTGCGAATGAATTAGAATGGATCGTACGTGCAAATGAATTAGAACGGATCGTACGAATGAATTAGAATGGATATATTTGAACGAATAAATTAGAATGGATCATACGAATGAATTAGAATGGATCGTACGAATGAATTAGAATGGATCATGCGAATGAATTAGATTGCATCGTACGATCCATTCTAATTCATTCGCTCGAATGTATCTATTCTAATTCATTCGTACGATCCATTCTAATTCGTTCATACGATCCATTCTAATTCGTTCGCATGATCCATTCTAATTCATTCGTACGACCTATTCTAATTCATTCGCATGATCCATTCTAATTCATTCGTACGATCCATTCCAATTCATTCGTACAATCCATTCAAATTCATTCGTACGATGCAATCTAATTCATTCGCACAAATGTATCTATTCTAATTCATTCGTACAATGTGTTCTAATCCATTAATACGATCCATTCTAATCCATTCGTACGATCCATTCTAATTCATTCGCACGAATGTAACCATTCTAATTCATACGCTCGATCCATTCTAATTCATTCGTACGATCCATTCTAATTCATTCCTACGATCTATTCTAATTCATACGCTCGAATTTATCCATTCTAATTCATTCGTTCGATCTATTCTAATTCATTCGTACGATCCATTCTAATTCATTTGCACGATCCATTCTAATTCATTCCTATGATCCATTATAATTCATTCGTACGATCCATTCTAATTCATTCGCTCGAATGTATCCATTCTAATTCATTCGTACAATCCATTCTAATTCATTCGTACGATCCATTCTAATTCATTTGCACAAATGTATCCATTCTAATTCATTCGTACGATCCATTCTAATTCATTCATACGATCCATTCTAATTCATTCGCACAAATGTATCCATTCTAATTCATTCGTTCGATCCATTCTAATTCATTCGCATAAATATATCCATTCCTCGATCCATTCTAATTCATTTGCACGAATGTATCCATTCTAATTCATTCGTACATTCCATTCTAATTCATTCGCACGATCCATTCTAATTCATTCGTATGATCCATTCTAATTCATTCATACGATCTATTCTAATTCATTCGCTCGAATGTATCCATTCTAATTCATTCGTTCGATCCATTCTAATTCATTCGTACGATCCATTCAAATTCATTTGTATGATCCATTCTAATTCATTCGTACGATCCATTCTAATTCATTCTCACGAATGTAACCTTTCTAATTCATTTGTATGATCCATTCTAATTCATTCGTACGATCCATTCTATTCAATCGTATGATCCATTCTAATTTATTCGCACGATCAATTCTAATTCATTCGTCCGATCCATTCTAATTCATTCGCATGAATGTATCCATTCTAATTCATTCGTACGATCCATTCTAATTCATTCGCATGATCCATTCTAACTCATTCGGTGGATCCATTCTAATTCATTCGTACGATCCATTCTAATTCATTCGCACGATCCATTCGAATTTATTCGTACGATCTATTCTAATTCATTCGTACGATCTATTCTAATTCATTCGCATGATCTATTCTAATTCATTCGTATGATCCATTCTAATTCATTCGTAGAATCCATTCAAATTCATTCGTACGATGCAATCTAATTCATTCGCACAAATGTATCTAATCTAATTCATTCGTACAATGCTTTCTAATCCATTCGTACGATCCATTCTAATTCATTCGTATGATCAATTCTAATTCATTCGCACGATCCATTCTAATTCATTCGTACGATCCATTCTAATTCATTCACACGAATGTAACCATTCTAATTCATTCGTACGATCCATTCTAATTCACTCGTACAATCCATTCTAATTCATTCGTACGATCCATTCTAATTCATTCGCACGAATGTATCCATTCTAATTCATTCTAATTCATTCGTACGATCCATTCTAATGCATTTGTACGATTCATTCTAATTCATTCGCACGATACATTCTAATTCATTCGTACGATCCATTCTAATTCATTCTCACGAATGTAACCTTTCTAATTCATTTGTATGATCCATTCTAATTCATTCGTACGATCCATTCTAATTCATACGTACGATCCATTCTAATTTATTCCTATGATCCATTCTAATTCATTCATATGATCCATTCTAATTCATTCGCACGATCCATTCTAATTCATTCGCATGATCCATTCTAATTTATTCGTACGATCCATTCTAATTCATTCGCACGAATGTATCCATTCTAATTCATTCGTACGATCCATTCTAATGCATTCATACGATTCATTCTAATTCATTCGCATAAATATATCCATTCTAATTCATTCGTACGGTCCATTTTAGTTCATTCGTACGATCCATTCTAATTCATTCGCACAAATGTATCCATTCTAATTCATTCGTATGATCCATTCTAATACATTCGTACGATTCATTCTAATTCATTTGCACGATCATTCGCACGATCCATTCTAATTCATTCGTATGATCCATTCTAATTCATTCGTACGATCCATTCTAATTCATTCGTACGATCCATTCTAATTCATTCTCACGAATGTAACCTTTCTAATTCATTTGTATGATCCATTCTAATTCATTCGTACGATCCATTCTAATCCATTCGTACGATCCATTCTAATTCATTCGCACAAATGTATCCATTCTAATTCATTTGTACGATCTATTCTATTTCATTCGCACGATACATTCTAATTCATTCGTACGATCCATTCTAATTCATTCGCACGATCCATTCTAATTCATTCGTACGATCCATTCTAATTCATTCGTACAATCCATTCAAATTCATTCGTACGATGCAATCTAATTCATTCGCAAAAATGTATCTATTCTAATTCATTTGTACAATGCGTTCAAATCCATTTGTACGATCCATTCTAATCCATTCATACGATCCATTCTAATTCATTCGCACGAATGTAACCATTCTAATTCATTCATATGATCCATTCTAATTCATTCGTACGATCCATTCTAATTCATTCGTATGATCTATTCTAATTCATTCGTACGATCCATTCAAATTCATTTCCATGAATGTATCCATTCTAATTTATTCATACGATCCAGTCTAATTCATTCGTACGATCCATTCTAATTCATTCGCACGAATATATCCATTCTAATTCATTCGTACGATCCTTTTTAATTCATTTGCACGATCCATTCTAATTCATTCCAATGATCCATTCTAATTTATTCATACAATCCATTCTAATTCATTCGTGCGATCCATTCTAATTCATTCGCACGAATGTATCCATTCTAATTCATTCGCTCGAATGTATCCATTCTAATTCATTCGTACAATCCATTCTAATTCGTTCATACGATCCATTCTAATTCGTTCGTACGATCCATTCTAATTCGTTCGTACGATTCATTCTAATTCATTCGTACGATCCATTCTAATGCATTCGTACGATTCATTCTAATTCATTCGCACGATCCATCCATTCTTATTCATTCGTCCGATCCATTCTATTTCATTCGTATGATCCATTCTAATTCATTCGTATGATCCATTCTAATTCATTCGCATGATTCATTCGAATTCGTTCGTACGATCCATTCTAATTCATTCGCACAATCCAATCTAATTCAAACGTACGATCCATTCTAATTCATTCACATGATCCATTCCAATTCATTTGTACGATCCATTTTAAATCATTTGTATGATCCATTCTAATGCATTCGTACGATTCGTTCTAATTCATTCGCACGATCCATTCTAATTCATTCGTACGATCCATTCTAATTCATTTGTATGATCCATTCTAATTCATTCGCACGAATATATCCATTCTAATTCATTCGTACAATCCATTCTAATTCATTCGCACGATCCATTCAAATTCATTCGTATGATCCATTCTAATTCATTCCTACGATCTATTCTAATTCATTCGCTCGAATATATCCATTCTAATTCATTCGTTCGATCCATTCTAATTCATTCGTACGATCCATTAAAATTCATTCGCATGATCCATTCTAATTCATTCGTACGATCCATTCTAATTCATTCTCACGAATGTAACCTTTCTAATTCATTCGTACGATCCATTCTTATTCATTCGCATGATCCATTCGTACGATCCATTCTAATCCATTCGTACGATCCATTCTAATTCGTTCGTACGATCCATTCTAATTCGTTCGTACGATCCATTCTAATTCGTTCGTACGATCCATTCTAATTCGTTCATACGATCCATTCTAATTCATTCGTACGATCCATTCTAATTCATTCGTACGATCCATTCTAATTCATTCGTACGAACCATTCTAACTCATTCGCACAAATGTATCCATTCTAATTCATTCGTACGATCCATTCTAATTTATTCGCACGATCTATTCTAGTTCATTCGTACGATCCATTTTAATTCATTCGTACGATCCATTCTAATTCATTCGCACAAATCTATCCATTCTAATTCATTTGTATGATCCAGTCTAATTCATTCATACGATCAATTCTAATCCATTCGTACGATCCATTCTAATCCATTAGTACGATCCATTCTAATCCATTCGTACGATCCGTTCTAATCCATTCGTACGATCTAATTCATTCGTACGATCCATTCTAATTCATTCGTACGATCGATTCTAATTCATTCGCACGATCCATTCTAATCCATTCGTACGATCTATTCTAATTCATTCGCTCGAATGTATCCATTCTAATTCATTCGTATGATCCATTCTAATTCATTCGTACGATCCATTCTAATTCATTCGTACGATCCATTCTAATCCATTCGTACGATCCATTCTAATCCATTCGTACGATCCATTCTAATTCATTGTCACAAATGTAACCTTTCTAATTCATTCGTACGATTCATTCTAATTCATTCGCACGATCCATTCTAATTCATTCGCTCGAATATATCCATTCTAATTCATTCATACGATCCATTCTAATTCATTCTTACGATCCATTCTAATTCATTCTCACGAATGTAACCTTTCTAATTCATTTGTATGTATCCATTCTAATTCATTCGTACGATCCATTCTAATTCATTCGCACGATCCATTCTAATTCATTCGTACGATCCATTCTAATTCATTCGTATGATCAATTCTAATTCATTCGCACGATCCATTCTAATTCATTCGTACGATCCATTCTAATTCATTCGCACGAATGTATCCATTCTAATTCATTCGTCCGATCCATTCTAATTCATTCGCACGAATGTATCCATTCTAATTCATTCGTACAATCCATTCTAATTCATTCGCACGATCCATTCTAATTCATTCGTATGATTCATTCTAATTCATTCCTACGATCTATTCTAATTCATTCGCTCGAATGTATCCATTCTAATTCATTCGTAAAATCCATTCTAATTCATTCGTACGATCCGTTCAAATTCATTCATATGATCCATTCTAATTCATTCTAATCCATTCGTACGATCCATTCTAATTCATTCGTACGATCCATTCTAATTCATTCGCATGAATGTATCCATTCTAATTCATTCGTACGATCCATTCAAATTCAATCGTATGATCCATTCTAATTCATTCGTACGATCTAATTCATTCGTACGATCCATTCTAATTCATTCGTACGATCGATTCTAATTCATTCGCACGATCCATTCTAATTCATTCGTACGATCCATTCTAATTCATTCGCACGATCCATTCTTATTCATTCGTGCGATCCATTCTAATTCATTCGCTCGAATGTATCCATTCTAATTCATTCGTACGATCCATTCTAATTCGTTCATACGATCCATTCTAATGCATTCGTACGATTCATTCTAATTCATTCGCACGATCCATTCTAATTCATTTGTACGATCCATTCTAATTCATTCGCTTGAATGTATCCATTCTAATTCATTCATACGATCCATTCTACTTCGTTCGTACGATCCATTCTAATTCATTCGTATGATCCATTCTAATTCATTCGTATGATCCATTCTAATTCATTCCTACGATCTATTCTAATTCATTCGCTCGAATGTATCCATTCTAATTCATTCGTTCGATCCATTCTAATTCATTCGTACGATCCATTCAAATTCATTCGCATGATCCATTCTAATTCATTCGTACGATCCATTCTAATTCATTCGCACGAATGTGACCATTCTAATTCATTCGTACGATCCATTCTAGTTTATTTGTACGATCTAATTCATTCGTACTATCCATTCTAATTCATTCGTACAATCGATTCTAATTGATTCGTACGATCCATTCTAATTCATTCGTAGAATTAGAAAGGTTACATTCGTGAGAATGAATTAGATTGCATCGTACGAATAAATTAGAATGGATCGTGCGAATGAATTAGAATGGATCGTACGAATGAATTACAATGGATACATTCGTACGATCCATTCTAATTCATTCGTATGATCCATTCTAATTCATTCGTATGATCCATTCTAATTCATTCCTATGATCTATTCTAATTCATTCGCTCGAATGTATCTATTCTAATTCATTCGTTCGATCCATTTTAATTCATTCGTACGATCCATTCAAATTCATTCGCATGATCCATTCTAATTCATTCGTACGATCCATTCTAATTCATTCGCACGAATGTAACCATTTTAATTCATTCGTATAATCCATTCTAATTCATTCGTACGATCTAATTCATTCGTACGATCTATTCTAATTCATTCGTACGATCGATTCTTATTCATTCGCACGATCCATTCTAATTCATTCGTAGAATTAGAAAGGTTACATTCGTGAGAATGAATTAGAATGGATCGTACTAATGAATTAGAATGGATCATACGAATGAATAAGAATGGATCGTGCGAATGAATTAGAATGGATCGTACGAATAAATTAGAATGGATCGTACAAATGAATTAGAAAGGTTACATTTGTGAGAATGAATTAGAATGGATCGTACGAATGAATTAGAATGAATTAGAAAGGTTACATTTGTGACAATGAATTAGAATGGATCGTATAAATGAATTAGAAAGGTTACATTTGTGACAATGAATTAGAAGGGATCGTACGAATGGATTAGAATGGATCGTACGAATGGTTTAGAATGGATCGTACGAATGAATTAGAATGGATCGTACGAATGAATTAGAATGGATCATACGAATGAATTAGAATGGATACATTCGAGCGAATGAATTAGAATAGATCGTACGAATGGATTAGAATGGATCGTACGAATGGATTAGAGCGCATTGTACGAATGAATTAGAATAGATACATTTGTGTCAATGAATTAGATTGCATCGTACGAATGAATTAGAATGGATCGTACGAATGAATTTGAATGGATCATACGAATGAATTAGAATAGATATATTCATGCGAACGAATTAGAATGGATCGTACGAACGAATTAGAATGGATCGTATGAACGAATTAGAATGGATCGTACGAATGAATTAGAATGGATATATTTGTGCAAATGAATTAGAATGGATCGAACGAATGAATTAGAATTGATCATACGAATGAATTAGAATGGATCGTATGAATGAATTAGAATGGATCGTACGAATGAATTAGAATGGATCGTACAAATGAATTAGACAGGTTACATTTGTGAGAATGAATTTGAAAGGATCGTACGAATGAATTAGAATGGATCATACGAATGGATTAGAAGGGATCGTACGAATGGATTAGAATGGATCGTACGAATAAATTAGAATGGATCATACAAATGAATTAGAAAGGTTACATTCGTGAGAATAAATTAGAATGGATCGTGCGAATGAATTAGAATTGATCATACGAATGAATTAGAATGGATCGTACGAATGAATAAGAATGGATCGTACGAATGAATTAGAATGGATACATTCGAGCGAATGAATTAGAATAGATCGTAGGAATGAATTAGAATGGATCATACGAATGAATTAGAATGGATCGTATGAATGAATAAGAATGGATCGTACGAATGAATTAGAATGGATCATGCGAATGAATTAGAATGGATCGTACGAATGGATTAAAATGGATCGTACGAATGGATTAGAATGGATTGTATGAATGGATTAGAATGGATTGTACGAATGGATTAGAATGGATCATACGAATGAATTAAAATGGATACATTTGTATGAATGAATTAGAATGGATCGTACGAATGAATTAGAATGGATCGTACGAATGAATTAGAATGGATCATACGAATGAATTAGAATGGATACATTCGAGCGAATGAATTAGAATAGATCGTAGGAATGAATTAGAATCGATCATACGAATGAATTAGAATGGATCGTGCGAATGAATTAGAATGGATCGTGCGAATGAATTAGAATAGATCGTACGAATGAATTAGAATGGATCCACCGAATGAGTTAGAATGAATCATACGAATGAATTAGAATGGATCGTACGAACGAATTAGAATGGATCGTATGAATGAATTAGAATGGATCGTACGAATGGATTAGAATGGATCATACGAATGGATCATGCGAATAAATTAGAATGGATCGTACGAATAAATTAGAATGGATCCTACGAATGAATTAGAATGGATACATTTGTGCGAATGAATTTGAATGGATTGTGCGAATGAATTAGAATGGATTGTGCGAATGAATTAGAATGGACCGTGCGAATGAATTAGAATGGATCGTATGAATGAATAAGAATGGATCGTACGAATGAATTAGAATGGATACATTCGAGCGAATGAATTAGAATGGATCGTACGGATGAATTAGAATGGATCATACGAATGAATTAGAATGGATCGTATGAATGCATTAGAATGGATACATTCGTGCGAATGAATTAGAATGGATCGTACGAATGAATTAGAATGGATCGTACGAATGAATTAGAATGAATCGTACTAATTCATTAGAATGGATCGTACGAATGAATTAGAATAGCTCATACGAATGAATTAGAATGAATCGTACGAATGAATTAGAATGCATTGTACGAATCCATTCTCATCTATTCGTACGATCCATTCAAATTCATTCGTACGATCTATTCTAATTCATTCGTACAATCTATTCAAATTCATTCGTACGATGCAATCTAATTCATTCGCACAAACGTATCAATTCTAATTCATTCGTACAATGCGTTCTAATCCATTCGTACGATCCATTCTAATCCATTCGTATGATCCATTATAATTCATTCGTACGATCCATTCTAATTCATTCGTACAATCCATTCAAATTCATTCGTACGATGCAATCTAATTCATTCGCACAAATGTATCTATTCTAATTCATTCATACAATGTGTTCTAATCCATTCGTACGATCCACTCTAATCCATTCGTACGATCCATTCTAATTCATTCGCACGAATGTATCCATTCTAATTCATTCATACGATCCATTCTAATTCATTCCTACGATCCATTCTAATTCATTCGCTCGAATCTATCCATTCTAATTCATTCGTACGATCCATTCTAATCCATTCGTACGATCCATTCTAATTCATTCGTACGATCCATTCTAATCCATTTGTACGATCCATTCTAATCCATTCGCACGAATGTAACCATTCAAAATCATTCGTACGATCCATTATAATTCATTCCTACGATCCATTCTAATTCATTTGCACGATCCATTCTAATTCATATGCACAAAGGAATCCATTCTAATTCATTCGTACGATCCATTCTAATTCATTCGTACGATCCATTCTAATTTATTCGCACGATCCGTTCTAATTCATTCGTACGATCCATTCTAATTCATTCGCATGATCCATTCTAATTCATTCGTACGATTCATTCGTACGATCCATTCTATTCATTCGTACGAATAAATTTGAATTAGAATGGATCGTGCGAATGAATTAGAATGGATCGATCCATTCTAATCCATTCGTATGATCCATTCGAATTCATTCGTACGATCCATTCTAATTCATTCTCACAAATGTAACCTTTCTAATTCATTTGCACGATCCATTCTAATTCATTCGTACGATCCATTCTAATTCATTCGTACGATCCATTCTAATTCATTCGCACAAATGTATCCATTCTAATGCATTCGTACGATTCATTCTAATTCATTCGCACGATCCATTCTAATTCATTCGTACGATCCATTCTAATTCATTCGTCCGATACATTCTAATTCATTCGCACGAATGTATCCATTATAATTGATTCGTACAATCCATTCTAATTCATTCGCACGATCCATTCTAATTCATTCGTATTATCCATTCTAATTCATTCCTACGATCTATTCTAATTCATTCGCTCGAATGTATCCATTCTAATTCATTCATTCGATCCATTCTAATTCATTTGTACGATCCATTCTAATTCATTTGTATGATCCATTCTAACTCATTCGTAGGAATGAATTAGAATGGATCGTACGAATGAATTAGAATGGTTACATTCGTGCGAATGAATTAGAATGGATCGTACGAATGGATTAGAATGGATCGTACGAATGAATTAGAATGGATCGTACAAATGAATTAGAAAGGTTACATTTGTGAGAATGAATTAGAATGTATCGTACGAATGGATTAGAATGGATCGTACGAATGGATTAGAATGGATCATACGAATGAATTAGAATGGATCATACAAATGAATTAGAAAGGTTATATTCGTGAGAATGAATTAGAATGGATCGTGCGAATGAATTAGAATTGATCATACGAATGAATTAGAATGGATCCTACGAATGAATAAGAATGGATCGTACGAATGAATTAGAATGGATACATTCGAGCGAATGAATTAGAATAGATCGTAGGAATGAATTAGAATGGATCATACGAATGAATTAGAATAGATCGTATGAATGAATTAGAATGGATCGTACGAATTAATTAGAATGAATACATTCGTGCGAATGAATTAGAATGGATCGTACGAATGAATTAGAATGGATCGTACGAATGAATTAGAATTAATCGTACGAATGAATTAGAATGGATCGTACGAATGTATTAGAATAGATACATTTGTACGAATAAATTAGAATGGATTATACGAATGAATTAGAATGGATACATTCTTGCGAATAAATTAGAATGGATCGTATATTCTTGTAAATAAATTAGAATGGATCATACGAATAAATTATAATAGATAGTGCGAATGAATTAGAATGAATCGTACGAATGCATTAGAATGGATCGTACGAATGAATTAGAATGAATCGTACGATCCATTCTAATTCATTCGTCCGATCCATTCTAATTCATTCGCACGAATATATCCATTCTAATTCATTCGAACAATCCATTCTAATTCATTCGTACGATCCATTCTTATTCATTCATATGATCCATTCTAATTCATTCGTACGATCCATTCTAATTCATTCGTACAATCCATTCTAATTCATTCATACGATCCATTCTAATTCATTCGTATGATCCATTCTAATTCATTCCTACGATCTATTCTAATTCATTCGCTCGAATGTATCCATTCTAATTCATTTGTACGATCCATTCTTATTCATTCGTACGATCCATTCTAATTCATTCGTATGATCAATTCTAATTCATTCGCACGATCCATTCTAATTTATTCTCACGAATGTAACCTTTCTAATTCATTTGTATGATCCATTCAAATTTATTAGTACGATCCATTCTAATCCATTCGTACGATCCATTCTAATCCATTCGTATGATCCATTCTAATTCATTCGTACGATCCTTTCAAATTCATTCTCACAAATGTAACCTGTCTAATTCATTTGTACGATCCATTCTAATTCATTCGTACGATCCATTCTAATTCATTCATACGATCCATTCTAATTCATTCATATGATCAATTCTAATTCATTTGTACGATCTATTCTAATTCATTCGTACGATCCATTCTAATTCATTCGCACGAATGTATCCATTCTAATTCATTCGTACGATCCATTCTAATTCATTCGCACTATCCATTCTAATTCATTCAAATGATCCATTCTAATTCATTCGTACGATCCATTCTAATTCATTCATACGATCCATTCTAATTAATTCGCACAAATGTATCCATTCTAATTCATTCGTATGATCCATTCAAATTCAATCGTATGATCCATTCTAATTCATTCGCACAATTAATTAGAATGGATTAGAATGGATCGTACGAATGAATTAGAATTGATCATATGAATGAATTATAATGGATACATTCGAGCGAATGAATTGGAATGGATCGTACGAATGAATTAGAATAGATACATTCGAGCGAATGAATTAGAATGTATCATACGAATGAATTAGAATGGATCATACGAATGAATTAGAATAGATCGTGCGAATAAATTAGAATGGATCATACGAATGAATTAGAATAGATATATTCATGCGAATGAATTAGAATGGATCGTACGAATGAATTAGAATGGATCGTGCGAATGAATTAGAATGGATCGTATGAATAAATTAGAATGGATCGTACGAATGAATTAAAATGGATACATTTGTGCGAATGAATTAGAATGGATCATACGATTGAATTTGAATGGATCGTACGAATGAATTAGAATGGATACATTTGTGCGAATTAATTAGAATGGATCCTACGAATGAATTAGAATGGATCGTACGAATGAATTAGAATGGATCATATGAATGAATTAGAATGGATAGTGCGAATGAATTAGAATGGATCGTACGAATGAATTAGAATGGATACATTCGTGCGAATGAATTAGAATGGATCGTACGAATGAATTAGAATAGATCGTACAAATGAATTGGAATGGATCGTATGAATGAATTAGAATGGATCGTACGAATGAATTAGAATGGATTGTACAAATGAATTAGACAGGTTACATTTGTGAGAATGAATTTGAAAGGATCGTACGAATGAATTAGAATGGATCATACGAATGGATTAGAATGGATCGTACGAATGGATTAGAATGGATCGTACGAATAAATTAGAATGGATCATACAAATGAATTAGAATTGATCATAGGAATGAATTAGAATGGATCGTACGAATGAATAAGATGGATCGTACGAATGAATTAGAATGGATACATTCGAGCGAATGAATTAGAATAGATCGTAGGAATATATTAGAATGGATCATACGAATGAATTCGAATGGATCGTATGAATGAATTAGAATGGATTGTACGAATGAATTAGAATGGATCGTACGAATGAATTAGAATGGATCGTATGAATGAATAAGAATGGATCGTACGAATGAATTAGAATGGATTGTTCGAATGAATTAGAATGGATATATTCGTGCGAATGAATTAGAATGGATCGGACGAATGAATTAGAATGGATCGTACGATTCATTCTAATTCATTCGTACGATCCATTCTAATGCATTCGTACGATTCATTCTAATTCATTCGCACTATCTATTATAATTTATTCGTATGATCCATTCTAATTTATTTACAAGAATATACGATCCATTCTAATTTATTCGCAAGAATGTATCCATTCTAATTTATTCGTACAATCCATTCTAATTTATTCGTACAAATGTATATATTCTAATTCATTCGTACGATCCATTCTAATTCATTCGTACGATTCATTCTAATTCATTCGTACGATCCATTCTAATTCATTCGTATGATCCATTCTAATTCATTCGCACGAACGTATTCATTCTAATTAATTCGTACGATCCATTCTAATTCATTCATACGATCCATTCTAATTCATTCGTATGATCCATTCTAATTCATTCCTACGATCTATTCTAATTCATTCGCTCGAATGTATCCATTCTAATTCATTCGTACGATCCATTCTTATTCATTCGTATGATCCATTCTAATTCATTCGTATGATCAATTCTAATTCATTCGCACGATCCATTCTAATTCATTCTCACGAATGTAACCTTTCTAATTCATTTGTATGATCCATTCTAATTCATTCGTACGATCCATTCTAATCCATTCGTACGAATGTTTTGTGCGAATGAATTAGAATGGATCGTAGGAATGAATTAGAATGGATCATACGAATGAATTAGAATAGATCGTGCGAATGAATTAGAATGGATTGTACGAATGAATTAGAATGGATACATTCATGCAAATGAATTAGAATGGATCGTACGAATGAATTAGAATGGATCATACGAATGAATTTGAATGGATCGTACGAATGAATTAGAATGGATACATTTGTGCGAATGAATTAGAATGGATCGTATATTCATGCAAATAAATTAGAATGGATCGTACAAATGAATTAGAATGGATCATACGAATGAGTTAGAATGGATCGTGCGAATGAATTAGAATGGATCATACGAATTAATTAGAATGGATCCACCGAATGAGTTAGAATGGATCATACGAATGAATTAGAATAGATCGTACGAATGAATTAGAATGGATTGTACGAATGAATTAGAATAGATCGTACGAACGAATTAGAATGGATCGTATGAACGAATTAGAATGGATCGTACGAATGAATTAGAATGGATACATTCGAGCGAATGAATTAGAATGGATCTTACGAATAAATTAGAATGGATCGTACGAATAAATTAGAATTGAACCATTCATGCAAATGAATTAGAATGGATCGTACGAATGAATTAGAATGGATCGTGCGAATGAATTAGAATGGATCGTACGAATCTATTCTAATCCATTCGTACGATCCATTCTAATTCATTCGTATAAATGTATCTATTCTAATTCATTCGTACAATGCGTTCTAATACATTCGTACGATCCATTCTAATTCATTCGTACAATGCGTTTTAATCCATTCGTACGATCCATTCTAATTCATTTGTACGATCCATTCTAATTAATTCGTAAGATACATTCTAATTCATTCGTACGATCCATTGTAATTCATTCTAATTCATTCGTACGATCCATTCTAATTCATTCGTACGATCCCTTCTAATCCATTCGTACGATCCATTCTAATTCATTCGCACGAATGTAACCATTCTAATTCATTCGTACGATCCATTCTAATTCATTCCTACGATCCATTCAAATTCAATCGAATGATTCATTCTAATTCATTCGTATGAGCTATTCTGATTCGTTTGTACGATCCATTCTAATTCATTCGTACAATCCATTGTAATTCATTCATACGAATGAATTAGAATGGATCATGCGAATGAATTAGAATGGATACATTCGTGAAAATGAATTAGAATGGATCGTACGAATGAATTAGAATGGATCATGCGAATGAATGAATGGATCGTAGGAATGAATTAGAATGGATCGTACGATTGAATTAGAATGGATACATTTGTGCGAATGAATTAGAATGGATCGTACGAATGTATTAGAATGGATCGTACGAATGAATTAGAATGGATCATATGAATGAATTTGAATGGATCGAACGAATGCATTAGAATGGATACATTCGTGCGAATGAATTAGAATGGATCGTACGAATGAATTAGAATGGATCGTACGAATGAATTAGAATGAATCGTACTAATTCATTAGAATGGATCGTACGAATGAATTAGAATAGCTCATACGAATGAATTAGAATGAATCGTACGAATGAATTAGAATGCATTGTACGAATCCATTCTAATCCATTCGTACGATCCATTCAAATTCATTCGTACGATCCATTCTAATTCATTCCTACGATCCATTCTAATTTATTCGCACGAATGTATCCATTCTAATCCATTCGTACGATCCATTCTAATCCATTCGTACGATCCATTCTAATTCATTCGCACGAATGTATCCATTCTAATGCATTCGTATGATCCATTTTAATTCATTCGTACGATCCATTCTAATTCATTCGTACGATCTAATTCATTCGTAAAATCAATTCTAATTCATTCGTACGATCCATTCTAATTCATTCACACGATCCATTCTAATTCATTCGTATGATTCATTCTAATTCATTCCTACGATCTATTCTAATTCATTCGTATGATCCATTCTAATGGATCGTACGAATGGATTAGAATGGATCTTACGAATAGATTAGAATGGATCGTACGAATGAATTAGAATGGATCATGCGAATGAATTTGAAAGGATCGTACGAATGAATTAGAATGGATACATTCGTGCGAATGAATTAGAATGGACCGGACGAATGAATTAGAATTGATCGTGCGAATGAATTACAATGGATCATATGATTGAATTTGAATGGATCGTATGAATAAATTAGAATAGATACATTTGTGCGATGAATAAGAATGGAGCGTACGAATGAATTAGAATGGAGCGTACAAATGAACTAGAATAGATACATTCGTGCGAATGAATTAGAATAAACCATATGAAAGAATTAGAATGGATCGTGCGAATGAATTAGAATGGATCGTACAAATGCATTAGAATGGATCGTACGAATGAATTAGAATGGATACATTCATGCAAATGAATTAGAATGGATCGTATGAATGAATTAGAATGGATACATTCGTGCGAATGAATTAGAATGGATCAGACGAATGAATTAGAATGGATCGTACGAATGAGTTAGAATAGATCATGCAAATGAATTAGAATGAATCGTACGATTACATTAGAATGGATACATTCGTGTGAATGAATTAGAATGGATCATACGAATGAATTAGAATGGATCATGCGAATGAATTAGAATGGATCGTACGAATGAATTAGAATGGATACATTTTTGCGAATGAATTAGAATGAATCGTGCGAATGAATTAGAATGGATCGTACGAATGAATTAGAATGGATACATTCGTACGAATCAATTAGAATGGATCATACAAATGAATTAGAATGGATCGTATGAATGAATTAGAATAGATCATACAAATGAATTAGAAAGGTTACATTCGTGAGAATGAATTGGAATGGATCGTACGAATGAATTAGAATGGATACATTCGAGCGAATGAATTAGAATGGATCGTGCGAATGAATTAGAATTGATCATACGAATGAATTAGAATGGATCGTACGAATGAATTAGAATGGATCGTGCGAATGAATTAGAATGGATCGTACGAATGAATTAGAATGGATATATTTGAACGAATAAATTAGAATGGATCATACGAATGAATTAGAATGGATCGTACGAATGAATTAGAATAGATCGTGCGAATGAATTAGAATCGATCGTACGGAATGAATTAGAACGGATCGTGCGAATGAATTAGAATGGATCGTACGAATGAATTAGAATGGATCGTACGAATAGATTAGAATGGAGCGTACGAATGAATTAGAATGGATCATACAAATGAATTAGAAAGGTTACATTCGTCAGAATGAATTAGAATGGATCGTATGAATGAGTTAGAATGGATCATACGAATGAATTAGAATGGACCGTACGAATGAATTAGAATGGATTGTGTGAATGAATTAGAATGGATCGTATGAATGAATTAGAATGGTTACATTCGTGCGAATGAATTAGAATGGATCGTACGAACGGTTTAGAATGGATCGTACGAATGGATTAGAATGGATCGTACGAATAAATTAGAATGGATACATTCGAGCTAATGAATTAGAATGGATCGTACGAATGGATTAGAATGGATCGTACGAATAGATTAGAATAGATCGTACGAATGGATTAGAATGGATCATACGAATGAATTAGAATGGATCATACAAATGAATTAGAAAGGTTACATTCGTGAGAATGAATTGGAATGGATCATACGAATGAATTAGAATGGATACATTCGAGCAAATGAATTAGAATGGATCGTACGAATGAATTAGAATGGATCATAGGAATGAATTAGAATGGTTCGTGCAAATGAATTAGAATGGATACATTCGTGGGAATGAATTAGAATGGATCGTAGGAATGAATTAGAATGGATCGTACGAATGAATTAGAATGGTTACATTTGTGCGAATGAATAAGAAGGGATCATAGGAATGAATTAGAACGGATCGTACAAATGAATTAGAATGGATCGTACGAATGAATTAAAATGGATACATTCATACGACTGAATTAGAATGGATCGTGCGAATTAATTAGAATGGATCGTACGAATGAATTTGAATGGATACATTTGTGCGAATGAATCTGAATGGATTGTTTGAATGAATTACAATGGATCGTACGAATGGATTAGAATGGATCGTACGAATGAATTAGAATGGATCATACAAATGAATTAGAAAGGTTACATTCGTGAGAATGAATTAGAATGGATCGTACGAATGAATTAGAATGGATCATGCGAATGAATTTGAATGGATCCTACGAATGAATTAGAATGGATCGAACGAATGAATTAGAATGGATACATTCGAGTGAATGAATTAGAATAGATCGTAGGACTGAATTAGAATGGATCATACGAATGAATTAGAATGGATCGTGCGAAAGAATTAGAATGGATTGTACGAATGAATTAGAATGGATACATTCGTGCGAATGAATTAGAATGGATCGTACGAATGAATTAGAATGAATCGTATGAATGAATTAGAATGGATCGTACGAATGAATTAGAATGGATACATTTGTATTAATAAATTAGAATGGATTGTACGAATGAATTAGAATGAATCGTGCAAATAAATCATACGAATGAATTAGAATGAATCATACGATCCATTCTAATTCATTCGTCCGATCCAATCTAATTCATTCGCATGAATGTATCCATTCTAATTCATTCATACAATCCATTCTAATTCATTCGCACGATCCATTCTAATTCATTTGTATGATCCATTCTAATTCATTACTACGATCTATTCTAATTCATTCACTCGAATGTATCCATTCTGATTCATTCGTACAATCCATTCTAATTCATTCGTACGATCCATTCCAATTCATTCATATGATCCATTCTAATTCATTCCTACGATCTATTCTAATTCATTCGCTCGAATGTATCCGTTCTAATTCATTCGTTCGATCCATTCTAATTCATTCGTACGATCCATTCAAATTCATTCGTATGATCCATTCTAATACATTCGTATGATCCATTCTAATTCATTCTCACGAATGTAACCCTTCTAATTCATTTGTATGATCCATTCTAATTCATTCGTATGATCCATTCTAATCCTTTCGTACGATCCACTGTAATTCATTCATACAATCCATTCAGATTCATTCGCACAAATGTATCCATTCAAATTTATTCGTATGATCCATTCTAATTAATTCGCACGATCCATTCTAATTCAGTCGTATGAATGTATCCATTTTAATTCATTCGTACGAACCATTCTAATACGTACGATCCATTCTAATCCATTCGTACGATCCATTCTAATCCATTCGTACGATCCATTCTAATTCATTCGCACGATTGTAACCATTCTAATTCATTCATACGATCCATTCTAATTCATTCCTACGATCCATTCTAATTCATTCGCACGAATGTATCCATTCTAATTCATTTGAATGATCTATTCGAATTCATTCCTATGATCCATTCTAATTCATTCGCTCGAATGTATCCATTCTAATTCATTCGTACGATCCATTCTAATTCATTCGTATGATCCATTCTAATCCATTCGTACGATCCATTCTAATTCATTCGTACAATGCGTTCTAATCCATTCGTATGATCCATTCTAATTCATTCGTACGATCCATTCTAATTCATTCGTTCGATCCATTCTAATTCATTCGTACGATCCATTCTAATTCATTCGTACGATCCATTCTAATTCATTCGTATGAATTAGAACGATCCATTCTAATTTATTCGTACGATCCATTCTTATTCATTCGTACGATCCATTCTAATTCATTCGCTCGAATGTATCCATTCTAATTCATTCGCACGATCCATTCTAATTCATTCATACGATCCATTCTAATTCATTCGCACGAATGTATCCATTATAATGTATTCGTACGATTCATTCTAATTCATTCGCACGATCCATTCTAATTCATTCGTACGATCCATTCTAATTCATTCGTACGATCCATTCTAATTCATTCTCACAAATATAACCTTTCTAATTCATTTATACGATCCATTCTAATCCATTCGTACGATCCATTCTAATCCATTCGTACGATCCATTCTAATTCATTCGCACGAATGTAACCATTCTAATTCATTAGTACGATCCATTCTAATTCATTTCTACGATCCATTCTAATTCATTCACAAATTAGAATGGATCGTACGAATGAATTAGAATGGATCGTACGTTTGAATTAGATTGGATTGTGCGAATGAATTAGAATGGATACATTCGTGCGAATGAATCTGAATGGATTGTATGAATGAATTACAATGGGTCGTACGAATGAATTAGAATGGATCGTACGAATGAATTAGAATAGCTCATACGAATGAATTAGAATGAATCGTACGAATGAATTAGAATGGTTACATTCGTGCGAATGAATTAGAATAGATCGTACGAATGAATTAGAATGGATCGTACGAATGAATTAGAATGGATCGTGCGAATGAATTAGAATGAATCATACGAATGCATTAGAATGGATACATTTGTGCGAAGGAATTAGAATGGATCGTACGAATGAATTAGAATGGATCGTGCAAATGAATTAGAATGGATCGTACGAATGAATTAGAATGGATACATACAAATGAATTAGAAAGGTTACATTCGTGAGAATGAATTAGAATGGATCGTACGAATGAATTAGAATGGATCATAGGAATGAATTAGAATGGATCGTGCAAATGAATTAGAATGGATACATTCGTGCGAATGAATTAGAATGGATCATAGGATTGAATTAGAATGGATCGTACGAATGAATTAGAATGGATCGTATGAATGAATTATAATGGATACATTCGAGCGAATGAATTAGAATGGATCGTACGAATGAATTAGAATGGATCATAGGAATGAATTAGAATGGATCGTGCAAATGAATTAGAATGGATACATTCGTGCGAATGAATTACAATGGATCGTAGGAATGAATTAGAATGGATCGTACGAATGAATTAGAATGGTTCGTACGAATGCATTAGAATGGATACATTTGTGCGAATGAATTAGAATGGATCGTGCGAATGAATTAGAATAGATACATTCGTACAAATGAATTAGAATGGATCGTGCGAATGAATTAGAATGGATCGAACGAATGAATTAGAATGGATAAATTTGTGCGAATGAATTAGAATGGATCGTACGAATGAATTAGAATGAATCATACGAATGAATTAGAATGGATCGTACGAATGAATTAGAATGGATCATAGGAATGAATTAGAATGGATCGTGCAAATGAATTAGAATGGATAAATTCGTGCGAATGAATTAGAATGGATGGTAGGAATGAATTAGAATGGATCGTACGAATGAATTAGAATGGATACATTTGCACGAATGAATTAGAATGGATCGTACGATTAGATTAGAATGGATCGTACGAATGGATTAGAATGGATCGTACGAATGGATTAGAATGGATACATTTGTGAGAATGAATTAGAATGGATCGTACGAATGAATTAGAATGGATCGTACGATTCATTCTAATTCATTCATACGATCCATTCTAATGCATTCGTACGATTCATTCTAATTCATTCGCACGATCCATTCTAATTTATTCGTACGATCCATTCTTATTCATTCATACGATCCATTCTAATTCATTCGTACGATCAATTCTAATTCATTCGTACGATCCATTCTAATTGATTCGTACGATCCATACTAATTCATTCGTACGATCCATTCTAATTCATTCGTACGATCCATTCTAATTCATTCGTATGATCTATTCTAACTCATTCGGTGGATCCATTCTAATTCATTTGTACGATCCATTCTAATTCATTCGGTGGATCCATTCTAATTCATTCGTACGATCCATTCTAATTCATTCGCACGATCCATTCTAATTCATTCGTACGATCCATTCAAATTCATTCGTACGATCCATTCTAATTCATTAGCACGAATGTAACCATTCTAATTCATTCGTACGATCTATTCTAATTCATTCCTACAATCCATACTAATTCATTCGCACGAATGTATCCATTCTATTTCATTTGCACGATCCATTCTAATTCATTCCTACGATCCATTCTAATTCATTCGCACGAATGTATCCATTCTAATTCATTCGTACGATCCATTCTAATTCATTCATACGATCCATTCTAATTCATTCGTACGATCCATTCTAATTCATTCGCATGATCCATTCTAATTCATTCGTACAATCCATTCTAATTCATTCGTCCGATCCATTCTAATTCATTCGTATGATCAATTCTAATTCATTCGTACGATCCATTCTAATTCATTCGCACGAATGTAACCATTCTAATTCATTCGTACGATCCATTCTAATTCATTCCTACGATCCATTCCAATTCATTCGTACGATCCATTCTAATCCATTCGCACGATCCATTCTAATTCATTCGTACGATCCATTCTAATCCATTCGTACGATCAATTCTAATTCATTCGCACGATCCATTCTAATTCATTCTCACGAATGTAACCTTTCTAATTCATTTGTATGATCCATTATAATTCATTCGTACGATCCATTCTAATCCATTCATACGATCCATTCTAATTCATCGCACGATCCATTCTAATTTATTCGCTCGAATGTATCCATTCTAAATCATTCGAATGAATTAGAATGGATCGTGCGAATGAATTAGACTGGATCGTACAAATGAATTAGAAAGGTTACATTTGTGAAAATGAATTAGAATGGATCGTGCGAATGAATTAGAATGGATCGTACGAATGAATTTGAATGAATCGTACGAATGAATAAGAATGGATCGTACGAACGAATTAGAATGGATCGTGCGAACGGATTAGAATGGATCGTACGAACGGATTAGAATGGATCGTACGAATGGATTAGAATGGATCGTACGAATGGATTAGAATGGATCGTACGAATGGATTAGAATGGATCATACGAATGAATTAGAATGGATCCTGCGAATGAATTAGAATTCATCATATGAATGAATTAGAATGGATCGAACGAATGAATTAAAATGGATCGTGCGAATGAATTAGAATGGATCATACGAATAAATTAGAATGGATCGTACAAATGAATTAGGATGGATATATTCGTGCGAATGAATTAGAATGGATCGTACGAATGAATTAGAATGGATCATAGGAATGAATTAGAATGGATCGTGCAAATGAATTAGAATGGATACATTCGAGAGAATGAATTAGAATGGATCGTACGAATGAATTAGAATGGATCGTACAAATGAATTAGAAAGGTTACATTTGTGAGAATGAATTAGAATGGATCGTACGAATGAATAAGAATGGATCGTATGAAAAGATTAGAATGGATCGTACGAATGGATTAGAATGGATCGTACGAATGAATTAGAATGGATCATAAAAATGAATTAGAAAGGTTACATTCTTGAGAATAAATTAGAATGGATCGTACGAATGAATTAGAATGGATCATGCGAATGAATTTGAATGGATCATACAAATGAATTAGAATGGATCGTGCGAATGAATTAGAATGGATGATCATGCGAATGAATTAGAATGGATTAGAATGGATCGTATGAATGGATCGTACAAATGAATTAGAATGGATCATACAAATGAATTAGAAGGGTTATATTTGTGAGAATGAATTAGAATGGATACATTTGTGCGAATGAATTAGAATAGATTAGAATGGATCGTACGAATGGATTAGAATCCATTCTAATTCATTTGTATGATCCATTCTAATTCATTCGTACGATCCATTCGTACGATCCATTCTAATCCATTCGTACTATCCATTCTAATCCATTCGTACGATCCATTCTAATTCATTCGTACGATCCATTCTAATTCATTCGCATGATCCATTCTAATTCATTCGTACGATCGATTCTAATTCATTCGCATGATCCATTCTAATTCATTCATACGATCCATTCTAATTCATTCCTATGATCCATTCTAATTCATTCGTACGATCCATTCCAATTCCTTCGCTTGAATGTAACCATTCTAATTCGTTCGCTCGAATGTATCCATTCTATTTCATTCTTACGATCCATTCTAATTCATTCGTACGATCCATTCTAATTCATTCGCACGATCTATTCTAACTCATTCGTACGGTCCATTCTAATCCATTCGTATGATCAATTCTAATTCATTCGCACGATCTATTGTAATTCTTTCTCACAAATGTAACCTTTCTAATTCATTTGTACGATCCATTCTAATTCATTTGTACGATCCATTCTAATCCTTTCGTACGATCCATTCTAATCCATTCGTACTATCCATTCTAATTCATTCGCACGAATATAACCATTCTAATTCATTTGTACGATCCATTCTAATTCATTCCTACGATCCATTCTAATTCATTCGCACGAATGTATCCATTCTAATTCATTCGTACGATCCATTCTAATTCGTTCATATGATCCATTCTAATCCGTTCGTACGATCCATTCTAATTCGTTCGTACGGTCCATTCTAATTCATTCGCACGATTCATTCTAATTCATTCGTATGGTCCATTCTAATTCATTCGTACGATCTAATTCTAATCCATTCGTACGATCCATTCTAATTCGCACAAATGTATCCATTTTAATTCATTCGTACGATCCATTCTAATTTATTCATACGATCCATTCTAATTCATTCGCACGATCCATTCTAATTCATTCGTACGATCCATTCTAATTCATTCGCATGAATATATCTATTCTAATTCATTCGTATGATCCATTCTAATTTATTCGCACGATCTATTCTAATTCATTCGCACGATCCATTCTAATTCATTCACACGATCCATTCTAATTCATTCGTATAATCCATTCTAATTCATTCGTACGATCCATTCTAATTCTTTCATACGATCCATTCTAATTCATTCGCACGATCTATTCTAATTCATTCGTACAATCCATTCTAATTTATTCGTACGATCCATTCTAATTCATTCGTACGATCCATTCTAATTCATTCGTACGATCCATTCTAATTAGATCATATGATCCATTCTTATTCATTCGTACAAATATATCCATTTTAATTCATTCGTACGATCCATTCTAATTTATTCATACGATCCATTCTAATTCATTCGCACGATCCATTCTAATTCATTCGTACGATCTATTCTAATTCATTCGTATGATCAATTCTAATTCATTCGCACGATCCATTCTAATTCATTCGTATGATCCATTCTAATTCAATTCGTGCAATCCATTCAAATTCATTCGCACGATCCATTCTAATTCATTCGTATGATCCATTCTAATTCAATTCGTGCAATCCATTCAAATTCATTCGCACGATCCATTCTAATTCATTCGTGCGAATAAATTAGAATGGATCGTACGAATGAATTAGAATGGATCGTACGAATGAATTAGATCGTATGAATGAATTAGAATGGATCGTATGAATGAATTAAAATGGATACAATCATACGACTGAATTAGAATTCATTCGTATGATCCATTCTAATTCATTCGTACAAATGAATTAGAATGGATCATACAAATGAATTAGAAAGGTTACATTCGTGAGAATGAATTACAATAAATCGTGCGAATGAATTAGAATTGATCATACGAATGGATTTGAATGGACCGTACGAATGAGTTAGAATAGATCGTGTGAATGAATTAGAATGGATCGTACGAACGAATTAGAATGGATCGTATTAACGAATTAGAATAGATACATTCGAGCGAATGAATTAGAATGGATCGTACAAATGAATTAGAATGGATCATAGGAATGAATTAGAATGGATCGTGCAAATGAATTAGAATGGATACATTCGTGCGAATAAATTAGAATGGATCGTAGGAATGAATTAGAATGGATCGTACGAATGAATTAGAATGGTTACATTCGTGCGAATGAATTAGAATGGATCATACGAATGAATTAGAATAGATCATAGGAATGAATTAGAATGGATACATTTGTACGAATGAATTAGAATAGATCGTACGAATGAATTAGAATGGATCGTACGCATGAATTAGAATGGATATATTTGAATGAATAAATTAGAATGGATCATACGAATGAATTAGAATGGATTGTGTGAATGAATTAGAATAGATCGTGTGATTCATTCTAATTCATTCGTACGATCCATTCTAATGCATTTATACGATTCATTCTAATTCATTCGCACGATCCATTCTAATTCATTCGTACGATCCATTCTTATTCATTCATATGATCCATTCTAATTCATTCGTACGATCCATTCTAATTAGATAGTATGATCCATTCTAATTCATTCGCATCCATTTTAATTCATTCGTACGATCCATTCTAATTTATTCATACGATACATTCTAATTCATTCGCACGATCCATTCTAATCCATTCGTACGATCTATTCTAATTCATTCGTACGATCCATTCTAATTCATTCCTACGTACGATCAATTCTAATTCATTCGCACGAATGTAACCATTCTAATTCATTCGTAAGATCAATTCTAATTCATTCGCACGAATGTAACCATTCTAATTCATTCGCACGATCCATTCTAATTCATTCGTATGATCCATTCTAATTCATTCGTACAATCCATTCTAAGTCATTCGTACGATCCATTCTAACTCATTCGTATGATCAATTCTAATTCATTCGTACGATCCATTCTGATCCATTCGTACTATCCATTCTAATACATTCGTGCGAATGAATTAGAATGGATCGTACGAATGAATTAGAATGGATCGTACGAATGGTTTAGAATGGATCGTACGAATGGATTAGAATGGATCGTACGAATGAATTAGAATGGATACATTCGAGCGAATGAATTAGAATGGATCGTACGAAGGGATTAGAATGGATCGTACGAATGGATTAGAATGGATCGTACGAATGGATTAGAATGGATTGTACGAATGAATTAGAATGGATCATACAAATGAATTGGAAAGGTTACATTCGTTAGAATGAATTAGAATGGATCGTGCGAATGAATTAGAATTGATCATACGAATGGATTAGAATGGATCGTACGAATGAATTAGAATAGATCGTGCGAATGAATTAGAATGGATCGTACGAACGAATTAGAATGGATCGTGCGAATGAATTAGAATGGATCGTACGATCCATTCTAATTCATTCGTACGATCCATTCTAATTCATTCGCACGAATGTATCCATTCTACTTTATTTGCACGATCGATTCTAATTCATTCCTATGATCCATTCTAATTCATTCGTACGATCCATTCTAATTCATTCGCTCGAATGTATCCATTCTAATTCATTCGTACGATCCATTCTAATTCATTCGTACGATCCATTCTAATTCATTCGCATGATCCATTCTAATTCATTCGTATGAAACATTCATACGACTGAATTAGAATGGATTGTAATTAGAATGGATCGTACGAATGAATTAGAATGGATCGTGCGAATGAATTAGAATGGATCGTACGAAGGAATTAGAATGGATCCACTGAATGAGTTAGAATGGATCATACGAACGAATTAGAATGAATCGTACGAATGGATTAGAATGGATCGTACGAATGGATTGTGCGAATGAATAAGAATGGAGCGTACGAATGAATTAGAATGGATCGTACGAATGGATTAGAATGGATCATACGAATGAATTAGAATGGATCGTACGAATAAATTATAATGGATCGTGCGAATGAATTAGAATGGATCGTACGAATGAATTAGAATGGATCGTACGAATGGATTAGAATCGATCGTACGAATGAATTAGAATGGATATATTCGTGCAAATGAATTAGAATGGATCGTACGAATGAATTAGAATGGATCGAACGAATGAATTAGAATGGATACATTCGAGCGAATGAATTAGAATAGATCATACGGATGAATTAGAATGGATCGTACGAATAAATTAGAATGGATACATGCATGCAAATGAATTTGAATGGATCGTACGAATAAGGTAGAATGGATCATACGAATGAATTAGAATAGATCGAACGAATGAATTAGAATGGATCGTACGAATAGATTAGAATGGATCGTACGAATGAATTAGAATGGATACATTCATACGACTGAATTAGAATGGATTGTACGAATGAATTAGAATGGATCGTACGAATGAATTAGAATGGATCGTACAAATGGATTAGAATGGATCATACGAATGAATTAGAATTGATCATACGAATGAATTAGAATGGATCGGACGAATGAATTAGAATGGATTGTACGAATGAATTAGAATGGATCATACGAATGAATTAGAATGGATCGTGCGAATGAATTAGAATTGATCATACGAATGAATTAGAATGGATCGAACGAATGAATTAAAATGGATCGTGCGAATGAATTAGAATGGATCATACGAATAAATTAGAATGGATCATACGAATGAATTAGAATGGATATATTCGTGCGAATGAATTAGAATGGATCGTACGAATGAATTAGAATGGATCATAGGAATGAATTAGAATGGATCGTGCAAATGAATTAGAATGGATCGTACGAATGAATTAGAATGGATCGTACAAATGAATTAGAAAGGTTACATTTGTGAGAATGAATTAGAATGGATCGTACGAATGAATTAGAATGGATCGTATGAAAGGATTAGAATGGATCGTACGAATGGATTAGAATGGATCGTACGAATGGATTAGAATGGATCATACAAATGAATTAGAATGGATCATACAAATGAATTAGATAGGTTACATTCGTGAGAATGAATTAGAATGGATCGTACGAATGAATTAGAATGGATCATGCGAATGAATTTGAATGGATCATACAAATGAATTAGAATGGATCGGGCGAATGAATTAGAATGGATCGTACGAATGGATCATGCGAATGAATTAGAATGGATTAGAATGGATCGTATGAATGGATCGTACAAATGAATTAAAATGGATCATACAAATGAATTAGAAGGGTTACATTTGTGAGAATGAATTAGAATGGATACATTTGTGCGAATGAATTAGAAGAGATTAGAATGGATCGTACGAATGGATTAGAATCCATTCTAATTCATTTGTATGATCCATTCTAATTCATTCGTACGATCCATTCGTACGATCCATTCTAATCCATTCGTACTATCCATTCTAATCCATTCGTACGATCCATTCAAATTCATTCGTACGATCCATTCTAATTCATTCGCATGATCCATTCTAATTCATTCGTACGATCGATTCTAATTCATTCGCATGATCCATTCTAATTCATTCATACGATCCATTCTAATTCATTCCTATGATCCATTCTAATTCATTCGTACGATCCATTCTAATTCATTCGCTCGAATGTATCCATTCTATTTCATTCTTACGATCCATTCTAATTCATTCGTACGATCCATTCTAATTCATTCTCACGAATGTAACCTTTCTAATTCATTTGCACGATCCATTCTAATTCATTCGCATGATCCATTCTAATTCATTCGTATGATACATTCGTGCGAATGAATTAGAATGGATCTTACGAATGAATTAGAATGGATCGTGCGAATGAATTAGAATGGATCGTACGAATGAATTAGAATAGATCGAACGAATGAATTAGAATGGATCGTACGAATGAATTAGAATGGATCGAGCGAATGAATTAGAATAGATCGTAGGAATGAATTAGAATGGATCATACGAATGAATTAGAATGGATCGTGCGATTGAATTAGAATGGATCGTGCGAACGAATTAGAATGGATACATTCGTACAATTGAATTAGAGTGGATCGTGCGAATGAATTAGAATGGATCGTACGAATGAATTAGAATGGATACATTTGTGCGAATGAATTAGAATGGATCGTACGAATGAATTAGAATGAATCATACGAATGAATTAGAATGGATCATACGAATGAATTAGAATACATCATGTGAATGAATTAGAATGGATCGTACGTTTGAATTAGATTGGATTGTGCGAATGAATTAGAATGGATACATTCGTGCGAATGAATTAGAATAGATCGTATGAATGAATTAGAATGGATCGTACGAATGAATTAGAATGGATCGTGCGAATGAATTTGAATGGATCGTGCGAATGAATTAGAATGGATCATACGAATGAATTAGAATGGATCGTACGAATGAATTAGAAAGCATACATTCATCCGAATGAATTAGAATAGATCATACGAATGAATTAGACTGGATCGTACGAATTAATTAGAATGGATACATTCATATGAATGAATTAGAATGGATCGTACCAACGAATTAGAATGGATCATATGAATGAATTAGAGTGGATTGTACGAATGGATTATAATGGATCGTACGAATGTATTAGAATGGATACATTCGTGCGAATGAATTAGAATGGATCGTAGGAATGAATTAGAATGGATCGTACGAATGAATTAGAATGGATACATTCGAGCGAATGAATTAGAACAGATCGTAGGAATGAATTAGAATGGATCATACAAATGAATTAGAATGGATCGTACGAATGGATTAGAATGGATCGTACGAATGAATTCGGATGGATACATTCGAGCGAATGAATTAGAATGGATCGTACGAATGAATTAGAATGGTTACATTCGTGCGAATGAATTAGAATGGATCGTACGAATGGATTAGAATGGATCGTACGAATGAATTAGAATGGATACATTTGAGCGAATGAATTAGAATAGATCATAGGAATGAATTAGAATGGATCATACGAATGAATTAGAATGGATCGTGCGAATGAATTAGAATGGATTGCATGAAAGAATTAGAATGGATCGTACGAATGAATTAGAATGTATACATAGGAATGAATTAGAGTGGATCGTACGAATGAATTAGAATGGATCGTACGAATGGATTAGAATGGATCGTACAAATGGATTAGAATGGATCATACGAATGAATTAGAATGGATCGTGCGAATGAAATAGAATGAATCGTACTAATACATTAGAATGGATCGTACGAATGAATTAGAATGATTCATACGATCCATTCTAATTCATTCATCCGATCCATTCTAATTCATTCGCACGAATGTATCCATTCTAATTCATTCGTACAATCCATTCTAATTCATTCGCACGATCCATTCTAATTCATTCGTATGATCCATTCTAATTCATTCCTACGATCTATCCTAATTCATTCGCTCGAATTTATCCATTCTAATTCGTTCGTACAATCCATTCTAATTCATTCGCACGATGCATTCTAATTTATTCCTATGATCCATTCTAATTCATTCCTATGATCTATTCTAATTCATTCGCTCGAATGTATCCATTCTAATTCATTCGTACGATCCATTCTAATTCATTCGTACGATCCTTTCTAATTCATTCGTTCGGTCCATTCTAATTCATTCGTTCGGTCCATTCTAATTCATTCGTACGATCCATTCTAATTCATTCGCACGATCCATTCTAATTCATTCGCACGATCCATTCTAATTCATTCGTACGATCCATTCTAATTCATTCGCACGAATGTATCATACGAATGAATTAGAATGGATCATGCGAATGAATTAGAATGGATCGTGCAAATGAATTAGAATGGATACATTCGTGCGAATGAATTAGAATGGATCGTAGGAATGAATTAGAATGGATCATCCGAATGAATTAGAAAGGATACATTCGAGCGAATGAATTAGAATGGATCGTACGAACGAATAAGAATTAGATCGTACGAATGGATTAGAATGGATCGTACGAATGAATTAGAATGGATCGTACAAATGAATTAGAAAGGTTACATTTGTGAGAATGAATTAGAATGGATCGTACGAATGGATTAGAATGGATCGTACGAATGGATTAGAATGGATCGTACAAATGAATTAGAATGGATCATACAAATGAATTAGAAAGGTTACATTCGTGAGAATGAATTAGAATGGATCGTACGAATGAATTACAATGGATCATGCGAATGAATTTGAATGGATCGTACAAATGAATTAGAATGGATCGTGCGAATGAATTAGAATGGATTGTACGAATGGATCATGCGAATGAATTAGAATGGATTAGAATGGATTGTATGAATGGATCGTACAAATGAATTAGAATGGATCATACAAATGAATTAGAAGGGTTACATTTGTGAGAATGAATTTGAATGGATACATTTGTGCGAATGAATTAGAATAGATTAGAATTGATCGTACGAATGGATTAGAATCCATTCTAATTCATTTGTATGATCCATTCTAATTCATTCGTACGATCCATTCTAATCCATTCGTAGTATCCATTCTAATCCATTCGTACGATCCATTCTAATTCATTCGTACGATCCATTCTAATTCTTTCCTATGTATCCATTCTAATTCATTCGTACGATCCATTCGAATTCTTTCATACAATCCATTCTAATTCATTCGCACGATCCATTCTAATTTATTCGTATGATCCATTCTAATTCATTCCTATGATCTATTCTAATTCATTCGCTCGAATGTATCCATTCTAATTCATTCGTATGATCCATTCTAATCCATTCGTACAATCCATTCTACACGATCCATTCTAATTCATTCGTACGATCCATTCTAATTCATTCGTACGATCCATTCAAATTCGTACGATCCATTCTAATTCATTCTCGCGAATGTAACCTTTCTAATTCATTTGTATGATCCATTCTAATTCATTCGTACGATCCATTCTAATCCATTCGTACGATCCATTCTAATCCATTCGTACAATCCATTCTAATCCATTCATACAATCCATTCTAATCCATTCGAACGATCCATTTTAATCCATTCGTACGATCCATTCTTATTCATTCGCATGATCCATTCTAATTCATTCGTACGATCCCATTCTTCTTCATTCATACGATCCATTCTAATTTATTTGTACGAATGAATTAGAATTGATCGTACGAATGGATTAGAATGGATCTTGCGAATGAATTAGAATGGATCGTACGAATGAATTAGAATGGATCGTACAAATGAATTAGAAAGGTTACATTTGTGACAATGAATTAGAATGGATCGTACGAATGGATTAGAATGGATCGTACGAATGGATTAGAATGGATCGTACGAATGAATTAGAATGGATCGTACGAATGAATTAGAATGGTTCCATTCGTGCGAATGAATTAGAATGGATCGTACGAATGGATTAGAATGGATCGTACGAATGGATTAGAATGGATCGTACGAATGAATTAGATTGGATCGTACAAATGAATTAGAAAGGTTACATTCGTGAGAATGAATTATAATGGATTAGAATGGATCGTACGAATGAATTAGAATACGAATGAATTAGAATGGATCATGCGAATGAATTAGAATGGATCGTACGAATGGATTAGAATGGATCGTATGAATAAATTAGAATGGATTGTACGAATGAATTAGAAAGGTTACATTCATGAGAATGAATTAGAATGGATCGTACGAATGAATTAGAATGGATCATGCGAATGAATTTGAATGGATCGTACGAATAAATTAGAATGGATCGAACGAATGAATTAGAAATGGATACATTCGAGCGAATGAATTCGAATAGATCGTAGGAATGAATTAGAATGGATCATACGAATGAATTAGAATGGATCGTGCGAATGAATTAGAATAGATCGTACGAATCAATTAGAATACATCATGTGAATGAATAAGAATGGATCGTATGAATGAATTAGAATGGATCGTACGAATGGATTAGAATGGATCGTACGAATGGATCATGCAAATGAATTAGATCGTGCGAATGAATTTGAATGGATCGTACGAATGTATTAGAATGGATCGTACGAATGAATTAGAATGGATCGTACAAATGAATTAGAAAGGTTACATTTGTGAGAATGAATTAGAATGGATCGTACGAATGAATTCGAATGGATCGTACGAATGGATTAGAATGGATCGATCCATTCTAATTCATTCGCACGATCCATTCTAATTCAAATTTATTCGTACGAATGTATAGAATGGATCGTACGAATGAATCGTAAGAATGAATTAGAATGGATCATGCGAATGAATTAGAATGGATCGTACGAATGAATTAGAACGGATCGTGCGAATGAATTAGAATGGATCGTACGTATGAATTAGAATGGATCGTACGAATGAATTAGTATGGATTCCTTTGTGCATATGAATTAGAATGGATCGTGCGAATGAATTAGAATGGATCGTAGGAATGAATTATAATGGATCGTACGAATGAATTAGAATGGTTACATTCGTGCGAATGGATTAGAATGGATCGTACGAATGGATTAGAATGGATCGTACGAATGGATTAGAATGGATCGTACGAATGAATTAGAATGGATACATTCGAGCGAATGAATTAGAATGGATCGTAGGAATGAATTAGAATGGATCGTACGAATGAATTAGAATGGATACATTCATGCGAATGAATTAGAATGGATCGTACGAATGGATTAGAATGGATCGTACGAATGGATTAGAACACATTGTATGAATGAATTAGAATAGATACATTTGTGCGAATGAATTAGATTGCATCGTACGAATAAATTTGAATGGATTGTACGAATGAATTAGAATGGATCGTACGAATGAATTAGAATGGATCATACGAATGGATTAGAATGGATCATACGAATGGATTAGAACGCATTGTACGAATGAATTAGAATTGATACATTTGTGCGAATGAATTAGATTGCATCGTACGAATGAATTTGAATGGATTGTACGAATGAATTAGAATAGATCGTACGAATGAATTTGAATGGATCGTACGAATGGATTAGAAAGGATTCGTACAATGCATTCTAATTCATTCGTACGATTCATTCTAATTCATTCGTATGAGCTATTCTAATTCATTCGTACGATCCATTCTAATAAATTAGTACGATTCATTCTAATTCATTCGTACGATCCATTCTAATTCATTCGTACGATCCATTCTAATTCATTCGCACGAATGTATCCATTCTAATGCATTCATACGATCCATTCTAATTCATTCGTATGATCCATTCTAATTCATCCGTACGATCCATTCTAATTCATTCGCTCGAATGTATCCATTCTAATTCATTCGTACGATCCATTCTTATTCATTCATACGATCCATTCTAATTCATTCGCACTGTCCATTCTAATTCATTCGCACAATCCGTTCTAATTCATTCGCACAATCCATTCAAATTCATTCGCACAAATGTATCTATTCTAATTCATTCGTAGGATCCATTCTAATTTATTCGTACGATCCATTCAAATTCATTCGCATGATCCATTCGTATGATCCATTCTAATCCATTCGTACGATCCATTCTAATTCATTCATACGATCCATTCTAATTCGTTCGTATGATCCATTCTAATTCATTCGTATGATCCATTCTAACTCATTCGGTGGATCCATTCTAATTCATTCGTACGATCTATTCTAATTCATTCGCACGATCCATTCTAATTCATTCGCACGATCCATTCTAATTCATTCGTATGATCCATTCTAATTCATTCCTACGATCTATTCTAATTCATTCGCTCGAATGTATCCATTCTAATTCATTCGTACGATCCATTCTAATTCATTCGTACGATCCATTCTAATTCATTCGTACAAATGTATCCATTTTAATTCATCCGTACGATCCATTCTAATTCATTCGTACGATCCATTCTAATTCATTCGCACGAATGTATCCATTATAATGCATTCGTACGATTCATTCTAATTCATTCGCATGATCCATTCTAATTCATTCGTACGATCCATTCTTATTCATTCATACGATCCATTCTAATTCATTTGTACGAATGAATTAGAATTGATCGTACGAATGGATTAGAATGGATCTTGCAAATAAATTAGAATGGATCGTACGAATGAATTAGAATGGATCGTACAAATGAATTAGAAAGGTTACATTTGTGACAATGAATTAGAATGGATCGTACGAATGGATTAGAATGGATCGTACGAATGGATTAGAATGGATCGTACGAATGGATTAGAATGTATCGTACGAATGAATTAGAATGGATCGTACGAATGAATTAGAATGGATCATATGAATGAATTAGAATGGTTCCATTCGTGCGAATGAATTAGAATGGATCGTACGAATGGATTAGAATGGATCGTACGAATGGATTAGAATGGATCGTACGAATGAATTAGAATGGATCGTACAAATGAATTAGAAAGGTTACATTCGTGAGAATGAATTAGAATGGATTAGAATGGATTGTACGAATGAATTAGAATACAAATGAATTAGAATGGATTGTGCGAATGAATTAGAATGGATCGTACGAATGGATTAGAATGGATCGTAAGAATAAATTAGAATGGATTGTACGAATGAATTAGAAAGGTTACATTCGTGAGAATGAATTAGAATGGATCGTACGAATGAATTAGAATGGATCATGCGAATGAATTTGAATGGATCGTACGAATAAATTAGAATGGATCGAACGAATGAATTAGAAATGGATACATTCGAGCGAATGAATTAGAATAGATCGTAGGAATGAATTAGAATGGATCATACGAATGAATTAGAATGGATCGTGCGAATGAATTAGAATGGATCGTACGAATCAATTAGAATACATCATGTGAATGAATAAGAATGGATCGTATGAATGAATTAGAATGGATCGTACGAATGGATTAGAATGGATCGTACGAATGGATCATGCAAATGAATTAGATCGTGCGAATGAATTAGAATGGATCGTACGTCTGGATTAGAATGGATCGTACGAATGAATTAGAATGGATCGTACAAATGAATTAGAAAGGTTACATTTGTGAGAATGAATTAGAATGGATCATACGAATGAATTCGAATGGATCGTACGAATGGATTAGAATGGATCGATCCATTCTAATTCATTCGCACGATCCATTCTAATTCAAATTTATTCGTACGAATGAATAGAATGGATCGTACGAATGAATCGTACGAATGAATTAGAATGGATCATGCGAATGAATTAGAATGGATCGTACGAATGAATTAGAACGGATCGTGCGAATGAATTAGAATGGATCGTACGAATGAATTAGAATGGATTCCTTTGTGCATATGAATTAGAATGGATTGTGCGAATGAATTAGAATGGATCGTAGGAATGAATTATAATGGATCGTACGAATGATTTAGAATGGTTACATTCGTGCGAATGGATTAGAATGGATCGTACAAATGGATTAGAATGGATCGTACGAATGAATTAGAATGGATCGTACGAATCGATTAGAATGGATCGTATGAATGAATTAGAATGGATACATTCGAGCGAATGAATTAGAATGGATCGTAGGAATGAATTAGAATGGATCGTACGAATGAATTAGAATGGATACATTCGTGCGAATGAATTAGAATGGATCGTACGAATGGATTAGAGTGGATCGTACGAATGGATTAGAACACATTGTATGAATGAATTAGAATAGATACATTTGTGCGAATGAATTAGATTGCATCGTACGAATGAATTTGAATGGATTGTACGAATGAATTAGAATGGATCGTACGAATGAATTAGAATGGATCATACGAATAGATTAGAATGGATCGTATGAATGGATTAGAACGCATTGTACGAATGAATTAGAATTGATACGTTTGTGCGAATGAATTAGATTGCATCGTATGAATGAATTTGAATGGATTGTACGAATGAATTAGAATAGATCGTACGAATGAATTTGAATGGATCGTACGAATGGATGAGAATGGATTCGTACAATGCATTCTAATTCATTCGTACGATTCATTCTAATTCATTCGTATGAGCTATTCTAATTCATTCGTACGATCCATTCTAATGAATTAGTACGATTCATTCTAATTCATTCGTACGATCCATTCTAATTTTTTCGTACGATCCATTCTAATTCATTCGCACGAATGTATCCATTCTAAAGCATTCATACGATCCATTCTAATTCATTCGTATGATCCATTCTAATTCATCCGTACGATCCATTCTAATTCATTCGCTCGAATGTATCCATTCTAATTCATTCGTACGATCCATTCTTATTCATTCACACGATCCATTCTAATTCATTCGCACGGTCCATTCTAATTCATTCGCACAATCCGTTCTAATTCATTCGCACAATCCATTCAAATTCATTCGTACAAATGTATCCATTCTAATTCATTCGTAGGATCCATTCTAATTTATTCGTACGATCCATTCTAATTTATTCGCATGATCCATTCGTATGATCCATTCTAATACATTCGTACGATCCATTCTAATTCATTCATACGATCTATTCTAATTCATTCGTACGATCCTTTCTAATTCATTCGTATGATCCATTCTAACTCATTCGGTGGATCCATTCTAATTCATTCGTACGATCTATTCTAATTCATTCGCACGATCCATTCTAATTCATTCGCACGATCCATTCTAATTCATTCGTATGATCCATTCTAATTCATTCCTACGATCTATTCTAATTCATTCGCTCGAATGTATCCATTCTAATTCATTCGTATGATCCATTCTAATTCATTCGTACGATCCATTCTAATTCATTCGTACGATCCATTCTAATTCATTCATACGACCCATTCTAATTCATTCGCACAAATGTATCCATTATAATGCATTCGTACGATTCATTCTAATTCATTCGCATGATCCATTCTAATTCATTCGTACGATCCATTCTTATTCATTCATACGATCCATTCTAATTCATTTGTACGAATGAATTAGAATTGATCGTACGAATGGATTAGAATGGATCTTGCGAATGAATTAGAATGGATCGTTCGAATGAATTAGAATGGATCGTACAAATGAATTAGAAAGGTTACATTTGTGACAATGAATTAGAATGGATCGTACGAATGGATTAGAATGGATCGTACGAATGAATTAGAATAGATCGTACGAATGAATTAGAATGGATCATACGAATGAATTAGAATGGATACATTCGAGCGAATGAATTAGAATAGATCGTACGAATGGATTAGAATGGATCGTGCGAATGAATTAGAATCGATCGTACGAATGAATTAGAATGGATCGTACGAATGAATTAGATCGTACGAATGAATTTGAATGGATCGTACGAATGAATTAAAATGGATACATTCATACGACTAAATTAGAATGGATCGTGCGAATTAATTAGAATGGATCGTACGAATGAATTTGAATGGATACATTTGTGCGAATGAATCTGAATGGATTGTATGAATGAATTACAATGGATCGTACGAATGAATTAGACTGGATCGTACGAATGAATTAGAATAGCTCATACGAATGAATTAGAATTAATCGTACGAATGAATTAGAATGGTTACATTTGTGCGAATGAATTAGAATAGATCGTACGAATGAATTAGAATGGATCGTACGAATAAATTAGAATGGATCGTACGAATGAATTAGAATGGATCATTCAAATGAATTAGAAAGGTTACATTCGTGAGAATGAATTAGAATGGATCGTACGAATGAATTAGAATGGATCATGCGAATGAATTTGAATGGATCGTACGAATGAATTAGAATGGATCGAACGAATGAATTAGAATGGATACATTCGAGCGAATGAATTAGAATAGATCGTAGGAATGAATTAGAATGGATCATACGAATGAATTAGAATGGATCGTGCGAATGAATTAGAAGGGATTGTACGAATGATTAGAATGGATACATTCGTGCGAATGAATTAGAATGGATCGGACGAATGAATTAGAATGGATTGTACGAATGAATTAGAATGGATCGTGCGAATGAATTAGAATGAATCGTACGAATGCATTAGAATGGATACATTCGTGCGAATAAATTAGAATGGATCGTACGAATGAATTAGAATGGATCGTGCGAATGAATTAGAATGGATCGTACGAATGAATTAGAGTGGATCGTGCGAATGAATTAGAATGGATCGTACGAATGAATTAGAATGGATACATACAAATGAATTACAAAGGTTACATTCGTGAGAATGAATTAAAATGGATCGTACGAATGAATTAGAATGGATCGTACGAATGAATTAGAATGGATACATTCAAGCGAATGAATTAGAATGGATCGTACGAATGAATTAGAATGGATCATAGGATTGAATTAGAATGGATCGTGCAAATGAATTAGAATGGATACATTCGTGCGAATGAATTAGAATCGATCGTAGGAATGAATTAGAATGGATCGTACGAATGAATTAGAGTGGTTACATTCGTGCGAATGAATTAGAATGGATTGTATGAACGAATTAGAATGGATCGTATGAATTAGAATGGATACATTTGTGCGAATGAATTAGAATGGATCGTACGAATGAATTAGAATGGATCATACGAATGGATTAGAATGGATCGTACGAGTGGATTAGAATGGATCGTGCAAATGAATTAGAATGGATTGCACGAATGTATCCATTCTAATCCATTCGTACGAATGGATTAAAATGGATCGTACAAATGAATTAGAATGGATCGTGCGAATGAATTAGAATGGATCGTATGAATAAATTAGTATGGATCGTACGAATGAATTAAAATAGATACATTTGTGCGAATAAATTAGAATGGATCATACGATTGAATTAGAATGGATCATACGAATGAATTAGAATGGATCATGCGAATGAATTTGAATGGATCGTATGAATGAATAAGAATGGATCGAACGAATGAATTAGAATGGATACATTTGAGCAAATGAATTAGAATAGATCGTAGGAATGAATTAGAATGGATCATACGAATGAATTAGAATGGATCATGCGAATGAATTAGAATGAATCGTACGAATGCATTAGAATGGATACATTCGTGCGAATAAATTAGAATGGATCGTACGAATGAATTAGAATGGATCATGCGAATGAATTAGAATAGATCGTAGGAATGAATTAGCATGGATCATATGAATGAATTAGAATAGATCGTGCGAATGAATTAGAATGGATCGTACGAATGAATTAGAATGGATCGTACGAATGAATTAGAATGGATCGTACGAACGAATTAGAGTGGATCGTATGAAAGAATTAGAATGGATCGTACGAACGAATTAGAATGGATCGTATGAACGAATTAGAATGGATCGTACGAATGAATTAGAATGAATACATTCGAGCAAATGAATTAGAATGGATCGTATGATTCATTCTAATTCATTCGTATGATCTATTCTATTGCATTCGTACGATTCATTCTAATTCATTCGCACGATCCATTCTAATTCATTCGTATGATCCATTCTAATTTATTTGGATCGTACGAATGAATTAGAATGGATACATTCGAGCGAATGAATTAGAATGGATCGTACGAATGAATTAGAATAGATCGTGCAAATGAATTAGAATGGATCGTGCGAACGAATTAGAATGGATCGTAAGAACGAATTAGAATGGATCGTACGAATAAATTAGAATGGATACATTCAAGAGAATGAATTAGAATGGATCGTACGAATGAATTAGAATGGATCATAGGAATGAATTAGAATGGATCGTGCAAATGAATTAGAATGGATACATTCGTGTGAATGAATTAGAATGGATCGTAGGAATGAATTAGAATGGATCGTACGAATGAATTAGAATGGTTACATTCGTGCGAATGAATTAGAATGGATCGTACGTAGGAATGAATTAGAATGGATCGTACGAATAAATATGAATGGATTGTACGAATGGATTAGAATGGATCGTATGAAT
Source organism: Chamaelirium japonicum (assembly GCA_947650365.1). Classification (NCBI taxonomy): domain Eukaryota; kingdom Viridiplantae; phylum Streptophyta; class Magnoliopsida; order Liliales; family Melanthiaceae; genus Chamaelirium; species Chamaelirium japonicum. The sequence continues at coordinate 1,046,186 of CANTAL010000066.1, read as the reverse complement.
GGATTAGAATGGATCTTACGAATTAGAATGGATCGTACGAATGAATTAAAATGGATACATTCATACGACTGAATTAGAATGGATCGTGCGAATTAATTAGAATGGATCGTACGAATGAATTTGAATGGATATATTTGTGCCAATGAATCTGAATGGATTGTATGAATGAATTACAATGGATCGTACGAATGGATTAGAATAGATCGTACGAATGAATTAGAATGGATCAAACAAATTAATTAGAAACGTTACATTCGTGAGAATGAATTAGAATGGATCATACGAATGAATTAGAATGGATCATGCGAATGAATTTGAATGGATCGTACGAATGAATTAGAATGGATCGTGCGAATGAATTAGAATGGATCGTACGAATGACTTAGAATGGATACATTTGTACGAATGAGTTAGAATGGATCATACGAATGAATTAGAATGGATCGTACGAATGAATTAGAATGGATCGTACGAATGGATTAGAATGGATCGTATGATCCATTCTAATTCATTCGCATGATCCATTCTAATTCATTCGTACGATCCATTCTAATTCATTCGCACGAATGTAACCATTCTAATTCATTCGTACGATCCATTCTAATTAATTCCTACGATCTTGTCCGATCCATTCTAATTCATTCGTACGATCCATTCTAATTCATTCCTATGATCCATTCTAATCCATTCGTACGATCCATTCTAATTCATTCGCACGAATGTATCCATTCTAATTCATTTGTATGATCCATTCTAATTCATTCGTACGATCCATTCTAATTCATTCGTATGATCAATTCTAATTCATTCGCACAATCCATTCTAATTCATTCGTACGATCCATTCTAATCCATTCGTACGATCAATTCTAATTCATTCATACGATCCATTCTAATTCATTCGTATGATCAATTCTAATTCATTCGCACGATCCATTCTAATTCATTCGTACGATCCATTCTAATTCATTTGCACGAATGTAACCATTCTAATTCATTTGTATGATCCATTCTAATTCATTCGCACGAATGTATCCATTCTAATTCATTCGTACGATCCATTCTAATTCATTCGTACGATCCCTTCTAATCCATTCGTACGATCCATTCTAATTCATTCGCACGAATGTAACCATTCTAATTCATTCGTACGATTCATTCTAATTCATTCCTACGATCCATTCAAATTCAATCGAACGATTCATTCTAATTCATTCGTATGACCTATTCTAATTCGTTTGTACGATCCATTCTAATTCATTCGTACGATCCATTGTAATTCATTCATACGAATGAATTAGAATGGATCATGCGAATGAATTAGAATGGATACATTCGTGAGAATGAATTAGAATGGATCGTACGAATGAATTAGAATGGATCATGCGAATGAATGAATGGATCGTAGGAATGAATTAGAATGGATCGTACGATTGAATTAGAATGGATACATTTGTGCGAATGAATTAGAATGGATCGTACGAATGTATTAGAATGGATCGTACGAATGAATTAGAATGGATCATACGAATGAATTAGAATGGATCGTACGAATGCATTAGAATGGATACATTCGTGCGAATGAATTAGAATGGATCGTACGAATGAATTAGAATGAATCGTACTAATTCATTAGAATGGATCGTACGAATGAATTAGAATAGCTCATATGAATGAATTAGAATGGATCATACGAATGAATTAGAATGGATCGTGCGAATGAATTAGAATTGATCATACGAATGAATTAGAATGGATAGTATGAATGAATTAGAATGGATCGTGCGAATGAATTAGAATTGATCATACGAAAGAATTAGAATGGATCGTACGAATGAGTTAGAATGGATACATTCGTGCGAATGAATTAGAATGGATCATAGAAATGAATTAGAATGGATCGGATGAATATATTTGAATGGATCGTACGAATGAATTAGAATGGTTACATTCGTGCGAATGAATTAGAATGGATCGTACGAAAGAATTAGAATAAATCATTCGAATGAATTAGAATGGATCGTGCGAATGAATTTGAATGGATCGTACGAATGAATTAGAATGGATACATTCGTGCGAATGAATTAGAATGGATCGGACGAATGAATTAGAATGGATCGTGCGAATGAATTAGAATAGATCGTGCGAATGAATTAGAATGGATCATACAATTGAATTAGAAAGGTTACATTCGTGAGAATGAATTAGAATGGATCGTACGAATGAATTAGAATGGATCATGCGAATGAATTTGAATGGATCGTACGAATGAATAAGAATGGATCGTACGAATGAATTAGAATGGATCGTACGAATGAATTAGAATGGATACATTCAAGCGAATGAATTAGAATGGATCGCACGAATGTATCCATTCTAATTCATTTGCACGATCCATTCTAATTCATTCCTATGATCCATTATAATTCATTCGTACGATCCATTCTAATTCATTCGCACGAATGTATCCATTCTAATTCATTCATACGATCCATTCTAATTCATTCGTACGATCCATTCTTATTCATTCGTACGATCCATTCAAATTCATTCGCATGATCCATTCTAATTCATTCGTACGATCCATTCTAATTCATTCTCACGAATGTAACCTTTCTAATTCATTTGTATGATCCATTCTAATTCATTCGCACAATCAATTCTAATTCATTCGCACGATCCATTCTAATTCATTCGTCCGATCCATTCTAATTCATTCGCACGAATGTATGCATTCTAATTCATTCGTACGATCCATTCAAATTCATTCGCACGATCCATTCTAATTCATTCGTATGATTTATTCTAATTCTTTCGTACGATTCATTCTAATTCATTCGCACGAATGTAACCATTCTAATTCATTCGTATGATCCATTCAAATATATTCGTCCGATCCATTCTAATTCATTTGTACGATCCATTCTAATTCATTCGCATGAATGTATCCATTCTAACTCATTCGTACGATCCATTCTAATTCTTTCGTATGATCAATTCTAATTCATTCGCACGATCCATTCTAATTCAATCGTACTATCCATTCTAATTCTTTCGTATGATCAATTCTAATTCATTCACACGATCCATTCTAATTCATTCGTATGATCCATTCTAATTCAATTCGTGCAATCCATTCAAATTCATTCGCACGATCCATTCTAATTCATTCGTATGATCCATTCTAATTCATTCCTACGATCCATTCTAATTCATTCACTCGAATGTATCCATTCTAATTCATTCGTACGATCCATTCTAATTCATTCGTACGATCCATTCTAATTCATTTGCACGATCCATTCTAATTCATTCCTATGATCCATTCTAATTCATTCGTATGATCCATTGTAATTCATTCGCTTGAATGTATCCATTCTAATCCATTCGTACGATCTATTCTAATTCATTCGTACGAATCTATCCATTCTAATTCATTCGTACGATCCATTCTAATTCATTCGCACAATCCAATCTAATTCAAATGTACGATATATTCATGCGAATGAATTAGAATGGATCGTACGAATGAATTAGAATGGATCATGCGAATGAATTAGAATGGATCGTAGGAATGAATTACAATGGATCGTACGAATGAATTAGAATGGTTAGATTCGTGCGAATGAATTAGAATGGATCGTATGAATGAATTAGAATGGATCGTACGAATGGATTAGAATAGATCGTACGAATGAATTAGAATTGATCATACGAATGAATTAGAATGGATCAGACGAATGAATTAGAATGGATTGTACGAATGAATTAGAATGGATCATACGAATGAATTAGAATGGATCGTGCGAATGAATTAGAATTGATCATACGAATGAATTAGAATGGATTGGATGAATGAATTAGAATGGATACATTTGTACGAATGAATTAGAATAGATCGTACGAATGAATTAGAATGGATCCACCGAATGAGTTAGAATGGATCATACGAATGAACTAGAATGGATCGTACGAATGAATTAGAATGGATTGTACGAATGAATCTGAATGGATTGTATGAATTAATTACAATGGATCGTACGAATGAATTAGAATGGATCGTACGAATGAATTAGAATGGATCGTACGACGATCCATTCTAATTCATTTGCATGAATGTATCCATTATAATTCATTCGTACGATCCATTCTAATTCATTCGTACTATCCGTTCTAATTCATTCGTCCGATCCATTCTAATTCATTCGCATGAATGTATCCATTCTTATTCATTCATACGATCTATTCTAATTCATTCGCACAATCCATTCTAATTCATTCGTACGATCTATTCTAATTCATTCGTATGATCCATTCTAACACATTTTAGAATGGATCGTACAAACAAATTAGAATGGATCGTATGAACGAATTAGAATGGATCGTACGAATGAATTAGAATGGATACATTCGAGCGAATGAATTAGAATGGATCATGCGAATGAATTAGAATGGATAGTACGAATGAATTAGAATGGATCGTACGAATGAATTAGAATGGATACATTCGTGCGAATGAATTAGAATGGATCGTACGAATGGATTAGAATGGATCGTACGAATGGATTAGAACACATTGTATGAATGAATTAGAATAGATTCATTTGTTCGAATGAATTAGATTGCATCGTACGAATGAATTTGAATGGATTGTACGAATGAATTAGAATGGATCGTACGAATGAATTAGAATGGATCATACGAATGGATTAGAATGGATTGTACGAATGGATTAGAACGCATTGTACGAATGAAATAGAATTGATACATTTGTGCGAATGAATTAGATTGCATCATACGAATGAATTTGAATGGATTGTACGAATGAATTAGAATAGATCGTACAAATGAATTTGAATGGATCGTACGAATGGATTAGAATGGATTCGTACAATGCATTCTAATTCATTCGTACGATCTATTCTAATTTATTCATATGAGCTATTCTAATTCATTCGTACGATCCATTCTAATGAATTAGTACGATTCATTCTAATTCATTCGTACGATCCATTCTAATTCATTCGTACGATCCATTCTAATTCATTCGCACGAATGTATCCATTCTAATGCATTCATACGATCCATTCTAATTCATTCGTATGATCCATTCTAATTCATCCGTACGATCCATTCTAATTCATTCGCTCGAATGTATCCATTCTAATTCATTCGTACGATCCATTCTTATTCATTCATACGATCCATTCTAATTCATTCGCACGGTCCATTCTAATTCATTCGTACGATCCATTCTAATTCATTCGCATGAATGTAACCATTCTAATTCATTCGTACGATCCATTCAAATATATTCGTCCGATCCATTCTAATTCATTTGTACGATCCATTCTAATTCATTCGCACGAATGTATCCATTCTAACTCATTGGTACGATCCATTCTAATTCTTTCGTATGATCAATTCTAATTCATTCGCACGATCCATTCTAATTCATTCGTACTATCCATTCTAATTCATTCGTATGATCAATTCTAATTCATTCGCACGATCCATTCTAATTCATTCGTATGATCCATTCTAATTCAATTCGTGCAATCCATTCAAATTCATTCGCACGATCCATTCTAATTCATTCGTATGATCCATTCTAATTCATTCCTACGATCCATTCTAATTCATTCACTCGAATGTATTCATTCTAATTCATTCGTACAATCCATTCTAATTCATTCGTACGATCCATTCTAATTCATTTGCACGATCCATTCTAATTCATTCCTATGATCCATTCTAATTCATTCGTACGATCCATTGTAATTCATTCGCTTGAATGTATCCATTCTAATCCATTCGTACGATCTATTCTAATTCATTCGTACGAATCTATCCATTCTAATTCATTCGTACGATCCATTCTAATTCATTCGCACAATCCAATCTAATTCAAATGTACGATATATTCATGCGAATGAATTAGAATGGATCGTACGAATGAATTAGAATGGATCGTGCGAATAAATTAGAATGGATCGTAGGAATGAATTAGAATGGATCGTACGAATGAATTAGAATGGTTAGATTCGTGCGAATGAATTAGAATGGATCGTATGAATGAATTAGAATGGATCGTACGAATGGATTAGAATAGATCGTACGAATGAATTAGAATTGATCATACGAATGAATTAGAATGGATCAGACGAATGAATTAGAATGGATTGTACGAATGAATTAGAATGGATCATACGAATGAATTAGAATGGATCGTGCGAATGAATTAGAATTGATCATACGAATGAATTAGAATGGATTGGATGAATGAATTAGAATGGATATATTTGTACGAATGAATTAGAATGGATCGTACGAATGAATTAGAATGGATCCACCGAATGAGTTAGAATGGATCATACGAATGAACTAGAATGGATCGTACGAATGAATTAGAATGGACTGTGCGAATGAATCTGAATGGATTGTATGAATTAATTACAATGGATCGTACGAATGAATTAGAATGGATCGTACGAATGAATTAGAATGGATCGTACGACGATCCATTCTAATTCATTTGCATGAATGTATCCATTCTAATTCATTCGTACGATCCATTCTAATTCATTCGTACTATCCATTCTAATTCATTCGTCCGATCCATTCTAATTCATTCGCATGAATGTATCCATTCTTATTCATTCATACGATCTATTCTAATTCATTCGCACAATCCATTCTAATTCATTCGTACGATCTATTCTAATTCATTCGTATGATCCATTCTAACACATTTTAGAATGGATCGTACAAACGAATTAGAATGGATCGTATGAACGAATTAGAATGGATCGTACGAATGAATTAGAATGGATACATTCGAGCGAATGAATTAGAATGGATCATGCGAATGAATTAGAATGGATAGTACGAATGAATTAGAATGGATCGTACGAATGAATTAGAATGGATACATTCGTGCGAATGAATTAGAATGGATCGTACGAATGGATTAGAATGGATCGTACGAATGGATTAGAACACATTGTATGAATGAATTAGAATAGATTCATTTGTGCGAATGAATTAGATTGCATCGTACGAATGAATTTGAATGGATTGTACGAATGAATTAGAATGGATCGTACGAATGAATTAGAATGGATCATACGAATGGATTAGAATGGATTGTACGAATGGATTAGAACGCATTGTACGAATGAATTAGAATTGATACATTTGTGCGAATGAATTAGATTGCATCGTACAAATGAATTTGAATGAATTGTACGAATGAATTAGAATAGATCGTACGAATGAATTTGAATGGATCGTACGAATGGATTAGAATGGATTCGTACAATGCATTCTAATTCATTCGTACGATTCATTCTAATTCATTCGTATGGGCTATTCTAATTCATTCGTACGATCCATTCTAATGACATAGTACGATTCATTCTAATTCATTCGTACGATCCATTCTAATTCATTCGTACGATCCATTCTAATTAATTCGCACGAATGTATCCATTCTAATGCATTCATACGATCCATTCTAATTCATTCGTATGATCCATTCTAATTCATCCGTACGATCCATTCTAATTCATTCGCTCGAATGTATCCATTCTAATTCATTCGTACGACCCATTCTTATTCATTCATACGATCCATTCTAATTCATTCGCACGGTCCATTCTAATTCATTCGCACAATCCGTTCTAATTCATTCGCACAATCCATTCAAATTCATTCGCACAAATGTATCCATTCTAATTCATTCGTACGATCCATTCTAATTCGTTCATACGATCCATTCTAATTCGTTCGTACGATCCATTCTAATTCATTCGTACGATCCATTCTAATTCATTCGTACGATCCATTCTAATTCATTCGTACTAATGAATTAGAATGGATCGTACGAATGAATTAGAACGGATTGTGCGAATGAATTAGAATGGATCGTGCGAATGAATTAGAATGGATCGTATGAATGAATAAGAATGGATCGTACGAATGTATTAGAATGGATCATGCGAATGAATTAGAATAGATCGTACGAATGAATTAGAATGGATCGTACGAATAAATTAGAATTGATCGTGCGAATGAATTAGAATGGATCGTACGAATGAATTAGAATGGATCCACCGAATGAATTAGAATGGATCGTACGAATGAATTAGAATGAATCATCCAAATGAATTAGAATGGATCATACGAATGAATTAGAATGGATCGTACGAATGAATTAGAATGGATCGTGCGAATGAATTAGAATGAATCGTACGAATGAATTAGAATGGATCGTACGAATGGATTAGAATGGATCATACGAATGGATTAGAATGGATCGTACGAATGGATTAGAATGGATCGTACGAATGAATTAGAATGGATCATACAAATGAATTAGAAAGGTTAGATTTGTGCGAATGAATTAGAATGGATCGTACGAATGAATTAGAATAGATCGTACGAATGAATTAGAATAGATACATTTGTGCGAATGAATTAGAATGGATCGTGCGAATGAATTAGAATGGATCGTACGAAGGAATTAGAATGGATCGTATGAATGAATTAGAATGGATCATACGAACGAATTAGAATGGATCATATGAACGAATTAGAATGGATCGTACGAATGAATTAGAATGGTTACATTCGAGCGAATGAATTAGAATGGATCGTACGAATGAATTAGAATGAATACATTCGAGCGAATGAATTAGAATGGATCATACGAATGAAATAGAATGGATCATAGGAATGAATTAGAATGGATCGTGCAAATGAATTAGAATGGATACATTCGTGCGAATGAATTAGAATGGATCGAGGGAATGAATTAGAATGGATCGTACGAATGAATTAGAATGGTTACATTCGTGCGAATGAATTAGAATGGATCGTACGAATGGATTAGAATGGATTGTACGAATGGATTAGAATGGATCGTACGAATGAATTAGAATGGATCGTACAAATGAATTAGAAAGGTTACATTTGTGAGAATGAATTAGAATGGATCGTACGAATGAATTAGAATGGATCGTACGAATGGATTAGAATAGATCGTACGAATGAATTAGAATGGATTGTGCGAATGAATTAGAATGGATCGTATGAATGAATTAGAATGGTTACATTCGTGCGAATGAATTAGAATGGATCGTACGAATGGTTTAGAATGGATCGTACGAATGGATTAGAATGGTTTGTACGAATGAATTAGAATGGATACATTCGAGCGAATGGATTAGAATGGATCGTACGAATGGATCGTACGAATGGATTAGAACGCATTGTATGAACAAATCAGAATAGATACATTTGTGCGAATGAATTAGATTGCATCGTACGAATGAATTTTAATGGATTGTACGAATGAATTAGAATGGATCGTACGAATGAATTAGAATGGATCATGTGAATGAATTACAATAGATCGTACGAATGAATTAGAATGGATCGTGCGAACGAATTTGAATGGATCGTATGAACGAACTTGAATGGTTACATTCAAGCGAATGAATTGGAATGGATCGTACGAATGAATTAGAATGGATCATGGGAATGAATTAGAATGGATCGTACGAATGAATTAGAATGGATCATACAAATGAATTAGAATGGATACATTTGTGCGATGAATAAGACTGGAGCGTACGAATGAATTAGAATGTAACCATTCTAATTCATTCGTACGATCCATTCTAATTCATTCCTACGATCCATTCTAATTCATTCGAACGAATGTATCCATTCTAATTCATTTGCACGATCCATTCTAATTCATTCCTATGATCCATTCTAATTCATTTGCACGATCCATTCTTATTCATCGCACGAATGAATTAGAATGGATCGTGCGAATGAATTAGAATGGATACATTCGGGTGAATGAATTAGAATGGATTGTGTGAATGAATTAGAATAGATCGTACGAATGAATTAGAATGGATCATACGAATGAATTAGAATGGATCATGCGAATGAATTAGAATAGATTGTACGAATGAATTAGAATGGATACATTCGTGCAAATGAATTAGAATGGATCGTATGAATGAATTAGAATGGATCGTACGAATGAATTAGAATGAATCGTAAGAATGAATTAGAATGTTTCATACGAATGAATTAGAATGGATCGTACGAATGAATTAGAATGGATCATACGAATGAATTAGAATGGATCGTACGAATGAATTAGAATGGATCATAGGAATGAATTAGAATGGATTGTGCAATTGAATTAGAATGGATACATTCGTGCGAATAAATTTGAATGGATCGTGCGAATGAATTAGAATGGATCGTACGAATGAATTAGAATAGATATATTTGTACGAATAAATTAGAATGTATCATACGAATGAATTAGAACGGATCGTACGAATGAATTAGAATAGATCGTGCGAATGAGTTAGAATCGATCGTACGAATGAATTAGAATGGATCGTACGAATGAATTAGATCGTACGAATGAATTAGAATGGATCGTATGAATGAATTAAAATGGATACATTCATACGACTGAATTAGAATGGATCGTGCGGATTAATTAGAATGGATCGTACGAATGAATTTGAATGGATACATTTGTGTGAATGAATCTGAATGGATTGTATGAATGAATTACAATGGATCGAACGAATGAATTAGAATGGATCGTACGAATGAATTAGAATAGCTTATGCGAATGAATTAGAATGAATCGTACGAATGAATTAGAATGGTTACATTCGTGCGAATGAATTAGAATAGATCGTACGAATGAATTAGAATGGATCGTACGAATAAATTAGAATGGATCGTGCGAATGAATTAGAATGGATTGTAGGAATGAATTAGAATGGATCCACCAAATGAGTTAGAATGGATCATATGAATGAATTAGAATGGATCGTACGAATGAATTAGAATGGATTGTACGAATGAATTAGAATGGATCGTATGAATGAATAAGAATGGATCGTATGAATCAATTAGAATGGATCGTGCGAATGAATTAGAATGAATCGTACGAATGCATTAGAATGGATCGTACGAATGAATTAGAATGAATCGTACGATCCATTCTAATTCATTCATCTGATCCATTCTAATTCATTCGCACGAATGTATCCATTCTAATTCATTCGTACAATCCATTCTAATTCATTCGCACGATCCATTCTAATTCATTCGTATGATCCATTCTAATTCATTCCTATGATCTATTCTAATTCATTCGCTCAAATGTATCCATTCTAATTCATTCGTACAATCCATTCTAATTCATTCGCACGATCCATTCTAATTCATTCGTATGATCCATTCTAATTCATTCGTACGATCCATTCTAATTCATTCGTCTGATCCATTCTAATTCATTCGCACGAATGTATCCATTCTAATTCATTCGTATAATCCATTCTAATTCATTCGCACGATCCATTCTAATTCATTCGTATGATCCATTCTAATTCATTCCTATGATCTATTCTAATTCATTCGCTCGAATGTATCCATTCTAATTCATTCGCACGATCCATTCTAATTCATTCGTATGATCCATTCTAAATCATTCGTACGATCCATTCTAATTCATTCGTATGATCCATTCTAACTCATTCGCACAAATGTATCCATTCTAATTCATTCGTACGATCCAATCTAATTCATTCGCACGATCCATTCTAATTCATTAGTACGATCCATTCTAATTCATTTGTACGATCCATTCTAATTCATTCGTACGATCCATTCTAATTCATTCACACAAATGTATCCATTCTAATTCATTCATACGATCTATTCTAATTCATTTGCACGATCCATTCTAGTTCTTTCGTACGATCCATTCTAATTCATTCGCACGATCTATTCTAATTCAGTCGTACGATCCATTCTAATTCATTCACACGAATGTATCCATTCTAATGCATTCGTACGATCCATTCTAATTCATTCGTACGATCCATTCTAATCCATTCATACGATCCATTCAAATTCATTCGTACGATCCAATCTAATTCATTCTCACAAATATAACCTTTCCAATTCATTTGTACGATCCATTCTAATTCATTCGTACGATCCATTCTAATTCATTAATACGATCAATTCTAATTCATTCACATGAATGTAACCATTCTAATTCATTCGTACGATCCATTCTAATTCATTCCTACGATCCATTCTAATTCATTCACACGAATGTATCCATTCTAATTTATTTGCACGATCCATTCTAATTCATTCCTATGATTCATTCTAATTCATTCATACGATCCATTCTAATTCATTCGCTCGAATGTATCCATTCTAATTAATTTGTACGATCCATTCTAATTCATTCGTACGATCCATTCTAATCCATTCGTACGATCCATTCTAATTCATTCGTACAATGCGTTCTAATCCATTCGTACGATCCATTCTAATCCATTCGTATTATCCATTCTAATTCATTCGTATGATCCATTCTAATTCATTTTCACAAATGTAACCTTTCTAATTCATTTGTACGATCCATTCTAATTCATTCGTACGATCCATTCTAATTCATTCGTACGATCCATTCTGATCCATTCGTACGATCAATTCTAATTCATTCCTACGATCCATTCTAATTCATTCGCACGAATGTATCCATTATAATTCATTTGCACGATCCATTCATATTCATTCCTATGATCCATTCTAATTCATTCGTACGATCCATTCTAATTCATTCGCTCGAATGTATCCATTCTAATTTATTCATATGATCCATTCTAATTCGTTCATACGATCCATTCTAATTCGTTCGTACGATCCATTCTAATTCATTCGCACGATCCATTCTAATTCATTTGTACGATCCATTTTAATTCATTCGCATGATCCATTATAATTCATTCGTATGATACATTCGTGCGAATGAATTAGAATGGATCGTACGAATGAATTAGAATGGATCGTACGAACGAATTAGAATGGATCGTATGAACGAATTAGAATGGATCGTACGAATGAATTAGAATGGATACATTCGAGCGAATGAATTAGAATGGATCGTACGAATGAATTAGAATGGATCGTACGAATGGATTAGAATGGATCGTACGAATGGATTAGAATGGATCGTACGAATGAATTAGAATGGATCATACAAATGAATTAGAAAGGTTACATTCGTGAGAATGAATTAGAATGGATCGTACGAATGAATTAGAATGGATACATTCGAGCGAATGAATTAGAATGGATCGTACGAATGAATTAGAATGGATCATAGGAATGAATTAGAATGGATCGTGCAAATGAATTAGAATGGATACATTCGTGCGAATGAATTAGAATGGATCGTACGAATGAATTAGAACGGATCAGGCGAATGAATTAGAATGGATCGTACGAATGAATTAGAATGGATCGTACAAATGAATTAGAATGGATACATTCTAGCGAATGAATTAGAATGGATCGTACGAATGAATTAGAATGGATCGAACGAATGAATTAGAATGGATACATTCGAGTGAATGTATTAGAATAGATCGTAGGAATGAATTAGAATGGATCATACGAATGAATTAGAATAGATCGTAGGAATGAATTAGAATGGATCGTGCGAACGAATTAGAATAGATCGTATGAACGAATTAGAATGGATCGTACGAATGAATTAGAATGGATACATTCGAGCGAATGAATTAGAATGGATCGTACGAATGAATTAGAATGGATCATAGGAATGAATTAGAATGGATCGAGCAAATGAATTAGAATGGATACCTTTGTGCATATGAATTAGAATGGATCGTACGAATGAATTAGAATGGATCATATTAATGAATTAGAATGGATCGTACGAATGAATTAGAATGGATCGTACGAATGAATTAGAATGGATACATTCGTGCGAATGAATTAGAATGGATTGTATGAATGAATTAGAGTGGATCATCCGAATGAATTAGAATGGTTACATTCGTGCGAATGAATTAGAATGGATCGTACGAATGGATTAGAATGGATCGTACGAATGAATTAGAATGGATCGTACAAATGAATTAGAAAGGTTACATTTGTGAGAATGAATTAGAATGGATCGTACGATTGGATTAGAATGGATCGTACGAATGCATTAGAATGAATCGTACGAATGGATTAGAATGGATCGTACGAATGGATTAGAATGGATCATACGAATGAATTAGAATGGATCATACAAATGAATTAGAAAGGTTACATTCGTGAGAATGAATTAGAATGGATCGTGCGAATTAATTAGAAAGGATCGTACGAATGAATTTGAATGGATACATTTGTGCGAATAAATCTGAATGGATTGTATGAATGAATTACAATGGATCGTACGAATGAATTAGAATGGATCGTATGAATGAATTAGAATAGCTCATACGAATGAATTAGAATGAATCGTACGAATGAATTAGAATGGTTATATTCGTGCGAATGAATTAGAATAGATCGTACGAATGAATTAGAATGGATCCTACGAATGAATTAGAATGGATCGTGCGAATGAATTAGAATGGATCGTACGAATGAATTAGAATGGATCGTACGAATGAATTAGAATGGATATATTCGTGCGAATGAATTAGAATGGATCGTGCGAATGAATTAGAATGGATCATACGAATGAATTAGAATGGATACATTTGTGAGAATGAATTAGAATGGATCGTACGATCCATTCTAATTCATTCGTACGATCCATTCTAATTCATTCGCTTGATCCATTCTAATTCATTCGTACGATCCATTCTAATTCATTCTCATGAATGTAACCTTTCTAATTCATTTGTATGATCCATTCTAATTCATTCGTACGATCCATTCTAATCCATTCGTATTATCCATTCTAATTCATTCGAATGACCCATTCAAATTCTTTCGTACGATCCATTCTAATTCATTCATATGATCCATTCTAACTCATTCGGTGGATCCATTCTAATTCATTCGTATGATCCATTCTAATTCATTCGCACGATCCATTCTAATTTATTCGTATGATCCATTCTAATTAATTCGCACAAATGTATCATTTCTAATTCATTCGTACGATCCATTCTAATTTATTCGTTCAAATATATCCATTCTAATTCATTCGTACGATCCTTTCTAATTCATTCGCACGATCTATTCTGATTCATTCGCACGAATGTATCCATTCTAATCCATTCTAATTCATCGCACAAATCCGTTCTAATTCATTCGCACGAATGTATCCATTCTAATTCATTCGTGCAAATGAATTAGAACGGATTCGTGCGATGAATTAGAATGGATCGTACGAATGAATTAGAATGGATCGTACGAATAAATTAGAATGGATCGTACGAATGAATTAGAACGGATCGTACAAATGAACTAGAAAAGGTTATATTTGTGAGAATGAATTAGAATGGAACGTACGAATGAATTAGAATGGATCGTACGAATGGATTAGAATGGATCATACGAATGGATTAGAATGGATCGTACGAATGAATTAGAATGGATCATACAAATGAAATAGAAAGGTTACATTCGTGAGAATGAATTAGAATGGATCGTACGAATGAATTAGAATGGATCATGCAAATGAATTTGAATAGATCGTACGAATGAATAAGAATGGATCGTACGAATGAATTAGAATGGATCATACGAATGTATCCATTCTAATTCATTCGTACGATCCATTCTAATTCTTTCGTACGATCCATTCTAATTTGTTCTTACGATCCATTCTAATTCATTTGAACGATCCATTCTAATTCATTCGCACGATCCATTCTAATTCCTTCATATGATCCATTCTAATTCATTCGCACAAATGTATCCATTCTAGTTCATTCGTACGCTCCATTCTAATTCATTCGTACGCTCCATTCTTATTCATCGCACAAATTTATCCATTCTAATTCATTCGTACGATCCATTCTAATTCATTCGCATGATCGATTCTAATTCATTCGTATGATCCATTCTAATTCATTCGTACGATCCATTCTAATTCTTTCGTACGATCCATTCTAATTCATTCGCACGATCTATTCTAATTCATTCGTATGATCCATTCTAATTCATTCGTACGATCCATTCTTTCGTACAATCCATTCTAATTCATTAGTACGATCCATTCTAATTCATTCGTACGATCCATTCTAATTCATTCGTACAAATGTATCCATTCTAATTCATTCGTACGATCCATTCTAATTCATTCATACGATCTATTCTAATTCATTCGCACGAATGTATCCATTCTAATTCATTCGCACAAACCAATCTAATTCAAACGTACGATCCATTCTAATTCATTCACATGATGTATTCTAATTAATTCATACGATCCCTTCCAATTCATTTGTACGATCTATTTTAATTCATTCGCATGATCCATTCTAATTCATTCGTATGATACATTCATACGACTGAATTAGAATGGATTGTATGAATGAATTAGAATTGATCATACGAATGAATTAGAATAGATCGTACGAATGAATTAGAATGGATCGTACAAATGAATTAGAACGGATCGTACGATCCATTCTAATTCATTCGTACGATCCATTCTAATGCATTTATACGATTCATTCTAATTCATTCGCACGATCCATTCTAATTTATTCGTATGATCCATTCAAATTTATTTGCACGTATATACGATCCATTGTAACTTATTCGCAAGAATGTATTCATTCTAATTCATTCGTATAATCCATTCTATTTTATTCGTACAAATGTATCCATTCTAATTCATTCGTACGATTCATTCTAATTCATTCGCACGATCCATTCTAATTCATTCGTACGATCCATTCTAATTCATTCGCTTGAATGTATCCATTCTAATTCATTCGTACGATCAGTTCTAATTCATTCGTACGATCCATTCTAATTCATTCGCATGATCCATTCTTACGATCCATTCTAATCCATTCGTACGATCCATTCTAATTCATTCATATGATCCATTCTAATTCGTTCGTACAATCCATTCAAATTCATTCGTACGATCCATTCTAATTCATTCGCACGATCCATTCTAATTCATTCGTACGATCCATTCTAATTCATTCGTACGATCCATTCTAATTCATTCGTATGATCCATTCTAATTCATTCGTACGATCCATTCTAATTCATTCGTACGATCCATTCTAATTCATTCGCACGAATGTAACCATTCTAATTCATTCGTATGATCCATTCTAATTCATTCCTACGATCCATTCTAATTCATTCGGACGAATGTATCCATTCTAATTCATTTGCACGATCCATTCTAATTCTTTCCTATGATCCTTTCTAATTCATTCATACGATCCATTCTAATTCATTCGCTCAAATATATCCATTCTAATTCATTCGTACGATCCATTCTAATTCATTCATATGATCTATTCTAATTCATTCATACGATCTATTCTAATTCCTTCGCACAAATGTATCCATTCTAATTCATTCGCACAATCCAATCTAATTCAAACATACGATCCATTCTAATTCATTCACATGATGTATTCTAATTCATTCGTATGATCCATTCTAATTCATTCGTACGATCCATTCTAATTCATTCGTACGATCCATTCTAATTCATTCGCTCGAATGTATCCATTCTAATTCATTCGTACGATCCATTCTAATTCGTTCATACGATCCATTCTAATTCGTTCGTACGATCCATTCTAATTTATTCGTACGATTCATTCTAATTCATTCGTATGATCCATTCTAATTCATTTGTACGAATGAATTAGAATGGATCGTACGAATGGATTAGAATGGATCGTACGAATGAATTAGAATGGATCGTGCAAATAAATTAGAATGGATACATTCGTGCGAATGAATTAGAATGGATCGTGCGAATGCATTAGAATGGATCGTACGAATGAATTAGAATGAATCGTACGATCCATTCTAATTCATTCGTACGATCAATTGTAATTCATTCGCACGAATGTATCCATTCTAATTCATTCGTACAATTCATTCTAATTCATTCGTACGATCCATTCTAATTCATTCATACAATCCATTCTAATTCATTCATGCAATCCATTCTAATGGATCGTACGAACGAATTCGAATGGATCGTATGAATGAGTAAGAATGGATCGTACGAATGCATTAGAATGGATCGTACGAATGAATTAGAATGGATACATTCGAGCGAATGAATTAGAATGGATCGTGCGATGAATTAGAATGGATCGTACGAATGAATTAGAATGAATCGTACGAATGAATTAGAATGGATACATTCGAGCGAATGAATTAGAATGGATCGTACGAATGAATTAGAATGGATCATAGGAATGAATTAGAATGGATCATAAGAATGAATTAGAATGGTTACATTCGTGCGAATGAATTAGAATGGATCGTATGAATGGATTTGAATGGATCATACGAATGAATTAAAATGGATATATACATACGACTGAATTAGAATGGATCGTGCGAATTAATTAGAATGGATCGTACGAATGAATTTGAAAGGATACATTTGTGCGAATGAATCTGAATGGATTATATGAATGAATTACAATGGATCGTACGAATGAATTAGAATGGATCGTACGAATGAATTAGAATAGCTCATACGAATGAATTAGAATGAATCGTACGAATGAATTAGAATGGATACATTCGTGCGAATGAATTAGAATAGATCGTACGAATGAATTAGAATGGATCGGACGAATGAATTAGAATGGATACATTTGTACGAATGAATTAGAATGGATTGTAGGAATGAATTAGAATGGATCGTACGAATGAATTAGAATGGATCGTGCGAATGAATTAGAATGGATCGTATGAATAAATTAGAATGGATCGTACGAATGAATTAAAATGGATTGTGCGAATGAATTAGAATGGATCGTACGAATGAATTAAAATGGATACATTCATACGACTAAATGAGAATGGATCATAGGAATGAATTAGAATGGATCGTACGAATGAATTAGAATGGATTGTACGATTAGAATGGATACATTCGTACGAATGAATTAGAATGGATCGTACGAATGAATTAGAATGGATCATAGGAATGAATTAGAATGGATCGTGCAAATGAATTAGAATGGATACATTCATGCGAATGAATTAGAATGGATCGTAGGAATGAATTAGAATGGATCGTACGAATGAATTAGAATGGTTCCATTCGTGCAGATCGTACGAATGAATTAGAATGGATCGTAGGAATGAATTAGAATGGATCGTACGAATGAATTAGAATGGTTATATTTATGCGAATGAATTAGAATGGATCGTAGGAATGAATTAGAATGGATCGTACGAATAAATTAGAATGGATACATTCATGCAAATGAATTAGAATGGATCATACGAATGAATTAGAATGGATCATACGAATGAATTAGAATGGATCGTACGAATGGATTAGAATTGATCGTACGAATGGATTAGAACGCATTGTATGAATGAATTAGAATAGATACATTTGTACGAATGAATTAGAATAGATCGTACGAATGGATTAGAATGGATCGTATGAATGGATTAGAATGGATCGTACGAACGAATTAGAATGGATCGTACGAACGAATTAGAATGGATCGTGCGAATGAATTAGAATGGATCATATGACAGAATTAGAATGGATCGTACGAATAAATTAGAATGGATATATTTATGCGAATAAATTAGAATGGACGTACGAATGAATTAGAATGGATCCACCGAATGAGTTAGAATGGATCATACGAATGAATTAGAATGGATCGTACGAATGAATTAGAATGGATTGTGCGAATGAATTAGAATGTATCGTATGAATGAGTTAGAATGGATCATACGAATGAATTAGAATGGATCGTACGAATGAATTAGAATGGATTGTGCGAATGAATTAGAATGTATCGTATGAATAAGTTAGAATGGATCATACGAATGAATTAGAATGGATCGTACGAATGAATTAGAATGGATTGTGCGAATGAATCTGAATGGATTGTATGAATGAATTACAATGGATCGTACGAATGAATTAGAATGGATCGTACGAATGAATTAGAATGGATCATACGAATGAATTAGAATGGATCGTACAAATGAATTAGAAAGGTTACATTTGTGAGAATGAATTAGAATGGATCGTATGAATGAATTAGAATGGATCGTACGAATGGATTAGAATGGATCGTACGAATGGATTAGAATGGGTCGTACGAAAGAATTAGAATGGATCATACAAATGAATTAGAAAGGTTACATTCGTGAGAATGATTTAGAATGGATCGTACGAATGAATTAGAATGGATCGTACGAATGGATTAGAATGGATCGTATGAATGGATTAGAATGGATCGTACGAATGGATTAGAATGGATCATAGGAATGAGTTAGAATGGATCATACGAATGAATTAGAATAGATCGTACGAATGAATTAGAATGATTGTGCGAATGAATTAGAATGGATCGTATGAATGAATAAGAATGGATTGTACGAATGAATTAGAATGGATCGTACGAATGGATTAGAATGGATCGTACGAATGGATTAGAATGGATCGTACAAATGAATTAGAAAGGCATTCGTACGATCCATTCTAATTCATTCGTATGATCCATTCTAATTCATTCGTACGGTCCATTCTAAGTCATTTACATAAATGTATTCATTCTAATTCATTCGTACGATCCATTCTAATTCATTCGTACTATCCATTCTAATTCATTCGCATGATCCATTCTAATTCATTCGCTCGAATGTATCCATTCTAATTCATTCGTACGATCCATTCTAATTCGTTCATACGATCCATTCTAATTCGTTTGTACGATCCATTCTAAAATGTGTTAGAATGGATCATACGAATGAATTAGAATGGATCGTACGAATGAATTAGAATGGATTGTGCGAATGAATTAGAATAGATCGTATAAATGAATAAGAATGGATACATTCATGCGAATGAATTAGAATGGATCGGACGAATGAATTAGAATGGATAGTACGAATGAATTAGAATGGATCGTACGAATGAATTAGAATGGATACATTCATGCAAATGAATTAGAATGGATCGTCGTACGATCCATTCTAATTCATTCGTACGATCCATTCTAATTCATTCGTACGATCCATTGTAATTAATTCATACAATCCATTCAGATTCATTTGCACAATCCATTCAAATTCATTTGTACGATCCATTCTAGTTCATTCGTATGATCCATTCTAACTCATTCGGTGGATCCATTCTAATTCATTCGTACGATCCATTCTAATTCATTCGTACAAATGTATCCATTCTAATTCATTCATCCGATCCATTCTAATTCATTCGTATGATCAATTCTAATTCATTCGCACGATCCATTCTAATTCATTCGTATGATCCATTCTAATTCATTCATACAATCCATTCTAATTCATTCGTCTGATCCATTCTAATTCATTCGTATGATCAATTCTAATTCATTCGTACGATCTATTCTAATCCATTCGTACGATCCATTCTAATTCATTCATACGATCCATTCTAATTCATTCGCACGAATCTAACCATTCTAATTCATTCGTACGATCCATTCTAATTCATTCCTACGATCCATTCTAATTCATTCGCACGATCCATTCTAATTCATTCGTACGATCCATTCTAATTCATTCGCATGAATATATCGTACGTTTGAATTAGATTGGATTGTGCGAATGAATTAGAATGGATCGTACGAATGAATTAGAATGGATAGATTCGTATGAATGAATTAGAATAGGTCGTACGAATGAATTAGAATGGATACATTCAAGCGAATGAATTACAATGGATCGTACGAATGAATTAGAATGGATCATAGGAATGAATTAGAATGGATCGTGCAAATGAATTAGAATGGATCGTACGAATGAATTAGAATGGATCGTACGAATGAATTAGAAAGGATACATTCGAGCGAATGAATTAGAATGGATCGTAGGAATGAATTAGAATGGATCATACGAATGAATTAGAATGGATCGTGCGAATGAATTTGAATGGATTGCACGAATTGAATTAGAATGGATCATACGAATGAATTAGAATGGATCGTACGAATGAATTAGAATTGATCATACGAATGAATTAGAATGGATAGTACGAATGAATTAGAATGGATCGTGCGAATGAATTAGAATTAATCATACGAAAGAATTAGAATGGATCGTACGAATGAATTAGAATGGATACATTCGTGCGAATGAATTAGAATGGATCATACAAATGAATTAGAATGGATCGGACGAATATATTTTAATGGATCGTACGAATGAATTAGAAAGGTTACATTCGTGCGAATGAATTAGAATGGATCATACGAAAGAATTAGAATAAATCATACGAATGAATTAGAATGGATTGTGCGAATGAATTTGAATGGATCGTACGAATGAATTAGAATGGATAAATTCGTGCGAATGAATTAGAATGGATCGGACGAATGAATTAGAATGGATCGTGCGAATGAATTAGAATAGATCGTGCGAATGAATTAGAATGGATCATACAAATGAATTAGAAAGGTCACATTCGTGAGAATGAATTAGAATGGATCGTACGAATGAATTAGAATGGATCATGCGAATGAATTTGAATGGATCGTACGAATGAATAAGAATGGATCGTACGAATGAATTAGAATGGATCGTACGAATGAATTAGAATGGATACATTCGTGCGAATGAATTAGAATGGATCGTACGAATGAATTAGAATGGATCATAGGAATGAATTAGAATGGATCGTGCAAATGAATTAGAATGGATACATTCGTGCGAATGAATTAGAATGGATCGTGCGAATGAATTAGAATGGATCGTACGAATGAATTAGAATGGTTACATTCGTGCGAATGAATTAGAATGGATCGTAGGAATGAATTAGAATGGATCGTACGAATGAATTAGAATGAATCATACGAATGAATTAGAATGGATCGTGCGAATGAATTTGAATGGATCGTACGAATGAATTAGAATGGATCGTGCGAAGGAATTTGAATGGATACATTCGTGAGAATGAATTAGAATGGATCGGACGAATGAATTAGAATGGATCGTGCGAATGAATTAGAATAGATCATGTGAATGAATTTGAATGGATCATACAAATGAATTAGAAAGGTTACATTCATGAGAATGAATTAGAATGGATCGTACGAATGAATTATAATGGATCATGCGAATGAATTTGAACGGATCGTACGAATGAATAAGAATGGTTCGTACAAATGAATTAGAATGGATTGTACGAATAAATTAGAATGGATCGTACAAATGAATTAGAAAGGTTACATTTGTGAGAATGTATTTGAATGGATCGTACGAATGAATTAGAATGGATCGAACGAATGAATTAGAATGGATACATTCGAGCGAATGAATTAGAATGGATCGTATTAATGAATTAGAATGGATTGTACGAATGAATTAGAATGGATCATGCGAATGAATTAGAATGGATCGTATGAACAAATTAGAATGGATCGTACGAACGAATTAGAATGGATCATATGAACGAATTAGAATGGATCGTACGAATGAATTAGAATGGATTAGAATGGATCGTACGAATGGATTACAATGGTTCGTACGAATGCGTTAGAATGGATACATTCGTACGAATGAATTAGAATGGATCATACGAATGAATTAGAATAGATCGTACGAATGAATTAGAATGGATTGTGCGAATGAATTAGAATGTATCGTATGAATGAGTTAGAATGGATCATACGAATGAATTAGAATGGATCGTACGAATGAATTAGAATGGATTGTGCGAATGAATCTGAATGGATTGTATGAATGAATTATAATGGATCGTACGAATGAATTAGAATGGATCGTACGAATGAATTAGAATGGATCGTACAAATGAATTAGAAAGGTTACATTTGTGAGAATGAATTAGAATGGATCGTATGAATGAATTAGAATGGATCGTACGAATGGATTAGAATGGATCGTACGAATGGATTAGAATGGGTCGTACTAATGAATTAGAATGGATCATACAAATGAATAAGAAAGGTTACATTCGTGAGAATGATTTAGAATGGATCGTACGAATGAATTAGAATGGATCGTAAGAATGGATTAGAATGGATCGTATGAATGGATTAGAATGGATCGTACGAATGGATTAGAATTGATCATAGGAATGAGTTAGAATGGATCATACGAATGAATTAGAATAGATCGTACGAATGAATTAGAATGATTGTGCGAATGAATTAGAATGGATCGTATGAATGAATAAGAATGGATTGTACGAATTAATTAGAATGGATCGTACGAATGGATTAGAATGGATCGTACGAATGGATTAGAATGGATCGTACAAATGAATTAGAAAGGCATTCGTACGATCCATTCTAATTCATTCGTATGATCCATTCTAATTCATTCGTACGGTCCATTCTAATTCATTTGCATAAATGTATTCATTCTAATTCATTCGTACGATCCATTCTAATTCATTCGTACTATCCATTCTAATTCATTCGCATGATCCATTCTAATTCATTCGCTCGAATGTATCCATTCTAATTCATTCGTACGATCCATTCTAATTCGTTCATACGATCCATACGAATGAATTAGAATGGATCGTACGAATGAATTAGAATGGATTGTGCGAATGAATTAGAATAGATCGTATGAATGAATAAGAATGGATACATTCATGCGAATGAATTACAATGGATCGGACGAATGAATTAGAATGGATAGTACGAATGAATTAGAATGGATCGTACGAATGAATTAGAATGGATACATTCATGCAAATGAATTAGAATGGATCATCGTACGATCCATTCTAATTCATTCGTACGATCCATTCTAATTCATTCGTACGATCCATTGTAATTAATTCATACAATCCATTCAGATTCATTCGCACAATCCATTCTAATTCATTCGTACGATCCATTCTAGTTCATTCGTATGATCCATTCTAACTCATTCGGTGGATCCATTCTAATTCATTCGTACGATCCATTCTAATTCATTCGTACAAATGTATCCATTCTAATTCATTCATCCGATCCATTCTAATTCATTCGTATGATCAATTCTAATTCATTCGCACGATCCATTCTAATTCATTCGTATGATCCATTCTAATTCATTCGTACAATCCATTCTAATTCATTCGTCTGATCCATTCTAATTCATTCGTATGATCAATTCTAATTCATTCGTACGATCTATTCTAATCCATTCGTACGATCCATTCTAATTCATTCATACGATCCATTCTAATTCATTCGCACGAATCTAACCATTCTAATTCATTTGTACGATCCATTCTAATTCATTCCTACGATCCATTCTAATTCATTCGCACGATCCATTCTAATTCATTCGTACGATCCATTCTAATTCATTCGCATGAATATATCGTACGTTTGAATTAGATTGGATTGTGCGAATGAATTAGAATGGATCGTACGAATGAATTAGAATGGATAGATTCGTATGAATGAATTAGAATAGATCGTACGAATGAATTAGAATGGATACATTCAAGCGAATGAATTACAATGGATCGTACGAATGAATTAGAAGGGATCATAGGAATGAATTAGAATGGATCGTGCAAATGAATTAGAATGGATCGTACGAATGAATTAGAATGGATCGTACGAATGAATTAGAAAGGATACATTCGAGCGAATGAATTAGAATGTATCGTAGGAATGAATTAGAATGGATCCTACGAATGAATTAGAATGGATCGTGCGAATGAATTTGAATGGATTGCACGAATTGAATTAGAATGGATCATACGAATGAATTAGAATGGATCGTGCGAATGAATTAGAATTGATCATACGAATGAATTAGAATGGATAGTACGAATGAATTAGAATGGATCGTGCGAATGAATTAGAATTGATCGTACGAAAGAATTAGAATGGATCGTACGAATGAGTTAGAATGGATACATTCGTGCGAATGAATTAGAATGGATCGTACAAATGAATTAGAATGGATCGGACGAATATATTAGAATGGATCGTACGGATGAATTAGAATGGTTACATTCGTGCGAATGACTTAGAATGGATCGTATGAAAGAATTAGAATAAATCATACGAATGAATTAGAATGGATCGTGCGAATGAATTTGAATGGATCGTACGAATGAATTACAATGGATACATTCGTGCGAATGAATTAGAATGGATCGGACGAATGAATTAGAATGGATCGTGCGAATGAATTAGAATAGATCGTGCGAATGAATTAGAATGGATCATACAAATGAATTAGAAAGGTTACATTCGTGAGAATGAATTAGAATGGATCGTACGAATGAATTAGAATGGATCATGCGAATGAATTTGAATCGATCGTACGAATGAATAAGAATGGATCGTACGAATGAATTAGAATGGATCGTACGAATGAATTAGAATGGATACATTCGTGCGAATGAATTAGAATGGATCGTACGAATGAATTAGAATGGATCATAGGAATGAATTAGAATGGATCGTGCAAATGAATTAGAATGGATACATTCGTGCGAATGAATTAGAATGGATCGTGCGAATGAATTAGAATGGATCGTACGAATGAATTAGAATGGTTACATTCGTGCGAATGAATTAGAATGGATCGTAGGAATGAATTTGAATGGATCATACGAATGAATTAGAATGGATCGTGCGAAGGAATTTGAATGGATCGTACGATTGAATTAGAATGGATACATTCGTGAGAATGAATTAGAATGGATCGGACGAATGAATTAGAATGGATCGTGCGAATGAATTAGAATAGATCATGCGAATGAATTTGAATGGATCATACAAATGAATTAGAAAGGTTACATTCGTGAGAATGAATTAGAATGGATCGTATGAATGAATTATAATGGATCATGCGAATGAATTTGAACGGATCGTACGAATGAATAAGAATGGTTCGTACAAATGAATTAGAATGGATTGTACGAATGAATTAGAATGGATCGTACAAAAGAATTAGAAAGGTTACATTTGTGAGAATGTATTTGAATGGATCGTACGAATGAATTAGAATGGATCGTACGAATGAATTAGGATGGATACATTCGAGCGAATGAATTAGAATGGATCGTATTAATGAATTAGAATGGATCGTACGAATGAATTTGAATGGATCGTGCGAATGAATTAGAATGGATCGTATGAACGAATTAGAATGGATCGTACGAACGAATTAGAATGGATTATATGAACGAATTAGAATGGATCGTACGAATGAATTAGAATGGATTAGAATGGATCGTACGAATGGATTACAATGGATCGTACGAATGCATTAGAATGGATACATTCGTACGAATGAATTAGAATGGATCGTGCGAATGAATTAGAATGGATCGTGCGAATGAATTAGAATGGATCGTACGAATGAATTAGAATGGATCGTACGAATGAATTAGAATGGATCGTGCAAATGAATTAGAATGGATACATTTGTGCGAATGAATTAGAATGGATCATAGGAATGAATTAGAATGGATCGTACGAATGAATTAGAATGGTTACATTCGTGCGAATGAATTAGAATGGATCGTACGAATGAATTAGAATGGATCATGCGAATGAATTTGAATGGATTGTACGAATGAATTAGAATGGATCGAATGAATGAATTAGAATGGATCGTGCGAATGAATTAGAATGGATACATTCGTGCGAATGAATTAGAATGGATCGTACAAATGAATTAGAATGGATTGTACGAATGAATTAGAATGGATCGTGCGAATGAATTTGAATGGATCGTGTGGATGAATTAGAATGGATCATACGAATGAATTAGAATGGATCTTGCGAATGAATTAGAATGGATCGTACGAATGGATTAGAATGGATCGTACGAATAAATTAGAATGGATCGTGCTAATGAATTAGAATGGATCGTACAAATGAATTAGAATGGATCGTATGAATGTATCCATTTTAATCCATTCGTACGATCCATTCTAATTCATTCCTACGATCCATTCTAATTCATTCGCACGAATGTATCGAATGAATTAGAATGGATCGTACGAATGAATTAAAATGGATCGTACGAATGAATTAGAATGGATCGTGCGAATTAATTAGAATAGATACATACAAATGAATTAGAAAGGTTACATTCGTGCGAATGAATTAGAATGGATCGTGCGAATGAATTAGAATGGATCGTACGAATGCATTAGAATGGATCATAGGAATGAATTAGAATGGATCGTGCAAATGACTTAGAATGGATACATTCGTGCGAAAGAATTAGAATGGATCGTACGAATGAATTAGAATGGATCGAACGAATGAATTAGAATGGATCGTACGAATGAATTAGAATGGATCATGCGAATGAATTTGAATGGATCGTATGAATAAATTAGAATGGATCATACGAATGAATTAGAATGGATCATACGAATACATTAGAATGGATCGTGCGAATGAATTAGAATGGATACATTCGTACAAATGAATTAGAATTGATCGTGCGAATGAATTAGAATGGATCGTACGAATGAATTAGAATGGATCATATGAATGAATTAGAATGGTTACATTCTTGCGAATGAATTAGAATGGATCGTACGAATGGATTAGAATGGATCGTACGAATGGATTAGAACGCATTGTACGAATGAATTAGAATAGATACATTTGTGCAAATGAATTAGATTGCACCGTGCGAATGAATTAGAATGGATCGTACGAATGAATTAGAATGGATCGTGCGAATGAATTAAAATGGATCGTACGAATGAATTAGAATGGATCGTGCAAATGAATTAGAATGGATCGTACGAATGAATTAGAATGGATCCACCGAATGAGTTAGAATGGATCATACGAATAAATTAGAATGGATCGTACGAGTGAATTAGAATGGATTGTACGAATGAATTAGAATGGATCGTACGAATGGATTAGAACATATTGTACGAATGAATTAGAATAGATATATTTATGCGAATGAATTAGAATGGATCGTTTGAATGAATAAGAATGGATCGTACGAATGAATTAGAATGGTTACATTTGTGCGAATGAATTAGAAAGGATCGTACGAATGAATTAGAATGGATATATTCGTGCAAATGAATTAGAATGGATCGTACGAATGAATTAGACTGGATCGTACAAATAAATTAGAATGGATACATTCGTGCAAATGAATTAGAATGGATCGTACAAATGAATTAGAATGGATCGAACGAATGAATTAGAATGGATCGTGCAAATGAATTAGAATGGATACATTCGTGCGAATGAATCTGAATGGATTGTATGAATGAATTACAATGGATCGTACGAATGAATTAGAATGGATCGTACGAATGAATTAGAATAGCTCATACAAATTAATTAGAATGAATCGTACGAATGAATTAGAATGGTTACATTCGTGCGAATGAATTAGAATAGATCATACGAATAAATTAGAATGGATCGTGCGAATGTATGAATAAATTAGAATGGATCGTACGAATGTATTAGAATGGATCCACCGAATGAGTTAGATGGATCATACGAATGAATTAGATGGATCATACGAATGAATTAGAATGGATTGTACGAATGAATTAGTATGGATCGTGCGAATGAATTAGAATGAATCGTACGAATGAATTAGAATGGATTGTGCGAATGAATTAGAATGAATCCTAGGAATGAATTAGAATGAATTGTGCGAATGAATTAGAATGGATCATATGAATGAATAAGAATGGATCGTACGAATGAATTAGAATGGATCGTGCGAATGAATTAGAATGAATCTTACGAATGAATTAGAATGGATCGTGCGAATGAATTAGAATGGATACATTCGTACAAATGAATTAGAATGGATGGTGCGAATGAATTAGAATAGATCGTATGAACGAATTAGAATGGATCGTATGAATGAATTAGAATGGATACATTCGAGCGAATGAATTAGAATGGATTGTACGAATAAATTAGAATGGATCATAGGAATGAATTAGAATGGATTGTGCGAATGAATTAGAATGGATCATATGAATGAATAAGAATGAATCGTACGAATGAATTAGAATGGATCGTGCGAATGAATTAGAATGAATCGTATGAATGAATTAGAATGGATCGTGCGAATGAATTAGAATGGATACATTCGTACAAATGAATTAGAATGGATCGTGCGAATGAATTAAAATGGATCGTATGAACGAATTAGAATGGATCGTACGAATGAATTAGAATGGATACATTCGAGCGAATGAATTAGAATGGATCGTACGAATAAATTAGAATGGATTATAGGAATGAATAAGAATGAATCGTACGAATGAATTAGAATGAATCGTACGAATGAATTAGAATGGATTGTACGAATGAATTAGAATGGATCGTACGAATGAATTAGAATGAATCATACAAATGAATTAGAATGAATCGTACGAATGAATTAGAATAGATTGTGCGAATGAATTAGAATGGATCATATGAATGAATAAGAATGGATCGTACGAATGAATTAGAATGGATCGTGCGAATGAATTAGAATGAATCGTACGAATGAATTAGAATGGATCGTGGGAATGAATTAGAATGGATCGTGCGTATGAATTAGAATGGATACATTCGTACAAATGAATTAGAATGGATCGTGCGAATGAATTAGAATGGATCATATGAACGAATTAGAATGGATCGTACGAATGAATTAGAATGGATACATTCGAGCGAATGAATTAGAATGGATCGTACGAATAAATTAGAATGGATCATAGGAATGAATTAGAATGGATCGTGCAAATGAATTAGAATGGATACATTCGTGCGAATGAATTAGAATGGATCGTGCGAATGAATTAGAATGGATCGTACGAATGAATTAGAATGGATACATTCGAGCGAATGAATTAGAATAGATCATAGGAATGAATTAGAATGGATCATATGAATGAATTAGAATGGATCGTGCGAATGAATTAGAATAGATTGTACGAATGAATTAGAATAGATACATTCATGCGAATGAATTAGAATGGATCGGACGAATGAATTAGAATGGATCGTACGATTCATTCTAATTCATTCGTACGATCCATTCTAATGCATTCGTACGATTCATTCTAATTCATTCGCACGATCCATTCTAATTCATTCGTACGATCCATTATTATTCATTCATACGATCATTTCTAATTAATTCGCACAATCCTTTCTAATTCATTCGTACGATCCATTCTAATTCATTCGTATGATCCATTCTAACTCATTCAGTGGATCCATTCTAATTCATTCGTACGATCCATTCTAATTCATTCGCACGATCCATTCTAATTCATTCGCACGATCCATTCTAATTCATTCGTACGATCTATTCTAATTCATTCGCACGAATGTAACCATTCTAATTCATTCGTACGATTCATTCTAATTCATTCGTATGAGCTATTCTAATTCATTTGTACGATCCATTCTAATTGATTCGTACGATCCATTGTAATTCATTCATACAATCCATTCAGATTCATTCGCACAAATGTATCCATTCAAATTCATTCGTATGATCCATTCTAATTAATTCACACGATCCATTCTAATTCAGTCGTATGAATGTATCCATTTTAATTCATTCGTACGATCCATTCTAATTCATTCGTACGATCTAATTCATTCGCACGATCCATTCAAATTCATTCGTACGATCGAGTCTAATTCATTCGCACGATCCATTCTAATTCATTCGTACGATCCATTCTAATTCATTCGCACAATCCATTCTAATTCATTCGCTCGAATGTATCCAATCTAATTCATTCGTACGATCCATTCTAATTCTTTCGCACGATCCATTCTAATTCATTCGCACAAATGTATCCATTCTAATTCATTTGCACGATCCATTCTAATTCATTCCTATGATCCATTCTAATTCATTCGTACGATCCATTCTAATTCATTCGCACGAATGTATCCATTCTAATTCATTCGTACGATCCATTCTAATTCGTTCATACGATCCATTCTAATTCATTCGCACGATCCATTCTAATTCATTTGTACGAATGTATCCATTCTAATTCATTCGCACAATCCATTCTAATTCATTCGCACGATCCATTCTAATTCATTCGTACGATTCATTCTAATTCATTTGCACGATCCATTCTAATTCATTCGTACGATCCATTCTTATTCATTCATATGATCCATTCAAATTCATTCACACAATCTATTCTAATTCATTCGTACGATTCATTCTAATTCATTTGTATGATCCATTCTAACTCATTTGGTGGATTCATTCTAATTCATTCGTACGATCCATTCTAATTCATTCGCATGATCTATTCTAATTTATTCGTACGATCCATTCTAATTCATTCGTACGATCCATTGTAATTCATTCATACAATCCATTCAGATTCATTCGCATGAATGTATCTATTCTAATTAATTTGCACGATCCATTCTAATTCATTCATTCAATCCATTCTAATTCATTTGTACGATCCATTCTAATTCATTCGCACGAATGTATCCTTTCTAATTTATTCGTATGATCCAGTCTAATTCATTCGTACGATCCATTCTAATTCATTCGCACGAATATATCCATTCTAATTCATTCGTACGATCCTTTCTAATTCATTCGCACAAATGTAACCATTCTAATTTATTCGTACGATCCATTCTAATTCATTCCTACGATCCATTCTAATTCATTCGCACGAATGTATCCATTCTAATTCATTTGCACGATCCATTCTAATTCATTCCTACGTTCCATTCTAATTCATTCGTACAATCCATTCTAATTCATTCGTACGATCTATTCTAATTCATTCGTATGATCCATTCTAACTCATTTGGTGGATCCATTCTAATTCATTCGTACGATCCATTCTAATTCATTCGCACGATCCATTCTAATTCATTCGTACGACCCATTCTAATTCATTCGCACGATCCATTCTAATTCATTCGTACGATCCATTCTAATTCATTCGCACGATCCATTCTAATTCATTCGTACGATCCATTCTAATTCATTCGCACGATGCAATCTAATTCATTCGCACAAATGTATCTATTCTAATTTATTCGTACAATGCATTCTAATCCATTCGTACGATCCATTCTAATCCATTCGTACGATCTATTCTAATACATTCGCACGAATGTAACCATTCTAATTTATTCATATGATCCATTCTAATTCATTCGTACAATCCATTCTAATTTATTCACACGATCCATTCTAATTCATTTGTACGAATGTATCCATTCTAATTCATTCGCACGATCCATTCTAATGCATTCGTACGATTCATTCTAATTCATTCGCACTATCCATTCTAATTCATTCGTACGATCCATTCTAATTCATTCCTACGATCCATTCTAATTCATTCGCACGAATGTATCCATTCTAATTCATTCGTACGATCCATTCTAATTCATTCGTACAATCCATTCAAATTCATTCGTACGATGCAATCTAATTCATTCGCACAAATGTAACCTTTCTAATTTATTTGTACGATCCATTCTAATTCATTCGTACGATCCATTCTAATCCATTCGTACGATCCATTCTAATTCATTCGTACGATCCAATCTAATTCATTCGTACGAATGTATCCATTCTAATGCATTCGTACGATCAATTCTAATTCATTCTCACGAATGTAACCTTTCTAATTCATTTGTATGATCCATTCTAATTCATTTGTACGATCCATTCTAATCCATTCGTACGATCCATTCTAATCCATTCATACGTACGATCCATTCTAATCCATTCGTACGATCCATTCTAATTCATTCGTACGATCCATTCTAATTCATTCTCACAAATGTAACCTTTCTAATTCATTCGTACGATCCATTCTAATTCATTCGTACGATCCAGTCTAATTTGTTCATATGATCCATTCTAATTCGTTCGTACGATCCATTCTAATTCGTTCGCACGATCCATTCTAATTCATTCGCACGATCCATTCTAATTCATTCGCACGATCCATTCTAATTCGTTCGTACGATCCATTCTAATTCGTTCGTACGATCCATTCTAATTCATTCGTACGATCCATTCTAATTCATTCGCACGATCCATTCTAATTCATTCGTACGATCCATTCTAATTCATTTGTACGATCCATTCTAATTCATTCCTACGATCTATTCTTATTTCTTCGCTCGACACAATCCATTCGTACGATCCATTCTAATTCATTCGTACGATCCATTCTAATTCATTCTCACAAATGTAACCTTTCTAATTCATTTGTACGATCCATTGTAATTAATTTGTACGATCCATTCTAATTCATTCGTACGATCCATTCTAATTCATTCGTACGATCCATTCTAATTCATTCGCACGATCCATTCTAATTCATTCGCTCGAATGTATCCATTCTAATTAATTCGTACGATCCATTCTAATGCATTCGTACGATCCATTCTAATTCATTCGTACGATCCATTCTAATTCATTCGTATGATCTATTCTAATTCATTCGCACGAATGTAACCATTCTAATCCATTCGTACGATTCATTCTTATTCATTCCTACAAATGTATCCATTCTAGTTCATTCGTACACTCCATTCTAATTCATTCGTACGCTCCATTCTTATTCATCGCACAAAAGTATCCATTCTAATTCATTCGCATAATCCATTCTAATTCATTCATACGATCTATTCTAATTCATTTGTATGATCCATTCTAACTCATTCGGTGGATCCATTCAAATTCATTCGTACGATCCATTCTAATTCATTCGCACGATCCATTCTAATTCATTCGTACGATCCATTCTAATTCATTCGCTCAAATGTATCCATTCTAATTCATTCGTACGAATGAATTAGAATGGATCGTACAAATGAATTAGAATGGTTACATTCGTACGAATGAATTAGAATGGATCATAGGAATAAATTAGAATGGATCGTGCGAATGAATCAGAATGGATCGTACGAATGAATTAGAAAGGATCGTACGAATGAATTAGAATGGATCGACCGAATGAATTAGAATGGATCATACGAATGAATTAGAATGGATCGTATGAATAAATTAGAATGGATCATACGAATGAATTAGAATGGATCGTGCGAATGAATTAGAATGAATCGTACAAATGCATTAGAATGGATTATACGAATGAATTAGAATGAATCGTACGATCCATTCTAATTCATTCATCCGATCCATTCTAATTCATTCGCACGAATGTATCCATTCTAATTCATTCGTACAATCCATTCTAATTCATTCGCACTATCCATTCTAATTCATTCGTATGATCCATTCTAATTCATTTCTACGATCTATTCTAATTCATTCGCTCGAATGTATCCATTCTAAATCATTCGTTCGATCCATTCTAATTCATTCGTACGATCCATTCAAATTCATTCGCATGATCCATTCTAATTCATTCATATGATCCATTCTAATTCATTCGTACGATCCATTCTAATTCTTTCGTACGATCCATTCTAATTCA
This sequence comes from Chamaelirium japonicum, assembly GCA_947650365.1. Classification (NCBI taxonomy): domain Eukaryota; kingdom Viridiplantae; phylum Streptophyta; class Magnoliopsida; order Liliales; family Melanthiaceae; genus Chamaelirium; species Chamaelirium japonicum. The sequence goes on along the minus strand of CANTAL010000066.1, from coordinate 1,010,678 downwards.
TTCGTACGATCCATTCTTATTCATTCGCACAAATGTATCTATTCTAATTCATTCGTACAATGCGTTCTAATCCATTCGTACGATCCATTCTAATCCATTCGTACGATCCATTCTAATTCATTCGCACGAATATAACCATTCTAATTCATTCGTACGATCCATTCTAATTCATTCATACGATCCATTCTAATCCATTCGCACGAATGTATCCATTCTAATTCATTTGCACGATCCATTCTAATTCACTCCTATGATCCATTCTAATTCATTCATACAATCCATTCTAATTCATTCGCTCGAATGTATCCATTCTAATTCATTCGTACGATCCATTCTAAGTCGTTCATACGATCCATTCTAATTCATTCGTACATCCATTATAATTCGTTCGTACAATCCATTCTAATTTATTCGCACGATCCATTCTAATTCATTTGTACGATCCTTTTTAATTCATTCGCATGATCCATTCTAATTCATTCGTATGGTACATTCGTGCGAATGAATTAGAATGGATAGTATGAATGAATTAGAATGGATCATAGGAATGAATTAGAATGGATCGTGCGAATGAATTAGAATAGATCGTACAAATGAATTAGAATGGATTGTGCGAATGAATTAGAATGGATCGTATGAATGAATTAGAATGGTTACTGTTCGGGGGATTTTCGCTGGTCCGTGCGGGCTGCCTGCAAGACAAAGAAAAGAGAACGTGAGAACGGCTGGCTCCCTTAGGAGCGCAGACCCTCCGATGCTCAAGTCAGTCACGGTGGCACAACGGCGAGCTTTAGTGGACGAAAGTGGAAGGGAATAGGGTTTCGAACCTGTACTATAGAGCCTGGGGGTGAGCATTTATAGCAATCGGCGGCCTACCGTGGCCCGACACGTGGAGATTCTTCTGGCGCCTTCTAGACCCCCCACGTTCTGGCTCGCGTGGGTCTGACAGTCCTTGGTACTCGCGCCCTGACATTCCGTCGTCAAGCCTGCCAGGCGGTTTGAGTGGGGGAGGGAATCTTTCTTGTCGTGGCCAGGTGGCCATTCTGGAATGTTCAAGTCTGGGAGGTCTCGAACTGATTCGAGCGAGCTTCCGTGGACCACGTTTGTCCACGTAGCTTCCGTGGCGTTTTGACACCTGGCATCCTCTCATACATTGTAGGCGACCTCCGATGGGGAGCTAAGGTGAGCTCGCCCTCCATTGCTCCGCCTTCTCTTCCACATCTATCAAGAGTCGGACCTCGCGGGAGCAACCTCTTCGATAAACTGAGGAATTCTGGCGAGCTTGGGCGAGCTCCTGAGCGAGCTTGGATGAGCTCCTTCGCGAGCTTGGGCGAGCTCCTGCGCGAGCTAGGGGCGAGCTCCTGCGCGAGCTATTGGCGTTTGCGATGCCGGTGTCTTCGTTATGCATGACGGTCTAACTCCCGCTATCACAGCCAGCGAGTTCTTGCGCGGGCTTGGCGAGCTCCGGGGCGAGCTCCTGGGCGAGCTTAGGCGAGCTCCTGGGTGAGCTTAGGCGAGCTCCTGAGCGAGCTTAGGCGAGCTCCTGGGCGAGTTTGGCGAGCTCCTGGGTGAGCTTAGCGCGCTCCTGAGCGAGCTTAGGCGAGCTCCTGGGTGATCTCAGGCGAGCTCCAGCGAGCTTAGGCAAGCTCCTAAGAGTGCTCTTGGCCTAGGCCCTTTCAGCCCAATGTGGATCTCGCTCCCTGTCAAGGTGATTTGGTGAGCACGGGGGGGGGGGGGGGGGGGGTGCGAACTCCAGGGCAGATTTCAGCTACCCCCAACATTACCTCCTCTTGAGGGAGCGACCAAGGAGACTTTGGCGCTTGCTCAGGAGTCTTATTGCACACGACGGTCGAATTGGGTGTTCTAGTCATTTGCGACCTCCACCTGGGAAGGTGCGGGCACCAACCGTGGGCGGTCTGCGTCGAGAGTTTTGACTCTCAGTACTTTTCAAACACTGGGCGGGCCACGAGCATCAGCCACGAGCGATCTCCTTCCGGTGCGAACTTGTCACACGCGGTCAGGGTCTGCTTCGGGCGAGCTTGGGCGCCTGCCGCGGGCGGTCTGCGTCGAGAGTTTTGACTCTCAGTACTTTTCAAACACTGGGCGGGCCACGAGCATCAGCCACGAGCGATCTCCTTCCTGTGCGAACTTGTCACACGCGGTCAGGGTCTGCTTCGGGCGAGCTTGGGCGCCTGCCGCGGGCAGTTTGCGCCCAGAGCTTTGACTGCCAGTACTTCTCAAACGCTGGGCGGGTCGGGAGCGTCAGCCACGAGCGATCTCCTTCCGATGCAAGCTTGTCACATGCGGCCAGGGTCTGCCTCGGGCGAGCTGCGGGCACCTGCCGCGAACGATCTGCGTCGAGAGTTTTGACTCCCAGTATTTCTCAAACGCTGGGCGGGCCGGGGGCGTCAGCCATGAGCGATCTCCTTCCGATGCGAGCTTGTCACATACGGCCAGGGTCTGCCTCGGGCGAGCTGCGGGCACCTGCCGCGAGCGATCTGCGTCGAGAGTTTTGACTCCCAGTATTTCTCAAACGCTGGGCGGGCCGGGAGCGTCAGCCACGAGCGATCTCCTTCCGATGCGAGCTTGTCACATGCGGTCAGGGTCTTGCCTCGAGCGAGCCGCGGGAACCTGCCGCGAGCGATCTTGTGACTTGGGTATCGCACCAAATCTCCAACGGTCGCTTCACCTTAACTGCGGCGCGAGGCTCAACGCTGATACAGCGAATCTCATCATGAGACCCCGATCGGCGCGAGACACGTGTCTCCTCCTCATTTGTCCCTTTCTCTGTCAATAAAGGACAGTGCTGGCGCCGGCACAGCTTTTTCCATGCGTGGTCCACGTGGCGCTCGACGATTGGAGAGAAGCGAGTTGTCGCTTTGATCGCCGTCACGTCGCCTCGCCGAGCGCGCTTGGGCATTAACTGCGGATCGATTCACCTGTCTCTCACTTGCCTATAAATAGGGGACGGGGGGAGAATTTTACCGCTGCGTGAAAAACAGCTCTCCCTTCTCCCTTAGCTTCTAGCGCTTTCAGCTCGCTTTAGCCCTTCTGCTCTCATGGCTTCCGCTGCTGACGCTGCTGCTGCTGCTGCTGCCGCCCAGGCCACCGAGCCCGCCACCGAAAGGGCGGTGGTCTGGCTGCAAAACCCCATCGGGGTGCCCGTCGGGGATAGTATCCGGGCGGCGATCGATCTCCCTCGGGAGATCCTCGTCACCGAGATGCCACTCTCGGGGAGGCCGCCCCAGGGCACAGTAGCTTCTGTCGGGCTGCTGTGGTCCGGGCTACGGTTCCCCCTGAGTCATCTCGCTGGGGAGCTCCTGGAGTTGACGGGGCTTTGCCCCGCCCAACTCTCAGGAAACTCCTGGGGGATACTCTATGGGCTGTCTCAGCTAGAGACCGCCCTGAAGGCGAGGATCCCACTGAGCTATCTGCTCAAAAAGTGGCTCCTCAAGCCCTCGCCGATCTTCAGCTCCGCGGGCTACGGCTACTTCTACCTCGCCGGGCGACCTGGCGAGGTGCTCCCCTTCTCCACCATCGAGAGCAAGGACCGCCACTGGAAGGACCATCCTTTCGTGGCGGTCGGCGACTGGCGCGGGCGGTTTAGCGGAGTCCCGGCTTACCCCGGGGTTCCCCCGATGGTGGTCTTCCGGGAGATCTCCTTCTACAAGGCGGGGAAGAAGAAGTGCATCGCTCCCGACAGGGAGCGATCTCTGGACGAGGCGATCCTTCACTACCTCGGTGGGCGGACTCCGGAGAAGATCACCGCTCCCGACTTCGCCTTCCAGCTGAAGGACGGGAAGACCGGCGCTATTCTGCTGAAGCAAAAGATCATCCGGAAGAAGAAAGAGGAGGAGATCGGCGCTATTCCGACGATGCAGAATGCTCCTCCCTCCAAAGGGGCCAGCAAGGGGGCCGAGAGCTCGGGAGGCAACCCCCGCAAGAAGACGGTCCGGAGGCGGGCTTCGCCCATCCGCCTCAACGACCCCGACACCATGGAGATGCTCCGCCAGGGCGAAGCTTCCGCTCCTCCGCAACCTCCTCGTCCGGACGTCGGCCCAGGTCAGCCTCCCGCCCCAACTCCAATTGTCCGCCGCAAGATCCAAATGGTTGAGCCCGACGACCCGAACATCGACCTCCCGCTTACCATGGCGGAAGTCGAATCCGGGATGGCTCAAATTCTAATGGGCTACTTCCCGGGCGATCTGACCGTGCCGCTTCGTGTAGCAGTGCTGACGCCGGAGATGGAGGCACGCGGGAAGAAGAAGGCCAAGCGCGCGGGGCCCGCGCCTTCTAACGTCCAGGCGGAGCAACGGCGGAAAGCGCTGGAGGAGGCGGGCTTGGACTCGGAGCCCAGTTGGACGGACTCTGCGGAGGAGGCAACAGGCTCCTAGGAGGAAGAGCCCGCCCCTCAAGCTCTTCGGGCGGAGCCTGTCGCTCCCGCCCAAGGGGAGAAGCCCGCGACTCCATCAGCTCCCGCACCAGGGCCGGGATCGAGCGGGCAGGAGCCTCCATCTCCTGCCGACGGGGCAGGGGTCCAGCAGGGCGAGTCCGACGCCATCGCTGCGACCTCCTTGCCGGCCTCGGCTCCAACTCCCGCGGCCTCTACACCGGCGGCCGCTCCAGCTCCCGCCCCTCCGGCCTCGCCTCCTGCAGAAGGCCAGGAGGGAGCGGGCTCCCAGCAGGGCTTAGGGGACCTGGTCTACAGGTCCCCTAGCTTTGTAGACATTGGCTCCGACTCCGAGTCCTTCAGCTCGGAGCCGGAGGCCAAGGGGGCCACGGCGGACCCTCCGAACCCGCCAGGATCCGGAGCTCGCCCGGGGGAGGTGATAGCCCCCACTCCTCCTGACGTGCCCCCTCCTTTCGGAGCTCCCGGGGGTCCCAGTGCGGGCTCCTCTGCGGAGGAGGGGAGGGCGCCCCACTACGTGCGGCAGCTGCTGGGCCGCAACGTTTTCGCGCGTGCTCCCTTCGCTTCCATAAGCGAACGCCTTGCCGAGGTACTCACCGCACCTGTCTCCGTACAAATCTTAGTCTCAATTTTCGCTAACTCTTTCACCTTCCTTATGCAGGCGGAGAAGCAGAGCCAGGCGCTGGCCGCGGAGGTCGCTGGGGCCGGGAAGGCACTGGCCGCCTTGTTCGATGATTCCCTTCGGGGGTCCGAGCGCAAGGTAGACGAGCACATCCACGAGCTTCAGCGAGCCAAGGGCTCCGAGGAGCTGAGGGCGGAGTCAGAGGCACTGCACCGCAGGGTCAAAACCCTGGCGTCAGGCCTCGCCATGGCCGAGGTAGCCAAAGGCCTGTCCGCTACCGCCCTCCTCAAGGCCAAGGCGGAGCGAGACGAAGCTGTGTCCGCCCGGGAGGTCGCACAGCGGGAGGCGGCTCAACTTCAAGGCGAGGTCGCTGCTCTGAAGACGGAGATCGCGGCCTTGAAGGAGACACACGCCAACGGCCTTCGGGCTCAGCAAGGTCGCCTCCAAGCCCAACTGGACGATCTCCTCAAGAAAGGCGCCCTGGCCACTGTGGAGAAGTACAAGACCGAAAGGTCGAAGAAGCGGCGCCGAGGGGACGACAGTGGGGCGGAGACAAGCAAGCCTTGAGCTTGCTGCCTTGTAACTACTTTTGTAATTTTTGTCAATCAATGAAATTTATATCTTTTTGGGTCCGCATATGCGTTTCTTTCTTTCTATGTGCCACTTATGAGTCCGCTCTAGGAGTTCGCAGCGATCTCGAGAGTGATACCCCGGGCGAGGCAGCTAATTCGATTCAACCTTTTATTTTAAAGTATATGCAAACGAAAAACTCGGCATGCTCGCAAAAACTCGATAGTCTCTGAGCCCGGAAAACGTTTAAACGAACCAAAAAACTTCAAAAAACTTCCCTACACTCAGAGACTTAAACCATTTTTGTTTTAAAGGAAACTAATAAGTGCTAGCTGCCCCCTGCCCGGTTAATTTCTCTCGATGATCCTGTTCGACGGGCTCGCCCTTTGAGGGGTTTGCCAACGCCAGGATGCTTCCGTTCATGGCGGGTGAACGCGAAGGATCCTGGTTAGGTTTAGAGTCCACTAGGCAGCGGACTTCCCCGGGAAGCTCAAGGTCGCCCACTGGCTGCCTCTGAGGATCCCGGTCTTGCTTTAAGTCCGCACAGCGGCGGACTGCCCCGGGAAGCTCAAGGTCGCCTACTGGCTGCCTCTGAGGATCCCGGTCTTGCTTTAAGTCCGCGCAACGGCGGACTGCACACTATAGATCATGCGGGCTCTGTCTGCGCCGAGCTTCCTAGTTGAATTGTTGAAAACCTCTATCGTTCATTCATAACTTCTTCAGAATTTACAAAAATTCCCTTAGGCATAGAACTTGCGAAGGTGCAGAGCGTTCCAAGGTCGCTCTAACAGGTCGCCTCCAGCGGTCATCAACCGGTAAGCCCCCGAGCTTCCTGCTTCGTGTATTATGTAGGGGCCTTCCCAGTTCGCCGTGAGCTTTCCTGCATTAGGCTCTTGCGTGTTTGCAAACACCTTTCTCATCACCAGATCGCCGGCCTTAAATGCCCGATGGCGGACTCTTTTGTAATAGGCGCGCTTCATCTCTTGTCTGTATCCGGCGAGGTGTAGATTGGCGCGCTCTCGCCTTTCTTCGAGCTGATCAAGGGAGTCGACGAGCAGTTTGTCGTTGTCGACCTCCGCCGACGCAAGCCTTCTTTCAGTGGGCAGCTCGGCCTCTATGGGTAGCACGGCTTCGCAACCAAAAGTGAGACTGAAAGGGGATTCGTTAGTTGAGCGACGTGGAGTAGTGCGATAGGCCCACAAGACTCCATCGAGCTCCTGCTCCCACAATCCTTTTTTCCCTTCCAGCCTCTTCTTTAGGTTGTCCAAGATCACGCGATTCGTTGCTTCGGCCTGCCCGTTGCTTTGAGGGTACCTTGGGGAAGAGAATCTTAGGTCGACTCCATATTCAACACAAAAGCTTCTGACTAAGCGATTGTCGAACTGGCGACCATTGTCGGTGATAAGTACCCGAGGCAGACCGAATCGGCAGAAAATATTCTTCCAAAGGAAGTCTTTTACCTGCTTCTCGCCTATCTTAGCTAGCGGGACCGCTTCCACCCATTTGGTGAAGTAGTCCGTAGCTACTAGGATGAATTTCTTTTGTCGGGCTGACACAGGGAAAGGTCCTACAATGTCCAACCCCCATTGCTGGAAAGGCCAGGGGCTCGCCAGAGGATGCAGTTCTTCTGCGGGCATATGGTTCGTGGTGGCGTGCTTCTGGCACTGGATGCACCTCTGGGCGACCTTCAAAGCGTCTTGCTCCAGAGTGGGCCACCAGTATCCTTGCCTTCGTACTTTCGCAGCCAGAGACCGCCCACCAGCGTGGTTTCCCAGCTCGCCAGAGTGAATGCACTTTAGAACTTCTTCGGTTTCCGGGCTCTCGACGCAACGGAGACTTGGCCCGCCAAAGGATCTTCGAAAAAGGCGATCCCAGCGAATGAGATAGCGCCCAGCGCATTTCTCCACTCGCCGGGCTTCCTCTCTATCCTCTGGTAGCTCGCCCTTCTGGAGAAAGCGAAAAATGGGGGCGGTCCACCCGCTGGGTGGTACGTCGGCGGAGACTTGGTTAACAGCGGGCTCCATCAGTTGGAGCCGAGACTGATTTTGGACCTCGATGAGAATCTGGCGAGCCTCTGATGTTCCCAGCAAAGAGGCGGCGTTTGCCAAAGCATCAGCTCGCCTATTATCGGCTCGCGGAATTTGCTCGAAGGAGATCTTTTCGAACTCCGCGGCCTTGTGCTTCACCAGATCCACATAGCCCGCCATTCGTGCGTCCCGAGAGGCGTACTCCCCATTGACTTGGCAAACAATTAGCTGGGAATTGCTAAAGACCTTCAAGCATTTGGTGCCTACCTCTTGAGCGAGCTCCAGGCCAGCCAGCAGCGCCTCATATTCCGCCTCATTGTTGGTAGCTGCGAAATCCAGTCGGACTGACTTCTCCAGAAGTACCGACTGGGCGATCAGTGCGACCCCGATCCCAGCCCCCAAAGCGTTGGAGGATCCATCGACGAATAATTCCCAGCCTGCCTCCTCTGAACGCTTAGTTGGAGGAAGCTCGCCTTGGTTGTCCAAGAACCTCGCCTTCCCAGGGTGTGCCTTAGTTGGCTCATCCTCCCGGCACTGGACCGGTTCTTCTATGGGGAAGTCCGCCAAGAAATCGGCGAGCGCCTGTCCTTTGACAGCAACTCGAGGGACATACTCCAAACTATAGGCGGCGAGCTCGGCGGACCAACGGTAGAGCCTGCCAGCTACCGAGGGCCTAGAGAGCGCGCTCTTTAGAGGGTGCTCTGTGATGACCCTGACAGGGTGGGCCGAGAAGTACGGGTGGAGCTTTCTTGCGGTAAGGACCAAGGCCAATGCGACCTTCTCGATTGGTCGATACCGGAGTTCGGCGGGGAGCATTGTGTGGCTTACAAAGTACACAGGCCACTCCACCTTTGCTTCTTCCACAACCAAGACCCCGCTCACCGCATTCTTAGTGACCGCAAGGTACACGCCGAGTTCGGCGCCCTCTTTGGGTGCCGCTAAGATCGATGGGCTCGCCAGGTAGTCTTTGATCTTCTGGAAGGCGTGCTCGTACTTCTTATCCCAACAAATGCTCGCTCCTTTTCGTAGCAGCTCAAAAAGAGGTCGGCAGTTGTCTGAGGATTTGGAGATAAACCGATTTAGCGCGGCGATTCGCCCGCTCAATCTCTGGACTTCCTGCCGTGTCCTCGGCGCAGGCATTTCGACAAGTGCTCGGATTTGCCCTGGGTCGGCCTCGATCCCCCTGTGGGTGACCAGGTACCCGAGGAATTTCCCCGAAGTCACCCCGAATGCGCACTTCGCCGGATTCAGCCTCATCTGGTACTTTCTTAGTATCTCGAAGGTTTCGCGGAGATCGGCAACATGCCCCTCTCGCTCCCGACTCTTCACCAGGAGGTCGTCTACATAAACTTCGACGTTTCTGCCGATCTGATCTTTGAACATCTGAGTGACTAGCCTTTGGTAGGTCGCTCCAGCGTTCTTAAGTCCGAACGGTATCACTCGATAGCAGTACAACTTCTGGTAGCCCGCTCCAGAGTAGAAGGCGGTCTTCTCCTGATCGTCGGCGTGGAGAGGTATCTGGTTATACCCAGAATATCCATCCATGAAGGACAGGGCCTGGAACCCGACAGCTGCATCGACCAGTGCGCCTATTCTCGGAAGAGGAAATCCATCCTTCGGGCATGCCTTGTTGAGGTCGGAGAAGTCAATGCATACCCTGACCGCTCCGCTCTTCTTAGGCACCGCCACGATATTGGAGATCCACTCGGGGAAGTGCACCTCGCGGATGAAGCCGGCTCGCTCCAGCTTGTCTATCTCCGTCGCCACTGCAACGGACTTCGCAGCAGGTATGTGCCGAGCTTTCTGCTTGACCGGCGGGAACTCCTTCATGGTGTGCAGACGATGACAGGCGACCTCCGGGTCAATCCCTGGCATGTCCGCGAAGCTCCAGGCGAATACATCACGGTATTCCCTGAGTAAGTTGGTTATGGCCAGGACCTCGCCCTTGGTTAGCGAGGTCCCGAGGCTAACAACTCTTGGCCCTTCTCTGCCGCCAATGTCGACCTCTTGAAGTGGTTCGGCAATTGGAAAACTTCCTCTCTTGGGGGTTGTCGGGCGACCTCCCTCCTCCAACTTAAGGTCCACACCGCTCCCACCCGGGGGTGGAGTAGGGGACTTAAGCGAGGAGGCCTCCAGCGGGCTCCCCAATAGCTCGCTCGTAGCGGGCGGTAATTGCTAGGAGGGTGCAGGCCTCTTGGCCTCGGCGACCTCCATATCCATGAGGTGAAGGACATCCTGCTCGCATCGGGTAGCGGCTACCTGATCACCCCGAATTACTACGACCCCACTCGCGGTCGGGAATTTGAGGGCCTGATGGTTGGGTGAAGCTACCGCATTCATTTGCCTTAGCCAAGGCCGCCCAAGGATGGCGTTAAATGCGGAACTTCCATCCACTACCACAAAGCGGACATGGCGAGCCTCCGGGCCAGCGGTCACAGTGAGGGTTATCTCCCCTGCCACTTTGGCGACCTCGCCGGTGAATCCACTGAGGGAGCTCGTCGAGGGAGACAGGTCGGCGAGTCTCAACCCCATTCGCAGGTAGGCCGACAGAAAAAGGATGTCCACGGTGCTCCCCGAATCAACCAGAGCTCGCCTCACCTCGATGTTAGCCATCATCAGGCGTATGACGAGGGGGTCATTGTGGGGCATAACGACCCCAGTCATGTCATCTTCCGAAAACCAGAGAAAATCGCGGGCTTCCACCCTTGGTGCTTGAAGTAAGGTAGGAGTTAGCGAGACGGAAAATACCTTCTGTGCCCGCTCTATCTCCCTGATTCGTCGGCGGGCTTCATTACTGGATCTCGGGCCGCTCAGCCGCCCGCTAATGGTATGGCAGATCGCCGGTCCTCCCGGTGGAGGCGGAGGCAGGGCAGGTTCAGCGGGCCCCGGGCGATCTCCCTCCCGAGGAGCCCGTGCCGGTACCACCTCGAACCTCCTTGGAGGCGAAATAAACTGATTCAAGTGGCCCTGGGTGACCAAATCCTCGAGGTGGTTCTTGAGAGCCCAGCATCTGTTAGTGTGATGCCCAGGGCTTCGATGAAAAGCGCACCGCCGCGAGTTGTCGATAGAGCCAGGCTCTCCGACCTGCAGGGGTGGCGGGTACTGGAAGAAAGGTTTATTCCGAATCTGATGGAAGATTTGTCCTGGCGAGTGGGTTAGCACGGTGAAGTCCCGCTCCCCGGGTCCTGGAGGCAGGCGCCAGTTCGCCGGCCTTCCAGCGACAGCCGCGGGGGCTTCAGTGGGCTGTTCAACAGGAACAGCGGGCGGTCCAGGCAAAGGCACCGCCAGGGGCACCTCCCTTCTCTCTACGGCCTTAACGACCAGCGGTCGCGGGGCCGGAGGAGGTCGCTGCTCGACTGCCTTTCCTTTCCGGTCTAGCACGGCGTCTTCGAGCTTGATGTGTTGCTGGACCAGGGCAAATAGTTCAACTATCGTGCGAGGGTCCTTGATCACTAGAGCGTCATGAAGCTTGCAACCCTCGGAGAGGGCGCTTCTGAAAGCACTCACCACGGTGCGATCTTGGCCCGCCGCATCTTCCAGAGCGAGGTAGGCGCTTCAGAATCGCGTTGCGAAGCACCGGAGCGTCTCGCGGGCTCCCATGGTTAGAGTAAACAGAGACTCGATTCTCTTCGGGGGCTGCCTATTGCAGCGATACTGCTCCAGGAATAGCCTAGAGAGAGTTGGAAAGTCGGGGATCATGCCGGGCGGCAACTTGTGGAACCAGTTCAATGCCGAGCCGGTCAAGCTGCTCGGGAATGCTCGGCACAAGACGTGGTCTTGGTCCAGGAAAAACAGGAGCTTTCTGTAAGCCAAGAGATGGTCAACGGGATCCTGCGACCCGTCGAACAATACAAACTTCGGGGGGGTCCAGTGCTGCGGAAAACCCCCTTGGTGGACCTCGCTGGTGAAAGGCGAGCTACCTCCGTGGGCGGCAAGATCTTCCAGTAAATCCACTGGCGCACTAGATCGCTGCCAGTGCCCGGGGAGAACTCCCAGAGGCGGCTGCGCAGGTCCCAGGCGGTCTCGCACGCTCCCTTGTGGCGAGGTCGGTCCCACCCCGCGGCGACCCTCGGGGGCAACCACTCGGCGGCCTCCTTGCCGTCCACCCGCGGATTCCTTCAACGCGTCAGTTGGTCTGTGGGAGGCCGTTGCCTCGCGAGCTTCGGAAGGTATTTCCACCGCGGGCTCTTTCCCTCGTCGCCGATGGCGCGGGTCGCGATCCCGCTCTAGAGACCTTGCCTCCGACCCGTCAGAATCGACGCTCTGGCTACGGCGGCAAGGGATGGTCGCGCACGAGGTCGCCTGGTTGCTAGACCGCTGGGTCACTAGCTTCTGCAGCCTCGTGAGCGGGGTTTCCGGCACCCCGCGTACAGCCGCTCTCCCGACTGGGGGTTCCGGCTGGGAAACCTGCCGCGCCGGAGCGACCGTGGGCGGTCGTGATGTTGACACCGGTGGTCGCTCCGGAGACGCCGTCTTCGCCGACCCCGATCGCCGGCTGGCTGGCGGAGCCTGACGCAATCGCGTCAGTTCCTCCATCATGGCCCGCTGGGTGGCCAACATCTCCAACAAGAGTTGGTCACTGAGCGGGACCTGGGGCTGAGGGATCTCAATAGGAGGCTCGCTGCGCGCAGATCTCGCACGAGTCCTCGGTCGCCTGCGTCCCCTCGTCGCCGGAGCCATCTCTGGAGCTACGAGAGCGAACGACGCTCAACCGCGTGGTCGTGGGTGTTCTCGCAGGAACCAGTCGAAGATCCCACAGACGGTGCCAAATATTCGGGGGATTTTCGCTGGTCCGTGCGGGCTGCCTGCAAGACAAAGAAAAGAGAACGTGAGAACGGCTGGCTCCCTTAGGAGCGCAGACCCTCCGACGCTCAAGTCAGTCACGGTGGCACAACGGCGAGCTTTAGTGGACGAAAGTGGAAGGGAATAGGGTTTCGAACCTGTACTATGGAGCCTGGGGGTGAGCATTTATAGCAATCGGCGGCCTACCGTGGCCCGACACGTGGAGATTCTTTTGGCGCCTTCTAGACCCCCCACGTTCTGGCTCGCGTGGGTCTGACAGTCCTTGGTACTCGCGCCCTGACATTCCGTCGTCAAGCCTGCCAGGCGGTTTGAGTGGGGGAGGGAATCTTTCTTGTCGTGGCCAAGTGGCCATTCTGGAATGTTCAAGTCTGGGAGGTCTCGAACTGATTCGAGCGAGCTTCCGTGGACCACGTTTGTCCACGTAGCTTCCGTGGGGTTTTGACACCTGGCATCCTCTCATACATTGTAGGTGACCTCCGATGGGGAGCTAAGGTGAGCTCGCCCTCCATTGCTCCGCCTTCTCTTCCACATCTATCAAGAGTCGGACCTCGCGGGAGCAACCTCTTCGATAAACTGGGGAATTCTGGCGAGCTTGGGCGTGCTCTTGAGCGAGCTTGGATGAGCTCCTTCACGAGCTTGGCCGAGCTCCTGCGCGAGCTAGGGGCGAGCTCCTGCGCGAGCTATTGGCGTTTGCGATGCCGGTGTCTTCGTTATGCATGTCGGTCTAACTCCCGCTATCACAGCCAGTGAGTTCTTGCGCGGGCTTGGCGAGCTCCGGGGCGAGCTCCTGAGCGAGCTTAGGCGAGCTCCTGGGTGAGCTTAGGCGAGCTCCTGAGCGAGCTTAGGCGAGCTCCTGGGCGAGTTTGGCGAGCTCCTGGGTGAGCTTAGCGCGCTCCTGAGGGAGCTTAGGCGAGCTCCTGGGCGATCTCAGGCGAGCTCCAGCGAGCTTAGGCGAGCTCCTGAGAGTGCTCTTGGCCTAGGCCCTTTCAGCCCAATGTGGATCTCGCTCCCTGTCAAGGTGATTTGGTGAGCACGGGGGGGGGGGGGGGGGGGGGTGCGAACTCCAGGGCAGATTTCAGCTACCCCCAACAGTTACATTCGTGCGAATGAATTAGAATGGATCGTACGAATGGTTTAGAATGGATCGTACGAATGGATTAGAATGGATCGTACGAATGAATTAGAATGGATACATTCGAGCGAATGAATTAGAATGGATCGTACGAATGGATTAGATTGGATCGTACGAATGGATTAGAATGGATCGTACGAATGAATTAGAATGGATCATACAAATGAATTAGAAAGGTTACATTCGTGAGAATGAATAAGAATGGATCGTATGAACGAATTAGAATGGATCGTACGAATGAATTAGAATGGATACATTCGTGCGAATGAATTAGAATGGATCGGACGAATGAATTAGAATTGATCGTGCGAATGAATTAGAATGGATCATACGATTGAATTTGAATGGATCGTACAAATAAATTTCTAATTCAGTCGTATGAATGTATCCATTTTAATTCATTCGTACGATCCATTCTAATCCATTCGTACGATCCATTCTAATTCATTCGTACAAATGTATCCATTCTAATTCATTCGTACGATCCATTCTAATTCATTCCTACGATCCATTCTAATTCATTCGCACGAATGTATCCATTCTAATTCATTTGCACGATCCATTCTAATTCATTCCTATGATCCATTCTAATTCATTCATACGATCCATTCTAATTCATTCGCTCGATCCATTCTAATTCCTTCGTACGATTCATTCTAACTCATTCCTACGATCTAATTCATTCGTATGATCCATTCTAATCCATTCGTATGATCCATTCTAATTCATTCGTACGAATCTATCCGTTCTAATCCATTCGTACAATCCATTCTTATCCATTTGTACGATCCATTCTAATTCATTCGGACGAATGTAACCATTCTAATTCATTCATATGATCCATTCTAATCCATTCGTACGATCCATTCTAATTCATTCCTACGATCCATTCTAATTCATTCGCACGAATGTATCCATTCAAATTCATTTGCACGATCCATTCTAATTCATTCCTATGATCCATTCTAATTCATTCGTACGATCCATTCTAATTCATTCGCTCGAATGTATCCATTCTATCGAATGTATCCATTCTAATTCATTCGCATGATCCATTCTAATTCTTTCATATGATCCATTCTAATTCATTCGCACGATTGTATCCATTCTAATTCATTCGTACAATCCATTCTAATTCATTCGCACGATCCATTCTAATTCATTCCTACGATCCATTCTAATTCATTTGTATGATCTATTCTAATTCATTCGCACAAATGTATCCATTCTAATTCATTTGCACGATCCATTCTAATTCATTCCTATGGTCAATTCTAATTCATTCGTACGATCCATTCTAATTCATTCGCTCGAATGTATCCATTCTAATTCATTCGTACGATCCATTCTAATTCGTTCGTATGATCCATTCTAATTCGTTCGTATGATCCATTCTAATTCGTTCGTACGATCCATTCTAATTCATTCGTACGATCCATTCTAATGCATTCGTACGATCCATTCTAATTCATTTGTACGGTCCATTCTAATCCATTCGTACGATCCATTCTAATCCATTCGTACGATCCATTCTAATTCATTCGTATGATCCATTCTAACTCATTCGGTGGATCCATTCTAATGCATTCATACGATTCATTCTAATTCATTCGCACGATCCATTCTAATTCATTTGTACGATCCATTCTAATTCATTCCTATGATCCATTCTAATTCGTTCGTACGATCTATTCTAATTTATTCGCTCGAATGTATCCATTCTAATTCTTTCGTACGATCCATTCTAATTCATTCGTACGATCCATTCAAATTCATTCTCACGAATGTAACCTTTCTAATTCATTTGTACGATCCATTCTAATTAGAAAGGTTACATTCGAGCGAATGAATTAGAATAGATCGTAGGATTGAATTAGAATGGATCATACGAATGAATTAGAATGGATCGTGCGAATGAATTAGAATGAATCGTACGAATGCATTAGAATGGATCGTACGAATGAATTAGAATGAATCGAACGAACGAATTAGAATGGATCGTACGAACGAATTAGAATGGATCGTACGAACGAATTAGAATGGATCGTACGAATGAATTAGAATGGATACATTCGAGCGAATGAATTAAAATGGATCTTACGAATTCGCTCAAATGTATCCATTCTAATTCATTCGTACGATCCATTCTAATTCATTCTCACGAATGTAACCTTTCTAATTCATTTGTACGATCCATTCTAATTAGAATGGTTACATTCGAGCGAATGAATTAGAATAGATCGTAGGAATGAATTAGAATGGATCATACAAATGAATTAGAATGGATCGTGCGAATGAATTAGAATGAATCGTACGAATGCATTAGAATGGATCGTACGAACAAATTAGAATGGATCGTACGAACGAATTAGAATGGATCGTACGAACGAATTAGAATGGATCGTACGAACAAATTAGAATGGATCGTACGAGCGAATTAGAATGGATCGTACGAACGAATTAGAATGGATCGTACGAATGAATTAGAATGGATACATTCGAGCGAATGAATTAGAATGGATCGTACGAATGAATTAGAATGGATCATAGGAATGAATTAGAATGGATCGTGCAAATGAATTAGAATAGATACATTCGTGCGAATGAATAAGAATAGATCATACGAATGAATTAGAATAGATCGTACGAATGAATTAGAATGGATCGTGCGAATGAATTAGAATGAATCGTACGAATGAATTAGAATGGATCGTACGAATGAATTAGAATGGATACATTTGTACGAATGAATTAGAATGGATCGTACGAATGGATTAGAATAGATACATTTGTGCAAATGAATTAGATTGCATCGTATGAATGAATTTGAATGGATTGTATGAATGAATTAGAATGGATCGTACGAATGAATTAGAATGGATACATTCGAGCAAATGAATTAGAATGGATCATACGAATGAATTAGAATGGATACATTTGTGCGAATGAATTTGAATGGATTGCACGAATTGAATTAGAATGGATCATACGAATGAATTAGAATGGATTGTGCGAATGAATTAGAATTGATCATACGAATGAATTAGAATGGATCGTACGAATGAATTAGAATAGATCATATGAAAGAATTAGAATGGATCGTGCGAATGAATTAGAAAGGATCGTACGAATGAATTAGAATGGATTGTACGAATGAATTAGAATGGATCGTACAAATGAATTAGAATGGATCATACAAATGAATTAGAAAGGTTACATTCGTGAGAATGAATTAGAATGGATTGTACGAATGAATTAGAATGGATCGTACGAATGAATTAGAATGGATACATTCGAGCGAATGAATTAGAATGGATCGTACGAATGAATTAGAATGGATCATAGGAATGAATTAGAATGGATCGTGCAAATGAATTAGAATGGATACATTCGTGCGAATGAATTAGAATGGATCGTAGGAATGAATTAGAATGGATCGTACGAATGAATTAGAATGGTTACATTCATGCGAATGAATTAGAATGAATCATTGGAATAAATTAGAACGGATCATGCGAATGAATTAGAATGGATCGTACGAATGAATTAGAATGGATCGTACGAATGAATTAGAATGGATACATTCGTGCGAATGAATTAGAATAGATCGTGCGAATAAATTAGAATGGATCGATCGTACGAATGAATTAGAATTGATCGTGCGAATGAATTAGAATGGATCGTACGAATGAATTAGAATGGATCGTACGAATGAATTAGAATGGATCGAACGAATAAATTAGAATGGATACATTCGAGCGAATGAATTTGAATAGATCGTAGGAATGAATTAGAATGGATCATACGAATGAATTAGAATGGATCGTGCGAATGAATTAGAAAGGATCGTACGAATGAATTAGAATGGATATATTCATGCGAATGAATTAGATTGCATCGTACGAATAAATTTGAATGGATTGTATGAATGAATTAGAATGGGTCGTACGAAAGAATTAGAATGGATCGTGCGAATGAATTAGAGTGGATCGTATGAATGAATTAGAATGGATCGTACAAATGAATTAGAAAGGTTACATTTGTGAGAATGAATTAGAATGGATTGTACGAAAGAATTAGAATGGATCGTACGAATGGATCAGAATGGATCGTACGAATGAATTAGAATGGATCATGCGAATGAATTAGAATGGATTGTACGAATGAATTAGAATGGATACATTTGTGTGAATGAATTAGAATGGATCGTGCGAATGAATTAGAATGGATCGTACGAATGAATTAGAAGGGATATATTTATGCGAATGAATTAGAATGGATCGAACGAATGAATTAGAATGGATACATTTGTGCGAATGAATTAGAATAGATCATACGAATGAATTAGAATGGATCGTACGAATGAATTAGAATGGATACATTTGTGCGAATGAATTAGAATGGATCGTATGAATGAATAAGAATGGATCATACGAATGGATTAGAATGGATCGTACGATGCAATCTAATTCATTCTAATTCATTCGCACGAATGTTTCTAATTCATTCGCACGATCCATTCTAATTCATTCGTACGATCCATTCTAATTCATTCGCACGATCCATTCTTATTCATTCATACGATCCATTCTAATTCATTCGCACAAACCATTCTAATTCATTCGTACGATCCATTCTAATTCATTCGTATGATCCATTCTAACTCATTCGGTGTATCCATTCTAATTCATTTGTACGATCCATTCTAATTTCTTTGCACGAATATACGATCCATTCTAATTCATTCGCACAAATGTATCCTTTCTAATTCATTCGTACGATCCAACCTAATGCATTCGTACGAATCATTCTAATTCATTCACACGATCCATTCTAATTCATTAGTACGATCCATTCTAATTCATTCGTATGATCCATTCTAATTCATTTGCACGAATGTATCCATTCTAATTCATTCGTACAATCGATTCTAATTCATTCGCATGATCCATTCTAATTCTTTCATATGATCCATTCTAATTCATTCGCACGAATGTATCCATTCTAGTTCATTCGTACGCTCCATTCTAATTCATTCGTATGATCCATTCTAATTCATTCGTATGATCCATTCTAATTCATTCGTATCCATTCTAGTTCATTCGTACGCTCCATTCTCATTAATTCGCACGAATGTATCCATTCTAATTCATTCGCATGATCCATTCTAATTCTTTTATATGATCCATTCTAATTCATTCGCACGAATGTATCCATTCTAGTTCATTCGTACGCTCTATTCTAATTCATTCGTATGATCCATTCTAATTCATTCGCACGATCCATTCAAATTCATTCGCATGATCCATTCTAATTCATTCGTACAATCCATTCTAATTCATTCATACGATCTATTCTAATTCATTCGCACAAATGTATCCAGTCTAATTCATTCGTACAATCCAATCTAATTCAAACGTACGATCCATTCTAATTCATTCACATGATGTTTTCTAATTCATTCGTATGATCCATTCTAATTCATTCGTATGATTTATTCTAATTCATTCGTACAAACCATTCTAATTCATTCGTATGATCCATTCTAATTTATTCGTTCAAATATATCCATTCTAATTCATTTGTACGATCCATTCTAATTCATTCGTATGATACATTCATACGACTGAATTAGAATGGATTGTACGAATGAGTTAGAATTGATCATACGAATGAATTAGAATAGATCGTACGAATGAATTAGAATGGATCGTGCGAATGAATTAGAAAGGATCGTACGAATGAATTAGAATGGATATATTTGAACGAATAAATTAGAATGGATCATACGAATGAATTAGATTGGATCGTACAAATGAATTAGAATGAATCATTCGAATGAATTAGAATTGATCATACGAATGAATTAGAATACATCATGTGAATGAATTATAATGGATCGTACGTTTGAATTAGATTGGATTGTGCGAATGAATTAGAATGGATACATTCGTGCGAATGAGTTAGAATAGATCGTATGAACGAATTAGAATGGATTGTACGAATGAATTAGAATGGATCGTGCGAATGAATTTGAATGGATCGTGCAAATGAATTAGAATGGATCATACGAATGATTTAGAATGGAGCGTACGAATGAACTAGAATGGATACATTCTTGCGAATGAATTAGAATGGATCATATGAAAGAATTAGAATGGATCGTGCGAATGATTTAGAATGGATCGTGCGAATGAATTAGAATGGATCGTACAAACGAATTAGAATGGATCGTACGAACAAATTAGAATGGATCGTACGAATGAATTAGAATGGATACATTCGAGCGAATGAATTAGAATGGATCGTACGAATGAATTAGAATGGATCATAGGAATAAATTAGAATGGATCATGATCGTACGAATGAATTAGAATGGATCGTACGAATGAATTAGAATGGATTGTGCGAATGAATTAGAATGGATCGTATGAATGAATAAGAATGGATCGTACGAATGAATTAGAATGGATCGTACGAATGAATTAGAATGGATTGAACGAATGAATTAGAATGGATCGTACGAATAAATTAGAATGGATTGTGCGAATGAGTTAGAATGGATCGTATGAATAAATTAGAATGGATCATATGAATGAATTAGAATGGATCGTACGAATGAATTAGAATGGATCATACAAATGAATTAGAAAGGTTACATTCGTGAGAATGAATTAGAATGGATCGTACGAACGAATTAGAATGGATCACACGAATGAATTTGAATGGATCGCACGAATGAATTAGAATGGATCGAACGAATGAATTAGAATGGATACATTCGAGCGAATGAATTAGAATAGATCGTAGGAATGAATTAGAATGGATCGTATGAATGAATTAGAATGGATACATTCATACGAATGAATTAGAATGGATCGTACAAATGAATTAGAATAGATCGTACGAATGACTTAGAATGGATCGTACGAATGGATTAGAATAGATACCTTTGTGCGAATGGATTAGAATGGATCATACAAATGGATCATAGGAATGAATTAGAATGGATCGTACGAATGAATTAGAATGGTTACATTCGTGCGAATGAATTAGAATGGATCATACAAATGAATTAGAAAGGTTACATTCGTGAGAATGAATTAGAATGGATCGTACGAATGAATTAGAATGGATCATGCGAATGAATTAGAATGGATCGTGCGAATGAATTAGAATGAATTAGAATGGATCATATGAAAGAATTAGAATGGATCGTGCGAATGAATTAGAAAGGATCGTATGAATGAATTAGAATAGACATATTCGTGCGAATGAATTAGAATGGATCGTACGAATGAATTAGACTGGATCGTACGAATAAATTAGAATGGATACATTCATGCAAATGAATTAGAATGGATCGTACGAATGAATTAGAATGGATCGTACGAATGAATTAGAATGGATCGTACGAATGAATTAGAATGGATCATATGAATGAATTAGAATGGTTACATTCGGGCGAATGAATTAGAATGGATCGTACGAATGGATTAGAATGGATCGTACGAATGGATTAGAGTGCATTATACGAATGTGAATTAGAATGGATCGTATGAATGAATTAGAATGAATCGTACGAATGAATTAGAATGGTTCATTCGTGCGAATGAATTAGAATAGATCATACGAATGAATTAGAATGGATCGTACGAATGAATTAGAATGGATACATTTGTGCGAATGAATTAGAATGGATCGTGCAGATGAATTAGAATGGATACATTCGTGCGAATGAATTAGAATGTATCATACGAATGAAATAGAATAGATCGTACGAATGAATTAGAATGGATACATTCATGCAAATGAATTAGAATGGATCGTACGAATGAATTAGAATGGATCATATGAATGAATTAGAATGGATCGTACGAATGAATTAGAATGGATCATATGAATGAATTAGAATGGTTACATTAGTGCGAATGAATTAGAATGGATCGTACGAATGGATTAGAATGGATCGTACGAATGGATTAGAACGCATTGTACGAATGAATTAGAATAGATATATTTGTGCGAATGAATTAGATTGCATCGTACGAATAAATTTGAATGGATTGTACGAATAAATTAGAATGGATCGTATGAACGAATTAGAATGGAATTAGAATTCATTCATACGATCCATTCTAATCCATTCGTACGGTCCATTCTAATGCATTCGTACGATTCATTCTAATTCATTCGCACGATCCATTCTAATTCATTCGTATGATCCATTTTAATTTATTTGCACGAATATACGATCCATTCTAATTTATTCACAAGAATGTATCCATTCTAATTCATTCGCACGATCCATTCTAATTAAGTCGTATGTCATACGATCCATTCTAATTCGTTCGTACGATCCATTCTAATTCATTCGTCCGATCCATTCTAATTCATTCGCACGAATGTATCAATTCTAATTCATTCGCACGATCCATTCTAATTCATTCATACAATCCATTCTAATTCATTCGCACGAATGTAACCATTCTAATTCATTCGTACGATCCATTCTAATTCATTCGTATGATCCATTCTTATTCATTCGCACGATCCAGCCTAATTGATTCGCACGATCCATTCAAATTCATTCGCACGAATGTATCCATTCTAATTCATTTGTATGATCCATTCTAATTCATTAATATGATCCATTCTAATTCTTTCGTACGATCCATTCTAATTCATATGCACAAAGGTATCCATTCTAATTCATTCGTACGATCCATTCTAATTCATTCGTACGATCCGTTCTAATTCATTCCTATGATCCATTCTTATTCATTCGCACAAATGTAACTATTCTAATTTATTCGTACGATCCATTCTAATTCATTCCTACGATCCATTCTAATTCATTCCCACGAATGTATCCATTCTAATTCATTTGCAAACCATTCTAATTCATTCCTATGATCCATTCTAATTCATTCGTGCGATCCATTCTAATTTATTCGCTCGAATGTATCCATTCTAATTGATTCGTACGATCCATTCCAATTCATTCTCACGAATGTAACCTTTCTAATTCATTTGTATGATCCATTCTAATTCATTCGTACGATCCTTTCTAATCCATTCGTACGATCTATTCTAATCCATTCGTACGATCCATTCTAATCCATTCGTACGATCCATTCTAATTCATTCGCTCAAATGTATCCATTCTAATTCATTCGTACGATCCATTCTAATCCAATCGTACGATCCATTCTAAACCATTCGTACGATCCATTCTAATTCATTCGCACGAATGTAACCATTCTAATTCATTCATACGATCTATTCTAATTCATTCACACAATCCATTCTAATTCATTCTACTTCCATTCTAATTCAATCGTATGATCCATTCTAACTCATTCATACGATCCATTCTAATTCATTCTCACGAATGTAACCTTTCTAATTCATTTGTATGATCCATTCTAATTCATTCGTACGATCCATTCTAATCCATTCGTACGATCCATTCTAATTTATTCGTACGATCCATTCTAATTCATTCGCACGATCCGTTCTAAATCATTCCGTACGATCGATTCTAATTCATTCGCACGATCCATTCTAATTCATTCGTACGATCCATTATAATTCATTCGTATGATCCATTCTAATTTATTCGTTCAAATATATCCATTCTAATTCATTCGTACGATCCATTCTAATTTATTCGCACGATCCATTCTAATTCATTCGTATGATCAATTCTAATTCATTCGCACGATCTATTCTAATTCATTCGTACGATCCATTCTAATTCATTCGTGCGATCCATTCTAATTCATTCATACGATCTATTCTAATTCATTCGCTCGAATGTATGCATTCTGATTCATTCGTACAATCCATTCTAATTCATTCGTACGATCCATTCCAATTCATTCGTATGATCCATTCTAATTCATTCCTACAATCTATTCTAATTCATTCGCTCGAATGTATCCATTCTAATTCATTCGTTCGATCCATTCTAATTCATTCGTACGATCCATTCATATTCATTCGCATGATCCATTCTAATTCATTCGTACGATCCATTCTAATTCATTCTCACGAATGTAACCTTTCTAATTCATTTGTATGATCCATTCTAATTCATTCGTATGATCCATTCTAATCCTTTCGTACGATCCACTGTAATTCATTCATACAATCCATTCAGATTCATTTGCACAAATGTATCCATTCAAATTTATTCGTACGATCCATTCTAATTAATTCGCACGATCCATTCTAATTCAGTCGTATGAATGTATCCATTTTAATTCATTCGTACGATCCATTCTAATTCGTACGATCCATTCTAATCCATTCGTACGATCCATTCTAATCCATTCGTATGATCCGTTCTAATTCATTCGCACGAATGTAACCATTCTAATTCATTCATACGATCCATTCTAATTCATTCCTACGATCCATTCTAATTCATTCGTACGAATGTATCCATTCTAATTCATTTGAACGATCCATTCGAATTCATTCCTATGATCCATTCGAATTCATTCGTACGATCCATTCTAATTCATTCGCTCGAATGTATCCATTCTAATTCATTCGTACGATCCATTCTAATTCATTCGTACGATCCATTCTAATCCATTCGTACGATCCATTCTAATTCATTCGTACAATGCGTTCTAATCCATTCGTATGATCCATTCTAATTCATTCGTACGATCCATTCTAATTCATTCGTTCGATCTATTCTAATTCATTCGTACGATCCATTCAAATTCATTCGCATGATCCATTCTAATTCATTCGTACGATCTATTCTAATTCATTCTCACGAATGTAACCTTTATAATTCATTTGTATGATCCATTCTTATTCATTCGTACGATCCATTCTAATCCATTCGTACGATCCATTCTAATCCATTCGTACGATCCATTCTAATCCATTCGTACGATCCATTCTAATTCATTCTCACAAATGTAACCTTTCTAATTTATTTGTACGATCCATTCTAATTCATTCGTACGATCCATTCTAATCCATTCGTTCGATCCATTCTAATTCATTCGCACGAATGTAACCATTCTAATTCATTCGTACGATCCATTCTAATTCATTCGTACGATCCATTCTAATTCATTCGCATGATCCATTCTAATTCATTCGCACAAATGTATCCATTCTAATTCATTCGCTCGAATGTATCCATTTTAATTCATTCGTAGGATCCATTCTAATTCATTCGTACGATCCATTCTAATCCATTCGTACGATCCATTCTAATCCATTCGTACGATCCATTCTATTTCATTCGTACGATCCATTCTAATTCATTCTCACAAATATAACCTTTGAAATTCATTTGTACGATCCATTCTAATTCATTCGTACGATCCATTCAAATCCATTCGTACAATCCATTCTAATTCGTTCATACGATCCATTCTAATTCGTTCGTACGATCCATTCTAATTCATTCGTACGACCTATTCTAATTCATTCGCACGAATGTAACCATTCTAATTCATTCGTACGATTCATTCTAATTCATTCGTACGATCCATTCAAATTCATTCGCATGATCCATTCTAATTCATTCGTACGATCCATTCTAATTCATTCTCACGAATGTAACCTTTCTAATTCATTTGTATGATCCATTCTAATTCATTCGTACAATCCATTCTAATCCATTCGTACGATCCATTCTAATCCATTCGTACAATCCATTCTAATCCATTTTTACGATCCATTCTAATTCATTCGTACGATCCATTCTATTTCATTCTCACAAATGTAACCTTTCTAATTCATTTGTACGATCCATTCTAATTCATTCGTACGATCCATTCTAATCCATTTGTACGATCAATTCTTATTCATTCGCACGAATGTAACCATTCTAATTCATTCGTACGATCCATTCTAATTCATTCCTACGATCCAATCTAATTCATTCGCACGAATGTATCTATTCTAATTCATTTGCACGATCCATTCTAATTCATTCGTACGATCCATTCTAATTCATTCGCTCGAATGTATCTATTCTAATTCATTCGTACGATCCATTCTAATTCATTCGTACGATCCATTCTAATTCATTCGTATGATCCATTCTAATCCATTCGTATGATCAATTCTAATTCATTCGCACAATCCATTCTAATTCATTCTCACGAATATAACCTTTCTAATTCATTCGTACGATCCATTCTAATTCATTCGCACGATCCATTCTAATTGATTCGTACGATCCATTCTAATTCATTCGCATGAATATATCTATTCTAATTCATTCGTATGATCCATTCAAATTCATTCGTACGATCCATTCTAATTCATTCGTACAATCCATTCAAATTCATTCGTACGATGCAATCTAATTCATTCACACAAATGTATCTATTCTAATTCATTCATACAATGCGTTCTAATCCATTCGTACGATCAATTCTAATCCATTTGTACGATCCATTCTAATTCATTCGCACGAATGTATCCATTCTAATTCATTCATATAATCCATTCTAATTCATTCGTACGATCCATTCTAATTCATTCGTATGATCCATTCTAATTCATTCGTACGATCAATTCTAATTCATTCGTACGATCCATTCTAATTCGTTCATACGATCCATTCTAATTCGTTCGTACGATCCATTCTAATTCATTCACACGATCCATTCTAATTCATTTGTATGATCCATTTTAATTCATTCGCATGATCCATTCTAATTCATTCGTACGATCCATTCTTATTCATTCGTACGATCCATTCAAATTCATTCGCATGATCCATTCTAATTCATTCGTACGATCCATTCTAATTCATTCTCACGAATGTAACCTTTCTAATTCATTTGTATGATCCATTCTAATCCATTCGTACGATCCATTCTAATCCATTCGTACGATCCATTCTAATCCATTCGCACGAATGTATCCATTCTAATCCATTCTAATTCATTCGTCTGATCCATTCTAATTCATTCGCACGAATGTATCCATTCTAATTCATTCGTACAATCCATTCTAATTCATTCGCACGAGCCATTCTAATTCATTCGTATGATCCATTCTAATTCATTCGTACGATCCATTCTAATTCATTCGCTCGAATGTATCCATTCTAATTTATTCGTACGATCCATTCTAATTCATTCGTACGATCCATTCTAATTCATTCTCACGAATGTAACCTTTCTAATTCATTTGTATGATCCATTCTACTTCATTCAACCGATCCATTCTAATCTATTTGTACGATCCATCCTAATCCATTTGTACGATCCATCCTAATCAATTCGTATGATCCTTTCTAACTCATTCGTACGATTCATTCTAATTCATTCGCTCGAATGTATCCATTCTAATCCATTCTAATTCATCGCACGAATCCGTTCTAATTCATTCGCACGAATGTATCCATTCTAATTCATTCGTGCGAATGAATTAGAACGGATTCGTACGATGAATTAGAATGGATCATATGAATGGATTAGAATGGATCGTACGAATGGATTAGAATGGATCGTACGAATGGATTAGAATGGATCGTACGAATGAATTAGAATGGATCATACAAATGAATTAGAAAGGTTACATTCGTGAGAATGAATTAGAATGGATCGTACGAATGAATTAGAATGGACCGTACGAATGAATTAGAATGGATACATTCGAGCGAATGAATTAGAATGGATCGTACGAATGAATTAGAATGGATCATACGAATGAATTAGAATGGATCGTGCGAATGAATTAGAATGGATTGTACGAATGAATTAGAATGGATACATTCGAGCGAATGAATTAGAATGGATCGGACAAATGAATTAGAATGGATCGTATGAATGAATTAGAATGGATACATTCGAGCGAATGAATTAGAATGGATTAGAATGGATACATTCATGTGAATAAATTAGAATGGATCGTACGAATGAATTAGAATGGATCGCACGAATGGATTAGAATGGATCGTACGAATGGATTAGAATGGATCGTACGAATGAATTAGAATGGATCATACAAATGAATTAGAAAGGTTACATTCGTGAGAATGAATTAGAATCGATCGTACGAATGAATTAGAATGGATCATGCGAATGAATTTGAATGGATCGTACGAATGAATAAGAATGGATCATACGAATGAATTACAATGGATACATTCGAGCGAATAAATTAGAATAGATCGTAGGAATGAATTAGAATGGATCATACGAATGAATTAGAATGGATCGTGCGAATGAATTAGACGATCCATTCTAATCCATTCCTACGATCCATTCTAATTCATTCGCACGAATGTAACCATTCTAATTCATTCGTACGATCCATTCTAATTCATTCATACGATCCATTCTAATTCATTTGTACGAATGTATCCATTCTAATTCATTCGCACGATCCATTCTAATTCATTCGCACGATCCATTATAATTCATTCGTACGATCCATTCTAATTCATTCGCACAAATGTATCCATTCTAATTCATTCGTACGATCCATTCTAATTCGTTCGCACGATCCATTCTAATTCATTCGTACGATCCATTCTAATTCATTCGCACGAATGTATCCATTCTAATGCACTCGTACGATCCATTCTAATTCATTTGTACGATCCATTCTAATCCATTCGTACGATCCATTCTAATTCATTCGTACGATCCATTCTAATTCATTCTCACAAATGTAACCTTTCTAATTCATTTGTACGATCCATTCTAATTCATTCGTACGATCCATTCTAATTCATTTGTACGATCCATTCTAATTTATTTGTATGATCCATTCTAATTTATTCGTTCAAATATATCCATTCTAATTCATTCGTACGAATGAATTAGAATGGATCGTACGAATGAATTAGAATGGATATATCTGAACGAATAAATTAGAATGGATCATTCGAATGGATTAGAATGAATCGTACGAATGAATTAGAATGGATCGTACGAATGGATTAGAATGGATCATACGAATGGATTAGAATGGATCATACAAATGAATTAGAATGGATACATTTGTGCGAATGAATTAGAATGGATCGTACGAATGAATTAGAATGGATCGTGCGAATGAATTAGAATAGATCGTACGAATGAATTAGAATGGATACATTTGTGCGAATGAGTTAGAATGGATCGTACGAAGGAATTAGAATGGATCGTGCGAATGAATTAGAATGGATCGTACGAACGAATTAGAATGGATCGTACGAACGAATTAAAATGGATCGTACGATCCGATCATGCGAATGAATAAGAATGGATCGTACGAATGAATTAGAATGGATCATACGAATGAATTAGAATGGATCATAGGAATGAATTAGAATGGATCGTGCAAATGAATTAGAATGGATACATTTGTGCGAATGAATTAGAATGGATCGTAGGAATGAATTAGAATGGATCGTACGAATGAATTAGAATGGTTACATTCGTGCAAATGAATTAGAATGGATCGTACGAATGAATTAGAATGGATCGTACGAATGGATTAGAATGGATCATACAAATGAATTAGAAAGGTTACATTTGTGAGAATGAATTAGAATGGATCATACGAATGGATTAGAATGGATCGTACGAATGGATTAGAATGGATCGTATGAACGAATTAGAATGGATCGTACGAACGAATTTGAATGGATCGTACGAATGAATTAGAATGGATACATTCGAGCGAATGAATTAGAATGGTTCCTACGAATGAATTAGAATGGATCATAGGAATGAATTAGAATGGGTCGTGCAAATGAATTAGAATGGATACATTCGTGCGAATGAATTAGAATGGATCGTAGGAATGAATTAGAATGGATCGTACGAATGAATTAGAATGGTTACATTTGTGCGAATGAATTAGAATGGATCGTACGAATGGATTAGAATGGATCGTACGAATGGATTAGAACGCATTGTACGAATGAATTAGAATAGATACATTTGTGCGAATGAATTAGACTGCATCGTACGAATGAATTTGAATGGATTGTACGAATGAATTAGAATGGATCATACGAATGAATTAGAATGGATCATGCGAATGAATTAGAATAGATCGTACGAATGAATTAGAATTGATCATACGAATAAATTAGAATGGATCGTGCGAATGAATTAAAATGGATCGTACGAATGAATTAGAATGGATCCACCGAATGAGTTAGAATGGATCATACGAATGAATTAGAATGGATCGTACGAATGAATTAGAATGGATACATTCGAGCGAATGAATTAGAATGGATCGTACAAATGAATTAGAATGGATCGTACGAATGAATTAGAATGGATCGTACGAATGGATTAGAACGCATTGTACGAATGGATTAGAATGGATCGTACGAATGAATTAGAATGGATCGTACGAATGAATTAGAATGGATACATTCGAGCGAATGAATTAGAATGGATCGTACGAATGAATTAGAATGGATCATAGGAATGAATTAGAATGGATCGTGCAAATG
The DNA here is from genome assembly GCA_947650365.1 of Chamaelirium japonicum. Classification (NCBI taxonomy): domain Eukaryota; kingdom Viridiplantae; phylum Streptophyta; class Magnoliopsida; order Liliales; family Melanthiaceae; genus Chamaelirium; species Chamaelirium japonicum. Next base: position 980,660 of record CANTAL010000066.1, on the reverse strand, counting down.
AATTAGAATGGATACATTCGTGCGAATGAATTAGAATGGATCGTAGGAATGAATTAGAATGGATCGTACGAATGAATTAGAATGGTTACATTCGTGCGAATGAATTAGAATGGATCGTACGAATGGATTAGAATGGATCGTACGAAAGGATTAGAATAGATCGTACGAATTAGAATGGATCGTACGAATGAATTAAAATGGATACATTCATACGTCTGAATTAGAATGGATCGTGCAAATTAATTAGGATAGATCATACGAATGAATTTGAATGAATACATTTGTGTGAATGAATCTGAATGGATTGTATGAATGAATTACAATGGATCGTACGAATGGATTAGAATGGATCGTACGAATGAATTAGAATGGATCATACAAATGAATTAGAAAGGTTACATTCGTGAGAATGAATTATAATGGATCGTACGAATGAATTAGAATGGATCATGCGAATGAATTTGAATGGATCGTACGAATGAATTAGAATGGATCGAACGAATGAATTAGAATGGATACATTCGAGAAAATGAATTAGAATAGATCGTAGGAATGAATTATAATGGATCATACGAATGAATTAGAATGGATCGTGCGAATGAATTAGAATGGATTGTACGAATGAATTAGAATGAATACATTCATGTGAATGAATTAGAATGGATCGTACGAATGAATTAGAATGGATCGTCCGAATGAATTAGAATGGATCGTACGAATGAATTAGAATGAATCGTACGAATGCATTAGAATGGATCATACAAATGAATTTAAGTGGATCGTACTAATGAATTGGAATAGATCGTACGAATGAATTAGAATACATCATGTGAATGAATTAGAATGGATCGTACGTTTGAATTAGATTGGATTGTGCGAATGAATTAGAATGGATCGTACGAATGAATTAGAATGGATCGTGCTAATGAATTAGAATGGATCGTACGAATGAATTACAATGGATCGTACGAATGAATTAGAATGGATCGGACGAATGAATAAGAATGGATCGTATGAATGAATTAGAATAGATCGTGCGAATGAATTAGAATGGATCGTACGAATGCATTAGAATGGATCGTACGAATGAATTAGAATGAATCGTACGAACGAATTAGAATGGATCGTACGAACGAATTAGAATGGATCGTATGAACGAATTAGAATGGATCGTACGAATGAATTAGAATGGATACATTCGAGCAATGAATTAGAATGGATACATTCGTGCTAATGAATTAGAATGGATCGCACGAATGAATTAGAATGGATTTTATGAATAAATTAGAATGGATCATCGGAATGAATTAGAATGGATCGTGCAAATGGATTAGAAAGGATCGTACGAATGAAGTAGAATGGATATATTCGTGCGAATGAATTAAGATGGATCGTACGAATGAATTAGACTGGATCGTACGAATAAATTAGAATGGATACATTCATGCAAATGAATTAGAATGGATCGTACGAATGAATTAGAATGGATCATACGAATGAATTTGAATGGATCGTACGAATGAATTAGAATGGATCATATTAATGAATTAGAATGGTTACATTCGTGCGAATGAATTAGAATGGATCGTACGAATGGATTAGAATGGATCGTACGAATGGATTAGAACGCATTGTACGAATGAATTAGAATAGATACATTTGTGCGAATGAATTAGATTGCATCATACGAATGAATTTGAATGGATTGTACGAATGAATTAGAATGGATCGTACGAATGGATTAGAATGGATCGTACGAATGGATTAGAATGGATCGTACGAATGGATTAGACTGGATCATACGAATGAATTAGAATGGATTGTACGAATGAATTAGAATGGATCGTACGAATGAATTAGAATGGATCATACGAATGAAATAGATTGGATCGTGCGAATGATCGTGCGAATGAATTAGAATGAATTGTACGAATGCATTAGAATGGATCGTACGAATGAATTAGAGTGGATACATTTGTGCGAATGAATTAGAATGGATCGTGCGAATGAATTAGAATGGATTGTACGAATGAATTAGAATGGATATATTTATGCGAATGAATTAGAATGAATCGTACGAATGCATTAGAATGGATCGTAGGAATGAATTAGAATGGATACATTCGTGCGAATGAATTAGAATGGATCGTACGAATAAATTAGAATGGATCGTGTGAATGAATTAGAATGGATCGTGTGAATGAATTAAAATAGATCATAGGAATGAATTAGAATGGATCGTGCGAATGAATTAGAATGAATCGTACGAATACATTAGAATGGATCGTACGAATGGATTAGAATGAATTAGAATGGATACATTCGTGCGAATGAATTAGAATGGATCGTACGAATGAATTAGAAAAGATTGTACGAATGAATTAGAATGGATCGTACGAATGAATTAGAATGGTCACATTCGTGCGAATGAATTAGAATGGATCGTACGAATGAATTAGAATGGATCGTGCGAATGAATTAGAATTGATCATACGAATGAATTAGAATGGATTGTACGAATGGATTAGAACGCATTGTACGAATGAATTAGAATAGATACATTTGTGTGAATGAATTAGATTGCATCATACGAATGAATTTGAATGGATTGTATGAATAAATTAGAATGGATCGTACGAATGAATTAGAATGGATCATGCGAATGAATTAGAATAGATCGTACGAATGAATTAGAATAGATCGAATGAATAAATTAGAATGTATCATGCGAATGAATTAGAATGGATCGTACGAATGAATTAGAATGGATCCACCGAATGAGTTAGAATGGATCATGCGAATGAATTAGAATGGATCGTACGAATGAATTAGAATGGATATATTCGTGCGAATGAATTAGAATGGATCGGACAAATGAATTAGAATTGATCGTGCGAATGAATTAGAATGGATCATACGATTGAATAGAATGGATCGTATGAATGAATTAGAATGGATCATACAAATGAATTAGAAAGGTTACATTCGTGAGAATGAATTAGAATTGATCATACGAATGAATTAGAATAGATCATGCGAATGAATTTGAATGGATCGTACGAATGAATTAGAATGGATCAAACGAATGAATTAGAATGGATACATTCGAGCTAATGAATTAGAATAGATCGTATGAATGAATTAGAATGGATCATACGAATGAATTAGAATGGATCGTGCGAATGAATTAGAATGGATTGTACGAATGAATTAGAATGGATACATTCGTGCGAATGAATTAGAATGGATCGAGGAATGGATATATTTATGCGAATGAATTAGAATGGATCGAACAAATGAATTAGAATGGATACATTTGTGCGAATGAATTAGAATGGATCGTACGAATGAATTAGAATGGATCGTACGAATGAATTAGAATGGATACATTTGTGCGAATGAATTAGAATGGATCGTACGAATGAATTAGAATGGATTATACGAATGAATTAGAATGGATACATTTGAGCGAATGAATTAGAATGGATCGTACGAATGAATTGGAATGGATCATAGGAATGAATTAGAATGGATCGTGCAAATGAATTAGAATGGATCGTACGAATGAATTAGAATGGATCGAACGAATGAATTAGAATGGATACATTCGAGCGAATGAATTAGAATAGATCATAGGAATGAATTAGAATGGATTGTACGAATGAATTAGAATGGATCGAGCGAATGAATTAGAATGGTTACATTCATGCGAATGAATTAGAATGGATCGTACGAATGGATTAGAATGGATCGTACGAATGGATTACGAATGAATTAGAATAGATACATTGGTGTGAATGAATTAGATTGCATTGTACGAATGAATTTGAATGGATTGTACGAATGAATTAGAATGGATCGTACGAATGAATTAGAATGCATCACGCGAATGAATTAGAATAGACCGTACGAATGAATTAGAATGGATCGTGCAAACAATTAGAATGGATCGTATGAACGAATTAGAATGGATCGTACGATGCAATCTAATTCATTCGCACGATCCATTCTAATTCATTCGTACGATCCATTCTAATTCGTTCGTATGATCCATTCTAATTTATTTGTTCAAATATGTCCATTCTAATTCATTCGCAGGATCCATTCTAATTCATTCGCACGATCCATTCTAATTCATTCGCACGAATGTATCCATTCTAATTCATTTGAATGATCCATTCTAATTCATTCCTATGATCCATTCTAATTCATTCGTACGATCCATTCTAATTCATTCGTCCGATCCATTCAAATTCATTCGTACGATGCAATCTAATTCATTCGCACAAATGTATCTATTCTAATTCATTCGTACAATGTGTTCTAATCCATTCGTATGATCCATTCTAATCCATTCGTACGATCCATTCTAATTCATTCGTATGATCCATTCTAATTCATTCATACGATCAATTCTAATTCATTTGCATGAATGTATCCATTCTAATTCATTCGTACAATCCATTCTAATTCATTCGGACGATCCATTCTAATTCATTCGTATGATCCATTCTAATTCGTTCCTACGATCTATTCTAATTTATTCGCTCGAATGTATCTATTCTAATTCATTCGTTCGATCCATTCTAATTCATTCGTACGATCCATTCAAATTCATTCGCATGATCCATTCTAATTCATTCGTACGATCCATTCTAATTTATTCTCACGAATGTAACCTTTCTAATCCATTCGTACGATCCATTCTAATCCATTCATACGATCCATTCTAATCCATTCGTACGATCCATTCTAATTCATTCTCACAAATGTAACCTTTCTAATTCATTTGTACGATCCATTCTAATTCATTCGTACGATCCATTCTAATTCATTCGCACCAATGTATCCATTCTAATTCATTCGTACGATCCTAATTCATTCGCACGATCCATTCTAATTCATTCGCACGATCCATTCTGAATATTCATGTGAATGAATTAGAATGGAATGTAAGAATGAATTAGAATGGATCGTACTAATGAATTAGAATTGATCCATTCGTACAAATGAATTAGAATGGATCGTACGAATGAATTAGAATGGATCGTACGAATGGATTAGAACGCATTGTACGAATGAATTAGAATGGATCGTACGAATGGATTAGAATGGATCGTACGAATGAATTAGAATGGATCGTCCGAATGAATTAGAATGGATACATTCGAGCGAATGGATTAGAATGGATAATACGAATGAATTAGAATGGATCATAAGAATGAATTAGAATGGATCGTGCAAATGAATTAGAATGGATACATTCGTGCGAATGAATTAGAATGGATCGTAGGAATGAATTAGAATGGATCGTACGAATGAATTAGAATGGTTACATTCATGCGAATGAATTAGAATGGATCGTACGAATGGATTAGAATGGATCGTACAAATGGATTAGAATGGATCGTACGAATGAATTAGAATGGATCGTACAAATGAATTAGAAAGGTTACATTTGTGAGAATGAATTAGAATGGATCGTACGAATGAATTAGAATGGATCGTACGAATGGATTAGAATGGATCGTACGAATGAATTAGAATGGATCGTACGAATGCATTAGATTGGATTTATTAGTGCGAATGAATTAGAATGGATCGTACGAATGAATTAGAATGGATCGTGCAAATGAATTAGAATGGATCGTACGAATGAATTAGAATGGATCGTGCGAATGAATTAGAATGGATACATTTGTGCGAATGAATTAGAATGGATGGTACGAATGATTTAGAATGGATTGTACGAATGAATTAGAATGGATCGTACAAATGAATTAGAAAGGTTACATTTGTGAGAATGAATTAGAATGGATCGTACGAATGAATTAGAATGGATCGTACGAATGGATTAGAATGGATTGTACGAATGGATTAGAATGGATCGTACGAATCGATTAGAATGAATCGTACGAATGAATTAGAATGGATCATACAAATGAATTAGAAAGGTTACATTCGTGAGAATGAATTAGAATGGATTGTACGAATGAATTAGAATGGATCATTCGAATGAATTTGAATGGATCGTACGAATGAATTAGAATGGATCGAACGAATGAATTAGAATGGATACATTCGAGCGAATGAATTAGAATAGATCGTAGGAATGAATTAGAATGGATCATACGAATGAATTAGAATGGACCGTGCGAATGAATTAGAATGGATTGTACAAATGAATTAGAATGGATACATTCATGCAAATGAATTAGAATGGATCGTACGAATGAATTAGAATGGATCATACGAATGAATTAGAATGGATCATACGAATGGATTAGAATTGATCGTACGAATGGATTAGAATGCATAGTACGAATGAATTAGAATAGATACATTTGTGTGAATGAATTAGATTGCATCGTATGATTGAATTTGAATGGATCGGACGAATGAATTAGAATGGATCGTACGAATGAATTAGAATGGATACATTCGTGCTAATGAATTAGAATGGATCGTGCGAATGAATTAGAATGGATCGTACGAATGAATTGGAGTGGATCATACGAATGAATTAGAATGGATCGTACGAATGGATTAGAATGGATCGTACGAATGGATTAGAACGCATTGTACGAATGAATTAAAATAGATACATTTGTGCGAATGAATTAGATTGCATCGTACGAATGAATTTGAATGGATCGTAGGAATGAATTAGTGCGAATGAATTAGAATATATCATGCGAATGGATTAGAATGGATCGTACGAATGAATTAGAATGGATCGTACGAATGAATTAGAATGGATCGTACAAATAAATTAGAATGGATCGTACGAATGAATTAGAATGGATCGTACGAATGTATTAGAACGCATTGTACGAATGAATTTGAATGGATCGTACGAATGGATTAGAATGGATCGTACGAATGAATTAGAATGGATCGTACGAATGAATTAGAATGGATACATTCGAGTGAATGAATTAGAATGGATCGTATGAATGAATTAGAGTGGATCGTGCGAATGAATTAGAATGGATCGTACGAATGGATTAGAATGGATCGTACGAATGGATTAGAATGGATCGTACGAATGGATTAGAATGGATCGTACGAATGAATTAGGATGGATCATACAAATGAATTAGAAAGGTTACATTTATGAGAATGAATTAGAATGGATCGTACGAATGAATTAGAATGGATCCACCGAATGAATTAGAATGGTTACATTTGTGCGAATGAATTAGAATATATCATGCGAATGAATTAGAATGGATCGTACGAATGAATTAGAATGGTTACATTCGTGCGAATAAATTAGAATGGATCATACGAATGAATTAGAATGGATCGTGCTAATGAATTAGAATATATCATATGAATGAATTAGAATGGATCGTAGGAATGAATTAGAATGGATCGTATGAATGAATTAGAATGGTTACATTCGTGCGAATGAATTAGAATGGATCGTACGAATGGTTTAGAATGGATCGTACGTATCGATTAGAATGGATCGTACGAATCAATTAGAATGGATACATTCGAGCAAATGGATTAGAATGGATCGTATGAATGGATTAGAATGGATCGTACGAATGGATTAGAATGGATCGTACGAATGAATTAGAATGAATCATACAAATGAATTAGAAAGGTTAGATTAGTGAGAATGAATTAGAATGGATCGTGCGAATGAATTAGAATTGATCATACGAATGGATTAGAATGGATCGTATGAATGAATTAGACTGGATACATTCGAGCGAATGAATTAGAATGGATCGTACGAATGAATTAGAATGGATTGTACGAATGAATTAGAATGGATCGTGCGAATGGAAAGGATCGTACGAATGAATTAGAATGGATCATACGAATGAATTAGAATGGATCGTACGAATGAATTTGAATGGATACATTTGTGCGAATGAATCTGAATAGATTGTATGAATGAATTAGAATGGATCGTGCGAATGAATTAGAATCGATCGTACGAATAAATTAGAATCGATCGTACGAATGAATTAGAATGGATCGTACGAATGAATTAGATCGTACGAATGAATTAGAATGGATCGTACGAATGAATTAAAATGGATACATTCATACGACTGAATTAGAATGGATCGTGCGAATTAATTAGAATGGATCGTACGAATGAATTTGAATGGATACATTTGTGCGAATGAATCTGAATGGATTGTATGAATGAATTACAATGGATCGTACGAATGAATTAGAATGGATCGTACGAATCAATTAGAATAGCTCATACGAATGAATTAGAATGAATCGTACGAATGAATTAGAATGGTTACATTCGTACGAATGAATTAGAATAGATCGTACGAATAAATTAGAATGGATCGTACGAATGAATAAGAATGGATCATACGAATGAATTAGAATGGATCGTACGAATTAATTAGAATGGATACATTCGTGCGAATGAATTAGAATGAATCGTAGGAATGAATTAGAATGGACCGTACGAATGAATTAGAATGGATCATTTGCACGAATGTATCCATTCTAATTCATTTGCATGATCCATTCTAATTCATTTGTACGATCCATTCTTATTCATTCATACGATCCATTCGAATTCATTCACACAATCCATTCTAATTCATTCGTTCGATCCATTCTAATTCATTCGTACGATCCATTCTAATTCGTTCATATGATCCATTCTAATTCGTTCGTACGATCCATTCTAATTCGTTCGTACGATCCATTTTAATTCATTCGCACGATCCATTCTAATTCATTCGCATGATCCATTCTAATTCTTTCATCTGATCCATTCTAATTCATTCGCACAAATTTATCCATTCTAGTTCATTCGTACGCTCCATTCTAATTCATTCGTACGCTCCATTCTTATTTATCGCGCAAATGTATCCATTCTAATTCATTCGTACGATCCATTCTAATTCCTTCGCACGATCGATTTTAATTCATTCGTATGATCCATTCTAATTCATTCGTACGATCCATTCTAATTCTTTCGTACGATCCATTCTAATTCATTCGCACGATCTATTCTAATTCATTCGTACAATCCATTCTAATTCATTCGTACGATCCATTCTAATTCATTCGCACTAACCATTTTAATTCATTCGTACGATCCATTCTAATTCATTCGTACGATCCATTCTAATTCATTCGTACGATCCATTCTAATTAATTCGCTCGAATGTATCCATTCTAATTCATTCGTACGATCCATTCTAATTCGTTCATACGATCCATTCTAATTCGTTCGTACGATCCATTCTAATCCATTCGTACGATCCATTCTAATCTATTCGTACGATCCATTCTAATTCATTCGTACAAATGAATTAGAATGGATCGTACAAATGAATTAGAATGGATTGTGCGAATGAATTAGAATGGATCGTATGAATGAATAAGAATGGATCGTACGAATGAATTAGAATGGATCGTGCAGATGAATTAGAATGGATACATTCGTGCGAATGAATTAGAATGGATCGTGCGAATGAATTAGAATGGATCGTACGAATGAATTAGAATGGATATATTTGAACGAATAAATTAGAATAGATCATACGAATGAATTAGAATGGATCGTACGAATGAATTAGAATGGATCGTGCGAATGAATTAGAATCGATCGTACGAATGAATTAGAATGGATCGTACGAATGAATTAGATCGTACGAATGAATTAGAATGGATCGTATGAATGAATTAAAATGGATACATTCATACGACTGAATTAGAATGGATCGTGCGAATTAATTAGAATGGATCGTACAAATGAATTTAAATGGATATATTTGTGAGAATGAATCTGAATGGCTTGTATGAATGAATTACAATGGATCGTACAAATGAATTAGAATGGATCATACGAATGAATTAGAATAGATCATACGAATGAATTAGAATGAATCGTACGAATGAATTAGAATGGTTACATTCGTGCGAATGAATTAGAATAGATTGTACGAATGAATTAGAATGGATCGTACGAATAAATTAGAATGGATTGTGCGAATGAATTAGAATGGATCGTACAAATGAATTAGAATGGATCCACCGAATGAGTTAGAATGGATCATACGAATGAATTAGAATGGATCGTACGAATGAATTAGAATGGATTCTGCGAATGAATTAGAATGGACCGTATGAATGAATAAGAATGGATCGTACGAATGCATTAGAATGGATACATTCGTGCGAATGAATTAGAATGGATTCATTCTAATTCATTCGCACGATCCATTCTAATTCATTCGTACGATCCATTCTAATTCATTCGCACGATCCATTCTAATCCATTCGTACGATCCATTCTAATCTATTTGTACGATCCATTCTAATCCATTTGTATGATCCATTCTAATTCATTCGGACGATCCATTCTAATTCATTCATACGATCCATTCTAATTCATTCGCTCGAATGTATCCATTCTAATTCATTCGTTCGATCCATTCTAATTCATTCGTACGATCCATTCAAATTCATTCGCATGATCCATTGTAATTCATTCGTATGATCCATTCTAATTCATTCTCACGAATGTAACCTTGCTAATTCATTTGTATGATCCATTCTAATTCATTCGTACGATCCATTCTAATTCATTCGCACGAATGTATCCATTCTAATGCATTCATACGATTCATTCTAATTCATTCGCACGATCCATTCTAATTCATTCATACGATCCATTCTTATTCATTCATACGATCCATTCTAATTCATTTGTACGAATGAATTAGAATTGATCATACGAATGGATTAGAATGGATCGTGCGAATGAATTAGAATGGATACATTTGTACGAACGAATTAGAATGGATCGTATAAACGAATTTGAATGGATCGTACGAATGAATTAGAATGGATCATAGGAATGAATTAGAATGGATCGTACGAATGGATTAGAACGCATTGTACGAATGAATTAGAATGGATCGTACAAATGAATTAGAATGGATACGTTCATGCGAATGAATTAGAATGGATCGTACGAATGAAGTAGAATAGATCGTGCGAATGAATTAGAATGGATAGTGCGAATGAATTAGAATGGATCGTACGAATAAATTAGAATGGATCCACCGAATGAGTTAGAATGGATCATACGAATGAATTAGAATGGATCGTACGAACGAATTAGAATGAATCGTACGAATGAATTAGAATGGATCATACGAATGAATCGTACGAACGAATTAGAATGAATCTTACGAATGAATTAGAATGTATCTATTCTAATTCATTGAATGAATTAGAATGGATCATACGAATGAATTAGAATGGATCATGCGAATGAATTAGAATGGATTGTACGAATGAATTAGAATGGATACATTCGTGCGAATGAATTAGAATGGATCGTACGAATGAATTAGAATGGATCGTGCGAATGAATTAGAATGAATCGTACGAATGAATTAGAATGGATCGTACGAATGAATAAGAATGGATACATTTGTACGAATAAATTAGAATGGATTGTACGAATGAATTAGAATGGATACATTCTTGCGAATAAATTAGAATGGATCGTATATTCGTGCAAATAAATTAGAATGGATCATACGAATGAATTAGAATGGATCGTGCGAATGAATTAGAATGAATCATACGAATGCATTAGAATGGATCGTACGAATGAATTAGAATGAATCGTACGATCCATTCTAATTCATTCGTCCGATCCATTCTAATTCATTCGTACGAATGTATCCATTCTAATTCATTCGTACAATCCATTCTAATTCATTCGCACGATCCATTCTAATTCATTCGTATGATCTATTCTAATTCATTCTTACGATCTATTCTAATTCATTCGCTTGAATGTATCCATTCTAATTCATTCGTTCGATCGATTCTAATTCATTCGTATGATCCATTCAAATTCATTCGCATGATCCATTCTAATTCATTCGTACGATCCATTCTAATTCATTCTCGTGAATGTAGCCTTTCTAATTCATTTGAATGATCCATTCTAATTCATTTGTACGGTCCATTCTAATCCATTCGTACGATCCATTCTAATCCATTCGTACGATCCATTCCAATTCATTCTCACAAATGTAACCTTTCTAATTCATTTGTACGATCCATTCTAATCCATTCGTACGATCCATTCTAATCCATTTGTACGATCCATTCTAATTCATTCGCACGAATGTAACCATTCTAATTCATTCGTACGATCCATTCTAATTCATTCCTACGATCCATTCTAATTCATTTGCACGAATGTATCCATTCTAATTCATTTGCACGATCCATTCTAATTCATTCGCAAGAATGGATCGTACGAATGAATTAGAATGGATCGTGCGAATGAATTAGAATGAATCGTACGAATGAATTAGAATGGATACATTCGAGCGAATGAATTAGAATGGATCGTACGAATGAATTAGAATGGATCATAGGAATGAATTAGAATGGATCATGCAAATGAAGTAGAATGGATACATTCGTGCGAATGAATTAGAATGGATCGTAGGAATGAATTAGAATGGATCGTACGAATGAATTAAAATGGTTACATTCGAGCGAATGAATTAGAATGGATCGTACGAATGAATTAGAATGGATCACGCGAATGAATTAGAATTGATCATACGAATGAAATAGAATGGATCGTACGAATAAATTAGAATGGATCATACGAACGAATTGGAATCGATCGTATGAACGAATTAGAATGGATCGTACGAATGAATTAGAATGGATCGTACGAATGAATTGGAATTGATACATTCGAGCGAATGAATTAGAATGGATCCTACGAATGAATTAGAATGGATCATAGGAATGAATTAGAATGGATCGTGCAAATGAATTAGAATGGTTCCATTTGTGCGAATGAATTAGAATGGTTACATTTGTGCGAATGAATTAGAATGGATCGTACGAATGGATTAGAATGGATCGTACGAATGGATTAGAATGGATCGTACGAATTAGAATGGATCGTACGAATGAATTAAAATAGATACATTCATACGACTGAATTAGAATGGATCGTGCGAATTAATTAGAATGGATCGTACGAATGAATTTGAATGCATACATTTGTGCGAATGAATCTGAATGGATTGTATGAATGAATTACAATGGATCGTACGAATGGATTAGAATGGATCCATTTTAATTCATTCATATGATCCATTCTAATTCATACCTATGATCTATTCTAATTCATTCGCTCGAATGTATCCATCCTAATTCATTCGTACGATCCGTTCTAATTCATTCTCACGATCGATTCTAATTCATTCGTATGATCCATTCTAATTCATTCGTACGATCCATTCTAATTCTTTCGTACGATCCATTCTAATTCATTCGTACGATCCATTCTTATTCATTCGCACAATTGTATCTATTCCAATTCATTCGTACAATGCGTTCTAATCCATTCATACGATCCATTCTAATCCATTCGTACGATCCATTCTAATCCATTCGCACGAATGTAACCATTCTAATTCATTCCTACGATCCATTCTAATTCATTTGCACGAATGTATCCATTCTAATTCATTTGCACGATCCATTCTAATTCATTCCTATGATCCATTCTAATTCATTCGTACGATCCATTCTAATTCATTCGCTCGAATGTATCCATTCTAATTCATTCCTATGATCCATTCTAATTCATTCGTACGATCCATTCTAATTCATTCGCTCGAATGTATCCATTCTAATTCATTCGTACGATTTATTCTAATTCATTCATACGATCCATTCTAATTCGTTCGTACGATCCATTCTAATTCGTTCGTACGATCCATTCTAATTCATTCGCACGATCCATTCTAATTCATTTGTACGATCCATTTTAATTCATTCGCATGATCCATTCTAATTCATTCGTATGATACATTCGTGCGAATGAATTAGAATGGATCGTATGAATGAATTAGAATGGATCATAGGAATGAATTAGAATGGATCATGCGAATAAATTAGAATGGATCGTACGAATGAATTAGAATGGATCGTGCGAATGAATTAGAATGGATCGTATGAATGAATTAGAATGGTTACATTCGTGCGAATGAATTAGAATGGACCGTACGAATGGATTAGAATGGACCGTACGAATGAATTAGAATGGATACATTCGAGCGAATGAATTAGAATGGGTCATACGAATGAATTAGAATGGATCGTACGAATGGATTAGAATGGATTGTACGAATGGATTTGAATGGTTTAGAATGTACGAATGGATTAGAATGGACCGTACGAATGAATTAGAATGGATACATTCGAGCGAATGAATTAGAATGGGTCATACAAATGAATTAGAATGGATCGTACGAATGGATTAGAATGGATTGTACGAATGGATTTGAATGGATCGTATGAATGGATTTGAATGGATCGTACGAATAGATTAGAATGGATCGTATGAATGAATTAGAATGGATCATACAAATGAATTAGAATGGATTGTGCAAATAAATTAGAATGGATACATTCGAGCGAATGAATTAGAATGGATACATTCGAGAGAATGAATTAGAATGGATATATTCGAGCGAATGAATTAGAATAGATCGTAGGAATGAATTTGAATGGATCATATGAATGAATTAGAATGTATCGTGCGAATGAATTAGAATGGATCGTACAAATGAATTAGAATGGATTGTGCGAATGAATTAGAATGGATCGTACAAATGAATTAGAATGGATCGAACGAATGAATTAGAATGGATACATTCGAATGAATTTGAATGGATCGTACGAATGAATTAGAATGAATCGTACGAATGAATTAGAATGGATTGTGTGAATGAATTAGAATGGATCGTACAAATGAATTAGAATGGATACATTTGTGCGAATGGATCATAGGAATGAATTAGAATGGATCGTACGAATGAATTAGAATAGATTGTACGAATGAATTAGAATGGATACATTCGTGCGAATGAATTAGATTGGATCATACGAATGAATTAGAATGGATCGTACGAATGAATTAGAATGGATACATTCGAGCGAATGAATTAGAGTGGATCGTACGAATGAATTAGAATGGATCATAGAAATGAATTAGAATGGATCGTGCAAATGAATTAGAATGGATATATTCGTGCGAATGAATTAGAATGGATTATACGAATGAATTAGAATGGATCGTGCGAATGAATTAGAATGGATCGTATGAATGGATTAGAATGGATACATTTGTGCGAATGAATTAGAATGGATCGTACGAATGAATTAGAATGGATCGTGCGAATGAATTAGAATGGATCGTACGAATGAATTAGAATGGATCATACGAATGAATTAGAATGGATCATATGAATGAATTAGAATGGTTACATTCGTGCGAATGAATTAGAATGGATCGTACGAATGGATTAGAATGGATCGTACGAATGGATTAGAACGCATTGTACGAATGAATTAGAATTGTTAAATTCATGCAAATGAATTGGAATGGATCGTACGAATGAATTAGAATGGATCGTATGAATGAATTAGAATGGATCGTACGAATGAATTAGAATGGATCGTACGAATGAATTAGAATGGATCATCTGAATGAATTAGAATGGATCGTGCGAATGAATTAGATTGGATACATTCATACAAATGAATTAGAATGGATCATACGAATGAATTAGATTGGATCGTACGAATGAATTAGAATGGTTACATTCGTGTGAATGAATTTGAATGGATCGTACGAATGAATTAGAATGGATCGAACGAATGAATTAGAATGGATACATTCGAGCGAATGAATTAGAATAGATCGTAGGAATGAATTAGAATGGATTATACGAATGGAGTAAAATGGATCAAACGAATGAATTAGAATGGATCGTACGAATGAATAAGAATAGCTCATACGAATGAATGAATCGTACGATCCATTCTAATCCATTCGTACGATCCATTCTAATTCATTCGCACGAATGTAACCATTTTATTTCATTCGTACGATCCATTCTAATTCATTCCTAAGATCTATTCTAATTCATTCGCTCGAATGTATCCATTCTAATTCATTCGTTCGATCCATTCTAATTCATTCGTACGATCCATTCAAATTTATTCGCATGATCCATTCTAATTTATTCGTACGATCCATTCTAATTCATTCTCATGAATGTAACCTTTCTAATTCATTTGTACGATCCATTCTAATTCATTCGTACGATCCATTCTAATTCATTCGTACGATCCATTTGTGGGTGCAAATTTTTGGCAGAAGTTTACCAGACTACCACGGGACCCACTGGCCTTGCCTGGTGGGCCCACGAAGACTACCACGGGACCCACCGGCCCTGCCTGATGGGCCCACGAAGACTACCACGGGACCCACCGGCCCTGCCTGGTGGGCCCACGAAGACTACCACGGGACCCACCGGCCCTGCCCGGTAGGCTCACGAACCTGTGGAATCCCCAAGAAGACGGTAGTGGGGCCCGTCAGCTTTACCTGGAGAATCCCCAGATACGACAGCAGAAAACCGCCATTTTCCACCAGAGAATCCTATAAATAGCAGAGACTTCGAATGTAAATGGATCCAAAAATTCTGATTTCCATTCTGAGATCTGATTTTCAGAACCAGAACTCTAAAATCTCTCAGCTCCCCATCGACCATCTCTCTTTGATCTTCTTCTCTCCTTCGAAGAGATCAGAGCATTTCTTGTGATACTCGGCCTGTCGAGATCATATTAACATAAGTGTTAGGGAATTCGGGTTGCTCCCTATAGCACAGAGACGTAGGCTTCGGCTGAACTCCGAGATCACACCTCGAGTCAACATTCTCTCTGTTTGCATATTAATAGACTTCAACTTCAATCAACAGATCGACCAACAATCTTCGACGTCAAATTCAACTTCAATTGACTGGTGCTGCAAAGTCTTCGGGTCGGCACGAAGATTTTCCCCCACAGTTTGGTGCCGTCTGTGGGATCCGAGTAAAAAGTCGAGCTCTCTCCACTACTACTTGATCGGTTGAGCATACAACCGATCTTGAGAGCCAAACTTCCTCGCCCTCTCAGTTGATCAGACAACTGATCGGACGTCGGCACTCTTGTTGCACCCTTCGCTCTCTGAATGGCGAGGACAAAACACCAGGGTCAACCAGAAAGAAGTAACACTCAACAACAACCTCGTCCTGAGACTCGTTCAATGAGTCAAAGGCTCAACTTCGGACAGCCCCTTGCTGTCCCCGAGATGGGAGTTCGTTCAGGAAGTGGCAGATCTGTCGATCGACCTATCGCCCACCCCGCGCGACAGTCGATTGGGCAAACAACACCAGCTCCTGTTGAAGACCCTCTGTTAACTTACCAAATCTCTGCGGTCGACTTCCAGCTGCTCCAATTGGCGAAGCAAAACGCCAACCTCACCGCCGAAAGGGATGCACTTAAGAGGGCAGCTTCGGAAGCTGGGATCGCTCTTCCTATCCCCTCTACAAGTGAGAGGGTCGATCTTCCTCGACATTCAATTCACTTCGAGCAACGGAGATCAATGGGCACTGCTGCCCTCGAGAGGATCCGACGCGACCCAACTCCCTCCGCTGCCCCCTGGAAGCAAAGTGTTTGGGATCGCCTCGAAGACGAGTCTTCCCAATCGTCTTCTGGCCGCAACTGCGACAAGAGGGCACCTTCAAAGCTCAATATACCAAGGAAGCACCAAATGAAAGGCGCTCCTTCAAAGAGTAGAGTCTCTCCTTCCATTCCACTTCAACGTGGGCTTGGATCGGACCTCCGACATAGACTTCAACCGGCCAATACTTCAGTGCCTGAGCAAGACCTTACGATTTTGCCTCTTGACCCATCTCTAGGTCGAGGACATGGTCGTAGGGATGGATATTCCTCTGCTGGGCCTCTACATCGAAGCCTCTTCGAGTCAACATTTCCAAGGGGATGGAGAACTCCTATCCTCCCTAAATTCAACTGCATACGAGGAGACCCTACTCTCCACATCCTCGCATTCAAGCAAGCTCTAACTCCACACGAAGAAGAAAACAACGTGCTCTGCCGCACCTTCGCAGGAAGTCTTGATGAGCCGTCGCTCGACTGGTATCATAATCTCCGAGCTGGGTCCATTACCCAGTTCGATGTTTTGGCTAAACTCTTTGTGCAGTATTATCAGCTCAATCTGAAGCCCGAGAAGAAGCTCGACTCTCTCTATCAGTTAAGGATGGGTGCTGACGAGACTCTCTGAAGTTTCACTAGGAGGTTTCGCAATGAGCATGCTGCCCTCTCTGAAAGACATCTGGACGATGAAGCCATCATGTTGGCTTTCCAGAACGCTCTCCGCTTCGATCTACACATCTACAACGACTTCATCCGCAATCCCCCTCCTTCTCTGGGTGCTATGTTTGATCGAATTCAGAGAGAGATCGAGGTCGAAGACGATCAAGTCACTCGGAAAGGGCGAGAAACAAAGCGAAGACCTGCTGAGAGAGAAGCTCCAAAGTATGCTGCTAAGGCCCACAATGCTGAAGCAGCAGCCCCTCCAGCCAACAAACGATCAAAGAATGATGGGCGTCGATCTCCGACGAAAACCACTTTCACTGAGTGGAATTTACCAGTCGAACAAATACTCGACCGCATTCAACATGACGAGTATCTTCGGAGGCCCAATCCTCTTCAGCCAAACTCCAAATTCACAGCAAACAAAACAGTCTACTGCGAATTCCATCGAAGTCACGGCCACTCTACCGACCGATGCTATCGGTTGAAGTTCCATCTTGAAGACTTGCTGCGAGAGGGCCACCTCAAGAATTCGTCAGCAACGGGCACAATCAACGTCGAACCTCTACAAAGGGGAAAGAAGTGTGTTGGATACATCAAATCTCTTCCAACCCATCATCTCTCACCGTGAATGCCAATATCTTTGGCATTCATGGATCATTGCACAACCAAGCAGTGACCGGGAAAGAAGTCGATCGGTAAATTCGGCGCATCTTCCATGTTCGATCTACTGCAAATAAAGAAGATACCTAGATCGAGAAGCCCATCGAAGGTCTTGCTTGGCCGTCCATCGTCTTCAACGACACTGATCTTCAAGGAGTTCATACTCCACATCGAGACCCTTTGGTCTTGAAACTCATCATTGACGGAAGCACCATCAATCGGATCCTCGTCGACACCGGAAGTTCTATCGATATTATGTTCTCAGACTGCTTCAAACGTCTGGGACATAAATATCAAAGTCTCGACGTCGTCCCGACCGTGATCACTGGCTTCAACGGCGAACAAAGCATCACGGTGGGCGAATCGAGATTCACTCTGGACCTCAGCCGAGAGACTCGAGTCTCGGTGAGGTTTGCCATCGTCGAAGGGGTCTCCAGTTACAACGCCATCCTCGGGCGACCATTCCTCCATCAGATCAATGCCATCTCCTCCTCTTATCATCAACTACTCAAGTTTGCAACTGGAGAAGGCATCGTCTGCATTCGAGGCGATCAACAAGCTGGAAGATCTTGTGAGGCTGCAGCGGCTAAGACAGATCGCAAGATCAACATCGCTCCTCCAAAGCGGCCACGAGATGAAGCTGGTCCCTCTTCCAAATAGCAATCAAAGGAGATTCCGCTGACCGAACCTCCACCAATCCAATGGGAAGCATCACCTTCAATAGAAGAAATCATCCCAATCAACATAGGCAGCGGAGATCTCTCTCGACAAACTTTCATTGGTACCGGTCTTAGCGATGCAGAAGCGCAAGACATGGTCTCCTTCCTCCAGTCCAATATCGACGTCTTCGCTTGGTGTTTCGAAGACATGCCTGGCATCAATCCAGATGACGCTTGTCACCGACTTGCGATCAAAGAAGAAGTGAAGCCTGTCAAGCAAAAGCCACGCACCATCCGACCAGAGCTACAAGTTGTTGTTCAAGAAGAAATCACCAAGCTACTCGCAGCAGGCTTCATCCGTGAAGTAGAGTATCCTACCTGGATCTCTAATATAGTTGCTGTTCCAAAGAAGAATGGGAAAGTCAGAGTCTGCATCGACTTCACCAACCTCAACAAGGCTTGCCCCAAAGACCCATTTCCCATGCCAAGGATCGATAGACTCGTCGATGCCACTACTGGCCACGAGCTATTGTCTTTCATGGATGGGTATTCTAGATACAATCAAATTCCACTTCATCCAAACGATCAAGAGAAGACTTGCTTCGTGACTAGCCGAGGTCTCTACTGCTACAATGTAATGCCGTTCGGCCTCAAAAATACTGGATCTACCTATCAAAGGCTAGTCACCAAGATGTTCGAAAATCAGATCGGTCGCAACGTCGAAGTATATGTCGATGATCTCCTTACCAAGAGTTTCGTTCGGAGCAAGCATCTTTCCGATCTGGCGGAAACCTTTCAAGTTCTTCGAAAATATCGTATGAAGCTCAATCCAGCTAAGTGCGCTTTCGGAGTTCAATCAGGCAAATTCCTGGGTCACCTTGTGACCAGGAGGGGTATCGAAGCTAATCCCGACCAAATCCGAGCAGTTCTGGATATGCCTTCACCTACAAACCGAAAAGAAGTTCAACGCCTCACTGGAAGGTTAGCAGCACTCAATCGATTTATCTCAAAATCTTCCAATAAGTGTAAGCCTCTCTTCGACAAACTACGAAAGGCAGACACCTCCGGCTGGAGTCCGATCTGTGAAGAAGCATTTCAAAGCATCAAGAAATATCTGGTGCAAGCTCCTATCCTGACGGCTCCACTTCCGAAAGAAGACCTGTGGCTTTATCTTGCCGTGACCGATCAAGCAATCAGCGCGGTTCTAGTCAGTAGAAGAGAAGGCGTCGAGCATCCAATCTACTACATCAGCCATACTCTCCTTCCAGCTGAAACTCGTTACTCAAAAACTGAGAAGGTTATCCTGGCCTTGCTCACTGCATCGCGCCGTCTCCAACCATACTTCGTCTCCCATCAGATCACTGTTATTTCAGAGCACTCGCTCAAAGATATCGTCGACAAAGCTGGTCGAGCTGGTCGAATGACCAAATGGGTGAACGAAATGAGTGCTCTGGGGATTCAGTTCGAACCTCGCACTTCTATCAAAGGTCAAGCTGTTGCTGATTTTCTAGCTGACTTTCCAGTTGAGGACCCCATCGCTTGGGAAGAAGATGTCGACATGCGCTTGGAAGATGAGAATAATCCTCCAATCAATCTTACAACAAAACTTGATCCAAGTCTTGAGGCTATTGCTGCAACTCCTCCATGGAAGTTATACACTGATGGAGCTTCAAGTGCGATCGGCTCGGGAACTGGGATAGTCTTGGTATCCCCCGAACTTGATCATCTCCAGAAGGCCACTCTCCTCGGATTCACTGCCACCAACAACGAAGCCGAATACGAAGCACTTATTTCTGGACTCGAGATGGCAAAATCCCTGGGGGTGGATCGGATTATTGTCTATAGCGACTCTCAGTTGATCATAAGGCAAATCAATAGAGAATATACGGCTCGAGAAGAGAGAATGCAACTCTATTTGGCCTTAGTACGACGTCTTCAACAACGTTTTACTGAGGCCGAATTCATTCAAATCCCAAGAGCAGAGAACCGAGAAGTAGATGCCTTAGCCAATGCTGCCTCAGTTCTGGGAGACTCACTCGGAGGAAGGCAAATACAGATCGATTATCAAGAAGTGCCCAAGACCATCCCCGATCAACAGATCCTTGCTACTACAAAAGGATCTGGGGGTGGAGATCAACTGACATCGATCCTCACTACTACGAGTGAGCTTGAAGACTGGAGACGATCAATTTTCGACTTCTTCGAGCATGGCAAAATGCCGAAAGATTCAAATCAAGCTCGAAAACTTCAAAGGAAGCTCCCATGCTACATTCTGCAAGGAGAAGATTTATATTTCAAATCTCACAATGGGATATTGCTCAAGTGCCTTGGTCCCGAGCAAGCACAGGCAATCCTGATTGATATCCACTCTGGAGCTTGTGGAAATCATTCAGGAGGGAGGTCTCTTGAAGCCAAGACAAAACTACAAGGTTATTACTGGCCTACAATGGCAAAAGATGCTCGACAAGTTGTTCAATGATGTGAGCCATGCCAACGACACGCTCGAGCTATCCATCTCCCTGCAGATGAGCTTCACCAACTATCAAGCCCCTGACCTTTCCATCAATGGGGGTTAGATTTCTTGGGTCCTTTCCCTCCAACTCCGAGCAAGAAGAAGTATTTACTGCTGGCCACTGATTACTTTACCAAATGGGTTGAAGCTGTGCCCCTCTTCCGAGAGACTGACGACGAAGTGATCAAATTCATTCGGCACAACATCTTCTCAAGGTTCGGTACACCTCAAGTTCTTGTTGCTGACAATGGAGCCCAATTTGATTCCGACAAATTCCAAGAGTTCTGTCTGAACAACAGTATCAAGCTATTCTATTCAACTCCAAGATATCCTCAATGCAATGGTCAAGCTGAAGCCTCAAATAGAGCTATTCTTGGTATACTCAAGAAGAAACTCAACGACAAGAAAGGATTGTGGGAACAAGTCCTACCTGAAGTTCTTTGGGGGTATCGCACAACTCCGAGAAGATCAACTGGGTTCTCATCTTTTCGCTTAACATATGGATCGGAAGCAGTACTCCCAACAGAAAATATATCAAGTACTCTGAAAACCAGAGCAGTTGAAGAAGGAATCAATGAAGAGCTTCGGATCAATGATCTAGTCTTCTCTGAAGAACTACGAGACCAAGCTTCCCTTCGTGTGGCCAAGTACCAACAGAAGATCAAACAAGCCTACGACGAGAAAGTCTACAAGAGACAGTTCCCAGTGGGTAGTCTAGTTCTCAGAGCAGTTTTCTACAACACCAAAGAACACAATAGTGGGGAGCTTGCTCCCAACTGGGAAGGTCCATATATCGTTGAATCAGTAGGAGGCAAAGGTTCTTACAGACTAATCACACCAGAAGGAGATAGACTGCCTCGAGCTTGGAATTCTAGGCACCTCAAGATGTTCTATCCATGATGTAAATTCTGTGATAAATAAAGATCTCTTTCAAGTATTCAAATGTGCTAGTGTTCAGCTTTTCAATTCAAGTTCTGAAGCAGTTTCAAGTTATCCATATTCAAATCACCAGGTCTTTTAACAAGTTTGGGTGTTAGAGTTGCGACTCAACCCCTTACTAGCAAATGTTAAAAACTGACCATATTCAAGTTACCAAGTCTTTTTAACAAGTTTGGGTGTTAGAATTGCGACTCAACCCCTTACTGGCAAATGTTAAACTGACTTTCAAATTTCAATATTCAATTTCAATCAATTTCAATATCGTCTAACAGGTTTGGGTGCTTGAGTTGCGACTCAACCCCTCACATTCAAGTGTTACACGAATTCAAGTTCAATTTTCAAGTTACAATAAGTTTGGGTAATTGAGTTGTGACTCGACCCCTTACATTCAAGTGTTTGTATTTACATTCCAATACCATTCAGGACACAGCATTCAAGCACAACATTCAAAGGCATTCAACAAGACATTCAATCTTCAAAACATCAAAAATCTCTATTATCAAAAAATTGATCAAGTACAGGAGTGAGCTGTTACATATCGAAAGTTTACAAGATTCAAACGACAAAAAAGACGACAGAAGATCTCAAGGCTTGGCCACACTTTGCACGCGTGACTTCTCTCCTTCAGATTCGCCACGAGGCTTGCTCGCAACCGAAGCTTTCGAAGATCGGACACTGCTGACATGTGCCCTGAGTGCTTCTGCCGCCTTCTCAGCTGTTTCCTTGTAACTCTTGCACTCAGGCAACGCATGCTCCAACGCCTTCTTGGAAGTCTCCTCTTTGGCAGTAAAAGCAGCGTGTTGAGCAGCAAGTTGTTCTTTCAGCTCCTTGATCTCGTTGGCGCGACCACAGGACACGTCCTCAACCTTGACGATCCGATTCTTCAAGGACTCGAGTTCGTGACTCTGCGCCTCGCAACGGTCCTGCAGCCCCTTGATCTCCAGCTTCCCCTTGCGAAGATCCTCAATCTTGGTCTTGAGAGAGGTCTTCTTCGAAGTCAGGAGCTCCCTCAGCCTATCTCTCTCCTCGCTCACAGCCTTCAGTTCAGCTGTCAAACGAGACACCTCAGAGGCGGCCTCTCGTTCTCCTGCCTTCCTGGAGAGCTTGCTTACAATTCTCAAACAGGCTCCAGTCTGCAGATGGATAAAGAGTTAGAATTATTCTGAAGATACAATTCGAACAATAGATCAAAGCATATGCACATACCACTATTTCAAGCCGATCGAAGGCTTCTTCAAAAGTAGCTTCTGGAAGATTGCAAAGCTTTCGGATCGCGTTAGTGGGATGATTGATGTCAACATCACCCAAACTCCTTATCTTCTTCTTAGCCGGGCCAACAGGTGTACCTACAATCCATGCAGCAATTCTATGTGTTAGTATATTTTCAAGCTTCAAAGACAAGGAAGTCAATCAAAACAGGTTAGTACAGATACCTGAAGCCTCGACTTGAGGAGCCTTTCCCTTCCCACTGTCGGAGCTCTTACCCTTGGGGGTCGATTTCTCCTTGATGGGGGTTGGCTCTGGCAAAGGATGAGGAGTAGCATCACCCACCCGGCTTCCTCTCTCCAAGTGAGCAGGAGAGGGAACATCTCGAGGAGGTGATGCTCCCCCTTCGTCTTCTTGCCCACTCGAGGAGGTGAGCCCTGCCACCATAGCAGCAACTTCCTCCGCCAGAGATCGCAAAGGGGGTGGGGGTTGTTCAACCTCCACACCCCCACTTATTGTCGCCCCTTCGAGACGGGGAACCTCGGGAGGTATTTGATCGAGAGGTGCAGGGTTGCTTCCAACCCCACCACTCCCCGATATCCTAATCTTGAAGCGCAGCGGGTTCTTTTTCAGCTCCCCGAAGTCGTAAGTAGGAATCACCTTGGGGCCATCGCCCATTGCATCCATTACCCCCTCCATTTTGCGAGCCTTTGCCTCATCTATGAGAATCGGCTGCAATTCCTCGTCAGCACCACCAGTGGGGGTGGGAGGAATTTCTTCCTCGCCACCCTCATGTCCTTGACCACCATCAGTGGGGGTGGGAGGAATCTCTTCCTCACCACCCCCATCTTCATCATCCTCATCTTCACCATCATCTTCCTCGTCACTGCCTGTGCCCTCAACATCCTCATCTCCGCCCTCCTCCTCCCTCTCTACCTCCTCTTCTTCATCTTCATCCTTCTTTTTCTCCTCATCCTCCTCCTGTTTGATAGGGATTTTCCTCTTTTTCTTTGCTGGGCCTTGGCGAGGTATCACCAATTTCTCCTCTGAAGGAAGTGTGCGCCTGGCTCCATAAACCTTCTTCTCGAATCGAAGCCTTCTAACAATTTTTCCAGAATGAGGGTCCTCCTCGTAATCGGAGTAGATGACCTCATTATCTTCATAGTGAAGCTTCGATCGGTGGAGGAGGTTGGCCTTGCCATGTCGAACTGGGCAATTCAAAAATTGCTTCCACGATCTAGTCCCACATGTCAACTCCAAGAAGAGGTTGTCAAGGACCCCTACTCGCTCTGGAGGCCAAGAGAGAGCTCCTCCTGTGCAGTACATATCAATCTCTTCATGCACTTTGTATCGGGGAACCTCAGGAACAGACATCGGGGTCCAGGCACCAGACACCGACAACGGCCAGTCAGTGTAAAGCTTATCAGAACCGATAGTGTCAGCGATCGGCCTAAGAGCAGACACACCCGTCAGATAGTAGAATGGGCTGTCTTTCCTCCAGGCCCATCGGTAGTGATAGAAGAAATACCCCAGCTCGATTCGGGCTTCTTCACCTTCAGGGAGGCTGGAGTAGCATTCCCTTAGCTCCTTCTGAAAGTCCGATTCTACGTGACAGAAAGCGTAGATGATCCTCCAGGAGTTCCCAGTGACCTGCCCGGGACAGAGACCGGAGGCGTTTAGCAACCTCGCGGCGAAAGAAAGCAGCGGAAGGCGCAGTCCACAGTTGAGCTGGCCAATTATGACGATGGTTCCCATCACTTGCTCCTTGCTCGCCCACGAGACAAAGATTGTCCGCCTATCAACGCCAAAGGCGGATAAAACTCCAGGGAGCGCTGGTCGAGCCTTTCCTTCTGTGAAAAATGACAGCAACTCCTGCAGCTTCTCCCTCTTGACATCTGTAAGTCTGCTGCCGATGTTGTACCCAAATTCCATCTCCGCCTCCAAAGGTAGCTGCGGGCAGAGGACAAACTTTGCCTTGGGGATCTGCTCTGGCCTTGACGGTGCAGAAGCAAATCCCACTCCTTGATGCCTCTTGCCCAGTTAGCCAAGCTCGATCAATTCTGCCCTGCCTTTGCCTCGGCCCTTCGGAACAGAAGAGACCTCGACAACTTCCTTGCCCTTCCTCTTGGAAGGAACACTCTTCTTCGAATTGCCCGAAGACGCCATTTGACCGATCGAAAGGAGACAAAGAACAAGGGAGAGGAAGCAAAGAGTCTGGACTTCGAAAAATTCTAAAAGCGTGAGGCGAGAATGACAGCGAGAAAGACTTATATATCCAGGGTAAAACGGTACGCAAATCGAGAAGACACGTGTCTTCACCATATCAAATCGCGTGTTTTTGCAGGTACATGTGGCATCCATCCGTAGCAAGCGCTAAATCAGGCGAACAGTCGGACCAGACGAAGCGTCAGACCCATCGGTCCACGTAAACCAACGATTCAAGCAAGCCACCGGTCTAAGTAAACCGGACCGCCGGTTCAAAGCCACATTCCGGCAAACACAAGATTCAAAGAAGAGAAAATCAAACACCATCGATATTCAAGACTGCCAAAAATCAAAGGAGTAGAACAAACTATGCCACTTCGTCAAAAGTACAGGTTCAAGACTCAAACCTTGACCGGCTGATTTTAGCCGAACGGTCAAAAATGACCGATCGGCCAAAATTAACCGATCGGTCGATTTTCTACTAGATCCGGCGAAAAACTGAGGTTTTTTGCCGATCACCCAAACCTTGACCGGCTGATTTTAGCCGAACGGTCAAATATGACCGATCGGCCAAAATCAACCGATCGGTCGATTTTCTACTAGATCCGGCGAAAAACTGAGGTTTTTTGTCGATCACCCAAACCTTGACCGGCTGATTTTAGCCGAACGGTCAAATATGACCGTTCGGCCAAAATCAATCGATCGGTCGATTTTCTACTAGATCCGGTGAAAAACTGAGATTTTTTGCCGATCACCCAAACCTTTACCGGCTGATTTTAGCCGAACGGTCAAATATGACCGTTCGGCCAAAATCAACCGATCGGTCGATTTTCTACAAGATCCGGCGAAAAACTGAGGTTTTTTGCCGATCACCCAAACCTTGACCGGCTGATTTTAGCCGAACGGTCAAATATGACCGTTCGGCCAAAATCAACCGATCGGTCGATTTTCTACTAGATCGGGCGAAAAACTGAGGTTTTTTGCCGATCACCGAAACCTTGACCGGCTGATTTTAGCCGAACAGTCAAATATGACCGTTCGGCCAAAATCAACCGATCGGTCGATTTTCTACTAGATCTGGCAAAAAACCATGTTTTTTGACCGATCACTCAATCCTTGACCGGTTGAAATTGACCGTTCGGTCAAATTTAACCGATCGGTCAAATTTAACCGATCGGTCAAATTTGACCGATCGGTCAAAATTGACCGATCGGTCAAAATCAACCGAACGGTCAAATTTCCACTGGATCGGTCAAAAAACCATGTTTTTTGACCGATCACTCAATCCTTGACCGGTTGAAATTGACCGTTCGGTCAAATTTAACTGATCGGTCAAATTTAACCGATCGGTCAAATTTGACCGATCGGTCAACGAACGGTCAAATTTCCACTAGATCGGTCAAAAAACCATGTTTTTTGACCGATCACTCAATCCTTGTTCGGTTGAAATTGACCGTTCGGTCAAATTTGACCGATCGGTCAAATTTGACCGATCGGTCAAAATTGACCGATCGGTCAAAATTGACCGATCGGTCAAAATCAACCGAACGGTCAAATTTCCACTGGATCGGTCAAAAAACCATGTTTTTTGACCGATCACTCAATCCTTGTTCGGTTGAAATTGACCGTTCGGTCAAATTTAACCGATCGGTCAAATTTGACCGATCGGTCAAAATTGACCGATCGGTCAAAATCAACCGAACGGTCAAATTTCCACTGGATCGGTCAAAAAACCATGTTTTTTGACCGATCACTCTATCCTTGACCGGTCGAAATTGACCGTTCGGTCAAAATTGACCGATCGGTCAAAATTGACCGACCGATCTTTTTTGCACTAACCCTCGGCAAGCTTCTTTGTGCCTTCTTCGACAGGGGATTGTTAAGATTTGCACCAAATCCAAGCCAGCCAGAGCGAACTCTAGCTAACTTGGAGGGGGTAACTGTGGGTGCAAATTTTTGGCAGAAGTTTACCAGACTACCACGGGACCCACTGGCCTTGCCTGGTGGGCCCACGAAGACTACCACGGGACCCACCGGCCCTGCCTGATGGGCCCACGAAGACTACCACGGGACCCACCGGCCCTGCCTGGTGGGCCCACGAAGACTACCACGGGACCCACCGGCCCTGCCCGGTAGGCTCACGAACCTGTGGAATCCCCCAGAAGACGGTAGTGGGGCCCGTCAGCTTTACCTGGAGAATCCCCAGATACGACAGCAGAAAACCGCCATTTTCCACCAGAGAATCCTATAAATAGCAGAGACTTCGAATGTAAATGGATCCAAAAATTCTGATTTCCATTCTGAGATCTGATTTTCAGAACCAGAACTCTGAAATCTCTCAGCTCCCCATCTACCATCTCTCTTTGATCTTCTTCTCTCCTTCGAAGAGATCAGAGCGTTTCTTGTGATACTCGGCCTGTCGAGATCATATTAACATAAGTGTTAGTGAATTCGGGTTGCTCCCTATAGCACGGAGACGTAGGCTTCGGCTGAACTCCGAGATCACACCTCGAGTCAACATTCTCTCTGTTTGCATATTAATAGACTTCAACTTCAATCAACAGATCGACCAACGATCTTCGACGTCAAATTCAACTTCAATTGACTGGTGCTGCGAAGTCTTCGGGTCGGCACGAAGATTTTCCCCCACACCATTCTAATCCATTCGTACGATCCATTCTAATTCATTCGCACGAATGTATCCATTCTAATTCATTTGCACGATCCATTCTAATTCATTCCTATGATCCATTCTAATTCATTCGTACGATCCATTCTAATTCATTCGCTCAAATGTATCCATTCTAATTCATTCGTACGATCCATTCTAATTCATTCGTACGATCCATTCTAATTCATTCGCATGATCCATTCGTACGATCCATTCTAATTCATTCGCACGAATGAATTTGAATGGATCGTACGAATGAAATAGAATGGATCGTACGAATGAATCAGAATGGATACATTCGTGCAAATGAATTAGAATAGATCGTGCGAATAAATTAGAATGGATCGATCGTACGAATGAATTAGAATGGATCGTGTGAATGAATTAGAATGGATCGTACGAATGAATTAGAATTGATCGTACGAATGAATTAGAATGGATCGAACGAATGAATTAGAATGGATACATTCGAGCGAAATGAATTAGAATGGATCATACGATCCATTCTAATTCATTCTCACAAATGTATCCATTCTAATTCATTCGTATGATCCATTCTAATTCATTCGCACGATCCATTCAAATTCATTCGCACGAATATATCCATTCTAATTCACTCGTACGATCCATTCTAATTCATTCGTACGATCCATTCTAATTCATTCGCACGATCCATTCTAATTCATTCGTACGATCCATTAGAATGGATTTGTACGATCCATTAGAATAGATTCGTACGATCCATTCTTATTCAATCGTACGATCCATTCTAATTCATTCGTACAATCCATTCTAACTCAGTCGTATGAATGTATCCATTCTAATTAATTCATTTGCTCGAATGTAACCATTCTAATTCATTCGTGCAAATGTATCCATTCTAATTCATTCATACGAATGAATAAGAATGGATCGTACGAATGGATTAAAATAGATCGTACGAATGGATTGGAATGGATCGTACGAATGAATTAGAATGGATCATACAAATGAATTAGAAAGGTTACATTTGTGAGAATGAATTAGAATGGATCGTACGAATGAATTAGAATGGATCATAGGAATGAATTAGAATTGATCTTGCGAATGAATTAGAATGGATATATTCGTGCGAATGAATTAGAATGGATCGTGCGAATGAATTAGAATAGATCATACGAATGAATTAGAATGGATACATTTGTGAGAATGAATTAGAATGGATCGTACGATCCATTATAATTCATTCCACTCGAATGTGTCCATTCTAATTCATTCGTTCGATCCATTCTAATTCATTCGTACGATCCATTCTAATTCATTCGTACGATCCATTCTAATTCATTCGCACGATCCATTCTAATTCATTCGTACGATCGATCCATTCTAACTTATTCGCACGATCTATTCTAATTCATTCGCACGAATGTATCCAATCTAATTCATTCGTACGATCCATTCTAATTCATTCGTACGATCCATTCAAATTCATTCGTGCGAATGAATTGGAATGGATCGTACGAATGGATCATGCGAATGAATAAGAATGGATCGTACGAATCAATTAGAATGGATCGTACGAATGAATTAGAATGGATACATTCGAGCGAATGAATTAGAATGGATCGTACGAATGAATTAGAATGGATCATAGGAATGAATTAGAATGGATCGTGCAAATGAATTAGAATGGATACATTCATGCGAATGAATTAGAATGGATCGTACGAATGAATTAGAATGGCTACATTCGTGCGAATGAATTAGAATGGATCATAGGAATGAATTAGAACGGATCGTGCGAATGAATTAAAATGGATCGTACGAATGAATTAGAATGGATACCTTCGAGCGGAATGAATTAGAATGGATCGTACGATCCATTCTAATTCATTCTCACAAATGTATCCATTCTAATTCATTCGTACGATCCATTCTAATTCATTCGTTCGATCCATTATAATTCATTCGCACGATCCATTCTAATTCATTCGTAAGATCGATCCATTCTAATTTATTCACACGATCTATTCTAATTCATTCGCACGAATGTATCCATTCTAATTCATTCGTACGATCCATTCTAATTCATTCGTACGATCCATTCAAATTCATTTGTGCGAATGAATTAGAATGGATCGTACGAATGGATCATGCGAATGAATTAGAATGGATCGTACGAATGAATTAGAATGGATCATACGAATGAATTAGAATGGATACATTCGAGCGAATGAATTAGAATGGATCATACGAATGAATTAGAATGGATCGTATGAATGAATTAGAATGGATACATTCGTGCGAATGAATTAGAATAGATCGTGCAAATAAATTAGAATGGATCGATCGTACGAATGAATTAGAATGGATAGTGCGAATGAATTAGAATGGATACATTCGTACGAATAAATTAGCATGGATACATTCTTGCGAATAAATTCGTATGATCATAGGAATGAATTAGAATGGATCGTACGAATGAATTAGAATTGATCGTGCAAATGAATTAGAATGGATACATTCGTGAGAATGAATTAGAATGGATCGTAGGAATGAATTAGAATGGATCGTACGAATGAATTAGAATGGTTACATTCGAGCGAATGAATTAGAATGGATCGTACGAATGAATTAGAATGGATCGTACAAATGAATTAGAATGGATCGTGCGAATGAATTAGAATAGATCGTACGAATGAATTAGAATGCATCGTACAAATAAATTAGAAAGGTTACATTTGTGAGAATGAATTAGAATGGATCGTACGATTCATTCTAATTCATTCGTCCGATCCATTCTAATTCATTCGTACGATCCATTCTAATTCATTCGTACGATCCATTCTAATTCATTCTCACAAATGTAACCTTTCTAATTCATTTGTACGATCCATTCTAATTCATTCGTACGATCCATTCTAGTTCATTCGTGTGATCCATTCTAATTCATTCGTACGAATGTATCCATTCTAATCCATTCGTACGATCATTCGGTGGATCCGTTCTAATTCATTCGTATGATCCATTCTAATTCATTCGTACAAATGTATCTATTCTAATTCATTCGTCCGATCCATTCTAATTCATTCCTACAATCTATTCTAATTCATTCGTACGATCCATTCTAAATTAGAATAGATCATAGGAATGAATTAGAATGGATACATTCGTGCGAATGAATTAGAATAGATCGTGCGAATAAATTAGAATGGATCGATCGTACGATCCATTCTAATTCATTCGTACGATCCATTCAAATTCATTCGCACGATCCATTCTAATTCATTCGTATGATTCATTCTAATTCATTCGTACAATCCATTCTAATTCATTCACACGAATGTATCCATTCTAATTTATTCGTTCGATCCATTCTAATTCATTCGCACGATCCATTCTAATTCATTCGCACGATCCATTCTAATTCATTCATACGATCCATTCTAATTCATTCATACGATCTATTCTAATTCATTCGCATGAATGTGTCCATTCTAATTCATTCACACAATCCAATCTAATTCCAACATACGATCCATTCTAATTCATTCACATGATGTATTCTAAATCATTCGTATGATCCATTCTAATTCATTCGTATGATTCATTCTAATTCATTCGTACAAATGTATCCATTTTAATTCATTCGTACGATCCATTCTAATTCATTCCCACGATCTATTCTAATTCGTTCGTACGATACGATCCATTCTAATCCATTCGTACGATCCATTCTAATTCATTTGCACGATCCATTCTAATTCATTCCTATGATCCATTCCAATTCATTCGCACGATCCATTCTAATTCATTCTCACGAATGTAACCTTTCTAATTCATTTGTATGATCTATTCTAATTCATTCCTACGATCCATTCTAATCCATTCGTACGATCCATTCTAATCCATTCGTACGATCCATTCTAATTCATTCGCACTATCCATTCTAATTCATTCGCACGATCCATTCTAATTCATTCGTACGATCCATTCTAATTCATTCGCACGAATGTATCCATTCTAATTCATTTGCACGATCCATTCTAATTCATTTCTATGATCCATTCTAGTTCATTCGTACGATCCATTCTAATTCATTCGCTCGAATATATCCATTCTAATTCATTCGTACGATCCATTCTAATTCATTCGTATGATCCATTCTAATTCATTTGTACGATCCATTCTAATTAGACAGGTTACATTCGAGCGAATGAATTTGACCCATTCTAATACATTCGTGCGAATGAATTAGAATGGATCGGACGAATGAATTAGAATGGATCGTACGAACGAATTAGAATGGATCGTACGAACGAATTAGAATGGATCGTACGAATGAATTAGAATGGATACATTCGAGCGAATGAATTAGAATGGATCGTACGAATGAATTAGAATGGATCATAGGAATGAATTAGAATGGATCATGCAAATGAATTAGAATGGATACATTCGTGCGAATGAATTAGAATGGATCGTAGGAATGAATTAGAATGGATCGTACGAATGAATTAGAATGGTTACATTCGTGCAAATGAATTAGAATGGATCGTACGAATGGATTAGAATGGATCGTACGAATGGACTAGAATGGATCGTACGAATGAATTAGAATGGATCGTACAAATGAATTAGAAAGGTTACATTCGTGAGAATGAATTAGAATGGATCGTACGAATGAATTAGAATGGATCATGCGACTGAATTTGAATGGATCGTACGAATGAATTAGAATGGATCGAACGAATGAATTAGAATGGATACATTCGAGCGAATAAATTAGAATAGATCATAGGAATGAATTTGAATGGATCGTACGAATGAATTAGAATGGTTACATTCATGCGAATGAATTAGAATGGATCGTACGAATGGATTAGAATGGATCGTACGATCCATTCTAATTCATTCGTACGATTCATTCATTCGTATGAGCTATTCTAATTCATTCGTACGATCCATTCTAATTCATTCGTACGATACATTCTAATCCATTCGTATGATCCATTCTAATTCATTCCTACGATCTATTCTAATTCATTCGCTCGTATGTATCTATTCTTGTTCATTCGTTCGATCCATTCTAATTCATTCGTACGATCCATTCAAATTCATTCGCACGAATGTAACCATTCTAATTCATTCGTACGATCCATTCTAATTCATTCGTATGATCCATTCTAATTCATTTGTACGAATGTATCCATTCTAATTCATTCGCACGATACATTCTAATTCATTCGCACGATCCATTCTAATTCATTCGTACGATCCATTCTAATTCATTCGTACGATCCATTCTAATTCATTTGCATGAATGTAACCATTCTAATTCATTCGTACAATGCGTTCTAATCCATTCGTACGATCCATTCTAATCCATTCATACGATCCATTCTAATTCATTCGCACGAATGTAACCATTCTAATTCATTCGTATGATCCATTCTAATTCATTCGTACGATCCATTCTAATTCATTCGCATGATCCATTCTAATTCATTCGTACGATCCATTCTAATTCATTCGCACAAATGTATCCATTCTAATCCATTCATACGATCCATTCTAATTCATTCGTACAATCCATTCTAATTCATTCGTACGATCCATTCTAATTCATTCGTATGATCCATTCTAATTCATTCGCACGAATATATCCATTCTAATTCATTTGCACGATCCATTCTAATTCATTCCTATGATCCATTCTAATTCATTCATACGATCCATTCTAATTCATTCGCTCGAATGTATCCATTCTAATTCATTCATACGATCCATTCTAATTCATTCGTACGATCCATTCTAATTCATTCGCACGACTGTATCCATTCTAATTCATTCGTACAATCCATTCTAATTCATTCGTACGATCCATTCGAATTCATTCCTATGATCCATTCGCACAAATGTATCCATTCTAATTCATATGTACGATCCATTCTAATTCATTCGTACGATCCATTCTAAATCATTCGTACGATCCATTCAAATTCATTCGCACGATCCATTCTAATTCATTCGTACGATTCATTCGTACGATCCATTCAAATTTATTCAAATGTATCCATTCTAAGTCATTCGTTCGATCCATTCTAATTCATTCGTACGATCCATTCTTATTCATTCGCACAATCCATTCTAATTCATTTGTATGATCCATTCTAATTCATCGCACGATCCATTCTAATTCATTCGCTCGAATGTATCCATTCTAATTCATTCGTTCGATCCATTCTAATTTATCCGTACGATCCATTCTAATTCGTTCGTATGATCCATTCTAATTTATTCGTTCAAATATATCCATTCTAATTCATTCGTACGATCCATTCTAATTCATTCGCACAATCCATTCTAATTCATTTGTATGATCTATTCTAATTCATCGCACGATCCATTCTAATTCATTCGCTCGAATGTATCCATTCTAATTCATTCGTACGATCCATTCTAATGCATTCGTACGATCCATTCTAATTTGTTCGTACGATCCATTATAATTTATTCGTTCAAATATATCCATTCTAATTCATTCGTACGATCCATTCTAATTCATTTGCACGATCCATTCTAATTCATTCGTACGATCCATTCTAATTCATTCGTATGATCAATTTTAATTCATTCGTACAATCCATTCTAATTCAGTCGTATGAATGTATCATACGAATGAATTAGAATGGATCATAGGAATGAATTAGATTGGATCGTGCAAATAAATAGAATGGATACATTCGTGCGAATGAATTAGAATGGATCGTACGAATGAATTAGAATGGATCGTACGAATGAATTAGAATGGATCGTGCGAATGAATTAGAATGGATCGTACGAATGAATTATAATGGATATATTTGAACGAATAAATTAGAATGGATCGTACGAACGAATTAGAATGGATCGTACGAATGCATTAGAATGGATCGTACGAATAAATTAGAATTGATTTATTCGAGCGAATGAATTAGAATGGATTGTGCAATGAATTAGAATGGATCATACAAATGAATTAGAATGGATTGTGCGAATGAATTAGAATAGATCGTATGAATGAATTAGAATGGATCGAACGAATGAATTAGAATGGATACATTCGAGCGAATGAATTAGAATAGATCGTAGGAATGAATTAGAATGGCTCATACGAATGAATTAGAATGGAGAATGAATTAGAATGGATTGTACGAATGAATTAGAATGGATACATTCATGCAAATGAATTAGAATGGATCGTACGAATGAATTAGAATGGATCGTACGAATGAATTAGAATGGATCATATGAATAAATTAGAATAGATACATTCGAACAATCCATTCTAATTCATTTGTACGATCCATTCTAATTCATTCGCTCGAATGTATCCATTCTAATGCATTCGTACGATTCATTCTAATCCATTCGTACGATCCATTCTAATTCATTCGTATGATCCATTCTAATTCATTCGTATGATCCATTCTAATTCATTTGAATGAACGTATCCATTCTAATTTATTCGTACGAATGAATTAGAATGGATTGTACGAATGAATTAGAATGGATACATTTGTGCGAATGAATTAGAATTGATCGTGCGAATGAATTAGAATGGATCGTACGAATGGATTAGACTGGATCGTACGAATGAATTAGAATGGATCGTACGATCGAATTAGAATGGTTATATTCGGGCGAATGAATTAGAATGGATCGTACGAATGGATTAGAATGGATCGTACGAATGAATTAGAATAGATCGTAGGAATGAATTAGAATGGATCGTGCGAATGAATTAGAATGAATCGTACGAATGAATTAGAATGGATCGTATGAATGAATTAGAATGGATCGTGCGAATGAATTAGAATGGATCGTACGAATGAATTTGAATGGATCGTGCGAATGAATTAGAATGGATCATACAAATGAATTAGAAAGGTTACATTCGTGAGAATGACCTAGTATGGATCATACAAATGGATTAGAATGGATCGTGCAAATGAATTAGAATGGATACATTCGTGCAAATGAATTAGAATAGATCGTATGAATGAATTAGAATAGTTCGTACGAATGAATTAGAATGGATACATTTGTACGAATGAATTATAATGGATCGTACGAATGAATTAGAATGGATCGTACGAATGAATTAGAATGGATAGTGCGAATGAATTAGAATGGATTGTACGAATAAATTAGAATGGATTGTACGAATGAATTAGAATAGATCGTGCGAATGAATTAGAATGGATCGTACGAAAGAATTAGAATGGATCGTACGAATGAATTAGAATGGATCATACGTATGAATTAGAATCGATCGTGCGAATGAATTAGAATGGATCGTACAAATGAATTAGAATGGATACATTTGTGCGATGAATAAGAATGGAGCGTACGAATGAATTAGAATGGAACATACGAAGGGATTAGAATGGATCGTACGAATGGATTAGAATGGATCGTACAAATGAATTAGAATGGATACATTCGTGCGAATGAATTAGAATGGATCGTAGGAATAAATTAGAATGGATCGTACGAATGAATTAGAATGGTTACATTCTTGTGAATGAATTAGAATGGATCGTACGAATAAATTAGAATGGATCGTGGGAATGTATTAGAATTGATCATACGAATGAATTAGAATGGATCGTGCGAATGAATTAGAATAGATCGTACGATGCAATCTAATTCATTCATACGATCCATTCTAATTCATTCGTATGATCAATTCTAATTCATTCGCACGATCTATTCCAATTCATTCTCACGAATGTAACCTTTCTAATTCAGTTGTATGATTCATTATAATCCATTCGTACGATCCATTCTAATCCATTCGTACGATCCATTCTAATTCATTCTCACAAATGTAACCTTTCTAATTAATTTGTACGATCCATTCTAATTCATTCTTACGATCCATTCTAATCCATTCGTACGATCCATTCTAATCCATTCGTACGATCCATTCTAATTCATTCGCACGAATATAACCATTCTAATTCGATCGTACGATCCATTCTAATTCATTCGTACGATCCATTCTAATCCATTCGTACGATCCATTCTAATTCATTCGCACGATCCATTCTAATTCATTCGCACAAATGTATCCATTCTAATTCATTCGTACAATCCATTCTAATTCATTCGCATGATCCATTCTAATTCATTCGTACGATCCATTCTAATTCATTTGTACGATCCATTCTAATTCATTCGCACGAATGTATCCATTCTAATTTATTCGTACGATCCATATGGTTACATTTGTGCGAATGAATTAGAATGGATCGTACGAATGGATTAGAATAGATCGTACGAATGAATTAGAATGGATATATTCGAGCGAATGAATTAGAATAGATCGTTGGAATGAATTAGAATGGATCATACGAATGAATTAGAATGGATCGTGCGAATGAATTAGAATGGATTGTATGAAAGAATTAGAATGGATCGTACGAATGAATTAGAATGGATACATAGGAATGAATTAGAATGGATCGTACGAATGGATCGTACGAATGGATTAGAATGGATCGTACGAATGGATTAGAATGGATCGTGTGAATGAATTAGAATGGATCATACAAATGAATTAGAATGGATCGTGCGAATGAATTAGAATGTATCCATTCTAATTCATTCGCACGATCCATTCTAATTCATTCGTATGATCCATTCTAATTCATTCCGACGATCTATTCTAATTCATTCGCTCGAATGTATCCATTCTAATTCATTCGTACAATCCATTCTAATTCATTCGCACGATCCATTCTAATTCATTCGTATGATCCATTCTAATTCATTCCTACGATCTATTCTAATTCATTCGCTCGAATGTATCCATTCTAATTCATTCGTACGATCCATTCTAATTCATTCGTATGATCCATTCTAACTGATTCGGTGGATCCATTCTAATTCATTCGTACGATCCATTCTAAGTCATTCGTATGATCCATTCTAATTTATTCGTACGATCCATTCTAATTCATTCGCACGATCCATTCTAATTCATTCGTACGATCCATTATAATTCATTCGCACAAATGTATCCATTCTAATTCATTCGTACGATCTATTCTAATATATTCATATGATCCATTCTAATTTATTCGTACGATCCATTCTAATTCATTCATACAATCCATTCAAATTCATTCGTACGATCCATTCTTATTCATTCATACGATCCATTATAATTCATTCGCATGATCCATTCTAATTCATTCGTACGATCCATTCTTATTCATTTATACAATCCATTCAAGTTCATTCGTACGATGCAATCTAATTCATTCGCACAAATGTATCTATTCTAATTCATTCGTACAATGCGTTCTAATCCATTCGTACGATCCATTCTAATCCATTTGTACGATCTATTCTAATTCATTCGCACGAATGTAACCATTCTAATTCTAATTCGTTCATACGATCCATTCTAATTCATTCGTACGAATAAATTAGAATGGATACATTCATGCAAATGAATTATAATGGATCGTACGAATGAATTAGAATGGATCATATGAATGAATTAGAATGGATCGTACGAATGAATTAGAATGGATCATATGAATGAATTAGAATAGATACATTCGCACAATCCATTCTAATTCATTCGTACGATCCATTGTAATTCATTCGTACGATCCATTCTAATTCATTCGCACGATCCATTCTAATTCATTCCTATGATCCATTCTAATTCATTCGTACGATCCATTCTAATTAATTCGCTCGAATGTATCCATTCTAATTCATTCGTACGATCCATTATAATTTGTTCATACGATCCATTCTAATTCGTTCGTACGATCCATTCTAATTCGTTTGTACGATCCATTCTAATTCGTTCGTACGATCCATTCTAATTCATTCGTATGATCCATTCTAATTCATTCCTACGATCTATTCTAATTCATTCGCTCGAATGTATCCATTCTAATTCATTCGTTCGATCCATTCTAATTCAATCGTACGATCCATTCAAATTCATTTGTACGATCCATTCTAATACATTTGTACGATCAATTCTAATTCATTCTCACAAATGTATCCATTCTAATTAATTCGTACAATCCATTCTAATTCATTCATACGATCCATTCTAATTCATTCGTATGATCCATTCTAATTCATTCCTACGATCTATTCTAATTCATTCACTCGAATGTATCCATTCTAATTCATTCGTACAATCCATTCTAATTCATTCGCATGATCCATTCTAATTCATTCCTACGATCCATTCTAATTCATTCATATGATCGTATCCATTCTAATTCATTCGTACGATCCATTCTAATTCATTCGTACGATCCATTCTAATGCATTCGTACGATCCATTCTAATTCATTCGCACGATCCATTCTAATTAATTCATACGATCCATTCTAATTCATTCGTATGATCTATTCTAATTCATTCGCACGATCAATTCTAATTCATTCGTACGATCCATTCTAATTCATTCGCACTATCCATTCTAATTCATTCGCACGATCCATTCTAATTCATTCGTACGATCCATTCTAATTCATTCGTATGATCTATTATAATTCATTCGCACGAATGTATCCATTCTAATTCATTTGCACGATCCATTCTAATTCATTCCTATGATCCATTCTAATTCATTCGTACGATCCATTCTAATTCATTCGCTCGAATGTATCCATTCTAATACATTCGTACGATCCATTCTAATTCATTCGCACGAATGTATCATACGAATGAATTAGAATGGATCATGCGAATGAATTAAAATGGATCGTACAAATGAATTAGAATGGATCGTGCGAATGGATATATTTGTGCGAATGAATCTGAATGGATCGTACGAATGAATTAGACTGAATCGTACGAATAAATAAGAATGGATACATTTATGCAAATGAATTAGAATGGATCGTACGAATGAATTAGAATGGATCATACGAATGAATTAGAATGGATCGTACGAATGAATTAGAATGGATCATATGAATGAATTAGAATGGTTACATTCGTGCGAATGAATTAGAATGGATCGTACGAATGGATTAGAATGGATCGTACGAATGAATTAGAACGCATTGTACGAATAAATTAGAATGGATACATTCGTGCGAATAAACTAGAATGGATCGTAGAAATAAATTAGAATGGATCGTACGAATGAATTAGAATGGTTACATTCGTGCGAATGAATTAGAATGGATACATTCGTGCGAATGAATTAGAATGGATCATACGAATGAATTAGAATGGATCGTATGAATGGATTAGAATGGATCGTACGAATGAATTAGAATGGATCGTACGAATGAATTAGAATTAGATCATACGAATGAATTGGAATGCATTCAAATTCATTCGTACGATGCAATCTAATTCATTCGCACAAATGTACCTATTCTAATTCATTCGTACAATGCGTTCTAATCCATTCATACGATCCATTCTAATCCATTCGTACGATCCATTCTAATTCATTCGCACGAATGTAACCATTCTAATTCATTCATATGATCCATTCTATTTCATTCGTACGATCCATTCTAATTCATTCGTTTGATCCATTCTAATTCATTCGTACGGTCCATTCTAATTCATTTGCATGAATGTATCCATTCTAATTTATTCGTACGATCCAGTCTAATTCATTCGTACGATCCATTCTAATTCATTCGCACGAATATATCCATTCTAATTCATTCGTACGATCCTTTCTAATTCATTCGCACGATCCATTCTAATTCTTTCATATGATCCATTCTAATTCATTCGCATGAATGTATCCATTCTTGTTCATTCGTACGCTCCATTCTAACTCATTCGTATGCGCCATTCTTATTCATCGCACAAATGTATCCATTCTAATTTATTCGTACGATCCATTCAAATTCAATCGTATGATCCATTCTAATTCATTCGCACAAATGTATCCATTTTAATTCATTCGTACGATCCATTCTAATTTATTCATACGATCCATTCTAATTCATTCGCACGATCCATTCTAATTCATTCATACGATCCATTCTAATTCATTCGCATGAATATATCTATTCTAATTCATTCGTATGATCCATTCTAATTTATTCACACGATCTATTCTAATTCATTCGTACGATCCATTCTAATTCATTCGCACGATCCATTCTAATTTATTTATACGATCCATTCTAATTCATTCGTACGATCTATTCTAATTCATTCGTACGATCCATTCAAATTCTTTCGTACGAATAAATTAGAATGGATCATACTAATGAATTAGAATGGTTACATTCGTGAGAATGGATCGTACGAATGAATTAGAATGGATCGTGCGAATGAATTAGAATAGATCGTACGAATGAATTAGAATGGATCGTATGAATAAATTAGAAAGGATCGTGCGAATGAATTAGAATGGATCGTACAAATGAATTAGAATAGATCGTGCGAATAAATTAGAATGGATCATACGAATGAATTAGAATAGATATATTCATGCAAATGAATTAGAATGGATCGTATGAATAAATTAGAATGGATCATGCGAATGAATTAGAATGGATCGTATGAATAAATTAGAATGGATCGTACGAATGAATTAAAATGGATACATTTGTGCGAATGAATTAGAATGGATCATACGAATGGATCGTACGAATGAATTAGAATGAATTAGAATAGATCGTACGAATGGATTAGAATGGATCGTACGAATGAATTAGAATGGATTGTGCGAATGAATTAGAATGGATACATTTGTGCGATGAATGAGAATGAAGCGTACGAATGAATTAGAATGGAGCGTACGAATGAACTAGAATGGATACATTCGTAGGAATGAATAAGAATGGATCGTACGAATGGATTAGAATGGTTACATTCATTCGAATGAATTAGAATAGATCATACGAATGAATTAGAATGGATCATACGAATGAATTAGACTGGATCGTACGAATGCATTAGAATGGATCGTACGAATGAATTAGAATGGATACATTCGAGCGAATGAATTAGAATGGATCGTGCGAATGAATTAGAATGGATCGTAAGAATGAATTAGAATGGATCGTACGAATGAATTAGAATGGATCGTACAAATGAATTAGAATGGATCGTACAAATGAATTAGAAAGGTTACATTTGTGAGAATGAATTAGAATGGATCGTACGAATGAAATAGAATGGATCGTACGAATGGATTAGAATGGATCGTACGAATGGATTGTGCGAATGGATAAGAATGGAGCGTACGAATGAATTAGAATGGATCGTACGAACGGATTAGAATGGATCATACGAATGGATTAGAATGGATCGTACGAATGAATTAGAATGGATCATACAAATGAATTAGAAAGGTTACATTCGTGAGAATGAATTAGAATGGATCGTGCGAATGAATTAGAATAGATCGTACGAACGAATTAGAATGGATCGTACGAACGAATTAGAATGGATCGTACGAACGAATTAGAATGGATCGTACGAATGAATTAGAAAAGATACATTTGTGTGAATGAATTAGAATGGATCGTACGAACGAATTAGAATGGATCATACGAATGAATTAGAATGGATTAGAATGGATCGTACGAATGAATTAGAATGGATTAGAATGGATCGTACGAATGAATTAGAATGGATCATGCGAATGAATTTGAATGGATCGTACGAATGAATTAGAATGGATCATATGAACGAATTAGAATGGATCGTACGAATGAATTAGAATGGATCGTGCGAATGAATTAGAATGGATCGTACGAGTGAATTAGAATGGATACATTTGTGCGATGAATTAGAATGGATCGTACGAATGAATTTGAATGGATCGTACGAATGAATTAGAATGGATCGTACGAATGGCATTCGTACGCTCCATTCTAATTCATTCGTACGAATGGATCGTACGAATGGATTAGAACGCATTGTACGAATGAATTAGAATAGATACATTTGTGCGAATGAATTAGATTGCATCGTACGAATAAATTTGAATGGATTGTATGAATGAATAAGAATGGATCGTACGAATGAATTAGAATGGATCATGCGAATGAATTAGAATGGATCGTATGAATGAATAGAATGGATCGTACGAATGAATTTGAATGGATTGTACGAATGAATTAGAATGGATCGTACGAATAAATTAGAATGGATCATATGAATATATTAGAATGGATCGTACGAATGAATTAGAATGGATACATTTGTGCGAATGAATTATAATGGATCGTACGAATAAATTAGAATGGATCGTGCGAATGAA
Organism: Chamaelirium japonicum; assembly: GCA_947650365.1. Lineage (NCBI taxonomy): Eukaryota > Viridiplantae > Streptophyta > Magnoliopsida > Liliales > Melanthiaceae > Chamaelirium > Chamaelirium japonicum. Next base: position 936,330 of record CANTAL010000066.1, on the reverse strand, counting down.
TTAGAATGGATCGTACGAATAAATTAGAATGGATCGTGCGAATGACTTAGAATGGATCGTACGAATGAATTAGAATGGATCCACCGAATGAGTTAGAATGGATCATACGAATGAATTAGAATGGATCGTACGAATGAATTTGAATGGATACGTTCGAGCGAATGAATTAGAATAGATCGTAGGAATGAATTAGAATGGATCATACGAATGAATTAGAATGGATCGTGCGAATGAATTAGAATGGATTGTACGAATGAATTAGAATGGATACATTCGAGCGAATGAATTAGAATAGATCGTTGGAATGAATTAGAATGGATCATACGAATGAATTAGAATGGATCGTGCGAATGAATTAGAATGGATTGTACGAATGAATTAGAATGGATATATTCTAATTCATTCGCACGATCCATTCTAATTCATTTGTATGATCCATTCTAATTCATTCGCACGATCCATTATAATCCATTCGTACGATCCATTCTAATCCATTCGTACGATCCATTCCAATTCATTCCTATGTATCCATTCTAATTCATTCGTACGATCCATTCTAATTCTTTTATACAATCCATTCTAATTCATTCGCACGATCCATTCTAATTCATTCGTATGATCCATTCTAATTCATTCCTACGATCTATTCTAATTCATTCGCTCGAATGTATCCATTCTAATTCATTCGTACGATCCATTCTAATCCATTCGTACGATCCATTCTAATTCATTCGCACGAATGTTTTCTAATTCATTCGCACGAATGTAACCATATGGATCGTACGAATAAATTAGAATGGATACATTCGTGCGAATGAATTAGAATGGATCGTACAAATGAATTACAATGGATCGTACGAATGAATTTGAATGGATCATGCGAATGAATTAGAATGGATTGTACGAATGAATTAGAATGGATACATTTGTGCGAATGAATTAGAATGGATCGTGCGAATGAATTAGAATGGATCGTACGAATGGATTAGAATGGATCGTACGAATTAATTAGAATGGATCGTATGAACGAATTAGAATGGTTACATTCGTGCGAATGAATTAGAATGGATCGTACGAATGGATTAGAATGGATCGTACGAATGGATTAGAATGGATCGTAAGAATGAATTAGAATGGATCGTACAAATTAATTAGAAAGGTTATATTTGTGAGAATGAATTAGAATGGATCGTACGAATGGATTAGAATGGATCGTACGAATGGATTATAATGAATCATACAACTGAATTAGAAAGGTTACATTCGTGAGAATGAATTAGAATGGATCGTGCGAATGAATTAGAATTGATCATACGAATGAATTAGAATGGATCGTATGAATGAATTAGATTGCATCGTACGATCCATTCTAATTCATTCGCATGATCCATTCTAATTCATTCGTATGATCAATTCTAATACATTCCCACGATCCATTCTAATTCATTCGTACGATCCATTCTAATTCATTCACAAGAATGTAACCATTCTAATTCATTCGTACGATCCATTCTAATTTATTCCTACGATCCATTCTAATTCATTCGCACGAATGTATCCATTCTAATTCATTTGCACGATCCATTCTAATCCATTCGTACGATCCATTCTAATCCCTTCGTATGTTCCATTCTAATTCATTCGTACGCTCCATTCTTATTCATCGCACAAATGTATCCATTCTAATTCATTCGTACAATCCATTCTAATTCATTCGCACGATCGATTCTAATTCATTCGTATGATCCATTCTAATTCATTCGTTCGATCCATTCTAATTCTTTCGTACGATCCATTCTAATTCATTCGCACGATCTATTCTAATTCATTCGTACAATCCATTCTAATACATTCGTACAATCCATTCTAATTCATTCGCACTATCCATTCTAATTCATTCGTACAATCCATTCTAATTCATTCGTACGATCCATTCTAATTCATTCGTACAAATGTATCCATTCTAATTCATTCATACGAACTATTCTAATTCATTCATACGATCTATTCTAATTCATTTGCACGAATGTATCCATTCTAATTCATTCGCACGATCCATTCTAATCCATTTGTACAATCCATACTAGGTCATTCTCACGAATGTAACCTTTATAATTCATTTGTATGATCCATTCTAATTCATTCGCACGATCCATTCTAATTCATTCGCACGATCCATTCTAATTCATTCGTACGATCCATTCTAATTTATTCGTACGATTCATTCTAATTCATTCGCACGATCCATTCTAATTCATTCCTACGATCTATTCTAATTCATTCGTACGATCCATTCTAATCCATTCGTACGATCCATTCTAATTCATTCGCACGAATATAACCATTCTAATTCGTTCGTATGATCCATTCTAATTCATTCGTACGATCCAGTCTAATCCATTCGTATGATCCATTCTAATTCATTCGCACGATCCATTCTAATTCATTCGCACAAATGTATCCATTCTAATTCATTCGTACAATCCATTCTAATTCATTCGTACGAATAAATTAGAATGGATACATTCATTCAAATGAATCAGAATGGATCGTACGAATGAATTAGAATGGATCATATGAATGAATTAGAATGGATCGTACGAATGGATTAGAATGAATCGTACGAAAGCATTAGAATGGATACATTCGACCGAATGAATTAGAATGGATCGTACGAATGAATTAGAATGGATTGTTCGAATGTATCTATTCTAATTCATTCATATGATCCATTCTAATTCATTCGTACGATGCATTCTAATTCATTCGTACGATCCATTCTAATTCATTTGCATGAATGTATCCATTCTAATTTATTCGTACGAATGAATTAGAATGGATCATACGAACGAATTAGATTGGATCGTAGGAACGAATGTATTCATTCGTATGATTCATTCTAATTTATTCGTACGATCCATTCTAATGCATTCGTACGATCCATTCTAATTCATTCGTCCGATCCATTCTAATTCAGTCGCATGAATGTATCCATTCTAATTCATTCGTACAATCCATTCTAATTCATTCTCCATTCTAATTCATTCGTATGAGCCATTCTAATTCATTCCTACGATCTATTTTAATTCATTCGCTCGAATGTATCCATTCTAATTCATTCGTTCGATCCATTCTAATTCATTCGTACGATCCATTCTAATTCTATCGCACAATCCATTCTAATTCATTTGTATGATCCATTCTAATTCATTGCACAATCCATTCTAATTCATTCGCTCGAATGTATCAATTCTAATTTATTCGTACGATCCATTCTAATGCATTCGTACGATCCATTCTAATTCGTTCGTACGATCCATTCTAATTTATTCGTTCAATTATATCTATTCTAATACATTCGTACGATCCATTCTAATTCATTCGCACGATCCATTCTAATTCATTCGTACGATCCATTCTAATTCATTCGTACAATCCATTCTAATTCATTCCTATGATCCATTCTAATTCATTCGCACGAATGTATCCATTCTAATTTATTTGCACGATCCAATCTAATTCATTCCTATGATCCAGTCTAATTCATTCGTATGATACATTCATACGACTGAATTAGAATGGATTGTACGAATGAATTAGAATTGACCATACGAATGAATTAGAATGGATCGTACGAATGAATTAGAATGGATCGTGCAAATGAATTAGAATGGATCGTACGAATGAATTAGAATGGATATATTTGAACGAATAAATTATAATGGATCGTACGAACAAATTAGAATGGATCGTACGAATGCATTAGAATGGATCGTACGAAAGAATTAGAATGGATACATTCGAGCGAATGAATTAGAATGGATCGTGCGATGAATTAGAATGGATCATACAAATGAATTAGAATGGATTGTGCGAATGAATTAGAATGGATCGTACGAATGAATTAGAATAGATATATTTGAACGAATAAATTAGAATGGATCAGACGAACGAATTAGAATGGATCGTACGGTTGAATTAGAATGGATCGAACGAATGAATTAGAATGGATACATTCGAGCGAATGAATTAGAATGGATCGTGCGATGAATTAGAATGGATCATACAAATGAATTAGAATGGATTGTGCGAATGAATAAGAATGGATCGTACAAATGAATTAGAATGGATCGAACGAATGACTTAGAATGGATACATTTGAATAAATTTGAATGGATCGTACGAATGAATCGTACGAATGAATTAGAATGGATCGTGCGAATGAATTTGAATGGATCGTACGAATGAATTAGAATGGATCGTACGAATGAACTAGAATGGATCGTACAAATGAATTAGAATGGATACATTTGTGCGAATGGATCATAGGAATGAATTAGAATGGATCGTACGAATGAATTAGAATGGATTGTACGAATGAATTAGGATGGATACATTCGTGCGAATGAATTAGAATGGATCGAACGAATGAATTAGAATGGATCGTATGAATGAATTAGAATGGATACATTCGAGCGAATGAATTAGAATGGATCGTATGAATGAATTAGGATGGATCATAGGAATGAATTAGAATGGATCGTGCAAATGAATTAGAATGGATACATTCGTGCGAATGAATTAGAATGGATCATATGAATGAATTAGAATGGATCGTACGAATGAATTAGAATGGATTCTACGAATGAATTAGAATGGATCGTATGAATGGATTAGAATGGATACATTTGTGCGAATGAATTAGAATGGATCGTACGAATGAATTAGAATGGATCGTGCGAATGAATTAGAATGGATCATACGAATGAATTAGAATGGATCATACGAATGAATTAGAATGGTTACATTCGTGCGAATGAATTAGAATGGATCATACGAATGGATTAGAATGGATCAGACGAATGGATTAGAACGTATTGTACGAATGAATTAGAATGGTTACATTCATGCAAATGAATTAGAATGGATCATACGAATGAATTAGAATGGATCGTACGAATGAATTAGAATGGATCGTGCGAATGAATTAGAATGGATCGTGCGAATGAATTAGAATCGATACATTCGTACAAATGAATTAGAATGGATCGTACGAATGAATTAGAATGGATCGTACGAATGAATTAGAATGGTTACATTCGTGCGAATGAATTTGAATGGATCGTACGAATGAATTAGAATGGATCGAACGAATGAACTAGAATAGATACATTCGAGCGAATGAATTAGAATAGATCGTAGGAATGAATTAGAATGGATCATACGAATGGATTAGAATGGATCGTACAAATGAATTAGAATGGATCGTACGAATGAATTAGAATAGCTCATACGAATGAATGAATCGTACGAATGAATTAGAATGGATCGTACGATCCATTCTAATCCATTCGTACGATCCATTCTAATTCATTCGCATGAATGTAACCATTCTAATTCATTCGTACGATCCATTCTAATCCATTCGTATGATCCATTCTAATTCATTCCTACGATCTATTCTAATTCATTCGCTCGAATGTATCTATTCTAGTTCATTCGTTCGATCCATTCTAATTCATTCGTACGATCCATTCAAATTCATTCGCACGAATGTAACCATTCTAATTCATTCGTACGATCCATTCTAATTCATTCGTACGATCCATTCTAATTCATTTGTACGAATGTATCCATTCTAATTCATTCGCACGATCCATTCTAATTCATTCGCACGATCCATTCTAATTCATTCGTACGATCCATTCTAATTCATTCGTACGATCCATTCTAATTCATTTGCATGAATGTAACCATTCTAATTCATTTGTACAATGCGTTCTAATCCATTCGTACGATCCATTCTAATCCATTCGTACGATCCATTCTAATTCATTCGCACGAATGTAACCATTCTAATTCATTCGTATGATCCATTCTAATTTATTCCTACGATCCATTCTAATTCATTCGCACGATCCATTCTAATTCATTCGTACGATCCATTCTAATTCATTCGCACAAATGTATCCATTCTAATCCATTCATACGATCCATTCTAATTCATTCGTACAATCCTTTCTAATTCATTCGTACGATCCATTCTAATTCATTCGTATGATCCATTCTAATTCATTCGCACGATTATATCCATTCTAATTTATTTGCACGATCCATTCTAATTCATTCCTATGATCCATTCTAATTCATTCATACGATCCATTCTAATTCATTCGCTCGAATGTATCCATTCTAATTCATTCATAGGATCTATTCTAATTCATTCGTACGATCCATTCTAATTCATTCGTACGAATATATCCATTCTAATTCATTCGTACAATCCATTCTAATTCATTCGTACGATCCATTCTAATTCATTCCTATGATCCATTCGCACAAATGTATCCATTCTAATTCATTTGTACGAACCATTCTAATTCATTCGTACGATCCATTCTAATTCATTCGTATGATCCATTCAAATTCATTCGCACGATCCCTTCTAATTCATTCGTATGATTCATTCGTACGATCCATTCAAATTTATTCAAATGTATCCATTCTAAGTCATTCGTTCGATCCATTCTAATTCATTCGTACGATCTATTCTTATTCATTCGCACAATCCATTCTAATTCATTTGTATGATCCATTCTAATTCATCGCACGATCCATTCTAATTTATTCGCTCGAATGTATCCATTCTAATTCATTCGTTCGATCCTTTCTAATTCATCCGTACAATCCATTCTAATTCGTTCGTATGATCCATTCTAATTTATTCGTTCAAATATATCCATTCTAATTCATTCGTACGATCCATTCTAATTCATTCGCACAATCCATTCTAATACATTTGTATGATCCATTCTAATTCATCGCACGATCCATTCTAATTCATTCGCTCGAATGTATCCATTCTAATTCATTCGTACAATCCATTCTAATGCATTCGTACGATCCATTCTAATTTGTTCGTACGATCCATTATAATTTATTTGTTCAAATATATCCATTCTAATTCATTCGTACGATCCATTCTAATTCATTTGCACGATCCATTCTAATTCATTCGTACGAACCATTCTAATTCATTCGTATGATCAATTCTAATTCATTCGTACAATCCATTCTAATTCAGTCGTATGAATGTATCATACGAATGAATTAGAATGGATCATAGGAATGAATTAGATTGGATCGTGCAAATAAATTAGAATGGATACATTCGTGTGAATGAATTAGAATGGATCGTAGGAATGAATTAGAATGGATCGTACGAATGAATTAGAATGGATCGTACGAATGAATTAGAATGGATCGTGCGAATGAATTAGAATGGATCGTACGAATGAATTAGAATGGATATATTTGAACGAATAAATTAGAATGGATCGTACGAACGAATTAGAATGGATCGTACAAATGCATTAGAATGGATCGTACGAATAAATTAGAATTGATACATTCGAGCGAATGAATTAGAATGGATTGTGCAATGAATTAGAATGGATCATACAAATGAATTAGAATGGATTGTGCGAATGAATTAGAATGGATCGTACGAATGAATTAGAATGGATCGAACGAATGAATTAGAATGGATACATTCGAGCGAATGAATTAGAATAGATCGTAGGAATGAATTAGAATGGCTCATACGAATGAATTAGAATGGAGAATGAATTAGAATGGATTGTACGAATGAATTAGAATGGATACATTCATGCGACTGAATTAGAATGGATCGGACGAATGAATTAGAATGGATCGTACGAATGCATTAGAATGGATCGTACGAATGAATTAGAATGAATCATACGAATGAATACATTCGTTCCTACGATCCAATCTAATTCGTTCGTATGATCCATTCTAATTCATTCGTACGAATAAATTAGAATGGATACATTCATGCAAATGAATTAGAATGGATCGTACGAATGAATTAGAATGGATCGTACGAATGAATTAGAATGGATCATATGAATGAATTAGAATAGATACATTCGAACAATCCATTCTAATTCATTCGTACGATCCATTCTAATTCATTCGCTCGAATGTATCCAATCTAATGCATTCGTACGATTCATTCTAATCCATTCGTACGATCCATTCTTATTCATTCGTATGATCCATTCTAATTCATTCGTACGATCCATTCTAATTCATTTGAATGAATGTATCCATTCTAATTTATTCGTACGAATGAATTAGAATGGATTGTACGAATGAATTAGAATGGATACATTTGTGCGAATGAATTAGAATGGATCGTGCGAATGAATTAGAATGGATCGTACTTATGGATTAGACTGGATCGTGCGAATGAATTAGAATGGATCGTACGAACGAATTAGAATGGTTATATTCGTGCGAATGAATTAGAAGGGATCGTACGAATGGATTAGAATGGATCGTACGAATGAATTAGAATAGATCGTAGGAATGAATTAGAATGGATCGTGCGAATGAATTAGAATGAATCGTGCGAATGAATTAGAATGGATCGTACGAATGAATTAGAATGGATCGTGCGAATGAATTAGAATTGATCGTACGAATGAATTAGAATGGATCATGCGAATGAATTAGAATGGATCATACAAATGAATTAGAAAGGTTACATTCGTGAGAATGACCTAGTATGGATCGTACAAATGGATTAGAATGGATCATGCGAATGAATTAGAATGGATACATTCGTGCAAATGAATTAGAATAGATCGTATGAATGAATTAGAATAGTTTGTACGAATGAATTAGAATGGATACATTTGTACGAATGAATTAGAATGGATCGTACGAATGAATTAGAATGGATCGTACGAATGAATTAGAATGGATAGTGCGAATGAATTAGAATGGATTGTACGAATGAATTAGAATGGATTGTACGAATGAATTAGAATAGATCGTGCGAATGAATTAGAATGGATCGTACGAAAGAATTAGAATGGATCGAACGAATGAATTAGAATGGATCATACGAAAGAATTAGAATCGATCGTGCGAATGAATTAGAATGGATCGTACGAATGAATAAGAATGGATACATTTGTGCGATGAATAAGAATGGAGCGTACGAATGAATTAGAATGGAACATACGAAGGGATTAGAATGGATCGTACGAATGGATTAGAATGGATCGTGCAAATGAATTAGAATGGATACATTCGTGCGAATGAATTAGAATGGATCGTAGGAATAAATTAGAATGGATCGTACAAATGAATTAGAATGGTTACATTCTTGTGAATGAATTAGAATGGATCGTACAAATGAATTAGAATGGATCGTGGGAATGTATTAGAATTGATCATACGAATGAATTAGAATGGATCGTGCGAATGAATTAGAATGGATCGTACGATGCAATCTAATTCATTCATACGATCCATTCTAATTCATTCGTATGATCAATTCTAATTCATTCGCACGATCCATTCTAATTCATTCTCACGAATGTAACCTTTCTAATTCAGTTGTATGATTCATTATAATCTATTCGTACGATCCATTCTAATCCATTCGTACGATCCATTCTAATTCATTCTCACAAAAATAACCTTTCTAATTAATTTGTACGATCCATTCTAATTCATTCGTACGATCCATTCTAATCCATTCGTACGATCCATTCTAATCCATTCGTACGATCCATTCTAATTCATTCGCACGAATGTAACCATTCTAATTCGTTCGTACGATCCATTCTAATTCATTCGTACGATCCATTCTAATCCATTCGTACGATCCATTCTAATTCATTCGCACGATCCATTCTAATTCATTCGCACAAATGTATCCATTCTAATTCATTCGTACAATCCATTCTAATTCATTCGCATGATCCATTCTAATTCATTCGTACGATCCATTCTAATTCATTTGTACGATCCATTCTAATTCATTCGCACGAATGTATCCATTCTAATTTATTCATACGATCCATATGGTTACATTCGTGTGAATGAATTAGAATGGATCGTACGAATGGATTAGAATGGATCGTACGAATGAATTAGAATGGATACATTCGAGCGAATGAATTAGAATAGATCGTAGGAATGAATTAGAATGGATCATACGAATGAATTAGAATGGATCGTGCGAATGAATTAGAATGGATTGTATGAAAGAATTAGAATGGATCGTACGAATGAATTAGAATGGATATATGGGAATGAATTAGAATGGATCGTACGAATGGATCGTACGAATGGATTAGAATGGATCGTACGAATGGATTAGAATGGATCGTGCGAATGAATTAGAATGGATCATACAAATGAATTAGAATGGATCGTGTGAATGAATTAGAATGTATCCATTCTAATTCATTCGTACAATCCATTCTAATTCATTCGCACGATCCATTCTAATTCATTCGTATGATCCATTCTAATTCATTCCGACGATCTATTCTAATTCATTCGCTTGAATGTATCCATTCTAATTCATTCATACAATCCATTCTAATTCATTCGCACGATCCATTCTAATTCATTCGTATGATCCATTCTAATTCATTCCTACGATCTATTCTAATTCATTCGCTCAAATGTATCCATTCTAATTCATTCGTACAATCCATTCTAATTCATTCGTATGATCCATTCTAACTCATTCGGTGGATCCATTCTAATTCATTCGTACGATCCATTCTAAGTCATTCGCACGATCCATTCTAATTTATTCGTACGATCCATTCTAATTCATTCGCACGATCCATTCTAATTCATTCGTACGATCCATTATAATTCATTCGCACAAATGTATCCATTCTAATTCATTCATACGATCCATTCTAATATATTCATATGATCCATTCTAATTTATTCGTACGATCCATTCTAATTCATTCGTACAATCCATTCAAATTCATTCGTACGATCCATTCTTATTCATTCATACGATCCATTCTAATTCATTCGCATGATCCATTCTAATTCATTCGTACGATCCATTCTTATTCATTCATACAATCCATTCAAATTCATTCGTACGATGCAATCTAATTCATTCGCACAAATGTATCTATTCTAATTCATTCGTACAATGCGTTCTAATCCATTCGTACGATCCATTCTAATCCATTTGTACGATCTATTCTAATTCATTCGCACGAATGTAACCATTCTAATTCTAATTCGTTCGTACGATCCATTCTAATTCATTCGTACGAATAAATTAGAATGGATACATTCATGCAAATGAATTATAATGGATCGTACGAATGAATTAGAATGGATCATACGAATGAATTAGAATGGATCGTACGAATGAATTAGAATGGATCATATGAATGAATTAGAATAGATACATTCGCACAATCCATTCTAATTCATTCGTACGATCCATTGTAATTTATTCGTACGATCCATTCTAATTCATTCGCACGATCCATTCTAATTCATTCCTACGATCCATTCTAATTCATTCGTACGATCCATTCTAATTCATTCGCTCGAATATATCCATTCTAATTCATTCGTACGATCCATTATAATTCGTTCATACGATCCATTCTAATTCGTTCATACGATCCATTCTAATTCGTTTGTATGATCCATTCTAATTCGTTCGTACGATCCATTCTAATTCATTCGTATGATCCATTCTAATTCATTCCTACGATCTATTCTAATTCCTTCGCTCGAATGTATCCATTCTAATTCATTCGTTCGATCCATTCTAATTCAATCGTACGATCCATTCAAATTCATTCGTACGAGCCATTCTAATACATTTGTACGATCAATTCTAATTCATTCTCACAAATGTATCCATTCTAATTAATTCGTACGATCCATTCTAATTCATTCATACGATCCATTCTAATTCATTCGTATGATCCATTCTAATTCATTCCTACGATCTATTCTAATTCATTCACTCGAATGTATCCATTCTAATTCATTCGTACAATCCATTCTAATTCATTCGCATGATCCATTCTAATTCATTCCTACGATCCATTCTAATTCATTCATATGATCGTATCCATTCTAATTCATTCGTACGATCCATTCTAATTCGTTCGTACGATCCATTCTAATGCATTCGTACGATCCAGTCTAATTCATTCGCACGATCCATTCTAATTAATTTGTACGATCCATTCTAATTCATTCGTATGATCTATTCTAATTCATTGGCACAATCAATTCTAATTCATTCGTACGATCCATTCTAATTCATTCGCACTATCCATTTTAATTCATTCGCACGATCCATTCTAATTCATTCGTACGATCCATTCTAATTCATTCGTATGATCTATTATAATTCATTCGCACGAATGTATCCATTCTAATTGATTTGCACGATCCATTCTAATTCATTCCTATGATCCATTCTAATTCATTCGTACGATCCATTCTAATTTATTCGCTCGAATGTATCCATTCTAATTCATTCGTACGATCCATTCTAATTCATTCGCACGAATGTATCATACGAATGAATTAGAATGGATCATGCGAATGAATTAAAATGGATCGTACAAATGAATTAGAATGGATCGTGCGAATGGATACATTTGTGCGAATGAATCTGAATGGATCGTACGAATGAATTAGACTGAATCGTACGAATAAATAAGAATGGATACATTTATGCAAATGAATTAGAATAGATCGTACGAATGAATTAGAATGGATCATACGAATGAATTAGAATGGATCGTACGAATGAACTAGAATGGATCGTACGAATGAATTAGAATGGTTACATTCGTGCGAATGAATTAGAATGGATCGTACGAATGGATTAGAATGGATCGTACGAATGAATTAGAACGCATTGTACGAATGAATTAGAATGGATACATTCGTGCGAATGAATTAGAATGGATCGTAGGAATGAATTAGAATGGATCGTACGAATGAATTAGAATGGATCGTACGAATGAATTAGAATGGTTACATTCGTGCGAATGAATTAGAATGGATCGTACGAATGAATTAGAATTGATTAGAATGGATACATTCGTGCGAATGAATTAGAATGGATCATACGAATGAATTAGAATGGATCGTATGAATGGATTAGAATGGATCGTACGAATGAATTAGAATGGATCGTACGAATGAATTAGACTTAGATCATACGAATGAATTGGAATGCATTCAAATTCATTCGTACGATGCAATCTAATTCATTCGCACAAATGTATCTATTCTAATTCATTCGTACAATGCATTCTAATCCATTCATACGATCCATTCTAATCCATTCGTACGATCCATTCTAATTCATTCGCACGAATGTAACCATTCTAATTCATTCATATGATCCATTCTATTTCATTCGTACGATCCATTCTAATTCATTCGTTTGATCCATTCTAATTCATTCGTACGATCCATTCTAATTCATTTGCATGAATGTATCCATTCTAATTTATTCGTACGATCCAGTCTAATTCATTCGTACGATCCATTCTAATTCATTCGCACGAATATATCCATTCTAATTCATTCGTACGATCCTTTCTAATTCATTCGCACGATCCATTCTAATTCTTTCATATGATCCATTCTAATTCATTCGCATGAATGTATCCATTCTAGTTCATTCGTACGCTCCATTCTAATTCATTCGTACGCGCCATTCTTATTCATCGCACAAATGTATCCATTCTAATTTATTCGTACGATCCATTCAAATTCAATCGTATGATCCATTCTAATTCATCCGCACAAATGTATCCATTTTAATTCATTCGTACGATCCATTCTAATTTATTCATACGATCCATTCTAATTCATTCGCACGATCCATTGTAATTCATTCATACGATCCATTCTAATTCATTCGCATCAATATATCTATTCTAATTCATTCGTATGATCCATTCTAATTAGAATGGATCATACGAATGGATTAGAATGGATCGTACAAATGAATTAGAATGGATCGTACGAATGCATTAGAATGGATACATTCGTGCGAATGAATTATAATGGATCGTACGAATGAATTAGAATGGAACGTGCGAATGAATTAGAATGGATCATACGAATGAATTAGAATGGATCGTGCGAATGAATTAGAATGGATCGTACGAATGAATTAGAATGGTTACATTCGTGCGAATGAATTAGAATGGATTGTACGAATGGATTAGAATGGATCGTACGAATGAATTAGAATAGATCGTACAAATGAATTAGAAAGGTTACATTTGTGACAATGAATTAGAATGGATCGTACGAATGAATTAGAATGGATCGTACGAATAGATTAGAATGGATCGTACGAATGAATTAGAATGGATCGTATGAATGCATTAGAATGGATACATTCGTGCAAATGAATTAGAATGGATCGTACGAATGAATTAGAATGGATCGTGCGAATGAATTAGAATGGATCGTAGGAATGAATTAGAATGGATTGTGCGAATGAATTAGAATGGATCGTAGGAATGAATTAGAATGGATCGTACGAATGAATTAGAATGGTTACATTCGTGCGAATGAATTAGAATGGATCGTACGAATGGATTAGAATGGATCGTACGAATGGATTAGAATGGATCGTACAAATAAATTAGAAAGGTTACATTTGTGAGAATGAATTAGAATGGATCGTACGAATGAATTAGAATGGATCGTACGAAAGGATTAGAATGGATCATACAAATGGATTAGAATGGATCGTACGAATGAATTAGATTGGATCATACAAATGAATTAGAAAGGTTACATTCGTGAGAATGAATTAGAATGGATCGTACGAATGAATTAGAATGGATCGTACGAAAGAATTTGAATGGATCGTTCGAATGAATTAGAATGGATCGTACGAATGGATTAGAATGGATCGTATGAATGAATTAGAAAGGATCGTACAAATGAATTAGAATGGTCACATTCGTGCGAATGAATTAGAATGGATCGTACGAATGAATTAAAATGGATACATTCATATGACTGAATTAGAATGGATCGTACGAATGAATTAGAATGGATCGTACGAATAAATTACAATGGATCATAGCAATGAATTAGAATGGATCGTACAAATGAATTAGAATGGATCGTGCGAATGAATTAGAATGGATCGTACGAACGAATTAGAATGGATCATACGAACGAATTAGAATGGATCATACGAACGAATTAGAATGGATCGTATGAATGAATTAGAATGGATCGTACGATCCATTCTAATTCATTCGCACGAATGTAACCATTCTAATTCATTCGTACGATCCATTCTAGTTCATTCCTACGATCCATTCTAATTCATTCGCACGAATGTATCCATTCTAATTCATTTGCACGATCCATTCTAATTCATTCCTATGATCCATTCTAATTCATTCGTACGATCCATTCTAATTCATTCGCTCGAATATATACATTTTAATTCATTCGTACGATCCATTCTAATTCGTTCACACGATCCATTCTAATTCGTTCGTACGATCCATTCTAATCCATTCGTACGATCCATTCTAATCCATTAGTACGATCCATTCTAATTCATTCGTATGATCCATTCTAATTCACTCGTATGATCCATTCTAATTCATTCGTTCGATCCATTCTAATTCATTCGCTCGAATGTATCCATTCTAATTCATTTGTATGATCCATTCTAATTCATTCGTACGATCCATTCTAATTTATTCTCACGAATGTAACCTTTCTAATTCATTTGTATGTATCATTCTAATTCATTCGTACGATCCATTCTAATTCATTCGAACGATCCATTCTAATTCATTCGCACGATCCATTCAAATTCATTCGCACGATCCATTCTAATTCATTCGTACGATCCATTCTAATTCATTCGCACGATCCATTCTAATTCATTCGTACGATCCATTCTAATTCATTCGCACGAATGTATCTATTCTAATGCATTCATACGATTCATACTAATTCATTCGCATGATCCATTATAATTCATTCGTACGATCCATTCTAATTCATTCGTCTGATCCATTCTAATTCATTCGCACGAATGTATCCATTCTAATTCATTCGTACAATCCATTCTAATTCATTCGCACGATCCATTCTAATTCATTCGTAGGATCCATTCTAATTCATTCGCACGAATGTAACCATTCTAATTCATTCGTACGATCCATTCTAATTCATTCCTACGATCCATTCTACTTCATTCGCACGAATGTATCCATTCTAATTCATTTGCACGATCCATTCTAATTCATTCCTATAATCCTTTCTAATTCATTCGTACGATCCATTCTAATTCATTCGCTCGAATGTATCCATTCTAATTGATTCGTACGATCTATTCAAGTTCATTCGTACGATCCATTCTAATTCATTCTCACGAATGTAACCTTTCTAATTCATTTGTATGATCCATTCTAATTTATTCGTACGATCCATTCTAATCCATTCGTACGATCCATTCTAATTCATTCACACGAATGTAACTATTCTAATTCATTCGTATGATCCATTCTAATTCATTCCTACGATCCATTCTAATTCATTCGCACGAATGTATTTATTCTAATTCATTTGCACGATCCATTCTAATTCATTCCTATAATCCATTCTAATTCATTCGTACGATCCATTCTAATTCATTCGCTCGAATGTATCCATTCTAATTCATTCGTACGATCCATTCAAATTCGTTCGTACGATCCATTCTAATTCGTTCGTACGATCCATTCTAATTCGTTCGTACGATCCATTCTAATTCATTCGTACGATCCATTCTAATTCATTCGCACTAATGTATCCATTCTAATGCATTCGTACGATTCATTCTAATTCATTCGCACGATCCATTCTAATTCATTCGTACGATCCATTCTTATTCATTCATACGATCCATTCTAATTTATTTGCATGAATATACGATCCATTCTAATTTATTCGCAAGAATGTATCCATTCTAATTCATTCGTACAATCCATTCTAATTTATTCACACGATCCATTCTGATCCATTCGTACGATCCATTCTAATCCATTCGTACGATCCATTCTAATCCATTCGTATGATCCATTCTAATTTATTTGTATGATCCATTTTAATTCATTCGCATGATCCATTCTAATTCATTCGTATGATACATTCATACAATTGAATTAGAATGGATCGTACGAATGAATTAGAATGGATACATTTGAGTGAATGAATTAGAATGGATCATAGGAATGAATTAGAATGGATCCACCGAATGAGTTAGATTGGATCGTACGAATGGATTAGAATGGATCGTATGAATGAATTAGAATGGATCGTACGAATGAACTAGAATGGATACATTCGAGTGAATGACTTAGAATGGATCGTACGAACGAATTAGAATGGATCATAGGAATGAATAAAATGGATCGTGCAAATGAATTAGAATGGATTGTGCGAATGACTTAGAATGAATCGTACGAATGCATTAGAATGGATCCACCGAATGAGTTAGAATGGATCATACGAATGAATTAGAATGGATCGTACGAATGGATTAGAATGGATCGTATGAATGGATTAGAATGGATTGTACGAATGCATTAGAATGGATCGTACGAATGAATTAGAATGAATCGTACGAACGAATTAGAAAGGATCGTACGAACGAATTAGAATGGATCGTATGAACGAATTAGAATGGATCGTACGAATGAATTAGAATGGATACATTCGAGTGAATGAATTAGAATGGATCGTACGACAATTCTAATTCATTCGCACGATCCATTCTAATTCATTCTCACGAATGTAACCTTTCTAATTCATTTGTATGATCCATTCTAATTCATTCGTACGATCCATTCTAATCCATTCGTACGATCCATTCTTATTCATTCGTACGATTCATTCTAATTCATTCGCACGATCCATTCTAATTCATTCGTACGATCCATTCTAATTCATTCGCACGAATGTATCCATTCTAATTTATTCGTACGATCCATTTTAATCCATTCGTACGATCCATTCTAATCCATTCGTACGATCCATTCTAATTCATTCGCATGATCCATTCTAATTCATTCGCACGATCCATTCAAATTCATTCGCACGATCCATTCTAATTCATTAGTACGATCCATTCTAATTCATTTGTACGATCCATTCTAATTCATTCGCACGATCCATTCTAATTCATTTGTGCGAATGTATCCATTCTAATTCATTCGCACGATCCATTCTAATGCATTCGTACGATTCATTCTAATTCATTCGCACGATCCATTCTAATTCATTCGTACGATCCATTCTAATTCATTCGTATGATCCATTCTAATTCATTCGCACGATCCATTCAAATTCATTCGCACGATCCATTCTAATTCATTCGTACGATCTATTCTAATTCATTCACACGAATGTATCCATTCTAATTCATTCGCACAATCCAATCTAATTCAAACGTACGATTCATTCTAATTCATTCACATGATGTATTCTAATTCATTCGTGTGATTCATTCTAATTCATTCCTACGATCTATTCTAATTCATTCGTATGATCCATTCTAATTCATTCATACGAACGTATCCATTCTAATTCATTCGTACGATCCATTCTAATTCATTCGTACGATCCATTCTGTTTGGGGATATTTTTCGCTGGTCCGTGCGGGCCGCCTGCAAGACAAAGAAAAAGCGTAAGAACGGCTGGCTCCCTTAGGAGCGCAGACCCTCCGACGCTCAAGTCAGTCTCAGGTGCACAACGGCGAGCTGAAGTAGACGAAAGTGGTAGGGAAAAGGGTTTCGAACCTGTACTCTGGAGCCTGGGGGTGGGCATTTATAGACATTGGCGACCTACCGTTGTTCGATACGTGGAGATTCTTTCCAGAGCCTTCTAGACCCCCACGTTCTGGCTCGCGTGGGTCTCTGACAGTCCTTGGAACACGCGCCCCTGACATTCTTTGTCGTCGAGCCTGCCAGGCAGTTTGAGTGGGGGAGAGCATCTTTTTTGTTGCTACCAGGTGGCTATTCTGGAATATTCAAGTCTGGGAGGTCTCAAAACTGACTCTGGCGGGCTTCCGTGGACTATAATCATCCACGTAGCTTTAATGGGGTTTCGACACCTGGCAACCCTTATGCCTTTTTACCAGGGCGACCTCAGGGAGGAAGCAAAAGCGAGGTCGCCCTTCATGATTCCGTCCTTTCCTCCACATATATCAAGAGTCGGACCTCGCAGGAGCGACCTCTTCGATAAACAGGGATCCGGGCGATCTAGGGAGTGAGCTCCTTTCCGAGCTGGGGGGGGGGGTGGGGGGGGGGGGGGCGTCTGTGGTGCCAGCGTCATTGTATACATGACGGTCTAACTCCCACTGCCGCTACAGACAAACTCTTGTGCGAGCTAGGGCGGGCTCTTGAGCGAGGATGGGCGAGCTTGGGCGAGCTCCTGAATGAGCTTGATCGAGCTCCTGGGCGAGCTTGGGCGAGCTCCTGGACGAGCTTGATCGAGCTCCTGGGCAAGCTTGACGAGCTCCTGGGCGAGCTCTTTGCCTAGGGCCCCTTCAGCCCAATATGGATCTCGCTCCCTGTCAAGATGATTTGGTGAGCACGGGGGGGGGGGGGGGGGGGGGTGAACTCCTGGACGGGTTCCAGCTACCCCCAACAAGCTTGGGCGAGCTCCTGAACGAGCTTGATCGAGCTCCTGGGCGAGCTTGGGCGAGCTCCTGGACGAGCTTGATCGAGCTCCTGGGCGAGCTTGATGAGCTCCTGGGCGAGCTCTTTGCCTAGGGCCCCTTTAGCCCAATGTGGATCTCGCTCCCTGTCAAGATGATTTGGTGAGCATGGGGGGGGGGGGCGAACTCCTGGGCGGGTTCCAGCTACCCCCAACATTACCCCCTCCTGAGGGAGCGATCAAGGAGACCTTGATGCTTGCTCAGGAGTCTTATTGCACACTCCGGGCGGATCGAGAGCACCAGTCATTGGCGACCTCTATCCTGTGAGCTGCGGGCAACTGCCATGGGCGATCTGCGTCGAGAGTTTTAACACCCAGTATTTCACAAACATCGGGCGGGCTGGGACCATCAGCCGCGAGCGACCTCCTTCCGGTGCGAGCGTGCTACACGCGGTTAGGGTCTGCTTCGGGCGAGCTTCGGGCACCTTCCATGGCGATCTTGTGACTTGGGTATCGCTCCAAATCTCCGACGGTCGTTTCATCTTAAATGCGGTGCGAGGCTCGATGTCGATACAACGAATCTCATCATGAGATCCTGATCGGCACGAGACACGTGTCTCCCCCTCATTTGCTCCTCTCTCTGTCAGTAAAGAACAGTGTCGGCGCCGGCGCAGTTTTTTCCACGCGTGGTCCACATGGCATCTTCTGATTGGAAAGAGGCGAACTGTCGCTTCCACCGTCGGCGTGTCGCCTCGTTGGGCGCGCTTGAGTATTGACTGCGGCCCGATTCACCTGCCTTTCACTTGCCTATAAATAGGGGATGGGGGGCGATTTTTACCGCTGCGTGAAAAACAGCTCTCCCTTCCTCCTTAGCTTTCAGCTCACAGCTCGCTAGCACCCTCTCGCTCTCATGGCTTCCTCTGCTACCGCTTCTTCTTCTGCTGCTGCTGCTGCTGCGTCCTCCCGAGAGGGGCCTCTCAAAGTCGCCCCTCTCTCGGTGCGAGCTCCGGGCTCGGGGGAAGAGGCGCCTCCGAATGAGCCCACCGTCGTCTGGTTTAATGACATCGGGGGTGCGCCCATCCCCGACAGTCTGCGAACCGTGGTGGGCATCCCCCAAGAGCTCGCCATTCTTCCCCTTCCGAGCTCCGAGAGGCCGCTCTCGGGGACCGTGGTTTCCGTGGGGCAGATATGGTCAGGGCTCCGGCTGCCCCTGAACCATCTGGCCAGCGAGCTCCTGGAACTGGCGGGCTTATGCCCCGCCCAGCTTCCGGGAAACTCGTGGGGGATCCTCTATGGGCTTGCTCACATCGAGGAAGCCCTAAACGTGAGGATCCCCCTAGCCTACCTCCTGAAGAAGTGGTTCCTCAAATCGGGACCCGTCTTCAGCGAGGTAGACTGTGGTCTGTTCTACCTCACGGGCCGCTCTGGCGAGGTGCTTCCGTTCACCGCCGTCGTGAACAAGGACCAGTACTGGAAGGCGTACCCATTCGTGATGGACGGTGAATGGCGAGGTCCTCGAGTCGGCGTTCCCTCTCTTCCCGGTAGACCGCCTCTTCCTGTCTTCAAGGAGATCACAGAATACCGGGCAAAGGGGAGAAAGTGCATCGCCGTAGCCCGAGAGAAATCTCTCGACGATGCGATTATGCACTTCTTCAGGGGTCGAACCCTCGAGAAGGTCCTCGCGCCAGACTTTTCCTTCCTCTGGAAGGATCTCCGAACCGGCACCATCACCACCCAGCAGAAGGTGATGCGGAAGAAGGTCGCGGTCTCCCGCCGCGCTGGCGCGACCTCTACTGCGGCCCCGGCGACCTCTGGGGAGGGGACGTCGGCGAAGAAGGGGAAGAAGCGAGCTTCCCCCATCAAGGTCGCCGATAAGGACACGCTCGAGATGCTCCGCGAGGAGGATGTCGCCCAATCGCCACCACCAGCCCGCGAAGCAGCCCCAGGTCAGGCGACCACCCTCTCTATCTTTCCTCCGAGGATCCCAATCCCGGAGCCTCGACGTCGTCTTATCTCTTTTGTCGAGCCCGAGGATCCGCGCGTCGAGCTTCTTCTCAGCATGGCGGAAGTGGAGTCCCCAATG
Organism: Chamaelirium japonicum; assembly: GCA_947650365.1. Taxonomy (NCBI): domain Eukaryota; kingdom Viridiplantae; phylum Streptophyta; class Magnoliopsida; order Liliales; family Melanthiaceae; genus Chamaelirium; species Chamaelirium japonicum. Next base: position 914,711 of record CANTAL010000066.1, on the reverse strand, counting down.
GCTGAAGTGTTGATGCGCGGATTCCCAGGTGATCCTTCTAAGACTTTGTTTGTTGCGGTGATGACCCCAGCGATGGAGGGTGCCTCGCAGAAGAAGAAGAAGAAGAAGAAAGCTCCTTCTGCCTGCCCATCGGGAGAGGACGTCGTCGTTCGAGAGGCTCGTGAAGCCTTCCAGCGAGTCCTCGAGGAGCGGAGGAAGGCCGCCCTCGCAGAGGCGGGCTTGGGATCAGCCGACGATCTCAGCACGACCTCCAGCTCCAACGACGAGGAGCGGGCCTCGAGAGATAAGCCCGCGCCCGCAACTGCGGGGCTTCCCTCGCCCTTCGAGGGACCGGCTCCGCCGAGCTCTCCTCCTGCACCCGCTCCGAGCAAGACTCCGGTACTGGCTGTGCCTGCTCCCAACGCGCCAACGCCCGTGCCCGCTGCTTCCAGCGCGCCTGCACCCATTCCTTCCAGTGCGCCCGCTGCACCGGCTGCGCCTGCTCTCAGTGCGCCCGCTGCTTCCAGTGCGCCCGCTGCACCGGCTGCGCCTGCTCTCAGTGCGCTCGCTGCTTCCAGCGCGCCCGTGCCCACTGCTCCTAGCGCGCCCGTGCCTGCGTCCGCTGCTCCCAGCGTGCCCGCGCCCACTGCTCCCAGCGCGCCCGCGCCCATGGCTCCTAGCACGCCCGCGCCCGCGCCCATTGCTCCCAGCGCGCCCGCGCCCATGGCTACTAGCACGCCCACGCCCGCGCCCGCGCCCGCGCCTATTGCTCCTAGCGCGCCTGCACCCGCTGCTTCCAGCGCGCCCGCGCCCGCTGCTCCCTCCGCGCCCTCTGCTCTCGCGGCTCCTATCCTCCCGGAGGAGCTGGGCGGGCTGGTCTACTGGTCTCCGGACCTGGGGGCCATCCTGGACAATCTTCCGAGCTCAAGCTCGGAAGCCTCGGACCCAGACTTGCCCGGGCAAGGGGGAGCCGCCGCGCCACCCCCTATCAATGAAGGGGGTGCCGGCGCTCAAGGGGTCGAGCCCGCCTCTATCGTTGCCGTTGCGCCTCCCCCGGCTGCCCCGATCGAGGGGGGCCAGGCGGGCTCCTCCTCAGGCAACCCTGAGCGCGCCCCTTAGTACATGCGGGAGATCCTGGGGCGCAACATTTTCGCCCGGACTCCCTATATCATCCTCGTCAACCGGCTCATAGAGGTAAGATTATCTTCGCGCTTCTTTGCCTTAAATCCCTTTCCTGTTCTAATTTTCTTCTAACTCTTAATTGTTTCTCCTTCCCGTAGGTGGAGCGGGTCAGCCGGGCTCTCGCCGATGAGGTCGCTGGCGTTGTGGGGGACACGATCGCCCTCTACGATGACACTCTCCACGGCTCGGAGAGGAGAGTAGACGAGCACATCCACCGGCTTCGCCAGATGGACCAATCCGGCGAGCTCCGAGCTGAGGTGGACCGGCTGCGCCAGCATGCCGCCTCTGTAGATACGGAGGTTGCCTAGCTGCGCCAGCGGGCCGCCACTCTCACCAAGTCGCTAGCCTCGGTCGAGGACGCTCGAGCCCGCGCCCTCGCGGATCTGCAAGAGGCGACCCAAGCCAAGCAGGCCGCCCAGAAGGAAATTTCCGAGCTTCAAAGCCAGGTGCCGGCCTCTAGAGACGAGATCGCGACGCTGAAGGAGGCGCACCGTCAAGATCTGGACTCCCAGTGGAGCCGACTCCAATCGCAGCTCGACGAGCTCCTCCGGAAAGGCGCGCACGACGCTATTGAAAAGTACAAGGCCGAAAGGTCGAAGAAGAGGAAGCGTGGCGATGATGACGGTGCGAGTGCGGGCCCAGCTTAGGCTCTCTCTTGTAACCCCGAGGATGTAATTTAAACAATGAATGATGATCTTTTTGAGCTCGCCTCTGTGTCTTATTCTTCCATGTTTCTTTTCTTTCTTGTGTGAGTCCGCTCATGAGTCCACTCCAAAACCTTTCGCAGCGGCCTTGAGGGTCATACCCCGGGCAAGGCAGCTAATTTCGATTCAATCATTTTGTTTTAAAATATATGCAAACGAAAAACTCGGCATGCTCACTAAAACTCGATAGTCTCTGAGCCCGAAAAAGATAAGCGAACCAAATAACTTCTAAAACTTCCTACACTCAGAGACTTAAATCATTTTTATTTTTGAAGAAAACTAATAAGTGCTAGCTGCCCCCTGCCCGGTTAAATTCCCCCGAAGGTCCTGTTCTCCGGACATGCCCTTAGAGGGGCTATCAAGAGAAGTTCGGGCTACCTGAAAGGGTGGTCGCCCTTCTCAAGTATCCCTGGTTCGCGCCAGGATGCTTCCGTTCATGGCAGGTGAACGCGAAGGATCCTGGTTAGGTTTTGAGTCCTCTAGACAGCGGACTACCCTGGAAATCTCAAGGTTGCTCATTTGCGGCCTCTGAGGATCCCAGTCTTGCTTTAAGTCCGCACAACGGTGGACTGCCCCGGGAATCTCAAGGTCGCCTATTGGCGGCCTCTGAGGGTCCCGGTCTTGCTTTAAGTCCGCGCAACGACGGACTGCCCCGGGAATCTCAAGGTCGCCTACCGACGGCCTCTGAGGATCTCGGTCTTGCTTTAAGTCCGCATGACGGCGGACTGTACTTTTTCGTAGATCAAGCGTGCTCTTGCTATGTCGAACTTCCGGACTGAATTCCTTGGTAAAACCGCCATTGTTCATTCATAACTTCTTCAGAAAATGACTTACAAAAAACCACTGGTCTTATGCATAGAATTTCCAGAGGTGGAAGGCATTCCAAGGTCGTTCTAACAGGTCGCCTTTAGCGGTCATCAACTGGTAAGCCCCCGAGCCTCGCGCTTCACGTACTATATAGGGGCCTTCCTAGTTCGCCGCAAGCTTCCCTGCATTAGGCTCCTGTGTGTTTGCGAACACCTTTCTCATTACCATGTCTCCAGCTTTGAATGCCCGGTGGCGGACTCTTTTGTCGTATGCGCGCTTCATTTCCTGACGGTACCCGGCGAGGTACAGATTGGCACGCTCTCGCCTCTCTTCGAGCTGATCGAGGGAGTCGGCGAGCAGTTTGTCGTTGTCGACCTCCTCCGCCGCCAGCCTTCTTTCCGTGGGCAGCTCGGCCTCTACGGGTAGCACGGCTTCGCAACCAAAAGTGATACTGAAGGGCGACTCGTTAGTTGAGCGACGTGGAGTAGTGCGATAGGCCCACAAGACTCCATCGAGCTCCTGCTCCCACAACCCCTTCTTTCCTTCCAATCTCTTCTTGAGGTTGTCCAGGATTACGCGATTCGTAGCTTCGGCCTGCCCATTGCTTTGGGGGTACCTCGGAGAGGAAAACCTTAGGTCGACTCCATACTCAGCACAAAAGTTCTTGATCAAGCGATTATCGAACTGACGGCCATTGTCGGTGATAAGTACTCGGGGTAGACCAAAACGGCAGAAGATATTCTTCCAAAGGAAATCCTTAACCTGCTTCTCACCTATCTTAGCTAGCGGGACCGCTTCCACCCATTTGGTGAAGTAGTCCGTAGCCACTAAGATGAATTTCTTTTGCCTGGCTGATACGGGGAAAGGTCCAACAATGTCCAGCCCCCATTGACGAAAAGGCCAGGGGCTCGCCAGAGGATGCAGCTCTTCTGCGGGCATATGATTTGTCATGGCGTGCTTCTGGCATTGGATGCAGCTTTGAGCGACCTTCAAAGCGTCTTGCTCCAGGGTGGGCCACCAATATCCTTATCTCCTGATCTTCGCGGCCAGAGACCGCCCGCCGGCATGGTTCCCCAGCTCGCCGGAGTTAATGCTATTTAAAACTTCTTCAGTTTCGGGGTGCTCGATGCAACGAAGATTTGGCCCGCCGAAGGATTTCCTAAAAAGACGACCCCAGCGAATGAGATAGCGACCAGCGCACTTCTCCATTCGCCAAGCTTCTTCTCTGTCTCCCGGGAGCTCGCCCTTTAGGAGAAAGCGGATAATAGGCATGATCCATCCGCCTGGTGACACACCGGCAGACACTTGGTTAACAGCGGGCTCTGCTACTTGGAGCCGAGACTGATTTTGGACTTCGATGAAAATCTGGCGAGCTTCCAATCCTCCCAACAGGGAGGCGGCATTTGCCAGCGCATCAGCCCGCCTGTTATTGGCTCGAGGAATTTGCTCGAAGGAGATCTTTTCGAATTCCACGGCCTTTCCTTTTACCAGATCCATGTAGCCCGCCATTCGCGTATCCCGGGAGGCATAATCTCCATTGATTTGACAAATGATCAGCTGGGAGTCGCTGAAAACCTTCAACCGTTTGGCGCCTACTTCTTGAGCGAGCTCTAGACCAGCCAGTAGCGCCTCATACTCTGCCTCGTTGTTGGTAGCAGCGAAATCTAGCCGGACTGATTTCTCAAGAAGTACCGACTGGGCGATTAGTGCCATCCTGATCCCGGCCCCCAAAGCGTTGGAGGATCCATCGACGAATAATTCCTAGCCCGCCATCTCTGAATGCTTAGTTGGAGGAAGCTCGCCTTGGTTGTCCAAGAACCTCGCCTTCCCAGGGTGTGCCTCAGTTGGCTCATCCTCCTGGTACTGGACCGGTTCTTCTATGGGGAAGTCCGCCAGGAAATCGGCGAGAGCCTGCCCTTTGACAGCAACTCGAGGGACATACTCCAAACCATAGGCAGCGAGCTCGGCGGACCATCGATAGAGCCTGCCGGCTACCGAGGGTCTGGAGAGCGCGCTCTTCAGAGGGTGCTCCGTGATGACTTTGACAGTGTGCGCCGAGAAGTAGGGGTGAAGCTTTCTCGCGGTAAGGACCAAGGCCAGTGCGACCTTATCTATTGGTCGATATCGGAGCTCGGCGGGAAGCATTGTGTGGCTTACAAAATAGACATGCCGCTCTATCTTCGCTTCTTCGACCACGAGGACCCCGCTCACCGCGTTCTCCGTGACCACGAGATATACGCCAAGCTCGGTGCCATCTTTGGGTGACGCTAGGATTGACGGGCTCGCTAGATAGTCCTTGATCTTTTGAAAGGCGCGCTCACATTTTTCATCCCAACAAATGCTCGCTCCTTTTCGCAGTAGCTCGAAAAGAGGTCGGCAATTGTCCGAGGATTTGGAGATGAACCAATTTAGTGCGGCGATTCGCCCGCTCAACCTTTGGACCTCCTGCCTGGTTCTTGGTGCGGGCATTTCGACAAGCGCTCGGATTTGCCCAGGGTCGGCCTCGATCCCCCTGTGGGTGACCAGGTACCCTAGGAATTTCCCCGAAGTCACCCCGAATGCGCACTTTACCGAGTTTAGCCTCATTTGGTACTTTCTCAACACTTCGAAGGTTTCACGGAGATCGGCAACATGCCCCTCTCGCTCTCGACTCTTTATGAGGAGGTCATCTACATAAACTTCGACATTTCTGCCGATCTGATCTTTAAACATCTGAGTGACTAACCTTTGGTAGGTCGCTCCCGTGTTCTTCAGTCCGAACGGCATTACCCGATAGCAGAAAAGCTTCTGGTAGCCCACACCAGAATAGAATGCGGTCTTCTCCTGATCTTCGATATGGAGAGGTATCTGGTTATACCCCGAATATCCATCCATAAAAGATAAGGCCCCAAACCCGACAGCTGCGTCGACCAGCGCGCCTATTCGCGGAAGGGGGAATCCGTCCTTCGGGCTTGCTTTGTTAAGGTCGGAGAAGTCGATGCACACTCTGACCGCTCCGCTCTTCTTGGGCACTGCCACGATGTTGGAGATCCACTCGGGGAAGTGCGCCTCGCGTATAAAGCCAGCTCGCTCTAGCTTATCTATCTCCGCCGCCACTGCAATGGACTTCGCAGCAGGTATATATCGGGCTTTTTGCTTGACCGGTGGGAAGTCTTTCATGGTGTGCAGACGATGACAGGCGACCTCCGGGTCAATCCCTGGCATGTCCGCAAAGCTCCAGGCGAATACGTCACGGTATTCCCTGAGTATGTTGGTTAGGGCCAGGACCTCGTCCTTGGTTAGCGAGGTCCCGAGACTAACAATCCTCGTTCTGTCCTCATCACCGATGTTGACTTCTTGTAGCGGCTCGGCAATGGGAAAACTTCCTCTTTGGGACCCTGGTAGGCGACCTTTCTCCTCGAGCTCAAGATCCATACCGCTCCCACCCGGGGGTGAAGTAGGGGACTTAAGCGAGGAGACCTCTCTCGGGCGTTGAGGGAGCCCGCTCGAGGTGGGCGTTAATTGCTAGGAGGGCGCGGGCCTCTTGGCCTCAGCGACCTCCATATCTACTAGGTGAAAGACGTCCTGCTCGCACCTGGTAGCAGCGACCTGGTCTCCTCGAATTACCACGACCCCTCTATTGGTGGGGAACTTGAGGGCCTGGTGATTTGGCGAGGACACCGCCTTCATCTGCCTCAACCAAGGTCGCCCTAGGATGGCGTTGAAAGCGGACTGCCCATCCACGACCGCGAAGCGGACTTGACGTACCTCCGGGCCCGCCGTCACGGTGAGGGTTATCTCCCCTGCTACCTTAGCGACCTCGCCCGTGAAACCGCTAAGCGAGCCCGTTGAGGGAGACAAATCGATTTGTCTCAATCCCATTCGCTGGAAGGCCGACAAGAACAGGATGTCCACGGTGCTCCCTGGGTCAACCAGGACCAGCCTTACCTCGATGTTCGCCATCATAAGGCGTATGACGAGGGGATCATTGTGGGGGGTAACCACCCCGGCCATGTCCTCTTCCGAGAACCAAATGAAGTCTCGGGCTTCCACCCTTGGTATTTGGAGCAATACAGGGGTTAGAGAAACGAAGAATACCTTCTGAGCCCGCTCTATCTCTCTAACTTGTCGACGAACCTCGTTGCTGGATCTTGGGCCGTTCAGGCACCCGCTGATAGTGTGACAGACCGCCGGCCCTCCCGGGGGAGGTGGAGGCAAGGCGGGCTCAGCGGGCCCCGGGTGATCTCCCTCCCGAGGAGCCCACGTCGGTATCACCTCGAATCTCTTTAGAGGCAAAATAAACTGATCCAAATGGCCTTGGGCGACCAAGTCCTCAAGGTGGTTCTTCAGAGCCCGGCATCTATTGCTGTGATGCCTGGGGCTGCGATGAAAGGCGCACCGCCGCGTGTTGTCGGTAGAGCCGGGCTCCCCGACCTGCAGGGGTGGTGGGTACTGGAAAAAGGGTTCATTCCGGATCTGGTGAAAGACTTGCCCTGGGGAGTGGGTTAACACGGTGAAATCCCGCTCCCCGGGTCCCGGAGGCAGGCGCCAGTTCGCCGGCCTTCCAGCGACCACCGTGGGGACTTCAGCGGGCTGCGCTGCAGGAGTTGCAGGTGGTCCGGGCAATGGTACCACCTCTGGCGCCTCCCGCCTCTCCACGGCTTTAACGACGAGAGGTCACAGAGCCGGAGGGGGCCGCTGCTCAACCGCCTTCCCCTTCCGGTCTAACACCGCATCTTCGAGCTTGATGTGTTGCTGGACAAGGGCGAAGAGCTCGACTATCGTGCGGGGATCTTTGATCACCAGCGCGTCATGAAGTTTGCTTCCCTCGGGGAGGGCGTTCCGGAAAGCGGTCACCGTTGTGCGATCTTGGCCGACCACGTCCTCCGAAGCGAGGTAGGCACTTCGAAAACGCGCCGCGAAGCTTCGAAGGGTTTCGCGGGCTCCCATGGCCAAGGTGAAGAGAGACTCAATCCTCTTAGGGGGCTGCCTGTTGCAGCGGTACTGCTCCAGAAATAGTCTGGAGATAGTAGGGAAGTCTGGAATGGTGCTCGATGGCAGTTTGTGGAACCAGTTTAGCGCCGAGCCAGTCAAGCTACTCGGGAAAGCCCGGCACAAGACATGGTCTTGGTCCCAGAAAAATAACAGCTTCCGGTAAGCCAAGAGATGGTCGACTGGATCTTGCGATCCATCGAACAGTACAAACTTGGGCGGGGTCCAATGGTGAGGGAAACCTCCTTGGTGTACCTCACTCGTGAAGGGCGAGCTACCTCCGTGGACGGCGAGGTCCTCCAGCAGGTCTACAGGCGCGTTAGGTCGCTGCCAGTACCCGGGGATAGCTCCCAAAGGCGGCTGCGCAGGCCCTATGCGGTCATGTACGCTCCCTCGGGGTCCTCCCTCTTGGCGACCTGAGGGGGTTCTTGTGGAGTGACCCCCTCGTCGTCGATCTGCGGGCTCTCTTGGTGCGACAGCGGGTCGATGAGAAGCGGTTGCCTCGCGAGCTCCATGTGGCAAAGCCACCGTGGGTTCCTTCCCCCGTCGCCGATGGCGCGGGTCGCGGTCTCTCTCCAGAGATCTCGCCTCAGATTCATCTGAATCGGCGCTTCTTTCGCGACGTCGGGGAAGGGTTGCTTGCGAGGTCGCCTTGTTGCTTGATCGCTGGGTCACGAGCCTTTGCAATCTTGTAAGCAGGGTTTCCGGCACCCCGCGCACGGCCGCTCTCCCGATCGGGGGTTCCGAGTGGGAATCCTGCCGAGCCGGAATGGTCGTGGGCGGGCGCGATGTTGAAGCTGGTGGTCGCACCGGAGACGCCATCTTCGCCGGCCCGGTCCGTCGACTGGCCGCCGGAACCTGACGCAGTCGCGTCAGTTCCTCCAATATCGCTCGCTGAGTGGCCAACACCTCCAGTAGGAGCTGGTCGCTGAGAGGGACAGGGGGCTGGGGGGTCTCAACAGGAGGTTCGCTGCGCGCAGACCTCGCACGGGTCCTCGGTCGCCTGCGTCCCTTCGTCGCCGGAGCCATCCTTGGGTTACGAGAGCCCCCGGCGCTCAACCGCATGGTCGTGGGCGTCCTCGGAGGAACCAGTCGAAAGATCCCACAGACGGCGCCAAATGTTTGGGGATGTTTTTCGCTGGTCCGTGCGGGCCGTGTTGAGCGGCCAATTTGTGCTAATTATCCTATCATTTTAAAAGCATATATCGTCAGTTTGCTACGTAAAACTTTCATACTACACGTAAACTGTATAATTATCTTTGCACCACTGCATAGTAGACTTTCATACGAACCCAACGGCATATTGGTTCGCTCTTATATATTGCATGCATGAAAAATACGGAGCCCGATAGTCCAAATTATCCTTTTGTCAATAATCGCATTGGAACCTTATTGACGTCATTTCATGTTTGTTTTTCAGGGATTTGACCCGGTTCGCGATGCAGTCAGTTCAAGGGCATCATACTGAAGTATTGGATATTCCCACGATGCTCTGATGGAGGTTGTACAGCTCGTTTGGAGGCCTATTATGAAGAACGATAAAGATAAGGATGTTTGGAAGAATCTAGCCGAGGGAGTACTTCAACAAGTCGCTGCAATGCCGGACTCGAACCAGAAGATGAATGCATGAATACGAAGGAGCGACGATGGATTTGATGATGAATTTGGATGATGGTGACCGAGCTTCCCACGTGACCCCATTGCGCTTGAACCCATTATCCAACCCAAGTCGCCCATAAACCCGTCATAGCCAAGACTTCGATCGAATCGCACAACCCGATTATCTCCCATGCCACCTAATTCCAGCCGCCCGTTCCACCTCTACATCACGTGCATCAACCCCGGCCCGACCCGTTAGCAAGCTTCGGACTCTCTCTACCGTCCCATACAGTTGTCCGATTGCCATCTTTCCATGCATGCAACAACAGTGTATGCATGTTTACCGATACACCCAGTGGCCCAGATCTCCCACTTAATTCCAGCTGTCCGCAGTCCCACCATCACAGCCGTCCGATCCACGTCCGATGGCATGCAACCCAGCACTCCACCTCCCATTGCACGTGACCCAGCGGCCAGCTCTCCCTCTCCTACCCGAGAAACCCATCACAGCCGTCCGTCCAAAACACATGCAGGACCAGCAGCAACCGTCCTTCTCTCCCCCTATCTTCTCTCAACTAAAACCCAGCTGTCCATTGCACCGAACCCACATATATGCATACATGTGAACCAGCTGCATCAGATCACAGCCGCCCGTTACACACAGCCGTCCGATCGGCTTGCATGAACCACCCACTCTCTCTCTCTCTCTTTAAAACCGAACCACCCAGCCATGCAGCCGTCCGATAAGCTCCAGCGCCCAGCCCTCGTGCTCCCTTCCACTTGATCACATCCGCCCGGTTTAATCGAGCCGTCCAGCTGTGCCCGAGTACACCTCCACCGATTTTCTCTCTCTCCGCCTGGTTTTTCTCTCTCTCTCAGCAACCGCGCGTCTCTCTCTTTTCTCCTGGTTTTTCTCTCTCTCTGAAACCGATCTTCTCTCACCCGGGATTCTCTTTCTAACTCTCTCTCTTTCCTTAACCACCTGCACCCGAATCTCTTTCTCTCTCTACCGAACTTGCAGCCCTCTCTCCCGTTCTCTACGTCTTCTCTCTCTTCCCTACCTAGAACGGAGTCCGATACTCTCTCCATCTTTCCTTATCTCTCTAACCCGACCCATGCAAATACGAACGCTCAACCAAGTCACAGCTCTCTCTTTCTCTCTCTCTATCCTATATAAGGGGGGTGGAGGACGAACCTAGGGGGCTGCCATCTACTTTGATCTACAACCCACATCTTCCATCTACCACATATCAGAACACTCGCCACCATCACCATCTTCATCACCACCGGAGCTTTAGACTACCGAACCGAAGGCCATCTTCACCCTCTTCATCATCTCCGAGCCACGTCCACCGCTCTCGAAGCCGCACGTCGCAATCATCGCCGGGTTCATCATCTTCAAAGGAGCATCCGCCATCAGCGCTCGCATGGCCATCCGAGGCTAACCATCCTATTCTAAGACCTGGATGAAGCCCTGTAGTCAGATCTAAACTCTGTTTTTATGTTATTTCTATATTTCCGTTCGTTCAATGAAATATTGTGATCTTATTTATCTCATGAAACCTTGATAGGAATTGCATGCATTAAGTCCGATTTATATGCTCCGTTATTATCAGGGTTTTACAGAGGTCGATTTCATAGTTTTATTCTTCGTTATTACGGAAAGTTTTACGGGAAATTATTACATAGTCTTGGCTTTTGTTATCACTACGAATTTTACGGAGAATTACTCCATCTTATTCCTATGAAGCGAGAAAGATCGCTACATTAGTTCGTCCTAATAATGCTCTATTGAATATCATGCGCGGAGAGAGATTGACTTCGCATCTCCGTGAGAATCCTGGAAATCATATAAAAGTACAGTTTATATCGCTACTTGTGCGGATTCTAGGGCTTAGAATATCGCATCCATATCTGAACTTCCACACTGCACCATATTACCTTAATTAGTTAATCTGCATGTTTTAATCTTGATTAGTTTACTTTTTCACAATCTCATAGAACCAAATCAACAATATTGCTCATTAAGTAACTTAGGTAGATAGATTAATAACCTTAGATTAGATAGTTTCCTCATTAGCAATCCCTGTGGGATCGACCTCGTAATACGTACCGCTCCTACAAAGCGATTCGTGCACTTGCGAGTTATAATTTAGATCAAATTAGCCCTTAATTTAGGATTAGTTTAGATCACATCAAGTTTTTGGCGTCGTTGCCGGGGATTGCAACGGAGCTTTCGAATTTAGGTTATTCTTTACTTGCCTTAGTTAGTTTTATTAGTTTTTGTTAGTTTAATTTTATCTTTAGAGTATATCAGTTTCTTAATCTTTAACGAAAATGACTAACCAAACAATGACCCTTGAAGAATATATGAATCTTACAAGGTCAACAAAATATCAAGATCCATTTTTAATAGTAATGGCCAACTCACATTCACCCCAAGAAATGACCCTAGAGGAGTATATGAACCAAACAAGAACCACTAGCTATCAGGATTGTACAAACTTTTCAACTGAAATAGAATATCCTGAAAGAAATTCACCGATTAGGAGTTTACATGGCCATATACAATATAATTCACCATGCTATAACACACATGATCATAGATGGCAAAATTATCACGATTCTAGATGGAAAAATTTTCAAGATCCAAGTAGGCAATATTATCAAAATTCTTGTTGGCAAAATCATCAAAACTATAGTTGGAAAAATGAATCATCTGCTACTAATTTTCAAGAGCCTTATGATTATATGCCACTAAATGAGAAGACTCTTGAAGATACACTACAAATGTCTATGCGCAATCAACTTATGCAGAACTATCAAGGCAATATACAAGAGCAAATAAACGCTTTCGAAAGAATTGAATCACATTTGAATGTTATTAAGGAAGCAATACTTCGAGATCAACTTCAACCTGAGTCTAACTCCGATGAAGATTATGAGAACATAATTAGCATCTCAGTAGATAATGAAGTTTATGAGGAGACCAAGATGGATATCTCTATAGAAGACGAACTTGCCAAATCTGATTTTCTTAATCCTTTGGAAGATTGTCCGAACAATATTGATGACATTAATACGGATATGATTTTTAAGGATACTAATGATCTCCCATCTAACATTGACGTCATCAATGATAACATTATAGATAGTATAATTGATGAAGAAGCCTATGCTCCCCCCTATGATGATGATGATGAGATTATTAAAGAAAGTAATATTCTCTCATCTAGTTTAAAAGTTACTAATGATAATAAGATCTATGAGATGAATATGATCGATAATCTTATAGAGGACAAGCTTCTTCAATCATCCTCTAATGATCCAGTGGATGACGATCTGACCAATATTATATTTGATGTCACCCATAATCTTCCTTATGATATTAATGATGATCTATTTGCTAAAGAAGTCAATGCTCTCTCAATGAATCTTGAAATTAATGATATCATGACAGATCATTTATCCAGTATCGAAAAATCATACAATAACCTACAAATTTTGCCATCTGAGTTTCAACATACATATTTGGGTGAAGAAGATATATTTTCTGATTTAATTTTTCCTCAATACATCCAAAATCAAAAAATTCAATTTTGCAAACTTTTCAAAGATAATATTGATGATACATGTTGGAATATGGAGTATAATAATGAATCTTATCTTGTTCCATTTAAAAAGAAAATTCATGAAGAACATTATAGGATGAATCCTAAGAAAATAAAGGAGAGTCACGCAGAAACATGTCCAAAGTATACAATAGAATATAATTTCTCAATTGATGACTACTCTCTTTTCTTTTTGAAAATTCCATCTGCAAAAAAATATATTTGTATTATAGCAGTTAATTTTTTTATTTTAATTAGCATCTACTCGTCTTTATTAGTCTGTTTAGTCGCTTTGTTTTTTTTACTTTGTAGTACTAACATTTTACAGGTAACGAGGCTACAAAGAACTTATGAGGTACTATCCACCAAGGGCGGCGCCACAGCTTGGTGAGTGGGGTCAATTGACCCCACTCAATATTAAAATTGCTTTGATTGTACAGGTTTTTATCCTTCAATTTGATTTTTTTGACCCCAGTGACCCCACTGCATGAACCTGACCTCAACCCTCAATACTTACGCCATCAAGTGACGCGTCAGCATCTCACCCATCCGGAGTCCCGGAAGAGCCCATCCTTTTCTCTCTCGAGACTCATGTCCAGCCGCCCTAAAAAAAAATCCCCATCCCCCCTCTCCCCGTCTCCCGTCCGGGCGCCACGTGAGAGCGAGTGCCGAGCAACGTTGACGATACGGGCCTTGCGGCACCGGGCGATCCACGAAATTGGTGACATTGCTAGAAAATTAGTGGAGACAAAGAAGGATATTGTATATCCATTAGTCTATTTGCTTGTGAAATTAGCATTGATTTTACCAGTGGCGACTGCAACGGTAGAGGGAGGTTTTTCAACAATGAAGTACATAAAGAACAGATTACGCAACCGAATGGGAGATCAATGGATGAGCGATTGTTTGGTCACGTATATTGAAAATGACGTGTTTGCTAGTGTTGATAATGAGGCTATTATGCAAAGATTTCAAAATATGAAAACTCGTCGAGAGCAACTGTAATGAGTTTATGTATTTACAAACATTTTTTTTTAGTAAAAAATATTAGTATTAATGTGTTCAACTTTCATTTTATTTATGATTTGAGAAATTTACATCATCTTTAATTTTTATTGAATTATTAAAAATAAATAATAGATATTGACCCCACTGATATAAATTCCTGGAGCCGCCACTGCTATCCACCCTTTAAACTTCGTACTTTTATTTTATATACATGTCATTAAAAAAAAAATGCTATCATCTCATTTATGAGCATGTCTAATTTATACATTGAGGACAATGTATAATTTAAGTTTGGGGGTGTGATGTACCTTGTGATGTACCTTTTGCAAAATCCTGTATGTATTCAATTTCCACAAAATTTTTTTGTTCTCATTTTGAATTTTAAAAAAAAAATTATTTTTTTTTAAAAATAATAGTAATAATGCATCAACTTACGCAGTAGTGGGACAGCTCGGCACATACATCTTCGTGTATGTGTGTCTAGTCTGTAGTCCCCTACCAAAACTACAGCGTTCGTATAGAAATCTGTAGGAATTTGCATTTGCATGTTTTTATTTTCTTTTTCATATTTTAGTTTCTTATCGTATTACTTTTGCCTTCCCTTTCGTTATTTTCAAAAAAAAAAAAATCTATCTATATTTCACCTTTATTTTAGGTTTTGTAATATAATTTTATTGTACTCGAATAGGACTATAAGGCACTTGGTAATCGAGGTATAAAGTCCAAGGATCAGCTAGAAAAAGTATGTCTAATATGGTTCTGACCCTTAGTAACCTTTTTAGAGATTGTCAAAACAAACTAGACTTGACCTTTCACTTCACATCTGGCTTACACCTCTAGGGTCTAGATTCAAAGCTTTCATTTCGGCCTAATAGTCAACTAGAGTCCTGATGAACCATGCGGATCTGGTTCACTTGGTAAAAAAAAAAGTACTATTATAGCTACCAGTGAATTCTAAGGTATAGCGGAAAGGGCTACCTATTAGCATGGTCTAGGACCTAATTATATAAAAGTCTTAACCTGTATGCCCTAGTATGAGTGAAGCCTGGTCGATAGGGTTATGAGAATGATCCTATGGATGTAGAGTGAATCAAATATAAAGGCAACATGAGGATGGCTACCTAACTCATGAGAGCGTTGGCAGCGTGTCATGGGTATAGAGTGCAGCTGGCATGGTACAAGTTAGGAAGGGATATATAATTAGATCCAGAAAAAAATAAGACCGAAGAAAAAAAAAAAAAAAAAAAAAGAGAAAAAAAAAAGGGAAAAAAAAGAAAATAGTGTGAAAGCCGTCGCTATAAATAATGTGGGGAAACTGGAATATCACATATAAAGCCGAAAGGTATTAAGGTGAATATCCACAACTCTCACTAGCCTGTCTAGATTAGCTGGTTTTGACTCAGGTTCTAAGGTCGACTTTGACCGTTCTAGGAGATTGTTAGAATGATATGAATGTAGAGAATCAAACCCCCAGTTGTGTTTAGCCCAGACAGCACCGAGCACTCGAGCATAGTTGACCTTGACCTTTTCTAGCGGGAAACTAATAGTTAGAACCTAAAGTGCTTACTTCGAAAGCCGAAGCTTGGGTTAGATACCTTGTGAGTCTTGTGCCTTAGAAATTCTATTTTTGAGTACTTTTTAATTATTCTACGAAACCGATTTTTCTTATTTCTTATTTATATTTTCAAAAAATAAAAATAAAATAAAATAAAATAAAATAAAATAAAATAAAATAAAATAAAATGTTCGAATTTTGTGGGTAGATTCACTGCAAACCCTCACGAGACAAAACTCGTCCACTGGGGTAACCTAGGGGTTTAACGGCTTGTTGCACATGCTAAGTGTAATCGCGATTCCTGCGAAAGTGAGTTAGGAGTTTTTGTTTTGTCAATTTAGTTTGTTTATTTTTCTTCTCTTTCTCGAGGGCGAGAAAGATTCAAGTTTGGGGGTGTGTTGAGCGGCCAATTTGTGCTAATTATCCTATCATTTTAAAAGCATATATCGTCAGTTTGCTACGTAAAACTTTCATACTACACGTAAACTGTATAATTATCTTTGCACCACTGCATAGTAGACTTTCATACGAACCCAACGGCATATTGGTTCGCTCTTATATATTGCATGCATGAAAAATACGGAGCCCGATAGTCCAAATTATCCTTTTGTCAATAATCGCATTGGAACCTTATTGACGTCATTTCATGTTTGTTTTTCAGGGATTTGACCCGGTTCGCGATGCAGTCAGTTCAAGGGCATCATACTGAAGTGTTGGATATTCCCACGATGCTCCGATGGAGGTTGTACAGCTCGCTTGGAGGCCTATTATGAAGAACGATAAAGATAAGGATGTTTGGAAGAATCTAGCCGAGGGAGTACTTCAACAAGTCGCTGCAATGCCGGACTCGAACCAGAAGATGAATGCATGAATACGAAGGAGCGACGATGGATTTGATGATGAATTTGGATGATGGTGACCGAGCTTCCCACGTGACCCCATTGCGCTTGAACCCATTATCCAACCCAAGTCGCCCATAAACCCGTCATAGCCAAGACTTCGATCGAATCGCACAACCCGATTATCTCCCATGCCACCTAATTCCAGCTGCCCGTTCCACCTCTACATCACGTGCATCAACCCCGGCCCGACTCGTTAGCAAGCTTCGGACTCTCTCTACCGTCCCATACAGTTGTCCGATTGCCATCTTTCCATGCATGCAACAACAGTGTATGCATGTTTACCGATACACCCAGTGGCCCAGATCTCCCACTTAATTCCAGCCGTCCGCAGTCCCACCATCACAGCCGTCCGATCCACGTCCGATGGCATGCAACCCAGCACTCCACCTCCCATTGCACGTGACCCAGCGGCCAGCTCTCCCTCTCCTACCCGAGAAACCCATCACAGCCGTCCGTCCAAAACACATGCAGGACCAGCAGCAACCGTCCTTCTCTCCCCCTATCTTCTCTCAACTAAAACCCAGCTGTCCATTGCACCGAACCCACATATATGCATGCATGTGAACCAGCTGCATCAGATCACAGCCGCCCGTTACACACAGCCGTCCGATCGGCTTGCATGAACCACCCACTCTCTCTCTCTCTCTTTAAAACCGAACCACCCAGCCATGCAGCCGTCCGATAAGCTCCAGCGCCCAGCCCTCGTGCTCCCTTCCACTTGATCACATCCGCCCGGTTTAATCGAGCCGTCCAGCTGTGCCCGAGTACACCTCCACCGATTTTCTCTCTCTCCGCCTGGTTTTTCTCTCTCTCTTAGCAACCGCGCGTCTCTCTCTTTTCTCCTGGTTTTTCTCTCTCTCTGAAACCGATCTTCTCTCACCCGGGATTCTCTTTCTAACTCTCTCTCTTTCCTTAACCACCTGCACCCGAATCTCTTTCTCTCTCTACCGAACTTGCAGCCCTCTCTCCCGTTCTCTACGTCTTCTCTCTCTTCCCTACCTAGAACGGAGTCCGATACTCTCTCCATCTTTCCTTATCTCTCTAACCCGACCCATGCAAATACGAACGCTCAACCAAGTCACAGCTCTCTCTTTCTCTCTCTCTATCCTATATAAGGGGGGTGGAGGACGAACCTAGGGGGCTGCCATCTACTTTGATCTACAACCCACATCTTCCATCTACCACATATCAGAACACTCGCCACCATCACCATCTTCATCACCACCGGAGCTTTAGACTACCGAACCGAAGGCCATCTTCACCCTCTTCATCATCTCCGAGCCACGTCCACCGCTCTCGAAGCCGCACGTCGCAATCATCGCCGGGTTCGTCATCTTCAAAGGAGCATCCGCCATCAGCGCTCGCATGGCCATCCGAGGCTAACCATCCTATTCTAAGACCTGGATGAAGCCCTGTAGTCAGATCTAAACTCTGTTTTTATGTTATTTCTATATTTCCGTTCGTTCAATGAAATATTGTGATCTTATTTATCTCATGAAACCTTGATAGGAATTGCATGCATTAAGTCCGATTTATATGCTCCGTTATTATCAGGGTTTTACAGAGGTCGATTTCATAGTTTTATTCTTCGTTATTACGGAAAGTTTTACGGGAAATTATTACATAGTCTTGGCTTTTGTTATCACTACGAATTTTACGGAGAATTACTCCATCTTATTCCTATGAAGCGAGAAAGATCGCTACATTAGTTCGTCCTAATAATGCTCTATTGAATATCATGCGCGGAGAGAGATTGACTTCGCATCTCCGTGAGAATCCTGGAAATCATATAAAAGTACAGTTTATATCGCTACTTGTGCGGATTCTAGGGCTTAGAATATCGCATCCATATCTGAACTTCCACACTGCACCATATTACCTTAATTAGTTAATCTGCATGTTTTAATCTTGATTAGTTTACTTTTTCACAATCTCATAGAACCAAATCAACAATATTGCTCATTAAGTAACTTAGGTAGATAGATTAATAACCTTAGATTAGATAGTTTCCTCATTAGCAATCCCTGTGGGATCGACCTCGTAATACGTACCGCTCCTACAAAGCGATTCGTGCACTTGCGAGTTATAATTTAGATCAAATTAGCCCTTAATTTAGGATTATACGAATGAATTAGAATGGATCGTACGAATGAATTAAAATGGATCGTACGAATGAATTAGAATGGATCTTGCGATTGAATTAGAATAGATTGTACGAATGAATTAGAATGGATACATTCGTGCGAATGAACTAGAATGGATACATACATTCATGCAAATGAATTAGAATGGATCGTATGAATGAGTTAGAATGGATCATATGAATGAATTAGAATGGATTGCATGAATGAATTAGAATGGATCATACGAATGAATTGGAATGGATCGTACGAATGAATTAGAATGGATACATTCATGCAAATGAATTAGAATGGATCGTGCGAATGAATTAGAATGGATCATACGAATGAATTAGAATGGATATATTCGTGTGAATGAATTAGAATGGATTGTACAAATGAATTAGAATGGATCGTACGAATGAATTAGAATGGATCATAGGAATGAATTAGAATGGATCGTGCAAATGAATTAGAATGGATCGTATGAATGAATAAGAATGGATCGTACGAATGAATTAGAATGGATATATTTGTGCGAATGAATTAGAATGGATACATTCGTGCGAATGAATTAGAATGGATCGTACGAATGAATTAGAATGGATCATAGGAATGAATTAGAATGGATCGTGCAAATGAATTAGAATGGATACATTCGTGCGAATGAATTAGAATGGATCGTAGGAATGAATTAGAATGGATCGTACGAATGAATTAGAATGGTAACATTCGTGCGAATGAATTAGAATGGATCGTAGGAATGAATTAGAATGGATCGTACGAATGAATTAGAATGGTTACATTCGTGCGAATGAATTAGAATGGATCGTACAAATGAATTAGAATGAATCATACGAATGAATTAGAATGGATCGTGCGAATGAATTTGAATAGATCGTACGAATGAATTAGAATGGATACATTCATGCGAATGAATTAGAATGGATCGGACGAATGAATTAGAATGGATCGTGCGAATGAATTAGAATAGATCGTGCGAATGAATTAGAATGGATCATACAAATGAATTAGAAAGGTTACATTCGTGAGAATGAATTAGAATGGATCGTACGAATGAATTAGAATGGATACATTCGTGCGAATGAATACGAATAGATCGTACGAATGGATCGTACGAATGGATTAGAATGGATCGTACGAATGGATTAGAATGGATCGTACAAATGAATTAGAATGGATCGAACGACTGAATTAGAATGGATCGTACGAATGAATTAGAATGGATCGTACGAATAAATTAGAATGGATCGAACGAATGAATTAGAATGGATACATTCGAGCGAATGAATTAGAATAGATCGTAGGAATGAATCAGAATGGATCGTACGAATGGATTAGAATGGATCATATGAATGGATTAGAATGGATCATACGAATGGATTAGAATGGATCGTACGAAGGAATTAGATCGTACGAATGAATTAAAATGGATACATTCGTGCGAATGAATTAGAATGGATCGTACGAATGGATTAGAATGGATCATAGGAATGAATTAAAATGGATCGTACGAATGAATTAGAATGGATCGTACAAATGAATTAGAAAGGTTACATTTGTGAGAATGAATTAGAATGGATCGTACGATTCATTCTAATTCATTCGTACGATCCATTCAAATTCATTCGCACGATCCATTCTAATTCATTCGCACGATCCATTCTAATTCATTCGTACTATCCATTCTAATTCATTCGCACGATCCATTCTAATTCATTCGTATGATCCATTCTAATTCATTCGGACGAATGTATCCATTCTAATGCATTCGTACGATTCATTCTAATTCATTCGCACGATCCATTCTAATTCTTTCGTACGATCCATTCTAATTCATTCGTCCGATCCATTCTAATTCATTCGCACGAATGTATCCATTCTAATTCATTCATACAATCCATTCTAATTCATTCGCATGATCCTTTCTAATTCATTCGTATGATCCATTCTAATTCATTCCTACGTTCTATTCTAATTCATTCGCTCGAATGTATCCATTCTAATTCATTCGTTCGATCCATTCTAATTCATTTGTACGATCCATTCTAATTCATTCGTATGATCCATTCTAACTCATTCGTACGATCCATTCTAATTCATTCTCACGAATGTAACCTTTCTAATTCATTTGTATGATCCATTCTAATTCATTCGTACGATCCATTCTAATCCATTCGTACGATCCATTCTAATCCATTCGTACGATCCATTCTAATTCATTCTCACAAATGTAACCTTTCTAATTCATTTGTATGATCCATTCTAATTTATTCGTACGAACCATTCTAATCCATTCGTACGATCCATTCTAATTCATTCGTACGATACATTCGAGCGATCCTTTCTAATTCATTTGCACGATCCATTCTAATTCATTCGTACGATCCATTCTAATTCATTCGCTCGAATGTATCCATTCTAATTCATTTGTACGATCCATTCTAATTCGTTCATACGATCTATTCTAACTCATTCGTACGATCCATTCTAATTCGTTCGTACGATCCATTCTAATTCATTCGCACGATCTATTCTAATTCATTCGTACGATCCATTCTAATCCATTCGTATGATCAATTCTAATTCATTCGCACGATCCATTCTAATTCATTCTCACGAATGTAACCTTTCTAATTCATTTGTATGATCCATTCTAATTCATTCGTACGATCCATTCTAATCTATTCATACGATCCATTCTAATTCAATTCATGCAATCCATTCAAATTCATTCACACAAATGTATCCATTCTAATTCATTCGTATGATCCATTCTAATTCATTTGCACGAATGTATCCATTCTAATGCATTCGTACGATCCATTCTAATTCATTCGCATGATCCATTCTAATTCATTCATATGATCAATTCTAATTCATTCGCACGATCCATTCTAATTCATTCGTACGATCTAATTCATTCGTACGATCCATTCTAATTCATTTGTACGATCGATTCTAATTCATTCGCACGATCCATTCTAATTCATTTACATGAATGTATCCATTCTAATTTATTCGTACGATCCAGTCTAATTCATTCGTACGATCCATTCTAATTCATTCGCACGAATATATCCATTCTAATTCATTCGTACGATCCTTTCTAATTCATTCGCACGATCCATTCTAATTCTTTCATATGATCCATTCTAATTCATTCGCATGAATGTATCCATTCTAGTTCATTCGTACGCTCCATTGTAATTCATTCGTACGCTCCATTCTTATTCATCGCACAAATGTATCCATTCTAATTTATTCGTACGATCCATTCAAATTCAATCGTATGATCCATTCTAATTCATTCACACGATCAATTCTAATTCATTCGTCCATCCATTCTAATTCATTAGCACGAATGTATCCATTCTAATTCATTTGCACGATCCTTTCTAATTCATTCGCATGATCCATTCTAACTCATTCGGTGGATCCATTCTAATTCATTCGTACGATCCATTCTAATTTATTCGCACGATCCATTCCAATTTATTCGTACAATCCATTCTAATTCATTCGTACGATCTATTCTAATTCATTCGCATGATCCATTCTAATTCATTCGTACGATCCATTCTAATTCATTCGTACAATCCATTAAAATTCATTAGTATGATGCAATCTAATTTATTCGCACAAATGTATATATTCTAATTCATTCGTACAATGCGTTCGAATGCATTTGTACGATCCATTCTAATTCATTCGTATGATCAATTTTAATTTATTCGCACGATCCATTCTAATTCATTCGTACGATCCATTCTAATTCATTCGCACGAATGTAACCATTCTAATTCATTCGTACGATTCATTCTAATTCATTCGTACAATCCATTCTAATTCATTCGTACGATCCATTCTAATTCATTCGCATGAATGTATCCATTCTAATTCATTCTAATTCATTCGTACGATCCATTCTAATGCATTCATACGATTCATTCTAATTCATTCGCACGATCCATTCTAATTCATTCGTATGATCCATTCTAATTCATTCTTACGAATGTAACCTTTCAAATTCATTTGTATGATCCATCCTAATTCATTCGTACGATCCATTCTAATCCATTCGTACGATCCATTGTAATTCATTCATACAATCCATTCAGATTCATTCGCACAAATGTATCCATTCAAATTCATTCGTACGATCCATTCTAATTAATTCGCACGATCCATTCTAATTCAGTCGTATGAATGTATCCATTTTAATTCATTCATACGATCCATTCTAATTCGTACGATCCATTCTAATCCATTCATACGATCCATTCTAATCCATTCGTACGATCCATTCTAATCCATTCGTACGATCCATTCTAATTAATTCCTACGATCCATTCTAATTCATTCGCACGAATGTATCCATTCTAATTCATTCCTATGATCCATTCTAATTCATTCTCATGAATTAGAATGAATCGTACGAATGAATTAGAATGGATCGTACGAATGAATTAGAATGGATACATTTGTACGAATAAATTAGAATGGATTGTACGAATGAATTAGAATGGATACATTCTTGCGAATAAATTAGAATGGATCGTATATTCGTGCAAATAAATTAGAATGGATCATACGAATAAATTAGACTAGATCATGCGAATGAATTAGAATGAATCGTACGAATGCATTAGAATGGATCGTACGAATGAATTAGAATGAATCGTACGATCCATTCTAATTCATTCGTCCGATCCATTCTAATTCATTCGCACGAATGTATCCATTCTAATTCATTCGTACAAACCATTCTAATTCATTCGCACGATCCATTCTAATTCATTCGTATGATCCATTCTAATTCATTCCTATGATCTATTCTAATTCATTCGCTCGAATGTATCCATTCTAATTCATTCGTTCGATCCATTCTAATTCATTCGTACGATCCATTCAAATTCATTCGCATGATCCATTCTACTTCATTCGTACGATCCGTTCTAATTCATTCTCACGAATGTAACCATTCTAATTCATTTGTATGATCCATTCTAATTCATTCGTACGATCCATTCTAATCCATTCGTACGATCCATTCTAATCCATTCGTACGATCCATTCTAATTCATTCGCACGAATGTAACCATTCTAATTCATTCCTACGATCCATTCTAATTCAATCGCACGAATGTATCCATTCTAATTCATTTGCACGATCCATTCTAATTCATTCCTAAGATCCATTCTAATTCATTCGTACGATCCATTCTAATTCATTCCCTCGAATGTATCCATTCTAATTCATTCGTACGATCCATTCTAATTCGTTCATACGATCCATTCTAATTCGTTCGTACGATCCATTCTAATTCATTCGTACGATCCATTCTAATTCATTCGTATGATCCATTCTAATTCATTCGTACAAATGAATTAGAATGGATCGTATGAATGAATAAGAATGGATCGTACGAATGAATTAGAATGGATCGTGCGAATGAATTAGAATGAATCGTACGAATGAATTAGAATGGATATATTCGAGCGAATGAATTAGAATGGATCGTACGAATGAATTAGAATGGATCATAGGAATGACTTAGAATGGATCATGCGAATGAATTATAATGGATACATTCGTGCGAATGAATTAGAATGGATCGTAGGAATGAATTAGAATGGATCGTACGAATGAATTAGAATGGTTATATTCGTGCGAATGAATTATATTGGATCGTACGAATGAATTAGAATGGATCGTGCGAATAAATTAGAATTGATCATACGAATGAATAAGAATGGATCGTACGATCCATTCTAATTCATTCGCACGATCCATTCTAATTCATTCGTACAATCCATTCTAATTCATTCGCACGAATGTAAACATTCTAATTCATTCGTACGATCCATTCTAATTCATTCCTACGATCCATTCTAATTCATTCGCACGAATGTATCCATTCTAATTCATTTGCACGATCCATTCTAATTCATTCCTATGATCCATTCTAATTCTTTCGTACGATCCATTCTAATTCATTCGCTCGAATGTATCCATTCTAATTCATTCGTACGATCCATTCTAATTCGTTCATACGATCCATTCTAATTCGTTCGTACGATCCATTCTAATTCGTTCGTACGATCCGTTCTAATTAATTCGCACGATCTATTCTAATTCATTCGTACGATCAATTCTAATCCATTCGTATGATCAATTCTAATTCATTCGCACGATCTATTCTAATTCATTCTCACGAATGTAACCTTTCTAATTCATTTGTATGATCCATTCTAATTCATTCGTACGATCCATTCTAATCCACTCGTACGATCCGTTCTAATTCAATTCGTGCAATCCATTCAAATTCATTCGCACAAATGTATCCATTCTAATTGATTCGTATGATCCATTCAAATTCATTCGCACGAATGTATCCATTCTAATGTATTCGTACGATCCATTCTAATCCATTCGTACGATCCATTCTAATTCATTCGCATGATCCATTCTAATTCATTCGTACGATCCATTCTAATTCATTCTCACGAATGTAACCTTTCTAATTCATTTGTATGATCCATTCTAATTCATTCGTACGATCCATTCTAATCCATTCGTACGATCCATTCTAATCCATTCGTACAATCCATTCTAATTCATTCTCACAAATGTAACCTTTCTAATTCATTTGTACGATCCATTCTAATTCATTCGTACGATCCATTCTAATGCATTCGTACGATCCATTCTAATCCATTCGTACGATCCATTCTAATTCAAACGCACGAATGTAACCATTCTAATTCATTCGTACGATCCATTCTAATTCATTCCTACGATCCATTCTAATTCATTCGCACGAATGTATCCATTCTAATTCATTTGCACGATCCATTCTAATTCATTCCTATGATCCATTCTAACTCATTCGTACGATCCATTCTAATTCATTCACTTGAATGTATCCATTCTAATTCATTCGTACGATCCATTGTAATTCATTCATACAATCCATTCAGATTCATTCGCACAAATGTATCCATTCAAATTCATTCGTACGATCCATTCTAATTAATTCGCACGATCCATTTAATTCAGTCGTATTAATGTATCCATTTTAATTCATTCGTACGATCCATTCTAATTCATTCGTACGATCTAATTCATTCGTACGATCCATTCTAATTCATTCGGACGATCGATTCTAATTCATTCGCACGATCCATTCTAATTCATTCGTACGATCCATTCTAATTCATTCGCTCGAATGTATCCATTCTAATTCATTCGTACGATTCATTCTAATTCATTCGTACGATCCATTCTAATGCATTCGTACGATTCATTCTAATTCATTCGCACGATCCATTCTAATTCATTTGTACGATCCATTCTAATTCTATCGTACGATCCACTCTAATTCATTCGTATGATCAATTCTAATTCATTCGTACAATTCATTCTAATTCAGTCGTATGAATGTATCATATGAATGAATTAGAATGGATCATGCGAATGAATTAAAATGGATCGCTCCATTCTTATTCATCGCACAAATGTATCCATTCTAATTTATTCGTACGATCCATTCAAATTCAATCGTATGATCCATTCTAATTCATTCGCACAAATTTATCCATTTTAATTCATTCGTACGATCCAATCTAATTTATTCATACGATCCATTCTAATTCATTCGCACGATCCTTTCTAATTCATTCGTACTATCCATTCTAATTCATTCGCATGAATATATCTATTCTAACTCATTCGTATGATCCATTCTAATTTATTCGCACGATCAATTCTAATTCATTCGTACGATCCATTCTAAATCATTCGTACGATCCATTCTAATTCATTCGCACGAATGTATCATACGAATGAATTAGAATGGATCATGCGAATGAATTAAAATCGATCGTACAAATGAATTAGAATGGATCGTGCGAATGAATTAGAATGGATCGTACGAACGAATTAGAATGGATCGTATGAACGAATTAGAATGGATCGTATGAACGAATTAGAATGGATACATTTGAGCGAATGAATTAGAATGGATCGTACGAATGAATTAGAATGGATCATAGGAATGAATAAGAATGGATCGTGAAAATGAATTAGAATGGATACATTCGTGCGAATGAATTAGAACGCATTGTACGAATGAATTAGAATGGATCATACGAATGGATTAGAATGGATCGTACGAATGAATTAGAATGGATCGTACGAATGAATTAGAATGGATACATTCGAGCGAATGAATTAAAATGGATCGTACGAATGAATTAGAATGGATCATAGGAATGAATTAGAATGGATCATGCAAATGAATTAGAATGGATACATTCGTGCGAATAAATTAGAATGGATCATAGGAATGAATTAGAATGGATCGTATGAATGAATTAGAATGGTTACATTCGTGCGAATGAATACGAATGGATTAGAATGGATCGTACGAATGAATTTGAAAGGATCGTACAAATGAATTAGAAAGGTTATATTTGTGAGAATGAATTAGAATGGATCGTACGAATGGATTAGAATGGATCGTACGAATGGATTAGAATGGATCGTACGAATGAATTAGAATGGATCATACAAATGAATTAGAAAGGTTACATTCGTGAGAATGAATGAGAATGGATCGTACAAATGAATTAGAATGAATCATGCAAATGAATTTGAATGGATCATACGAATGAATTAGAATGGATCGAACGAATGAATTAGAATGGATATATTCGAGCGAATGAATTAGAATAGATCGTAGGAATGAATTAGAATGGATCATACGAATGAATTAGAATGGATCGTGCGAATGAATTAGAATGGATTGTACGAATGAATTAGAATGGATACATTCGTGCGAATGAATTAGAATGGATCGGACGAATGAATTAGAATGGATCAGACGATTCATTCTAATTCATTCGTACGATCCATTCTAATGCATTCGTACGATTCATTCTAATTTATTCGCACGATCCATACTAATTCATTCGTACGATCCATTCTTATTCATTCATACCATTCTAATTCATTCGCACAATCCATTCTAATTCATTCGTCCGATCCATTCTAATTCATTCGCACGAATGTATCCATTCTCATTCATTCGTACAATCCATTCTAATTCATTCGCACGATCCATTCTAATTCATTCGCACGATCCATTCTAATTCATTCGCTCGAATGTATCCATTCTAATTCATTCGTTCAATCCATTCTAATTCATTCGTACGATCCATTCAAATTCATTCGAATGATCCATTCTAATTCATTCGTACGATCCATTCTAATCCATTCGTACGATCCATTCTAATTCATTCGTATGATCCATTCTAATCCATTCGTACGATCCATTCCAATCCATTCGTACGATCCATTCTAATTCATTCTCACAAATGTAACCTTTCTAATTCATTTGTACGATCCATTCTAATTTATTTGTACGATCCATTCTAATCCATTCGTAAAGATCCATTCTAATTCATTCGTACGATCCATTCTAATTCATTCGCACGAATGTATCCATTCTAATTCATTCGTACAATCCATTCTAATTCATTCGAACGATCCATTCTAATTCATTTGTATGATCCATTCTAATTCATTTCTACGATCTATTCTAATTCATTCGCTTGAATGTATCCATTCTAATTCATTCGTACGATCCATTCTTATTCATTCTTACGATCCATTCAAAGTCATTCGCAAGATCCATTCTAATTCATTCGTACGATCCATTCTAATTCATTCTCACGAATGTAACCTTTCTAATTCATTTGTATGATCCATTCTAATTCATTCGTACGATCCATTCTAATTCATTCGCACGATCCATTCTAATTCATTCGTACGATCCATTCTAATTTATTCGTACGATTCATTCTAATTCATTCGCACGATCCATTCTAATTCATTCCTACGATCTATTCTAATTCATTCGTACGATCCATTCTAATTCATTCGCATGATCCATTCTAATTCATTCGCACGATCCATTCTAATTCATTCCTACGATCCATTCTAATTCATTCGCACAAATGTATCGTACGAATGAATTAGAATGGATCATACAAATGAATTAGAAAGGTTACATTCATGAGAATGAATTAGAATAGATCGTACGAATGAATTAGAATGGATCATGCAAATGAATTTGAATGGATCGTACGAATGAATTAGAATGGATCGAACGAATGAATTAGAAGGGATACATTCGAGCGAATGAATTAGAATAGATCGTAGGAATGAAATAGAATGGATCATACGAATGAATTAGAATGGATTGTACGAATGAATTAGAATGTATCGTACAAATGAATTAGAATGGATCGTGCGAATGAATTAGAATGGATACATTCGAGCGAATGAATTATAATGGATACATTCGAGCGAATGAATTAGAATAGATCGTAGGAATGAATTAGAATGGATCATATGAATGAATTAGAATGGATCGTGCGAATGAATTAGAATGGATACATTCATACGACTGAATTAGAATGGATCGTACGAATGAATTAGAATGGATACATTCGTGCAAATGAATTAGAATGGATCGTACAAATGAATTAGAATGGATCGTACGAATGAATTAGAATAGGTCATACGAATGAATTAGAATGGATACATTCGTGCGAATGAATTAGAAAAGATCGTAGGAATGAATTAGAATGGATTATACGAATGTATTAGAATGGATCGTGCGAATGAATTAGAATGGATTGTACGAATGAATTAGAATGGATACATTCGTGCGAATGAATTAGAAT
This sequence comes from Chamaelirium japonicum, assembly GCA_947650365.1. Lineage (NCBI taxonomy): Eukaryota > Viridiplantae > Streptophyta > Magnoliopsida > Liliales > Melanthiaceae > Chamaelirium > Chamaelirium japonicum. Next base: position 885,497 of record CANTAL010000066.1, on the reverse strand, counting down.
GGATCATACGAATGAATTAGAATGGATCATACGAATGAATTAGAATGGATCGTACGAATGAATTAGAATGGATCATAGGAATAAATTAGAATGGATCGTGTAAATGAATTATAATGGATAAATTCGTGCGAATGAATTAGAATAGATCGTAGGAATGAATTAGAATGGATCGTACGAATGAATTAGAATGGTTACATTCGTGCGAATGAATTAGAATACATCGTACGAATGAATTAGAATGGATCGTACGAATGGATTAGGATAGATCGTACGAATGGATTAGAATGGATCGTACGAATGAATTGGAATGGATCATAGGAATGAATTAGAATGGATCGTGCAAATGAATTAGAATGGATACATTCGTGCGAATGAATTATAATGGATCGTAGGAATGAATTAGAATGGATCGTACGAATGAATTAGAATGGTCACATTCGTTCGAATGAATTAGAATGGATCGTACGAATGGTTTAGAATGGATCGTACGAATGGATTAGAATGGATCGTACGAATGAATTAGAATGGATCGTACAAATGAATTAGAAATGTTACATTTGTGAGAATGAATTAGAATGGATCGTACGAGTGAATTAGAATGGATCGTACGAATGGATTAGAATGGATCGTACGAATGGATTAGAATGGATCGTACGAATGGATTAGAATGGATCATACAAATGAATTAGAAAGGTTACATTCGTCAGAATGAATTAGAATAGATCGTACGAATGAGTTAGAATGGATCATACGAATAAATTAGAATGGATCGTAGGAATGAATTAGAATGGATTGTGCGAATGAATTAGAATGGATCGTATGAATGAATTAGAATGGTTACATTCGTGCGAATGAATTAGAATGGATCGTACGAATGGTTTAGAATGGATCGTACGAATGTATTAGAATGGATCGTACGAATGAATTAGAATGGATACATTTGAGCGAATGAATTAGAATGGATCGTACGAATGAATTAGAATGGATCGTACGAATGGATAAGAATGGATCGTACGAATGGATTAGAATGGATCGTACGAATAGATTAGAATGGATCGTACGAATGAATTAGAATGGATCATACAAATGATTTAGAAAGGTTACATTCGTGAGAATAAATTAGAATGGATTGTACGAATGAATTAGAATGGATCGTATGAATGAATTAGAATGGATACATTCGAGCGAATGAATTAGAATGGATCGTACGAATGAATTAGAATGGATCATATGAATGAATTAGAATGGATCGTGCAAATGAATTAGAATGGATACATTCGTGCGAATGAATTAGAATGGATCGTAGGAATGAATTAGAATGGATCGTACGAATGAATTAGAATGGTTACATTCGTGCGAATGAATTAGAATGGATCATAGGAATGAATTAGAACGGATCGTGCGAATGAATTAGAATGGATCGTACGAATGAATTAGAATGGATACTGTTTGGGGGATTTTTCGCTGGTCCGTGCGGGCCGCCTGCAAGACAAAGAAAACAGAACGTGAGAACGGCTGGCTCCCTTAGGAGCGCAGACCCTCCGACGCTCAAGTCAGTCACGGTAGCACAACGGCGAGCTGTTGTATACCAAAGTGGTAGGGTAAAGGATTTCCAACCTCTACTATGGAGCCTGGGGGTGAGCATTTATAGCAATCGGCGGCCTACCGTAGCCCGACGCGTGGAGATTCTTCCAGGGCCTTCTAGACCCCCATGTTCTGGCTCGCGTGGGTCTGACAGTCCTTGGTACTCGCGCCCTGACATTCTGTCGTTAAGCCTGCCAGGCGGTTTGAATGGGGGAGGGTATCTTTCTTGTCGCGGCCAGGTGTCTATTCTGGAATGTTCAAGTCTGGGCGGTCTCAGGGAGGAAGCAAAGGCAAGCTCGCCCGGTACTGCTCCGTCCTTTCGTCCATAATTATCAAGAGTCGGACCTCGCGGGGGCAACCTCTTCGGTAAACAGGGGTCGGGGCGAGCTTGGGCGAGCTCCGGAGCGAGCTAAGCGAGCTCCTGAGCGAGCTTGGTGAACTCCTGAGAGAGCTTAGGCGAGCTCCGGGGCGAGCTTGGCGAGCTTATGAGAGAGCTTAGGCGAGCTCCTGAGCGAGCTTGGCGAGCTCCTGAGCGAGCTTGGGCGAGCTCCTGAGAGAACTTAGGCGAGCTCTTGAACAAGCTTGGCGAGCTCCTGAGCGAGCTTGGGCGAGCTCCTGAGAGAGCTTAGGCGAGCTCCTGAACAAGCTTGGACGAGCTCCTGAGCGAGCTTGGGCGAGCTCCGGGGCTAGCTTGGCGAGCTCCTGAGCGAGCTTAGGCGGGCTCCTGGGCGAGTTCAGGCGAGCTCCAGCGAGCTTAGGCGAGCTCCTATGAGTGCCCTTGGCCTAGGCCTCTTCAGCCCAATGTAGATCTCGCTCCCTGTCTAGGTGATTTGGTGAGCACGGGGGGGGGGGGGGGGGGTGCGAACTCCAGGGCAGATTTCAGTTACCCCCAACATTACCCCCTCCTGAGGGAGCGACCAAGGAGACTTTGGCGCTTGCTCAGGAGTCTTATTGCATACGACGGTCGAATTGGGAGTTCTAATCACTTGCGACCTCCACCTGGGGAGATGCGGGCACCAACCGTGGGTGATCTGTGCCGAGAGCTTTGGCTGTCAGTATTTTCACAAACGCTGGGCGGGCCGCGAGCATCAGCCACGAGCGATCTCCTTCCGGCACGAGGTCATCACGCGCGGTCAGGGTCAGCCTCGGGCGAGCTGCGGGCACCAGCCTTGGGCGATCTGCGTCGAGAGCTTTGACTGCCAGTACTTTACAGACGCTGGGCGGGCCGCGAGCATCAGCCACGAGCGATCTCCTTCCGATGCCAGCTTGTCACACGCGGCCGGGGTCTGCTTCGGGTGAGCTTGGGCGCCAGCCGGGGGCGATCTGTGTCGAGAGTTTTGACTCTCAGTACTTTACAAAAGCTGGGCGGGCCGCGAGCATCAGCCACGAGCGATCTCCTTCCGGTGCGAGCTTGTCACACGCAGCCAGGGTCTGCTTCGGGCGAGCTTGGGCACCAGCCGTGGGCGATCTGCGTCGAGAGCTTTGACTCTTGGTACTTTACAAATGCTGGGCGGGCCGCGAGCATTAGCCACGAGCGATCTCCTTCCGGTGCGAGCTTGTCACACGCGGCCAGGGTCTGCTTCGGGCGAGCTTGGGCACCAGCCGTGGGCGATCTGCGCCGAGAGCTTTGACTACCAGTACTTTACAGACGCTGGGCGGGCCGCGAGCATCAGCCACGAGCGATCTCCTTCCGGTGCGAGCTTGTCACACGCGGCCAGGGTCTGCTTCGGGCGAGCTTGGGCACCAGCCGTGGGCGATCTGCGCCGAGAGCTTTGACTGCCAGTACTTTACAGACGCTGGGCGGGCCGCGAGCATCAGCCACGAGCGATCTCCTTCCGGTGCGAGCTTGTCACACGCGGCCAGGGTCTGCTTCGGGCGAGCTTGGGCACCAGCCGTGGGCGATCTGCACCGAGAGCTTTGACTGCCAGTACTTTACAGGCGCTGGGCGAGCCGCGAGCATCAGCCCTGAGCGATCTCCTTCCGGTGCGAGCTTGTCACACGCGGCCAGGGTCTGCTTCGGGCGAGCTTGGGCACCAGTCGTGGGCGATCTGCGTCGAGAGTTTTGACTCTCAGTACTTTATAAACGCTGGGCGGGCCGCGAGCATCAGCCACGAGCGATCTCCTTCCGGTGCGAGCTTGTCACACGCGGCCAGGGTCTGCTTCGGGCGAGCTTGGGCGCCTGCCGCGCGCGATCTTGTGACTGGGATATCGCTCCAAATCTCCAACGGTCGCTTCATCTTAAATGCGATGCGAGGCTCGATGTTGATACAATGAATCTCATTATGAGATCCCGATCGGCGCGAGACACGTGTCTCCTCCTCATTTACTCCTTTTTTCTGTCAGTAAATGATAGTGTCGGCGCCGGCGCAGCCTTTTCCACGCGTGGCCCACGTGACGCTTGACGATTGGAAAGAAAACGAGCTGTCGTTTCGACAACCGTCACGTCGCCTCGTTGGGCGCGCTCGAGCATTAACTGCGGCTCGATTCACTTGCCTCTCGCCTGCCTATAAATAGGAGATGGGGGGCGATTTTTACCGCTGCGTGAAAAACAGCTCTCCCTTTCTCCTTCTGCTTTCAGCTCGCAGCTCGCAGCTCGCTCGCACCCCCTTGCTCTTATGGCTTCTTCTGCTGCCGCTTCTTCTGCTGCTGCTGCTTCCTCCCATGAGGAACCTCTCAACGTCGCCCCCATTTCGGTGCTTGAACCTGGCATCGAGGAGGTTCCCTCAAGGGAGCCCGCCGTTGTCTGGTTCAATGACATCGGCGGGGCGCCGATCCCCGCTAGCTTACGCTCTGCGGCGAACATTCCTCAGGAGCTCGCCATCCTGCCCTTCCCGCACTCGGGGAGGCCGCTCTCCGGCACGGCGGTCTCTGTGGGGCAGATTTGGTCAGGGCTCCGGCTACCCCTGAACCACCTTGCCAGCGAGCTACTGGAACTAGCGGGCTTGTGCCCTACTCAGCTTCCAGGAAACTCGTGGGGGATCCTCTACGGGCTTTCTCGAATTGAGTAAGCCCTCAGCGTGAGGATCCCCCTTGCCTACCTCCTGAAGAAATGGTTCCTCAAGCCAGGGACCGCCTTCATCGGGGTGGGCTGCGGCCAGTTTTATCTCACTGGTCGCACTGGCGAGGTACTTTCATTCACCGCCGTTGAGAACAAGGACCGGTACTGGAAACAGTATCCGTTCATGATCGACGGCGACTGGCGAGGTCCTCAAGCTGGCGTCCCCTCTCTTCCTGGCAGACCACCTCTCCTTGTCTTCAAGAAGATCGCGGAATACCGGCCAAAGGGGAAGAAGTGCATCACCGCTGCCCGCGAGAGATCGCTCGACAAGGCGATTCTGGACTTCCTCGGGGGTTGAACCCTCGAGAAGGTCCTCCCGCCGGACTTCTCCTTCCTCTGGAAGGATCTCCGGACTGGAACCGTCACCACCCGGCAGAAGGTGATGCGGAAGAAGGTCGCGGTCTCCAGGCGCGCTGTCGCGACCTCCACGGCGGCGCCCTCGACCTCCACGGCTGCGACCTCGGCGAAGAAGGGGAAGAAGCGAGCTTCCCCCATTCAAGTCGCCGACAAGGACACCCTCGAGATGCTCCACAAGGAGGATGTTGCGCCACCGCCGCCACCAGCCCGCAAAGCAGCCCCAGGTCAGGCGACCACTCTTTCTATCATTTCTCCGAGGGCCCCAGTCCCGGAGCCTCGGCGACGTCACATTTCCTTCGTCGAGCCCGAGGATCCGCGCGTCGAGCTTCTTCTCAGCATGGCGGAAGTGGAGTCCCCAATGGCTGAAGTACTGATGCGCGGATTCCCAGGTGACCTGACTAAAACTTTGTTTGTTGCGGTGATGAATCCAGAGTAGGGCGCCTCGCGGAAGAAGACGAAGAAGAAGACTCCTTCAGCCCGTCCGTCGGGAGAGGACAACACTGTTCGGGAGGCTCGTGAAGCCTTCCAACAAGTCCTCGAGGAGCGGAGGAAGGCTGCCCTCGCGGAGGCGGGCTTGGGACCAGTCGATGATCTTAGCACGACCTCCAGCTCCGATGACGAGGAGCGGGCTTTGGGAGATAAGCCCACGCCAGCAACCGCGGGGCTACCCCCACCCTTCGAGGGACCGACCCCGGTGAGCTCCACCCCTCCGGCCCCCGCTTCCCAAACGTCCCCGCCATCGGCCGCGCCTGCACTTGCTGATTCCAGCGCGCCTGCGCCTCCTAGCGCGTCCGCCGCTCCTGGCGAGCCCACGCCTGCTGCTGCCAGCGCGCCCACGCCTGCTGCCGCCAGTGTGCCTGCACCGGCAGCTGCCAGCGCGCCTGCGCCCGTGCCCGAGCCCGCGCCTGCTGCTGCCAGCGTGCCCGCGCCTGCTGCCGCCAGCGCGCCTGCGCCCTCTACCCCCTGCGCGCCTGCACCTGCCCTCAGCGCGCCTGCGCCCAGCGCGCCCGCACCTGCTGCTGCCAGCGCGCCCGCGCCCGCGCCTGCTGCTGCCAGCGTGCCTGCGCCTGCTGCTGCCAGCGCGCCCGCGCCCGAGCCCGCGCCTGCGCCTGCTGCTTCCAGCGCGCCTGTGCCTGCCCTCAGCGCGCCTGCGCCCAGCGCGCCCGCACCTACTGCCGCCAGCGCGCCTGTGCCCTCTACTCCCTGCGCGCCTGCGCCTGCCCTCAGCGCGCCTGCGCCCAGCGCGCCCGCACCTGCTGCCCTTGAGGTTCCTCCTCTCCCGGAGTTGGGCGGGTTCGTCTACTGGTCTCCGGACCTGGGGGCCATCCTGGACGACCTTCCGAGCTCCAGCTCGGAAGCCTCGAACCCGGACTCGCCTGGGCAAGGGGGTGCCGCCGTGCCTCCCCTTGCCAAGGAAGGGGATGCCGGTGCCCAAGGGGGCGAGCCCGTCGCTACCGCCGTCGATGTGCCTCCCCCGGCTGCTCCTACCGCGGCGAGCCAGGCGGGCTCCTCCTCTGGCGACCCCGAGCGCACCCCTTACTTCACGCGGGAGATCCTGGGGCATAACATTTTCGCCCGGACTCCCTACGTCATCCTCATCAACCGGCTCCTCGAGGTACATACCTTCACACTTCTTTGTCCCAACTCTCTTTTTGTTCTAATTTTCTTCTAACTGTTTCACCTTGGCGTAGGTGGAGCGGGTCAGTCGGGCCCTCGCCGATGAGGTCGTCGGCGTTGCGGGGGACACGGTTGCTCTCTACGATGACACTCTCCATAGCTCAGAGAGAAGAGTAGACGAGCACATCCACCAGCTTCACCAGGCGGACCGATCTGGCGAGCTCCGAGCTGAGGTGGACCGACTGCGCCAGCAGGCCGCCTCTGTTGATACCGAGGTTGCCCAACTGCGCCAACGGGCTGCCACTCTCACCATGGGGCTAGCCTCGGTCGAGGACGCTCGTTCCCGCGCCCTCGTGGACCTTCAAGAGGCAATCAAAGCCAAAGAGGCCGCCCAGAAGGAGTTTCTCGAGCTCCGCAGCCAGGTGGCGGCCTCCCGGGACGAGATCGCGGCGCTGAAGGAGGCGCATCTCCGCGACCTCAACTCCCAGCGAGAGCGCCTCCAGTCGCAGCTGAGCGAGCTCCTCCAGAAGGGCGCGCTGGACGCCATCGAGAAGTATAAGGCCGAAAGGTCAAAGAAGAGGAAGCGCGGCGATGACGACGGCGCGGGTGCTGGCCCTGCTTAGGTTCCATCCTTCTGTAACCCCTCCGATGTACCTTTGAACAATGAATGAAATGAATTCTCTTTGAGCTCGCCTCTGCGTTTCTTATTCTCTGTGTTTCTTTTCTTTCTTTGTGTCACTCACTTATGAGTCCGCTTTAGGAGTTTCGCATCGATCTCGAGGGTGATACCCCGGGCGAGGCAGCTAATTCGATTCAACCTTTTTATTTTAAAGTATATGCAAACGAAAAACTCGGCATGCTCGCAAAAACTCAATAGTCTTTGAGCCCGGAAAACGTTTAAGCGAACCAAAAGACTTCAAAAACTTCCCTACACTCAGAGACTTAAACCATTTTTATTTTTAAAGGAAACTAATAAGTGCTAGCTGCCCCCTACCCGGTTAATTTCCCTTGATGATCCTGTTCGGCGGGCTCGCCCTTCGAGGGGTATGCCAACGCCAGGATGCTTCCGCTAATGGCAGGTGAACGCGAAGGATCCTGGTTAGGTTTAGAGTCCACTAGGCAGCGGACTTCCCCGGGAATCTCAAGGTTGCCCACTGGCTGCCTCTGAGGATCCCGGTCTTGCTTTAAGTCCGTACAACGGCGGACTGCCCCGGGAAGCTCAAGGTCGCCCACTGGCTGCCTCTGAGGATCCTGGTCTTGCTTTAAGTCCGCACAATGGTGGACTGCCCCGGGAAGCTCAAGGTCGCCCACTGGCTGCCTCTGGGGATCCCGGTCTTGCTTTAAGTCCGCGCAACGGTGGACTGCCCCGGGAAGCTCAAGGTCGCCCACTGGCTGCCTCTGAGGATCCCGGTCTTGTTTTTAGTCCGCACAACGGCAGACTGCACACTATAGATCATGCGGGCTCTGTCTGCACCGAGCTTCCAAGTTAAATTGTTTGTTGACACCTCCATCGTACATTCATAACTTCTTCAGAAGATGATTTACAAAAATTCCCTTAGGCATAAAACTTGCGAAGGTGCAGAGCGTTCCAAGGTCGCTCTAACAGGTCGCCTCCAGCGGTCATCAACCGGTAAGCCCCCGAGCTTCCTGCTTCGGTATTCCCTGAGTATGTTGGTTAGGGCCAAGACCTCGCCCTTGGTTAGCGAGGTCCCAAGACTAACGATCCTCGGCCCGTCCTCGCTACCGATGTTGACTTCTTGTAGCGGCTCGACAATAGGAAAACTTCCTTTCTGGGACCCTGGTAGGCGGCCTCTCTCCTCGAGCTCAAGATCCACACCGCTCCCACCCAGGGGTGAAGTAGGGGATTTAAGCGAGGAGACCTCTCTCGGGCTTTGAGGGAGCCCGCTCGAGGTGGGCGCTAATTGCTAGGAGGGCACGGGCCTCTTGGCCTCAGCGACCTCGACGTCTGCGACGTGAAAGACGTCCTGCTCGCACCTGGTGGCAGCGACCTGGTCTCCTCGAATCACCACGACCCCTCTATCGGTGGGAAACTTGAGGGCCTGGTGATTAGGTGAGGACACTGCTTTCATCTGCCTCAACCAAGGTCGCCCTAGGATGGCATTGACAGCGGACTGCCCATCCACCACCGCGAAGCAGACTTGTCGTACCTCCGGGCCCGCCGTTACGGTGAGGGTTATCTCCCCTACCACCTTAGCGACCTCGCCAGTGAAACCGGTGAGCGAGCCCGTTGAGGGAGACAAATCAATTTGTCTCAATCCTATTCGTTGGAAGGCCGACAAGAAAAGGATGTCTACGGCACTTCCCGGGTCAATCAGGATCCGCCTTACTTCGATGTTTGCCATCATACGGCGTATGACGAGGGGGTCATTGTGGGGGGTAACGACCCCGGCCATGTCCTCCTCCGAGAACCAAATAAAGTCTCGGGCTTCCACCCTTGGGGTTTGGAGTAATACAGGAGTCAGAGAAATGGAGAATACCTTCTGAGCCCGCTCCATCTCTCTAACTTGTCGCCGCACCTCGTTGCTGGACCTTGGGCCGCTCAGGCGCCCGTTGATGGTGTGACAGACCGCTGGACCTCCCGGGGGAGGTGGAGGCAATGTGGGCTCAGCGGACCCCGGGCGATCTCCCTCCCTCCCGAGGAGCCCGCTCCGGTACCACCTCGAACCTCCTTGGAGGCGAAATAAACTGGTTCAAATGGCCCTAGATGACCAAGTCCTCGAGGTGGTTCTTCAGAGCCCGGCATCTGTTGGTGTGATGCCCTGGGCTGCGATGAAAGGTGCAACGCCGTGAATTGTCTGTTGAGCCGGGCTCTCCGACCTGCAGGGGGGGTGGATACTGAAAGAAAGGTTCGTTCCGAATCTGGTGAAAGATTTACCCTGGCGAGTGGGTCAGCACGGTGAAATCCCGCTCCCCGGGTCCCGGAGGCAGGCGCCAGTTCGCCGGCCTTCCAGCGACCACCGCAGGGATTTCAGCGGGCTATAAGACAGGAGCCGCGGGCGGTCCGGGTAAAGGTACCGCCGGTGGGACCTCCCGCCTCTCCACGGCCTTAACGACGAGAGGTCGTAGCGCCGGAGGAGGTCGCTGCTCGACTGCCTTTCCCTTCCGGTCTAACACCGCATCTTCGAGCTTAATGTGCTGCTGGACAAGAGCGAATAGCTCGATGATCGTGCGGGGATCCTTGATTACCAGGGCGTCATGAAGCTTGCTTCCTTCGGGGAGGGCATTCCGGAACGCACTCACCGTTGTGCGATCTTGGTCGACAGCGTCCTCCAGAGCGAGGTAGGCGCTTCGGAAGCGCGTCGTGAAACTTCGAAGAGTTTTGCGGGCTCCCATGGACAAAGTGAAGAGGGACTCAATCCTCTTAGGGGGCTGTCTGTTGCACCGGTACTACTCCAGAAACATCCTAGAGAGAGTTGGGAAGTCTGGAATGGTTCCCGACGGCAACTTGTGGAACCAATTTAACGCCGAGCCCGTCAAGCATCTCGGGAAAGCCCGGTATAAAACATAATCTTGGTCCCGAAAGAATAACAGCTTCCGGTAAGCCAATAGGTGGTCGACTGGATCTTGCGATCCATCGAACAGTACAAACTTAGGCGGGGTCCAGTGGTGAGGGAACCCTCCTTGGTGCACCTCGCTTGTGAAGGGCGAGCTACCCCCGTGGGCAGCGAGGTCCTCCAGCAGGTCTACCGTCGCGTTAGGTCGCTGCCAGTGCCCGGGGAGAACTCCCAGAGACTGCTGCGCAGGACCTAGGCGGCCTAGCACGCTCCCTCGAGGGAGGTTCGGATCCGCCCTGCGGCGACCCTCGGGGGCCACCGCTCGGCGGCCTCCTCGCTGTTCGCCCGCGGATTCCTTCAGCATGGCGGTTGGTCTGTGGGAGGCCGTTGCCTCTCGAGCTTCGGAAGGCGTAGCCACCACGGGCTCTTTCCCACGTCGCTGATGGCGCGGGTCGCGATCCCGCTCTAGAGATCTTGCCTCCGACTCGTTAGAATCGGCGCTCCGGCTACGGCGGCGAGGGATGGTCGCCCGCGAGGTCGCCTGGTTGCTAGACCGTTGGGTTACCAGTTTCTGCAGCCTCATAAGCAGGGTTTATGGCACCCCGCGCACGGCCGCTCTCTCGACCGGGGGCTCCTGACGGGAAACCTGCCGTGCCGGAACGGTCGTGGGCGGATGCGATGTTGACGCCGGTGGTCGCGCTAGGGACGCCATCTTCGCCGGCCCAGACCGTCGGCTGGCCGCCGGAGCCTGACGCAATCGCGTCAGTTCCTCCATCATGGCCCGCTGGGTGGCCAACATCTCCAACAAGAGCTGGTCACTGAGCGGGACCTGGGGCTGAGGGGTCTCAACAGGAGGTTCGCTGTGCGCAGATCTCGCACGGGTCCTTGGTCGCCTGCACCCCCTTGTCGTCGGAGCCATCTTTGGGGGTTACGAGAGCCGACGGCGCTCAACCGCGTGGTCGTGGGCGTTCTCACCGGAACCTGTCAAAAGATCCCACAGACGGCGCCAAATGTTTGGGGGATTTTTCGCTGGTCCGTGCGGGCCGCCTGCAAGACAAAGAAAAGAGAACGTGAGAACGGCTGGCTCCCTTAGGAGCGCAGACCCTCCGACGCTCAAGTCAGTCACGGTAGCACAACGGCGAGCTGTTGTATACCAAAGTGGTAGGGAAAAGGATTTCCAACCTCTACTATGGAGCCTGGGGGTGAGCATTTATATCAATCGGCGGCCTACCGTGGCCCGACGCGTGGAGATTCTTCCAGGGCCTTCTAGACCCCCACGTTCTGGCTCGCGTGGGTCTGACAGTCCTTGGTACTCACGCCCTGACATTCTGTCGTTAAGCCTGCCAGGCGGTTTGAGTGGGGGAGGGTATCTTTCTTGTCGCGGCCAGGTGTCTATTCTGGAATGTTCAAGTCTGGGCGGTCTCAGGGAGGAAGCAAAGGCAAGCTCGCCCGGCATTGCTCTGTCCTTTCGTCCATAATTATCAAGAGTCGGACCTCGCGGGGGCAACCTCTTCGGTAAACAGGGGTCGGGGCGAGCTTGGGCGAGCTCCGGAGCGAGCTAAGCGAGCTCCTGAGCGAGCTTGGTGAACTCCTGAGAGAGCTTAGGCGAGCTCCGGGGCGAGCTTGGCGAGCTTATGAGAGAGCTTAGGCAAGCTCCTGAGCGAGCTTGGCGAGCTCCTGAGCGAGCTTGGGCGAGCTCCTGAGAGAACTTAGGCGAGCTCCTGAACAAGCTTGGCGAGCTCCTGAGCAAGCTTGGGCGAGCTCCTGAGAGAGCTTAGGCGAGCTCCTGAACAAGCTTGGGCGAGCTCGTGAGCGAGCTTGGGCGAGCTCCGGGGCTAGCTTGGCGAGCTCCTGAGCGAGCTTAGGCGGGCTCCTGGGCGAGTTCAGGCGAGCTCCAGCGAGCTTAGGCGAGCTCCTATGAGTGCCCTTGGCCTAGGCCCCTTCAGCCCAATGTAGATCTCGCTCCCTGTCAAGGTGATTTGGTGAGCACGGGGGGGGGGGGGGGGGGGTGCGAACTCCAGGGCAGATTTCAGTTACCCCCAACAGATACCTTTGTGCATATGAATTAGAATGGATCGTACGAATGAATTAGAATGGATCATATTAATGAATTAGAATGGATCGTACGAATGAATTAGAATGGATACATTCGTGCGAATGAATTAGAATGGATCGAGCGAATCAATTAGACTTGATCGTGCAAATGAATAAGAATGGATCATACGAATGAATTAGAATGGATCGTACGAATTAATTAGAATGTATAGTACGAACGAATTAGAATGGATCGTATGAATGAAAAAGAATGGATCGTACGAACGAATTAGAACGGACCGTATGAACGAATTAGAATGGATCGTACGAATGAATTAGAATGGATACATTCGAGCGAATTAATTAGAATGGATCGTGCGAATGAATTAGAATGAATCGTACGAATGCATTAGAATGGATCGTACGAATGAACTAGAATGAATCGTACGATCCATTCTAATTCATTCGTCCGATCCATTCTAATTCATTAGCACGAATGTATCCATTCTAATTCATTCGTACAATCCATTCTAATTCATTCGCACGATCCATTCTAATTCATTCGTATGATCCATTCTAATTCATTCCTACGATCTATTCTAATTCATTCGCTCGAATGTATCCATTCTAATTCATTCGTACAATCCATTCTAATTCATTCGCACGATCCATTCTAATTTATTCGTATGATCCATTCTAATTCATTCGTACGATCCATTCTAATTCATTCGTGTGATCCATTCTACCTCATTCGCACAAATGTATCCATTCTAATTCATTCGTACGATCCATTCTAATTTATTCGCACGATCCATTCTAATTCATTCGTACGATACATTCTAATTCATTCGTACGATCCATTCTTATTCATTCATACGATCCATTCTAATTCATTCGTACGATCCATTCTAATTCAGTCGTATGAATGTATCAAACGAATGAATTAGAATAGATACATTCATACGAATGAATTAGAATGGATCGTAGGAATGAATTAGAATGGATCATACGAATGAATTAGAATGGTTACATTCGTGCGAATGAATTAGAATGGATCGTACGAATTGAGTAGAATGGATCGTACGAATGGATTAGAATGGATCGTACGAATGAATTAGAATGGATCGTACAAATGAATTAGAAAGTTTACATTTGTGAGAATGAATTAGAATGGATCGTACGAGTGGATTAGAATGGATCGTACGAATGGATTAGAACGGATCGTACGAATGAATTAGAATGGATCATACAAATGAATTAGAAAGGTTACATTCTTGAGAATGAATTAGAATGGATCGTACGAATGAATTAGAATGGATCATGCGAATGAATTTGAATGGATCGTACGAATGAATTAGAATGGATCGAACGAATGAATTAGAATGGATACATTCGAGCGAATGAATTAGAATAGATCGTAGGAATGAATTATAATGGATCATACGAATGAATTAGAATGGATCGTGCGAATGAATTAGAATGGATTGTACGAATGAATTAGAATGGATACATTCGTGCAAATGAATTAGAATAGATCGTATGAATGAATTAGAATGGATCGTACGAATGAATTAGAATGAATCGTAAGAATCAATTAGAATCGATCATACGAATGAATTAGAAAACATCATGTGAATGAATTAGAATGGATCGTACGTTTGAATTAGATTGGATTGTGCGAATGAATTAGAATGGATACATTCGTGCGAATGAATTAGAATAGATCGTATGAATGAATTAGAATGGATCATACGAATGAATTAGAATGGATACATTTGTACAAATGAATTAGAATGGATCGTACGAATGAATTAAAATGGATCGTACGAATGAATTAGAATGGATCGTGCGAATGAATTAGAATGGATCGTACGAATGAATTAGAATGGATTGTACGAATGAATTAGAATAGATCGCGCGATTGAATTAGAATGGATCGTACGAAAGAATTAGAATGGATCGTACGAATGAATTAGAATGGATCATACGAATGAATTAGAATCGATCGTGCGAATGAATTAGAATGAATCGTACGAATGAATTAGAATGGATACATTTGTGCGATGAATAAGAATGGAGCGTACGAATAAATTAGAATGGAGCGTACGAATGAACTAGAATGGATACATTCGTGTGAATGAATTAGAATGGATCATATAAAAGAATTAGAATGGATCGTGCGAATGAATTAGAATGGATCGTGCGAATGAATTAGAATGGATCGTACGAACGAATTAGAATGGATCGTACGAACGAATTAGAATGGATCATATGAACGAATTAGACTGGATCGTACGAATGAATTAGAATGGATACATTCGTACGATCCATTCTAATTCATTCGTTCGATCCATTCTAATTCATTCGTACGATCCATTCAAATTCATTCGCATGATCCATTCTAATTCATTCGTACGATCCATTCTAATTCATTCTCACGAATGTAACCTTTCTAATTCATTTGTATGATCCATTCTAATTCATTCGTACGATCCATTCTAATCCATTCGTACGATCCATTCTAATCCATTCGTACGATCCATTCTAATCCATTCGTACGATCCATTCTAATTCATTCTCACAAATGTAACCTTTCTAATTCATTTGTACGATCCATTCTAATTCATTCGTACGATCCATTCTAATCCATTCGTACGATCCATTCTAATCCATTCGTACGATCCATTCTAATTCATTCACACGAATGTAACCATTCTAATTCATTCGTACGATCCATTCTAATTCATTCCTACGATCCATTCAAATTCATTCGCACGAATGTATCCATTCTAAATCATTTGCACGATCCATTCTAATTCATTCCTATGATCCATTCTAATTCATTCGTACGATCCATTCTAATTCATTCTCACTAATGTAACCTTTCTAACTCATTTGGATGATCCATTCTAATTCATTCGTACGATCCATTCTAATCCGTTTGTACGATCCATTCTAATCCATTCGTACGACCCATTCTAATCCACTCGTACGATGCAATCTAATTCATTCGCACAAATGTATCTATTCTAATTCATTCGTACAATGCGTTCTAATCCAATCGTACAATCCATTCTAATCCATTTGTACGATCCATTCTAATTCATTCGCACGAATGTAACCATTCTAATTCATTCATATGATCCATTCTAATTCATTCGTACGATCCATTCTAATTCATTCGTATGATCCATTCTAATTCATTCGTACGATCCATTCTAATTCATTTGCATGAATGTATCCATTCTAATTTATTCGTACGAATGAATTAGAATGGATAGTACGAACGAATTAGAATTAGAATGTTTACATTCGTGCGAATGAATTGGAATGGATCGTACAAATAGATTAGAATGGATCGTACGAATGGATTAGAACGCATTGTACGAATGAATTAGAATAGATACATTTGTGCGAATGAATTAGATTGCATCGTACGAATGAATTTGAATGGATTGTACGAATGAATTAGAATGGATCGTACGAATGAATTAGAATGGATCATTTGAATGAATTAGAATAGATCGTACGAATGAATTAGAATGGATCGTACGAATAAATTAGAATGGATCGTGCGAATGAATTAGAATAGATCGTAAGAATGAATTAGAATGGATACATTCGTGCGAATGAATTAGAATGGATTGTAGGAATGAATTAGAATGGATCGTACGAATGAATTAGCATGGTTACATTCGTGCGAATGAATTAGAATGGATCGTACGAATGAATTAGAATGGATCGTATGAATGAATAAGAATGGATCGTACGAATGAATTAGAATGGATCGTGCGAATGAATTAGAATGAATCGTATGAACGAGTTAGAATGGATCGGGTGAATGAATTAGAATAGATTGTACGAATGAATTAGAATGGATCGTACGAATGAATTAGAATGGATACATGTGAGCGAATGAATTAGAATGGATCGTACGAATGAATTAGAATGGATCATAGGAATGAATTAGAATGGATCGTGCAAATGAATTAGAATGGATACATTCGTGCGAATGAATTAGTATGGATCGTAGGAATGAATTAGAATGGATCGTACGAATGAATTAGAATGGTTACATTTGTGCGAATGAATTAGAATGGATCGTACGAATGGATTAGAATGGATCGTACGAATGAATTAGAATAGATCGTAAGAATGAATTAGAATGGATCATGCGAATGAATTAGAATAGATCATACGAATGAATTAGAATGGATCATATGAATGAATTAGAATGGTTACATTCGTGCGAATGAATTAGAATGGATCGTACAAATGGATTAGAATGGATCGTACGAATGGATTAGAACGCATTGTACGAATGCATTAGAATAGATACATTTGTGCGAATGAATTAGATTGCATTGTACGAATGATTTAGAATTGATCGTACGAATGGATTAGAATGGATTGTACGAATGGATTAGAATGGATCGTACGAATGAATTAAAATGGATCATACAAAGGAATTAGAAAGGTTACATTCGTGAGAATGAATTAGAATGGATCATACGAATGAATTAGAATGGATCATAGGATTGAATTAGAATGGATACATTCGTGCGAATGAATTAGAATGGATCGTACGAATGAATTAGAATGGATCGTATGAATGAATTAGAATGGATACATTCGAGCGAATGAATTAGAATGGATCGTACGAATGAATTAGAATGAATCATACAAATGAATTAGAATGGATCGTGCGAATGAATTTGAATGGATCGTACAAATGAATTAGAATGGATCATACGATCCATTCTAATTCATTTGCATGAATGTAACCATTCTAATTCATTCATATGATCCATTCTAATTCATTCGTACGATCCATTCTATCTCATTCGCACGAATGTAACCATTCTAATTCATTCATATGATCCATTCTAATTCATTCGTACGATCCATTCTAATTCATTCGTATGATCCATTCTAATTCATTCGTACGATCCATTCTAATTCATTTGCATGAATGTATCCATTCTAATTTATTTGTACGATTCAGTCTAATTCATTCGTACGATTCATTCTAATTCATTCGCACGAATATATCCATTCTAATTCATTCGTATGATCCATTCTAATCCATTCACGCGAATGAATTAGAATGGATCATATGAAAGAATTAGAATGGATCGTGCGAATGAATTAGAATGGATCATAAGAATGAATTAGAATGGATCGTGCAAATGAATTAGAATGGATCGTATGAATGAATAAGAATGGATCGTACGAATGAATTAGAATGGATACATTTGTGCGAATGAATTAGAATGGATCGTGCGAATGAATTAGAATGGATGGTACGAATGAATTAGAATGGATACATACAAATGAATTAGAAAGGTTACATCCGTGAGAATGAATTAGAATGGATCGTACGAATGAATTAGAATGGATCGTACGAATGAATTAGAATGGATCGTACGAATTAGAATAGATCGTACGAATGAATTAAAATGGATACATTCATACGACTGAATTAGAATGGATCGTGCGAATTAATTAGAATGGATCGTACGAATGAATTTGAATGGATACATTTGTGCGAATGAATTAGAATGGATCGTACGAATGAATTAGGCTGGATCGTACGAATAAATTAGAATGGATACATTCATACGAATGAATTAGAATGGATCGTACGAATGAATTAGAATGGATCGTATGAATGGATTAGAATGGATTATACGAATGGATTAGAATGGATCGTACGAATGAATTAGAATGGATCATAAAAATGAATTGGAAAGGATACATTCGAGCTAATGAATTAGAATGGATCCATTCAAATTCATTCGCATGATCCATTCTAATTCATTCGTACGATCCATTCTAATTCATTCTCACGAATGTAACCTTTCTAATTCATTTGTATGATCCATTCTAATTCATTCGCACGATCTATTCTAATTCATTCGTACGATCCATTCTAATTCATTCGTACGATCCATTCTAATTCATTCCTATGATCCATTCTACTTCATTCGCACAAATATATCCATTCTAATTCATTTGCACGATCCATTCTAATTCATTCGTACGATCCATTCTAATTCATTCGCTCGAATGTATCCATTCTAGTTCATTCATACGATCCATTCTAATTCATTCGTACGATCCATTCTAATTTATTCGTACGATCTATTCTAATTCATTCGCACGATCTATTCTAATTCATTCGTACAATCCATTCTAATTCATTCGCACTATCCATTCTAATTCATTCGTATGATCCATTCTAATTCATTCGTACGGTCCATTCTAATACATTCGTATGATCCATTCTAATTTATTCATTCAAATATATCCATTCTAATTCATTCGCACGATCCATTCTAATTCATTCGCACGATCCATTCTAATTCATTCGCATAAATGTATCCATTTTAATTCATTTGCACGATCCATTCTAATTCATTCGTACGATCCATTCTTATTCATTCATACGATCCATTCTAATTCATTCGCACAATGCATTCTAATTCATTCGTACGATCCATTCTAATTCATTCGTATGAATGTATCCATTCTAATTCATTTGCACGATCCATTCTAATTCATTCCTATGATCCATTCTAATTCATTCGTACGATCCATTCTAATTTATTCGCTCGAATGTATCCATTCTAATTCATTCGTACGATCCATTCTAATTCGTTCATACGATCCATTCTAATTCGTACGTACGATCCATTCTAATTCGTTCGTACGATCCATTCTAATTCATTCGTACGATCCTTTCTAATTCATTCGCACGATCCATTCTAATTCTTTCATATGATCCATTCTAATTCATTCGCACGAATGTACCCATTCTAGTTCATTCGTACGCTCCATTCTAATTCATTCGTACGCTCCATTCTTATTCATCGCACAAATATATCCATTCTAATTTATTTGTACGATCCATTCAAATTCAATCGTATGATCCTTTCTAATTCATTCGTACGATACATTTGTGCGATTGAATTAGAATGGATCATACGATTGAATTTGAATCGATCGTACGAATAAATTAGAATGGATACATTTGTGCGATGAATAAGAATAGACCATTCTAATGCATTCGTACGATCCATTCTAATTCATTCGTCCGATCCATTCTAATTCATTCGCACGATCCATTCTAATTCATTCGCATGATCCATTCTAATTCATTCATATGATTCATTCTAATTCATTCCTACGATCTATTCTAATTCAATCGCTCGAATGTATCCATTCTAATTCATTCGTTCGATCCATTCTAATTCATTCGTATGATTTATTTAAATTCATTCGCATGATCCATTCTAATTCATTCGTATGATCCATTCTAATTCATTCCTACGATCTATTCTAATTCATTCGCTCGAATGTATCCATTCTAATTCATTCGTACGATCCATTCTAATCCATTCGTACGATCCATTCTAATTCATTCGCACGAATGTAACCATTCTAATTCATTCGTACGATCCATTCTAATTCATTCGCTCGAATGTATCCATTCTAATTCATTCGTACGATCCATTCTAATCCGTTCTTACGATCCATTCTAATTCATTCGTATGATCCATTCTAATTCGTAGGAATGAATTAGAATGGATCGTACGAATGAATCAGAATGGATCGTGCAAATAAATTAGAATGGATACATTCGTGCAAATGAATTCGAATGGATCGTACGAATGAATTAGAATGGTTACATTCGTGCGAATGAATTAGAATGGATCGTACGAATGAATTAGAATGGATACATTCGAGTGAATGAATTAGAATGGATCGTACGAATGAATTAGAATGGATACATTCTTACGACTGAATTAGAATGGATCGTGCGAATTAATTAGAATGGATCGTACGAATGAATTTGAATGGATACATTTGTGCGAATGAATCTGAATGGATTGTATGAATGAATTACAATGGATCGTACGAATTAATTAGAATGGATAATGCGAATAAATTAGAATAGCTCATACGAATGAATTATAATGAATTAGAATGGATAGTGCGAATGAATTAGAATGGATCGTACGAATGAATTAGAATGGATTGTACGAATGAATTAGAATAGATCGTGCGAATGAATTAGAATGGATCGTACAAATGAATTAGAAAGGTTACATTTGTGAGAATGAATTAGAATGGATCGTACGAATGAATTAGAATAGATCGCACGAATGGATTAGAATGGATCGTACGAATGAATTAGAATGGATCATACAAATGAATTAGAAAGGTTACATTCGTGAGAATGAATTAGAATGGATCGTGCAAATTAATTAGAATGGATCGTAAGAATGGATTAGAATGGATCGTACAAATGAATTAGAATGGATCGTACAAATGAATTAGAAAGGTTACATTTGTGAGAATGAATTAGAATGGATCGTACGAATGGATTAGAATGGATCATACGAATGGATTAGAATGGATCGTACGAATGGATTAGAATGGATATATTCGTGTGAATGAATTAGAATGGATCGTAGGAATGAATTAGAATGGATCGTACGAATGAATTGGAAAGGTTACATTCGTGCGAATGAATTAGAATGGATCGTACGAATGGATTAGAATGGATCATACGAATGAATTAGAATGGATACATTCGAGCGAATGAATTAGAATAGATCATAGGAATGAATTAGAATGGATCATACGAATGAATTAGAATGGATAGTGCGAATGAATTAGAATGGATTGTATGAAAGAATTAGAATGGATCGTACGAATGAATTAGAATGCATACATAGGAATGAATTAGAATGGATCGTACGAATGATTTGAGCGAATGAATTAGAATAGATCGTAGGAATGAATTAGAATGGTTCGTACGAATGAATTAGAATGGATCATAGGAATGAATTAGAATGGATCGTGCAAATGAATTAGAATGGATACATTCGTGCGAATGAATTAGAATGGATCGTACGAATGAATTAGAATGGTTACATTCGTGCGAATAAATTAGAATAGATCGTACGAATGGATTAGAATGGATCGTACGAATGGATTAGAATGGATCGTACTTCTTATTCATTCATACGATCCATTCTAATTTATTCGTACGATCCATTCTAATTCATTCGTACGATCCATTCTAATTCATTCGTATGATCCATTCTAATTCATTCGTACGATCCATTGTAATTCATTCGCACGATCCATTCTAATTCATTCGTCTGATCCATTCTAATTCATTCGTATGATCAATTCTAATTCATTCGTACGATCCATTCTAATTCATTCGTACGATCCATTCTAATTCATTCGCACAAATATATCCATTCTAATTCATTCGTACGATCCATTCTAATGCATTCGTACGATTCATTCAAATTCATTTGCACGATCCATTCTAACTCATTCGTATGATCCATTCTATTTCATTCGTATGATCAATTCTAATTCATTCGTACGATCCATTCTAATTCATTCGTACGATCCATTCTAATTCATTCGCACAAATGTATCCATTCTAATTCATTCGTACGATCCATTCTAATGCATTGTAAGATTCATTCTAATTCATTCACACGAATGTATCCATTCTGATTCATTCGCACAATCCATTCTAATCCATTCGTACGATCCATTCTAATCCATTCTAATTCATTCGCACAAATGAATTAGAATGGATCGTACAAATGAATTAGAATGGATACATTCATACGAATGGATTAGAATGGATCGTACGAATGGATTAGAATGGATCGTACGAATGGATTAGAATGGATCGTACGAATAAATTAAAATGGATCGTATCATTCGTACGATCCATTCTAATCCATTCGTACGATCTATTCTAATCCATTCGTACGATCCATTCTAATTCATTCTCACAAATGTAACCTTTCTAATTCATTTGTAAGATCCATTCTAATTTATTCGTACGATCCATTCTAATTCATTCATATGATCCATTCTAATTAATTCGTACGATCCATTCTAATTCATTTGCATGAATGTATCCATTCTAATTCATTCGTACAATCCATTCTAATTCATTTGCACGATCCATTCTAATTCATTCGTATGATCCATTCTAATTCATTCCTATGATCCATTCTAATTCATTCGCACAAAACATTCTTATTCATTCGTACGATCCATTCAAATTCATTCGCATGATCCATTCTAATTCATTCGTACGATCCAGTCTAATTCATTCTCACGAATGTAACCTTTCTAATTCAATTGTATGATCCATTCTAATTCATTCGCACGATCTATTCTAATTCATTCACACGATCCATTCTAATTCATTCGTCCGATCTAGAATGGATCGTGCGAATGAATTAGAATGGATCGTACGAATGCATTAGAATGGATACATTCTTGCGAATGAATTAGAATGGATCACACGAATGAATTAGAATGGATACATTTGTGCGAATGAATTTGAATGGATTGCACGAGTTGAATTAGAATGGATCATACGAATGGATTAGAATGGATCGTACGAATGAATTAGAATGGATCATACAAATGAATTAGAAAGGTTACATTCGTGAGAATGAATTAGAATGGATCGTGCGAATGAATTAGAATTGATCATACGAATGGATTAGAATGGATCATACGAATGAATTAGAATAGATCGTGTGAATGAATTAGAATGGATCATACAAATGAATTAGAAAGGTTACATTCGTGAGAATGAATTAGAATGGATCGTACGAATGAATTAGAATGGATCATGCGAATGAATTTGAATGGATCCATTCTAATTCATTCGCTCGAATATATCCTTTCTAATTCATTTGTATGATCCATTCTAATTCATTCGTACGATCCATTCTAATCCATTCGTACGATCCATTCTAATCCATTCGTATGATCCATTGTAATTCATTCGTATGAATGTATCCATTCTAATTTATTCGTACGATCCAGTCTAATTCGTTCGTATGATCCATTCTAATTCATTCGCACAAATGTATCCATTCAAATTCATTCGTACGATCCATTCTAAATAATTCGCACGATCCATTCTAATTCAGTCCTATGAATGTATCCATTTTAATTCATTCGTACGATCCATTCTAATTCATTCGCACGATCCATTCTAATTCATTCGTACGATCTATTCTAATTCATTCGCATGATCCATTCTAATTCATCTGATCCATTCTAATTCATTCGTACGATCCATTCTAATCCATTCGCACGATCCATTCTAATTCTTTCATATGATCCATTCTAATTCATTCGCACGAATGTATCCATTCTACTTCATTCGTACGCTTCATTTCTAATCCATTCGTACGCTCCATTCTAATTCATTCGCACGATCCATTCTAATTCATTCATACGATCCATTCTAATTCATTCGTACGATCTATTCTAATTCATTCGCACGAATGTAACCATTCTAATTCATTCGTACGAATGAATGCATTAGAATGGATCGTACGAACGCATTGTACGAATGAATTAGAATGGATACATTTGTACGAATGAATTAGAATGGATCGTGCGAATGAATTAGAATGGATACATTCGTGCGAATGAATTAGAATGGATCGGACGAATGAATTAGAATGGATCGTGCGAATGAATTTGAATGGATCATGGGAATGAATTTGAATGGAGCGTACGAATGAATTAGAATGGAGCGTACGAATGAACTAGAATGGATACATTCGTGCGAATGAATTAGAATGGATCATATGAAAGAATTAGAATGGATCGTGCGAATGAATTAGAATGGATCGTGCGAATGAATTTGAATGTATCGTACGAATGAATTAGAATGGATCGTAGGAATGAATTAAAATGGATACATTTGTGAGAATGAATTAGAATATATTAGAATGGATCGTACCAATGGATTAGAATCCATTCTAATTCATTTGTATGATCCATTCTAATTCATCGCACGATCCATTCTAATTCGTTCGCTCGAATGTATCCATTCTAATTCATTCGTACGATCCATTCTAATGCATTCGTACGATCCATTCTAATTCATTCGTATGATCCATTCTAATTTATTCGTTCAAATATATCCATTCTAATTCATTCATTTGAATGGAGCGTACGAATGAATTAGAATGGAGCGTACGAATGAACTAGAATGGATACATTCGTGCGAATGAATTAGAATGGATCATATGAATGAATTAGAATGGATCGTGCGAATGGATTAGAATGGATCGTACGAATGAATTAGAATGGATCGGATGAATTAGAATGGATCATGCGAATGAATTAGAATGGATCGTACGAATGCATTAGAATGGATCGTACGAATGAATTAGAATGGATCGTATGAATAAATTAGGATGGATCGTACGAATGAATTAGAATGGATCGTAGAAATGAATTAGAATGGATCGTACGAATGAATTAGAATGAATCGTACGAATGAATTAGAATGGATCGTATGATGTACGAATGGATCCTACGAATGAATTAGAATGGATCGTGCGAATGAATTAGAATGGATACATTCGTGCGAATGAATTAGAATGGATCGTACGAATGGATTACAATGGATCGTACGAATGGATTAGAATGGATCATACGAATGAATTAGAATGGATCGTACAAATGAATTAGAAAGGTTACATTTGTGAGAATGAACTAGAATGGATTGTACGAATGAATTAGAATGGATCGTACGAATAAATTAGAATGGATCGTGCGAATGAATTAGAATGGATACATTCATGCAAATGAATTAGAATGGATCGTACGAATGAATTAGAATGGATCATACGAATGAATTAGAATGGATCGTACGAATGGATTAGAATGGATCGTACGAATGGATTAGAACGCATTGTACGAATGAATTAGAATAGATACATTTATACGAATGAATTAGAATGGATCGTACAAATGAATTAGAATGGATATATTTGAAATAATAAATTAGAATGGATCATACGAATGAATTAGAATGGATCGTACGAATGAATTAGAATGGATCGTGTGAATGAATTAGAATCGATCGTACGAATGAATTAGAATGGATCGTACGAATGAATTAGATCGTACGAATGAATTAGAATGGATCGTACGAATGAATTATAATGGATACATTCGAGCGAATGAATTAGAATGGATACATTTGTGCGAATGAATGAGAATGGATCGTACGAATGAATTAGAATGGATCGTATAATGCAATCTAATTCATTCGTACAATGTGTTCTAATCCATTCGTACGATCCATTATAATTCATTCGTACGATCTATTCTAATTCATTCGCACGAATGTATCCATTCTAATTCGTTCGTACGATCTATTCTATTTCGTTCGTACGATCCATTCTAATTCGTTCGTACGATCCATTCTAATTCGTTCGTACGATCCATTCTAATTCATTCGTATGATCCATTCTAATTCATTCGCACGATCCATTCTAATTCATTCGTATGATCCATTCTAATTCATTCCTACAATCTATTCTAATTCATTCGTATGATCCATTCTAATTCATTCGTTCGATCCATTCTAATTCATTCGTACACTCCATCCAAATTCATTCGCATGATCCATTCTAATTCATTCGTACGATCCATTCTAATTCATTCTCACGAATGTAACCTTTCTAATTCATTTGTATGATCCATTCTAATTCATTCGTACAATCCATTCGTACGATCTATTCTAATCCATTCGTACGATCCATTCTAATTCATTCGTATGAATGTATCCATTCTAATTCATTCGTACGATCCATTTTAATTCATTCGTACGACCCATTCTAATTCATTCGTACGATCTAATTGATTCGTACGATCTATTCTGTTTCATTCGTACGATCGATTCTAATTCATTCGCACGATCCATTCTAATTCATTCGTACGAATGGATTAGAACGCATTGTACGAATGAATTAGAATAGATACATTTGTGCGATGAATAAGAATGGATCTTACGTTTGAATTAGATTGGATCGTACGAATTAATTAGAATGGATATATTCGTGCGAATGAATTAGAATGGATTGTATGAATGAATTAGAATGGATCGTACGAATAAATTAGAATGGTTACATTATTGCGAATGAATTAGAATGGATCGTACGAATGGATTAGAATGGATCGTACAAATGAATTAGAAAGGTTACATTTGTGAGAATGAATTAGAATGGATCGTACGAATGAATTAGAATGGATCGTACGAATGGATTAGAATGGATCGTACGAATGGATTAGAATGGATCGTACGGATGAATTAGAATGGATCATACGAATGAATTAGAATAGATACATTCGTGCGAATGAATTAGAATGGATTGTACAAATGAATTAGAATGGATCATAGGAATGAATTAGAATGGATCGTGCAAATGAATTAGAATTGATACATTCGTGCGAATGAATTAGAATGGATCGTAGGAATGAATTAGAATGGATCGTACGAATGAATTAGAATGGTTACATTCGTGCGAATGAATTAGAATGGATCATACGAATGGATTAGAATGGATTGTACGAATGAATTAGAATAGATCGTACAAATGAATTAGAAAGGTTACATTTGTGAGAATGAATTAGAATGGATCGTACGAATGAATTAGAATGGATCGTACGAATGGATTAGACTGGATCGTACGAATGAATTAGAATGGATCGTACGAATGAATTAGAATGGATCATGCGAATGAATTAGAATGGATTGTACGAATGAATTAGAATGGATATATTTGTGCGAATGAATTAGAATGGATCGTGCGAATGAATTAGAATGGATCGTACGAATGAATTAGAATGGATATATTTATGCGAATGAATTAGAATGTATCGAACGAATGAATTAGAATGGATATGTTTGTGCGAATGAATTAGAATGGATCGTACGAATGAATTAGAATGGATACATTTGTGCGAATGAATTAGAATGGATCGTACGAATGAATTAGAATGGATCGTACGAATGAATTAGATCGTACGAACGAATTAGAATAGATCGTACGAATGAATTAGAATTGATACATTGGAGCGAATGAATTAGAATGGATCGTACGAATGAATTAGAATGGATCATAGGAATGAATTAGAATGGATCATGCAAATGAATTAGACTGGATACATTCGTGCGAATGAATTAGAATGGATCGTAGGAATGAATTAGAATGGATCGTACGAATGAATTAGAATGGTTACATTCGTGCGAATGAATTAGAATGGATCGTACGAATGGTTTAGAATGGATCGTACGAATGGATTAGAATGGATCGTACGAATGAATAAGAATGGATCATATGAATGAATTAGAATGGATCATACGAACGAATTAGAATGGATCGTACGAACAAATTAGAATGGATCATACGAATGAATTAGAATGGATACATTCGTACGATCCATTCTAATTCATTCGTACGATCCATTCTTATTCATTCGTACGATCCATTCAAATTCATTCGCATGATCCATTCTAATTCATTCGTACGATCCGTACGATCCATTCTAATTCATTCGTACGATCGATTCTAATTCATTCGCACGACCCATTCTAATTCATTCGTATGATCCATTCTAATTCATTCGTACGATCCATTCTAATTCATTCTCACAAATGTAACCTTTCTAATTCATTTGTACGATCCATTCTAATTTATTCGTATGATCCATTCTAATTTATTCGTATGATCCATTCTAATCCATTCGTACGATCCATTCTAAACCATTCGTACGATCCATTCTAATTCATTCGCATGAATGTAACCATTCTAATTCATTCCTACGATCCATTCTAATTCATTCGCACGAATGTATCCATTCTAAGTCATTTGCACGATCCATTCTAATTCATTCCTATGATCCATTCTAATTCATTCATACGATCCATTCTAATTCATTCACTCGAATGTATCCATTCTAATTCATTCGTACGATCCATTCTAATTCGTTCGTACGATCTAATTCATTCGTACGATCTATTCTAATTCATTCGTACGATCCATTCTAATTCATTCGCACAAATGTATCCATTCTAATTCAATCGTACGATCCATTCTAATTAATTCGTACGATCCATTCTAATTCATTCGCACAAATGTATCCATTCTAATTCATTCGTTCGATCCATTCTAATTCATTTGCATAAATATATCCATTCTAATTCATTCATACGATCCATTCTAATTCATTCGCACGATCCATTCTAATTCATTCGCACAAATGTATCCATTCTAATTCATTCGTACAATCCATTCTAATTCATTCGCATGTTCCATTCTAATTCATTCGTACGATCCATACTAATTCATTCGTACGATCCATTCTAATTCATTCGTACGATCCATTCTAATCCATTCGTACGATCCATTCTAATCCATTCGTACGATCCATTCTAATTCATTCTCACAAATGTAACCTTTCTAATTCATTTGTACGATCCATTCTAATTCATTCGTACGATCCATTCTAATCCATTCGTACGATCCGCTCTAATCCATTCGTACGATCCATTCTAATTCATTCGCACGAATGTAACCATTTTAATTCATTCGTACGATCCATTCTAATTCATTCCTACGATCCATTCTAATTCAGTCGCACGAATATATCCATTCTAATTCATTTGCACGATCCATTCTAATTCATTCGTACGATCCATTCTAATTCATTCGCTCGAATGTGTCCATTCTAATTTATTCGTACGATCCATTCTAATTCGTTCATATGATCCATTCTAATTCGTTCGTATGATCCATTCTAATTCATTTGCACGATCCATTCTAATCCATTCGTACGATCAATTCTAATTCATTCGTACAAATGAATTAGAATGGATCGTATGAATGAATAAGAATGGATCGTACGAATGAATTAGAATGGATCATGCGAATGAATTAGAATGAATCGTATGAATGAATTAGAATGGATACATTCGAGCGAATGAATTAGAATGGATAGTACGAATGAATTAGAATGGATCATAGGAATGAATTAGAATGGATCGTGCAAATGAATTAGAATGGATACATTTGTGCGAATGAATTAGAATGGATCGTAGGAATCAATTAGAATGGATCATACGAATGAATTAGAATGGTTACATTCGTGCGAAAGAATTAGAATGGATCGTACGAATGAATTAGAATGGATCGTGCGAATAAATTAGAATTGATCATACAAATGAATTAGAATGGATCGTACGAATGAATTAGAATGGATCGTGCGAATGAATTAGAATGAATCGTATGAATAAATTAGAATGGATCGTACGAACTAATTAGAATGGATCGTATGAAAGAATTAGAATGGATCGTACGAATGAATTAGAATGGATACATTCGAGCGAATGAATTAGAATGGATCATACGAATGAATTGGAATGGATCATAGGAATGAATTAGAATGGATCGTGCGAATGAATTAAAATGGATACCTTTGTGTATATGAATTAGAATGGATCGTACGAATGAATTAGAATGGATCATATTAATGAATTAGAATGGATCGTACGAATGAATTAGAATGGATACATTCGTGCGAATGAATTAGAATGGATCATGCGAATCAATTAGACTGGATCGTGCAAATAAATAAGAATGGATCATACGAATGAATTAGAATGGATCGTACGAATTAATTACAATGGATACATTCGTGCGAATGAATTAGAATGGATTGTATGAATGAATTAGAATGGATCGTACGAATGAATTAGAATGGTTACATTCGTGCGAATGAATTAGAATATATCGTACGAATGGATTAGAATGGATCGTACGAATGGATTAGAATGGATCGTACGAATGAATAAGAATGGATCGTACAAACGAATTTGAAAGGTTACAT
Organism: Chamaelirium japonicum; assembly: GCA_947650365.1. Classification (NCBI taxonomy): domain Eukaryota; kingdom Viridiplantae; phylum Streptophyta; class Magnoliopsida; order Liliales; family Melanthiaceae; genus Chamaelirium; species Chamaelirium japonicum. Next base: position 855,572 of record CANTAL010000066.1, on the reverse strand, counting down.
TTGTGAGAATGAATTAGAATGGATCGTACGAATGGATTAGAATGGATCGTACGAATGGATTAGAATGGTTACATTCGTGCGAAAGAATTCGAATGGATTGTATGAATGAATTAGAATGGATCGTACGAATGAATTAGAATGGTTACATTCGTGCGAAAGAATTAGAATGGATCGTACGAATGAATTAGAATGGATCGTGCGAATGAATTAGAATTGATCATACGAATGAATTAGAATGGATCGTACGAATGAATTAGAATGGATCGTGCGAATGAATTAGAATGAATCGTATGAATAAATTAGAATGGATCGTACGAACTAATTAGAATGGATCGTATGAAAGAATTAGAATGGATCGTACGAATGAATTAGAATGGATACATTCGAGCGAAAGAATTAGAATGGATCATACGAATGAATTAGAATGGATCATAGGAATGAATTAGAATGGATCGTGCGAATGAATTAAAATGGATACCTTTGTGTATATGAATTAGAATGGATCGTACGAATGAATTAGAATGGATCATATTAATGAATTAGAATGGATCGTACGAATGAATTAGAACGGATACATTCGTGTGAATGAATTAGAATGGATCATGCGAATCAATTAGACTGGACCGTGCAAATAAATAAGAATGTATCATACGAATGAATTAGAATGGATCGTACGAATTAATTACAATGGATACATTCGTGCGAATGAATTAGAATGGATTGTATGAATGAATTAGAATGGATCTTACGAATGAATTAGAATGGTTACATTCGTGCGAATGAATTAGAATGGATCGTACGAATGGATTAGAATGGATCGTACGAATGGATTAGAATGGATCATACGAATGAATAAGAATGGATCGTACAAACGAATTAGAAAGGTTACATTTGTGAGAATGAATTAGAATGGATCGTACGAATGGATTAGAATGGATCGTACGAATGGATTAGAATGGATCGTACAAATGAATTAGAAAGGTTATATTTGTGAGAATGAATTAGAATGGATCGTACGAATGGATTAGAATGGATCGTACGAATGGATTAGAATGGATCATACAAATGAATTAGAATGGATCGTACGAATGAATTAGAATGGATCGTGCGAATGAATTAGAATCGATCGTACAAATGAATTAGAATGGATCGTACGAATGAATTAGATCGTACGAATGAATTAGAATGGATCGTACGAATGAATTAAAATGGATACATTCGAGCGAATGAATTAGAAAGGTTACATTTGTGAGAATGAATTAGAATGGATCGTACGAATGAATTAGAATGGATCATACGAATGGATTAGAATGGATCGTACGAATGGATTAGAATGGATCGTACGAATGAATTAGAATGGATCATACAAATGAATTAGAAAGGTTTTATTCGTGAGAATGAATTAGAATGGATCGTACGAATGATTTAGAATGGATCATGCGAATGAATTTGAATGGATCGTAGGAATGAATTAGAATGGATCGAACGAATGAATTAGAATAGATACATTCGAGCGAATGAATTAGAATAGATCGTAGGAATGAATTAGAATGGATCATACGAATGAATTAGAATGGATCATGCGAATGAATTAGACTGGATTGTACGAATGAATTAGAATGGATACATTCATGCAAATGAATTAGAATGGATCGTACGAATGAATTAGAATGGATCATACAAATGAATTAGAATGGATCGTACGAATGGATTAGAATGGACCGTACGAATGGATTAGAACGCATTGTACAAATGAATTAGAATAGATACATTTGTGCGAATGAATTAGATTGCATCGTACGAATGAATTTGAATGGATCGGACGAATAAATTAGAATGGATCGTACGATTGAATTAGAATGGACAATAGGAATGAATTAGAATGGATCGTGCAAAAGAATTAGAATGGATACATTCGTGCGAATGAATTAGAATGGATCGTGCGAATGAATTAGAATGGATCGTGCGAATGAATTAGAATGGATCATACGAATGAATTAGAATGGATCGTACGAATGGATTATAATGGATCGTACGAATGGATTAGAACGCATTGTACGAATGAAATTGAATAGATACATTTGTGCGAATGAATTAGATTGCATCGTACGAATGAATTTGAATGGATCGTACGATGCAATCTAATTCATTCGCACGATCCATTCTAATTCATTCGTACAATCCATTCTAATTCATTCGTATGATCCATTCTAATTCATTCGTACGATCCATTCTAATTTATTCGCTCGAATGTATCCATTCTAATTCATTTGTACAATCTATTCAAATTCATTCGTACGATGCAATCTAATTCATTCACACAAATGTATCTATTCTAATTCATTCGTACAATGCGTTCTAATCCATTCGTACGATCCATTCTAATCCATTTGTACGATCCATTATAATTCATTCGCACGATCCATTCTAATTCATTCGTACAACTCATTCGTACGATCCATTCTTATTCATTTGTATGATCCATTCTAATTCATTCGCACGAATGTAACCATTCTAATTCATTCGTACGATCCAATCTAATTCATTCCTACGATCCATTCTAATTTATTCGCACGAATGTATCCATTCTAATTCATTTGCACGATCCATTCTAATTCATTCCTATGATCCATTCTAATTCATTCGTACGATCCATTCTAATTCAAACGTACGATCCATTCTAATTCATTCGTACGATCCTTTCTAATTCATTCCTATGATATATTTTAATTCATTCGCTCGAATGTATCCATTCTAATTCATTCGTACGATCCATTCTTATTTATTCGTACAAACCATTCAAATTCATTCGCATGATCCATTCTAATTCATTTGTACGATCTATTCTAATTCATTCGCACGAATGTATCCATTCTAATTCATTCATACAATCCTTTCTAATTCATTCGCACGATCCATTCTAATTCATTCGTATGATCCATTCTAATTCATTCGCATGATCTATTCTAATTTATTCCTACGTACGATCCATTCTAATCTATTCCTATGATCCATTCTAATTCATTCGTGTGAATGAATTAGATTGCATCATACGAATGAATTTGAATGGATCGGATGAATGAATTAGAATGGATCGTACTAATGAATTAGAATGGATCGTACGAATGAATTAGAATGGATCGTACAAATGAATTAGAAAGGTTACATTTGTGAGAATGAATTAGAATGGATCATACGAATGAATTAGAATGGATCATATGAATGGATTAGAATGGATCAAACGAATGAATTAGAATGGATCGTACGAATGAATTAGAATGGATCATGCGAATGAATTAGAATCGATCGTACGAATGAATTAGAATGGATTGTATGAATGAATTAGATCGTACGAATGAATTAGAATGGATCGTACGAATGAATTAAAATGGATACATTCGAGCGAATGAATTAGAATGGATACATTTGTGCGAATGAATTAGAATGGGTCCATTCTAATTCATTCGCACAATCCATTCTAATTCATTCGTACGATCCATTCTAATTCATTCGTATGAATGTATCCATTCTAATTCATTTGCACGATCCATTCTAATTTATTCCTAAGATCCATTCTAATTCATTCGTACGATCCATTCTAATTCATTCGCTCGAATGTATCCATTCTAATTCATTCGTACGATCCATTCTAATTCGTTCATACAATCCATTCTAATTCGTTCGTACGATCCGGTCTAATTCATTCGTACGATCCATTCTAATTCATTCATACGATCCATTCTAATTCATTCATACGATCCATTCTAATTCATTCCTATGATCCATTCTAATCCATTCGTACGATCCATTCTAATTCATTCGTCCGATCCATTCAAATTCATTCGTACGATGCAATCTAATTCATTCGCACAAATGTATCTATTCCAATTTATTCGTACAATGCCTTCTAATCCATTCGTACGATCCATTCTAATCCATTCGTACGATCCATTCTAATTCATTCGTATGATCCATTCTAATTCATTCGTACGATCCATTCTAATTCATTTGCATGAATGTATCCATTCTAATTCATTCGCTCGAATGTATCCATTTTAATTCATTCGTACGATCCATTCTAATTCATTCGTACGATCTAATTCATTCGTACGATCCATTCTAATTCATTCGTACGATCGATTCTAATTCATTCGCACGAATGTATCCATTCTAATTCATTCGTACGATCTATTCTAATTCATTCTCTCGAATGAATTAGAATGGATCGTGCGAATGAATTAGAATGGATCATACGAATGAATTAGAATGGATCGTACGAATTAATTAGAATGGATCGTACGAATTAATTAGAATGGATTGTACGAATGAATTAGAATGGATCGTACGAATTAATTAAAATGGATACATTCGAGCGAATGAATTAGAATGGATACATTCATGCAAATGAATTAGAATGGATCATAGGAATGAATTAGAATGGATACATTCGAGCGAATGAATTAGAATAGATCGTACGAATGAATTAGAATGGATATATTTGTGCGAATAAATTAGACTGGATATATTTGAACGATCCATTCTAATTCATTCGTACAATCCATTCTAATCCATTCGCACGATCCATTCTAATTCATTCGTACAATCTATTCTAATTCATTCGCACGATCGATTCTAATTCATTCGCACGATCCATTCTAATCCATTCGTACGATCCATTCTAATTCATTCGCACGATCGATTCTAATTCATTCGTCTGATGCATTCTAATTCATTCGTAAGATCCATTCTAATTCTTTCGTACGATCCATTCTAATTCTTTCGCACGATCTATTCTAATTCATTCATACAATCCATTCTAATTTATTCGTACGATCCATTCTAATTCATTCGCACTATCCATTCTAATTGATTCGTACGATCCATTCTAATTTATTCGTACGATCCATTCTAATTAGATCGTATGATCCATTCTAATTCATTCACACAAATGTATCCATTTTAATTCATTCGTACGATCCATTCAAATTTATTCATACGATCCATTCTAATTCATTCGCACGATCCATTCTAATTCATTCGTTCGATCCATCTAGTTCATTCCTATGATCAATTCTAATTCATTCGCACGATCCATTCTAATTCATTCGTGCAAATAAATTAGAATGGATCGTACGAATGAATTAGAATGGATCGTACGAATGAATTAGATCGTACAAATGAATTAGAATGGATCGTACGAATGAATTAAAATGGATACATTCATACGACTGAATTAGAATTCATTTGTACGAATGAATTAGAATGGATCATACAAATGAATTAGAAAGGTTACATTCGTGAGAATAAATTAGAATGGATCGTACGAACGAATTAGAATGGATCGTACGAACGAATTAGAATGGATCGTACGAATGAATTAGAATGGATACATTCGAGCGAATGAATTAGAATGGATCGTATGAATGAATTAGAATGGATCATAGGAATGAATTAGAATGGATCGTGCAAATGAATTAGAATGGATACATTCGTGCGAATAAATTAGAATGGATCGTAGGAATGAATTAGAATGGATCGTACAAATGAATTAGAATGATTACATTCGTGCGAATGAATTAGAATGGATCGTAGGAATGAATTAGAATGGATCGTACGAATGAATTAGAATGGTTACATTCGTGCGAATGAATTAGAATAGATCGTACGAATGAATTAGAATGGATCATAGGAATGAATTAGAATGGATACATTTGTATGAATGAATTAGAATGGATCGTACGAATGAATTAGAATGGATCGTATGAATGAATTAGAATGGATATATTTGAACGAATAAATTAGAATGGATCATACGAATGAATTAGAATGGATTGTGTGAATGAATTAGAATAGATCATGCGAATGAATTAGAATGGATACATTCGTGTGAATGAATTAGAATGGATCGGACGAATGAATTAGAAAGGATCGTACGATTCATTCTAATTCATTCATACGATCCATTCTAATGCATTCGTACGATTCATCTAATTCATTCGCACGATCTATTCTAATTCATTCATACGATCCATTCTTATTCATTCATACGATCCATTCTAATTCATTCGTACGATCCATTCTAATTAGATCGTATGATCCATTCTAATTAGAATGGATACATTCGAGCGAATGAATTAGAATAGATCGTACGAATGAATTAGAATGGATACATTTGTGCGAATAAATTAGACTGGATATATTTGAACGATCCATTCTAATTCATTCGTACGATCCATTCTAATCCATTCGCACGATCCATTCTAATTCATTCGTACAATCTATTCTAATTCATTCGCACGATAGATTCTAATTCATTCGCACGATCGATTCTAATCCATTCGAACGATCCATTCTAATTCATTCGCACGATCGATTCTAATTCATTCGTATGATCCATTCTAATTCATTCGTAAGATCCATTCTAATTCTATCGTACGATCCATTCTAATTCTTTCGCACGATCTATTCTAATTCATTCATACAATCCATTCTAATTTATTCGTACGATCCATTCTAATTCATTCGCACTATCCATTCTAATTCATTCGTACGATCCATTCTAATTCATTCGTACGATCCATTCTAATTAGATCGTATGATCCATTCTAATTCATTCGCACAAATGTATCCATTTTAATTCATTCGTACGATCCATTCAAATTTATTCATACGATCCATTCTAATTCATTCGCACGATCCATTCTAATTCATTCGTTCGATCCATCTAGTTCATTCCTATGATCAATTCTAATTCATTCGCACGATCCATTCTAATTCATTCGTGCAAATAAATTAGAATGGATCGTACGAATGAATTAGAATGGATCGTACGAATGAATTAGATCGTACAAATGAATTAGAATGGATCGTACGAATAAATTAAAATGGATACATTCATACGACTGAATTAGAATTCATTCGTACGAATGAATTAGAATGGATCATACAAATGAATTAGAAAGGTTACATTCGTGAGAATAAATTAGAATGGATCGTACGAACGAATTAGAATGGATCGTACGAACGAATTAGAATGGATCGTACGAACGAATTAGAATAGATCGTACGAATGAATTAGAATGGATACATTCGAGCGAACGAATTAGAATGGATCGTATGAATGAATTAGAATGGATCATAGGAATGAATTAGAATGGATCGTGCAAATGAATTAGAATGGATACATTCGTGCGAATAAATTAGAATGGATCGTAGGAATGAATTAGAATGGATCGTACGAATGAATTAGAATGATTACATTCGTGCGAATGAATTAGAATGGATCGTAGGAATGAATTAGAATGGATCGTACGAATGAATTAGAATGGTTACATTCGTGCGAATGAATTAGAATAGATCGTACGAATGAATTAGAATGGATCATAGGAATGAATTAGAATGGATACATTTGTACGAATGAATTAGAATGGATCGTACGAATGAATTAGAATAGATCGTATGAATGAATTAGAATGGATATATTTGAACGAATAAATTAGAATGGATCATACGAATGAATTAGAATGGATTGTGTGAATGAATTAGAATAGATCGTGCGAATGAATTAGAATGGATACATTCGGGCGAATGAATTAGAATGGATCGGACGAATGAATTAGAATGGATCGTACGATTCATTCTAATTCATTCATACGATCCATTCTAATGCATTCGTACGATTCATCTAATTCATTCGCACGATCTATTCTAATTCATTCATACGATCCATTCTTATTCATTCATACGATCCATTCTAATTCATTCGTACGATCCATTCTAATTAGATCGTATGATCCATTCTAATTCATTCGCACAAATGTATCCTTTTTAATTCATTTGTACGATCCATTCTAATTTATTCATACGATCCATTCTAATTCATTCGAACGATCCATTCTAATCCATTCGTACGATCCATTCTAATTCATTCGTACGATCCATTCTAATTCATTCCTACATACGATCCATTCTAATTCATTCGCACGAATGTAACCATTCTAATTCATTCGTATGATCAATTCTAATCCATTCGCACGATCCATTCTAATTCATTCGTACGATCCAATCTAATTCAATCGCACGAATGTAACCATTCTAATTCATTCGCACGATCCATTCTAATTCATTCGTATGATCTATTCTAATTCATTCGTACAATCCATTCTAATTCATTCGTATGATCCATTCTAACTCATTTGTATGATCAATTCTAATTCATTCGTACGATCCATTCTAATCCATTCGTGCGATCCATTCTAATACATTCGTGCGAATGAATTAGAATGGATCGTAGGAATGAATTAGAATGGATCGTACGAATGAATTAGAATGGATCATACGAATGGTTTAGAATGGATCGTACGAATGGATTAGAATAGATCGTTGGAAAGAATTAGAATGGTTACATTCGAGCGAATGAATTAGAATGGTTCGTACGAATGGATTAGAATGGATCATACGAATGGATTAGAATGGATAGTACGAATGAATTAGAATGGATCATACAAATGAATTAGAAAGGTGACATTCGTGAGAATGAATTAGAATGGATCGTGCGAATGAATTAGAATTGATCATACGAATGGATTAAAATGGATCGTACGAATAAATAAGAATAGATTGTGCGAATGAATTAGAATGGATCGTACGAACGAATTAGAATGGATCGTGCGAATGAATTAGAATGGATCGTATGATTCATTCTAATTCATTCGTACGATCCATTCTAATTCATTCGTACGATACATTCTAATCCATTCGCATGAATGTATCCATTCTAATTCATTTGCACGATCTATTGTAATTCCTTGCTATGATCCATTCTAATTCATACGTACGATCCATTCTAATTCATTTGCACGATCCATTGTAATTCATTGCTATGATCCATTCTAATTCATTCGTACGATCCATTCTAATTCATTCGCTCGAATGTATCCATTCTAATTCATTCGTACGATCTATTCTAATTCATTCGTACGATCCATTCTAATTCATTCGTATGATACATTCATACGACTGAATTAGAATGGATTGTAATTAGAATGGATCGTACGACTGAATTAGAATGGATCGTGCAAATGAATTAGAATGGATCGTACGAATGAATTAGAATGGATCCACCGAATGACTTAGAATGGATCATACAAATGAATTAGAATGGATCGTACGAATGGATTAGAATGGATCGTACGAATGGATTGTGCGAATGAATAAGAATGGAGCGTACGAATGAATTAGAATGGATCGTACGAATGGATTAGAATGGATCGTACGAATGAATTGAATGGATCGTACGAATAAATTAGAATGGATCGTGCGAATGAATTAGAATGGATCGTACGAATCAATTAGAATGGATCCAACGAATGAGTTAGAATAGATCATACGAATGAATTAGAAAGGATCGTACGAACGAATTAGAATGGATCGTATAAATGAATTAGAATGGATCGTGTGAATGAATTAGAATGGATCATACAAATGAATTAGAATTGATCGTACGAATGAATTAGAATGGATCGTTCGAATGAATTAGAATGGATATATTCGTGAGAATGAATTAGAATGGATCGTACGAATGAATTAGAATGGATCGAACGAATGAATTAGAAAAGATACATTTGACCGAATGAATTAAAATAGATCGTACGAATGAATTAGAATGGATCGTACGAATAAATTAGAATGGATCATACGAATGAATTAGAATAGATCGAACGAATGAATTAGAATGGATCGTACGAATGGATTAGAATGGATCGTACGATTGAATTATAATGGATACATTTATACGACTGAATTAGAATGGATTGTACGAATGAATTAGAATGGATCGTACGAATGAATTAGAATGGATCATACGAATGGACTAGAATGGATCGTACGAATGAATTAGAATTGTTCATATGAATGAATTAGAATGGATCGTACGAATGGATAAGAATGGATCGTACGAATGTATTAGAATGGATCGTACGAATGGAATGAATTAGAATAGATCGTACGAATGAATTAGAATGGATCGTGCGAATTAATTAGAATGGATCATACGAATGAATTAGAATGGATACATTCGTGCGAATGAATTAGAATGGATCATACGAATGAATTAGAATGGATCGTACGAATGAATTAGAATAGATCGTACGAATGAATTAGAATGGATCGTACGAATGAATTAGAATGGATACATTCGAGCGAATGAATTAGAATGGATCGTACGAATGAATTAGAATGGATCATAGGAATGAATTAGAATGGATCGTGTAGGTGAATTAGAATGGATACATTCGTGCGAATGAATTAGAATGGATCGTACGAATGAATTAGAATGGATCGTACGATTGAATTAGAATGAATCGTACGATCCATTCTAATTCATTTGCACGATCCATTCTAATTCGTTCGTACGATCCATTCTAATTCATTCGCACGATCTACGAATGAATTAGAATGGAACGTGCGAAAGAATTAGAATGGATCTCACGAATAAATTAGAATGGATATATTTGAACGAATAAATTAGAATGGATCATACGAATGAATTAAAATGGATCGTACGAATGCATTAGAATGAATCGTACGAATGAACTAGAATGGATACATTCGTGCGAATAAATCCATTCGTACGATTCATTGAATTAGAATGGATTAGAACGCATCGTACGATCCATTCTAACTCATTAGAATGGATCATAGGAATGAAATTGAATGGATCGTACGAATGAATTTGAATGGATCGTGCGAATGAATTAGAATGGATCGTATGAATGAATTTGAATGGTTACATTCGTACGAATGAATTTGAATGGATCGTACGAATGAATTAGAATGGATCGTACAAATTAGAATGGAACGTGCGAATGATTAAGAATGGATACATTCGTGCGAATGAATTAAAATAGATCGTGCGAAGGAATTAGAATGGATCGTACGCATGAATTAGAATGGATACATTCATACGACTGAATTAGAATGGATCGTGCGAATTAATTAGAATGGATCGTACGAATGAATTTGAATGGATACATTTGTGCGAATGAATTAGAACGCATCACGAATGAATTAGAATGGATCGTACGAATGAATTAGAATGGATACATTCATACGACTGAATTAGAATGGATCGCGCGAATTAATTAGAATGGATCGTACGAATGAATTTGAATGGATACATTTGTGCGAATGAATCTGAATGGATTGTATGAATGAATTACAATGGATCGTACGAATAAATTAGAATGGATCGTATGAATGAATTAAAATAGCTCATACGAATGAATTAGAATGAATTAGAATGGATAGTGCGAATGAATTAGAATGGATCGTACGAATGAATTAGAATGGATTGTACGAATGAATTAGAATAGATCATGCGAATGAATTAGAATGGATCGTACAAATGAATTAGAAAGGTTACATTTGTGAGAATGAATTAGAATGGATCGTACGAATGAATTAGAATGGATCATACGAATGGATTAGAATGGATCGTACGAATGAATTAGAATGGATCATACAAATGAATTAGAAAGGTTACATTCGTCAGAATGAATAAGAATTGATCGTGCGAATTAATTAGAATGGATCGTACGAATGGATTAGAATGGATCGTATGAATGAATTAGAATGGATCGTACAAATGAATTAGAAAGGTTACATTTGTGAGAATGAATTAGAATGGATCGTACGAATGAATTAGAATGGATCGTACGAATGGATTAGAATTGATCGTACGAATGGATTAGAATGGATACATTCGTGCGAATGAATTAGAATGGATCGTAGGAATGAATTAGAATGGATCGTATGAATGAATTAGAATGGTTACATTCGTGCCAATGAATTAGAATGGATCGTACGAATGGATTAGAATGGATCGTACGAATGAATTAGAATGGATACATTCGAGCGAATGAATTAGAATCGATCGTAGGAATGAATTAGAATAGATCATACGAATGAATTAGAATGGATCATGCGAATGAATTAGAATGGATTGTATTAAAGAATTAGAATGGATCGTACGAATGAATTAAAATGGATACATAGAAATGAATTAGAATGGATCGTACGAATGATTCGAGCGAATGAATTAGACTAGATCGTAGGAATGAATTAGAATGGATCGTACGAATGAATTAGAATGGATCATAGGAATGAATTAGAATGGATCGTGCAAATGAATTAGACTGGATACATTCGTGCGAATGAATTAGAATGGATCATAGGAATGAATTAGAATGGATCGTACCAATGAATTAGAATGGTTACATTCGTGCGAATGAATTAGAATGGATCGTACGAATGGATTTGAATGGATCGTACGAATGGATTAGAATGGATCGTACTTCTTATTCATTCATACGATCCATTCTAATTCATTTGCACGATCCATTCTAATTCATTCGCACGATCCATTCTAATTCATTCGTATGATTCATTCTAATTCATTCGTATGATCCATTCTAATTCATTCGTACGATCCATTCTTATTCATTTGCACAAATGTATCCATTCTAATTCATTTGTACGATCCATTCTAATGCATTCGTACGATTCATTCTAAATCATTCGCACGATCCATTCTAATTCATTCGTATGATCCATTCTAATTCATTCGTACGATCAATTCTAATTCATTCGTATGATCCATTCTAATTCATTCGTACGATCCATTCTAATTCATTCGCAGAAATGTATCCATTCTAATTCATTCGTACGATCCATTCTAATGCATTCGTACGATTCATTCTAATTCATTTGCACGAATGTATCCATTCTAATTCATTCGCACGAATGTATCCATTCTAATTCATTCGCACAATCCATTCTAATCCATTCGTATGATCCATTCTAATCCATTCTAATTCATTCGCACAAATGAATTAGAATGGACCGTACAAATGAATTAGAATGGATACATTCGTACGAATGGATTAGAATGGATCGTACGAATGGATTAGAATAGATCGTGCGAATAGATTAGAATGGATCGTACGAATGAATTAGAATGGATTGTACAAATAAATTAGAATGGACGTATCATTCGTACGATCCATTCTAATCCATTCGTACGATCCATTCTAATCCATTCGTACGATCCATTCTAATTCATTCTCACAAATGTAACCTTTCTAATTCATTTGTACGATCCATTCTAATTCATTCGTACGATCCATTCAAATTCATTCGTATGATCCATTCTAATTCATTCGTATGATCCATTCTAATTCATTTGCATGAATATATTCATTCTAATTCATTCATACAATCCATTCTAATTCATTCGCACGATCTATTCTAATTCATTCGTATGATCCATTCTAATTCATTCCTACGATTCATTCTAATTCATTCGCACAAAACATTCTTATTCATTCGTACGATCCATTCAAATTCATTCGCATGATCCATTCTAATTCATTCGTACGATCCATTCTAATTCATTCTCACGAATGTAACCTTTCTAATTCATTTGTATGATCCATTCTAATTCATTCGCACGATCTATTCTAATTCATTCGCACGATCCATTCTAATTCATTCGTCCGATCTAGAATGGATCGTGCGAATGAATTAGAATGGATCGTACGAATGCATTAGAATGGATACATTCGTGCGAATGAATTAGAATGGATCATACGAATGAATTAGAATGGATACATTTGTGCGAATAAATTTGAATGGATTGCACGAATTGAATTAGAATGGATCGTACGAATGGATTAGAATGGATCGTACGAATGAATTAAAATGGATCATACAAATGAATTAGAAAGGTTACATTCGTGAGAATGAATTAGAATGGATCGTGCGAATGAATTAGAATTGATCATACGAATGTATTAGAATGGATCGTACGAATGAATTAGAATAGATCGTGCGAATGAATTAGAATGGATCATACAAATGAATTAGAAAGGTTACATTCATGAGAATGAATTAGAATAGATCGTACGAATGAATTTGAATGGATCCTTTCTAATTCATTCGCTCGAATATATCCTTTCTAATTCATTTGTATGATCCATTCTAATTCATTCGTACGATCCATTCTAATCCATTCGTACGATCCATTCTAATCCATTCGTACGATCCATTCTAATTCATTCGTATGAATGTATCCATTCTAATTTATTCATACGATCCAGTCTAATTCATTCGTACGATCCATTCTAATTCATTCGCACAAATGTATCCATTCAAATTCATTCGTACGATCCATTCTAATTCATTCGCACGATCCATTCTAATTCAGTCGTATGAATGTATCCATTTTAATTCATTCGTACGATCCATTCTAATTCGTATGATCCATTCTAATCCATTCGTACGATCCATTCTAATTCATTCGTACGAATCCATTTTAATTCATTCGTACGATCCATTCTAATTCATTCGCACGATCCATTCTAATTCATTCGTACGATCCATTCTAATTCATTCACATGATCCATTCTAATTCGTCCGATCCATTCTAATTCATTCGTACGATCCATTCTAATCCATTCGCACGATCCATTCTAATTCTTTCATATGATCCATTCTAATTCATTCGCACGAATGCATCCATTCTAGTTCATTCGTACGCTCCATTCAAATTCATTCGTATGATCCATTCTAATTCACTCGTACAATCCATTCTAATTCATTCGTACGATCTATTCTAATTTATTCGCACGAATGTAACCATTCTAATTCATTCGTACGAATGAATGCATTAGAATGGATCATACGAACACATTGTACGAATGAATTAGAATGGATACATTTGTACGAATGAATTAGAATGGATCGTGCGAATGAATTAGAATGGATATATTTGTGCGAATGAATTAGAATGGATCGGACGAATGAATTAGAATGGATCGTGCGAATGAATTAGAATGGATCATGCGAATGAATTTGAATGGAGCGTACGAATGAATTAGAATGGAGCGTACGAATGAACTAGAATGGATACATTCGTGCGAATAAATTAGAATGGATCATATGAAAGAATTAGAATGGATCGTGCGAATGAATTAGAATGGATCGTGCGAATGAATTAGAATGGATCGTACGAATGAATTAGAATGGATCGTACGAATGAATTAGAATGGATCGTGAGAATGAATTAGAATGGATCGTACGAATCAATTAAAATGGATACATTTGGGAGAATGAATTAGAATAGATTAGAATGGATCGTACGAATGGATTAGAATCCATTCTAATTCATTTGTATGATCCATTCTAATTCATCGCACGATCCATTCTAATTCATTCGCTCGAATGTATCCATTCTAATTCATTCGTACGATCCATTCTAATGCATTCGTACGATCCATTCTAATTCATTCGTATGATCCATTCTAATTTATTCGTTCAAATATATCCATTCTAATTCATTCGTACGATCCATTCTAATTCATTCGCACGATCCATTCTAATTCATTTGCACGAATCATTCGCACGATCCATTCTAATTCATTCGTACGATCCATTCTAATTCATTCGGTGGATCCATTCTAATTCATGCGTACGATCCATTCTAATTCATTCGTACGATCAATTCCAATTCATTCGTACGATCCATTCTAATTCATTCGCACGATCCATTCTAATTCTTTCATATGATCCATTCTAATTCATTCGCACGAATGTATCCATTCTAGTTCATTCGTACGCTCCATTCTAATTCATTCGTACGCTCCATTCAAATTCATTTGCATGATCCATTCTAATTCATTCGCACGATCCATTCTAATTCATTCGTCCGATCCATTCTAATTCATTCGCACGAATGTATCCATTCTAATTCATTCACACGATCCATTCTAATTCATTCGTACAAATGTATCCATTCTAATTCATTCGTACAAATGAATTTGAATGGAGCGTGCGAATGAATTAGAATGGTTACATTCGTGCGAATGAATTAGAATAGATCGTACGAAAGAATTAGAATGGATCGTACAAATGAATTAGAATGGATCGTGCGAAAGAATTTGAATGGAGCGTACGAATGAATTAGAATTGAGCGTACGAATGAACTAGAATGGATACATTCGTGCGAATGAATTAGAATGGATCATATGAAAGAATTAGAATGGATCGTGCGAATGGATTAGAATGGATCGTACGAATAAATTAGAATGGATCGGACGAATTGGAATGGATCATGCGAATGAATTAGAATGGATCGAACGAATGAATTAGAATGGATCATGCGAATGAATTAGAATGGATCGTACGAATGAATTAGAATGGATTCGTACGAATGAATTAGAATGGATCGTACGATTGGATTAGAGTGGATCGTACGAATTAGAATGGATAATGCGAATGAATTAGAATGGATCGTATGAATAAATTAGAATGGATCGTACGAATGAATTAGAATGGATCGTAGGAATGAATTAGAATGGATCGTACAAATGAATTAGAATGAATCGTACGAATGAATTAGAATGGATACATTCGAGCGAATGAATTTCGAATGCATTAGAATGGGTACATTCGTGCGAATGAATTAGAATGGATCGTACGAATGAATTAGAATGGATCGTGCGAATGAATTAGAATGGTTCGTACGAATGAATTAGAATGGATCATGCGAATGAATTAGAATGGATCGTCTTGCGAATAAATTAGAATGGATCGTATATTCGTGAAAATAAATTAGAATGGATCATACGAATGAATTAGAATGGATCGTGCGAATGAATTAGAATGAATCGTACGAATGCATTAGAATGGATCGTACGAATGGATTAGAATGGATCGTACGAATGGATTAGAATGGATCGTACGAATGAATTAGAATGGATACATTTGTGCGAATGAGTTAGAATGGATTATACGAATGAATTAGAATGGATCGTACGAATGGATTAGAATGGATACATTCGAGCGAATGAATTAGAATGGATCATACGAATGGATTAGAATGGATCATTGGAATGAATTAGAATGGATCGTGCGAATGAATTAGAATGGATCGTACGAATGGATTAAAATGGATCGTACGAATGAATTAGAATGGATACATTCATACGCACGATCCATTCTAATTCATTCGCACGATCCATTCTAATTCATTCATACGATCCATTCTAATTCATTCATACGATCTATTCTAATTCATTCGCACGAATGTATCCATTCTAATTCATTCGCACAATCCAATCCAATTCAAACGTACGATCCATTCTAATTTATTTGCACGAATATACGATCAATTCTAATTTATTCGCAAGAATGTATCCATTCTAATTCATTCGTACAATCCATTCTAATTTATTCGTACAAATGTATTCATTCTAATTCATTCGCACGATCCATTCTAATTCATTCGTACGATCCATTCTAATTCATTCATACGATCCATTCTAAGTCATTCCTACGTACGATCCATTCTAATTCATTCGCACGATCCATTCTAATTCATTTGTACGAATGTATCCATTCTAATTCATTTGCACGATCTATTCTAATGGATTGTACAAACGAATTAGAATGGATCGTACGAATGAATTAGAATGGATCGTACGAATGAATCGTGCAAATAAATTAGAATGGATCAAACGAATGAATTAGAATGGATCGTACGAATGAATTAGAATGGATCATAGGAATAGATAGTATGAATGAATTAGAATGGATCGTACGAATGAATTAGAATGGATCGTGGGAATGAATTAGAATGGATTGTACGAATGAATTAGAATGGATACATACAAATGAATTTGAAAGGTTACATTCGTGAGAATGAATTAGAATGGATCGTAGGAATGAATTAGAATGGATCGTACGAATGAATTAGAATGGTTACATTCCAGCGAATGAATTGTTATGGATCGTACGAATGAATTAGAATGGATCGTACGAATAAATTAGAATGGATCGTGCGAATGAATTAGAATGGATCGTACGAATAAATTAGAATGGATCCACCGAATGAGTTAGAATGGATCATGCGAATGAATTAGAATATATCGTACGAAAGAATTAGAATGGATCATGCGAATGGATTAGAATGGATCGTACGAATGAATTAGAATAGATCGGACGAATTAGAAAGGATCATGCGAATGAATTAGAATGGATCGTACGAATGAATTAGAATGGATCGTGCGAATGAATTAGACTGGATCGTACGAATGAATTAGAATGGATTCGTACGAATGAATTAGAATGGATCGTACGAATGGATTAGAATGGATCGTACGAATTAGAATGGATCGTACGAATGAATAAGAATGGTTACATTCCACCGAATGAGTTAGAATGGATCATACAAATAAATTAGAATGGATCGTACGAATGCATTAGAATGGATCGTACGAATGAATATGAATGAATCGTACAAATGAATTAGAAATGGATCGTACGAATGAATTAGAATGGTTACATTCGTGCGAATGAATTAGAATGGATCGTACAAATGGATTAGAATGGATCGTACGAATGAATTAGAATGGATCGTACGAATGAATTAGAATGGATCGTACGAATGGATTAGAATGGATCGTACGAAAGAATTAGAATGGATCGTGCGAATGAATTAGAATGGATCGTGCGAATGAATTAGAAAGGATCGTACGAACGAATTAGAATGGATCATATGAACGAATTTGAATGGATCATACGAATGAATTAGAATGGATACATTCGTACGATCCATTCAAATTCATTCGTATGATCCATTCTAATCCATTCGTACGATCCATTCTAATCCATTCGTACGATCCATTCTAATCCATTCGTATGATCAATCCTAATTCATTCACACGTTCTATTCTAATTCATTTGTACGATCCATTCTAATTCATTCGTACTCTAATTCATTCGCACGATCCATTCTAATTCATTCGTACGATCCATTCTAATTCATTCATATGATCCATTCTAATTTATTCGTTCAAATATATCCATTCTAATTCATTCGTACGATCCATTCTAATTCATTCCACGATCCATTATAATTTATTTGTACGATCCATTCTAATTCATTCGTATGATCAATTCTAATTCATTCGCACGATCCATTCTAATTCATTTGTACGATCTATTCTAATTCATTCGTACGATCCATTCTAATTCATTCGTACGATCCATTCTAAAATGAGTTAGAATGGATCATACGAATGAATTAGAATGGATCGTACGAATGAATTAGAATGGATTGTGCGAATGAATTAGAATGGATCGTATGAATGAATAAGAATGGATCGTACGAATGAATTAGAATGGATCGTGCGAATGAATTTGAATGGATCGTACGAATGAATTAGAATGGATCGTGCGAATGAATTAGAATGGATACATTCGTGCGAATGAATTAGAATGGATCGTACGAATGAATTAGAATGGTTATATTCGTGCGAATGAATTAGAATGGATCGTACGTAGGAATGAATTAGAATGGATCGTACGAATGAATTAGAATGGATCGTACGAATGGATTAGAATGGATCGTGCGAATGAATTAGAATGGATCGTATGAATAAATTAGAATGGATCGTACGAATGAATTAAAATGGATACATTTGTGCGAATGAATTAGAATGGATCATACGATCTAATTAGAATGGATCGTACGAATGAATTAGAATGGATCGTATGAATGAATAAGAATGGATCGTACGAATGAATTGGAATGGATCGTGCGAATGAATTAGAATGGATACATTCGTGCGAATGGATTAGATTGCATCGTACGAATGAATTTGAATGCATTCCAATTCATTCGTATGATCTAATTCTAATTCATTCGTACGATCCATTCTAATTCATTCGCACGATCCATTCTAATTCATTCATCTGATCCATTCTAATTCATTCGCACGATCCATTCTAATTCATTCGTACGATCCATTCTAATTCATTCGCACGAATGTATCCATTCTAATGCATTCGTACGATTCATTCTAATTCATTCGCACGATCCATTCTAATTCATTCGTACGATCAATTCTAATTCATTCGCACGAATGTAACCATTCTAATTCATTCGTACGATCCATTCTAATTCATTCGTATGATTCATTCTAATTCATTCGCACGATCCATTCTAATTCATTCGTACGATCCACTCTTATTCATTCATACGATCTATTCTAATTCATTCGTACGATCCATTCTAATTCATTCGCTCGATCCATTCTAATTTATTCGTACGATCCATTCTAATTCATCCGCACGAATGTATCCATTCTAATGTATTCGTACGATTCATTCTAATTCATTCGCACGATCCATTCTAATTCATTCGTATGATCCATTCTAATTCATTCGTACGATCCAATCTAATTGATTTGTACGATCCATTCTAATTCGTTCGTACGATCCATTCTAATTCGTTCGTACGATCCATTCTAATTCATTCGCATTATCCATTCAAATTTATTCGTTCAAATATATCCATTCTAATTCATTCGTACGATCCATTCTAATTTATTCGCACGATCCATTCTAATTTATTCGCTCGAATGTATCCATTCTAATTCATACGTATAATCCAGTCTAATTCATTCGCACGATCCATTCTAATTCATTCGTACGATCCATTCTAATCCATTCGTCCGATCCATTCTAATTCATTCGCACGAATGTATCGATTCCAATTCATTCGTACAATCCATTCTAATTCATTCGCACGATCCATTCTAATTCAGTCATATGAAAGAATTAGAATGGATCGTGCGAATGAATTAGAATGGATACATTCGTGCGAATGAATTAGAATGGATCGTACGATTGAATTAGACTGGATCGTACGAATAAATTAGAATGGATACATTCATGCAAATGAATTAGAATGGATTGTATGAATGAATTAGAATGGATCGTATGAATGAATAAGAATGGATCGTACGAATGAATTAGAATGGATCGTACGAATGCATTAGAATGGATTGTACGAATGAATTAGAATGAATCGTACGATCCATTCTAATTCATTCGTCCGATCCATTCTAATTCATTCGCACGAATGTATCCATTCTAATTCATTCGTCCGATCCATTCTAATTCATTCGTCTGATCCATTCTAATTCATTCGCACGAATGTATCCATTCTAATTCATTCGTGCGAATGTATTAGAATGGATCGTACGAATGAATTAGACTGGATCGTACGAATAAATTAGAATGGATACATTCATGCAAATGAATTAGAATGGATCGTACGAATGAATTAGAATGGATCATACGAATGAATTAGAATGGATCGTACGAATTAATTAAAATAGATCATATGAATGAATTAGAATGGATCGGACGAATGAATTAGAATGGATCAGACGAATGAATTAGAATGGATCGTGCGAATGGATCGTACGAATGAATTAGAATGGATCATAAAATGAATTAGAATGGATCGTGTGAATGAATTAGAATGAATCGTACGAATGAATTAGAATGGATCGTATGAATGAATTATAATGGATACATTCGTACGATCCATTCTAATTCATTCGTACGATCCATTCTTATTCATTCGTACGATCCATTCAAATTCATTCGCATGATCCATTCTAATTCATTCGTACGATCCATTCTAATTCATTCTCACGAATGTAACCTTTCTAATTCATTTGTATGGATCGTACGAATGAATTAGAATGGATCATGCGAACGAATTTGAATGGATCGTACGAATATACGATCCATTCTAATTTATTCGCAAGAATGTATCCATTCTAATTCATTCGTACAATCCATTCTAATTTATTCGTACAATCCATTCTAATTCATTCGCACGAATGTATCCATTCTAATCTATTCGTACGATCCATTCTAATTCATTCGTATGATGCATTCTAATTCATTCCTACGGTCTATTCTAATTCATTCTCACAAATGTAACCTTTCTAATTCATTTGTACGATCCATTCTAATTCATTCGTACGATCCATTCAAATCCATTCGTACGATCCATTATAATCCATTCGTACGATCCATTCTAATTCATTCGTACGATCCATTCTAATTCATTCTCACGATCCATTCTAATTCATTCGTATGATCCATTCTAATTCATTCCTACGATCTATTCTAATTCATTCGTACAAATGTATCCATTCTAATTCATTCGTATGATCCATTCTAATTCATTCGCACGAATGTATCCATTCTAGTTTATTCGTACGCTCCATTCTAATTCATTTGTACGCTCCATTCTTATTCATCGCACAAATGTATCCATTCTAATTCATTCGTACGATCCATTCTAATTCATTCGCACGATCGACTCTAATTCATTCGTATGATCCATTCTAATTTATTCGTACGATCCATTCTAATTCTTTCGTACGATCCATTCTAATTCATTCGCACGATCATTCTAATTCATTCGTACAATCCATTCTAATTCATTCGTGCGAATGAATTAGAATGGATCGTATGAATGAATTAGAATGGATCGTACAAATGAATTAGAATGGATCGTGCGAATGAATTAGAATGGATCATACGAATGAATTAGAATAGATACATTTGTGCGAATGAATTAGAATAGATCGTAGGAATGAATTAGAATGGATCATAGGAATGAATTAGAATGGATCATGCGAATGGATTAGAATGGATCGTACGAATGGATTAGAATGGATCGTACGAATGGATTAGAATGGATCATACGAATGGATTAGAATGGATCGTACAAATGAATTAGAAAGGTTACATTTGTGAGAATGAATTAGAATAGATCATAGGAATGAATTAGAATGGATCATACGAATGAATTAGAATGGATCGTACGAACGAATTAGAATGGATCGTACGAACGAATTAGAATAGATCGTACGAATGAATTAGAATGGATACATTCGAGCGAATGAATTAGAATGGATCGTACGAATGAATTAGAATGGATCCACCGAATGAGTTAGAATGGATCATACGAATGAATTAGAATGGATCGTACGAATGAACTAGAATGGATTGTGCGAATGAATTAGAATGGATCGTATGAATGAATTAGAATGGATACATTCGTGTGAATGAATTAGAATAGATCGTAGGAATGAATTAGAATGGAACGTACGAATGAATTAGAATGGATATATTCGAGCGAATGAATTAGAATAGATCGTAGGAATGAATTAGAATGGATCATACGAATGAATTAGAATAGATCGTAGGAATGAATTAGAATGGATCGTACGAATGAATTAGAATGGATCGTAGGAATGAATTAGAATGAATCGTACGAACGAATTAGAATGGATCGTACGAACGAATTAGAATGGATCGTATGAGCGAATTAGAATGGATCGTACGAATGAATTAGAATGGATCGTATGAACGAATTAGAATGGATCGTACAAATGAATTAGAATGGTTACATTCGTGCGAATGAATTAGAATGGATCGTACGAATGGATTAGAGTGGATCGTACGAATGGATTAGAATGGATCGTACGAATGAATTAGAATGGATCGTACAAATGAATTAGAAAAGTTACATTTGTGAGAATGAATTAGAATGGATCGTACGAATGGATTAGAATGGATCGTACGAATGGATTAGAATGGATCGTACGAATGAATTAGAATGGATCATTCAAATGAATTAGAAAGGTTACATTCATGAGAATGAATTAGAATGGATCGTACGAATAAATTAGAATGGATACATTTGTGAGAATGAATTAGAATGGATCGTATATTCGTGCAAATAAATTAGAATGGATCGTACGAATGAATTAGAATGGATCCACCGAATGAGTTAGAATGGATCATACGAATGAATTATAATGGATCGTACGAATGAATTAGAATGGATTGTGTGAATGAATTAGAATGGATCGTATGAATGTGTGGTCGCGGAAAAAGATTCGGGTCGTCTTGATTGCGGATCACACGAGATTACAAATTTTCTTTGATCAGGAGATTATGGGAGAGATCCTCTGGAGGGTCTCTTTGATCCGCGTCTCCACGTGGTATTCGTGCGAGAGCTCTGAAGGGTTGCCCAGGACAGAGGTCTTTACAGGATAAGGGTTTTTGAGAGGCTAAGGAGTTTCCGCCGTTGATTTTGTCCCGTCCGTGCTTCGTGCTTTCTCGGCTAGGGAGGTTTTGGGCTTCGTTTCTCGACCTTCGTGTCTTCCTCGATCCTTGCTAGACCTTGGCGTCCTTGATCGTCGGTTCACGGCGTCGATCGTGTTTTTGGCTTCGGCTTTGGCTTTAGCTTTTGGCTTTGGCGTAGCTTTGGCGTGGCTCTGGCGTTTGCTTTGCTTTGGCGCTTGCGCTTGAACGTAGACAGGTAGAGACTTGCGATGCGTTAGTTCTTCCGGACTTCGCGTCGTATCGGCTAGAACGTGCGGTGCTTTGCTCGTGACCGTCGTAGTTGCTTGGCTTTGGCACGTGCGTTGCTTTAGCGCGGGCTTTACCAGTGCGTTTGCTTTGGCTTCTTGCGTCGGCTTTGGCTTTAGTTTCGACCCGATCTTCTTCTCGAACAGCGACGGCTACTTCTTCTAGGCTTCTTTATTCTTCCGGCTTCCTCGATGTTTGTGGCGTCTGCTTGGCTTTTCGGCGGGGGTAGCACTGATCCTCGTGCGACGGTTGTAGCGTCGGCTTTTGTTTGATGAAGACGGCGGGTGTAACACTAATCTCCGTGCGACGGTTGTAGCGTCAACTTTTGTTGATGAAGACGGCAGGGGTAGCACCGATCCCCGTGCGATGGTTGTAGCGTCGACTTTTGTTGATGAAGATGGCAGGGGTAGCACCTGCTTCCGTGCGACGGTTGTAGCGTCGACTTTTGTTGATGAAGACGGCAGGGGTAGCACCGGCTTCAGGCCTTCTTCTCCCGGCTTTCTTCTTCGTGCGAGGAGTCGATGCCTTGATTGAAGACGACGGGTGTTGTCGGCTTCGATCTTCTTCTCCGGCCTTTGCTTATGGCGTCTTCGGAGCTGATGAAGATCGTTGGAGCAATCGGATGATGACGGCTCCGGGTCTTCTTCTCCACGCTTTCTTCTTCGTGCGAGGAGTCGAAGCTTTGATCTCCGAGTGCAAGGTCTTCACGTTGATGAGGACTTGAAGGGCCAAGGATTCCCGTAGGACTTGCTTGCCGTGCCTCGTGAAGCCTTCGGTCTTCAAGCGTTGGAGCTTCTTCGTAGCGCTCTTTCGTCTTCCACTTTTCGGACCTTTTGTGCCTTCCCCCACCCCCTCTATTTATAGGCAAAGGGGGGTGGTTGGGGGAGATAAAACTGAAATCTTTTTTGTTTCATCCGATATCTCCCCCCATAACCATCAAGATATTGTTCCTTTATCCAAGGAAACAAACCCGATCCCCTCCTTTTTAGTTGGGGTGGTTATGGGCTAGATGTGACTCGATCTTTAAAGATCGGGTTGTTATTGTTGTTGCACTTTTGGATCGGATGGCGACACAACGTCATCTTGTCCGTTGGATCGAGGGATCGTCGCGGATCTACGGCTGCATAGACGTCCACGCCACCTCCCCCCGCATCGAGGCGGTTATTTCTTTTTCTTTTCTTTTTCTTTTCTTTTCTTTTTCTTCTCTTTTTCTTTTTCTTTTTCTTTTTCTTTTCTTTTCTTTTTCTTTTAGGGCCGGCCCCACCTCTCCATGAGGAGGGGGGCACGGTTTTCTAGAATGGGGGCCGGTGGGCCCCCCCCCTCTCTGTGTTCGGGTAGCGGGTCCGGTGGGACCCGCTTACTTTGAGTTGGGCTGCGGCGCACGAGCCGAGTTCGCACACGGGCCGAGTATGCATGCGGGCCGTTTGTGTGCGGGCCCAATTTCGCATGTGGGCCGTTGTGTATGGGCCGAGTTGCATGTGGGCCGTTGTATATGGGTCAGATTTCTGCATGTGGGCCGTTGTGTGCAGGCCCAAGTTGCATGGGCGAGTCGGGTTCGACCCGAAGACCGGCCGTTGGGTGCGGGCCTATTTTTCGTGTACAAATCGGGTTCGACCCGTGGGTTAATTTCGATGCCCAAAAGTGCCCCCTCAAGTTCGAGTGCGCCCGCGGGAAACGCGTAGTGCTTGGACTTGAGTCGCGTATTCGTGTGGGATTAGGTCTTTAAAAGGCCCCCCGTTTTCGTTTCTCTTCATTATTGACAATTTCCGGCGGCTTGGAGTCGAGAGCTCTGCTAGGGTTTCTTGCTTCGCAACGATGCCGCGGAGGATGAAGATGGTGACGCCATGGGGTTCGCGGAGGAGGGAAGACCGCCGGCCCATGGACGGCGGAGGGTCGCAAGCAAGGCTCGTTTTCTTCCTCCTCCTTCTTCTTCTTCTTCTTCTTCTTCTGGTTCGGGTGGTCGGTGGCGCGGGAGGGCACAGGCCGGAGGAGAGGCCACGAGGTGCAGAGGCGAGCTCGGTCGGGGGCTGCGGTAAGCGGCCGGCGGGCGAACCGGAGATGGGGCGCGGCCGGGGGCTGCGATATGCGGCCGGCGCGTGGGCTGGAGACGGGGCGCAGAGCGCGGGCGGGGTCGTGGGCCGGAGGCGGGTGCAGCGGGTGCGGCGGGCGCGGGCGGGGCTGTGGCCGGAGGCGGGTGCAGCGGGGCGCGGCGGGCGTAGCCGGGGCTGCGGGCTGGAGCGGCAGGGCGCGGGGGCCGGAGCGGGTGCAGCGGGTGCGGCGGGCGCGGGCGGGGCCGTGGCCGGAGGCGGGTGCAGCGGGCGCGGGGCCGGGTCCGCGGGGCGCGGCAGGCGCAGCCGGGGCTGCGGGCTGGAGCGGCAGGGCGCGGGGGCCGGAGCGGCAGGGCGCGGGGGCCGGAGCGGGTGCGGCGGGCGCGGGCGGGGCCGTGGCCAGAAGCGGGTGCAGCGGGCGCGGGGCCGGGTCCACGGGGCACGGCGGGCGCAGCCGGGGCTGCGGGCTGGAGCGGCAGGGCGCGGGGGCCGGAGCGGCACGCTGCGCGGGGACCGGAGGCACGGGCACAGGGCGGCAGGGCGCGGGGACCGGAGCCGGGCTTGGCCGGAGGCGCGGGAGGTGCGGCACGCTGCGCGGGGGCCGGAGTCGGGTTCGGCCGGAGGCGCGGGCGCAGCGCGGCAGGGCGCGGGGGCCGGAGCCGGGCTCGGCCGGAGGCGCGGGCGCAGCGCGGCAGGGCGCGGGGGCCGGAGCCGGGCTCGGCCGGAGGCGGAGGTGACCGGTGCAATAGTGCACGGGCGCGGGGGCCGACCGAGACCAACAGCACCCCCCCTCCTTTACGTGTTGAAATAGGAGAGGGGGGGGTCGTGGTTTTTTTTGCCATGACCCCCCCTCCTTTTTAGTTTTATTTGTTTGAAGGACGGAAGCGCCCCCCCGCATGTTTTGATAGGAGAGAGAGAGAGAGGGAGGTCGCGGCTTTTTGCCGTGACCCCCCTCCTTTTTATCTTTATTTGTTCGGAGGACGGCAGCACCCCCCCCGCATGTTTTGACAGGAGAGAGAGAGGGGGTCACAGCTTTTTGCCATGACCCCCCTCCTTTTTATCTTTATTTGTTCGAAGGACGGGGCGCCCCTTTTGCTTAGGCCTCCCCCCCGATTTTTTCGTTTCTGTATTCAGAAACTATCTGACTTAGGCATTGCCTTCTTTCTTTTTCAGGTCTCGTCGTTACGAGAGCTTTCCAAGTTCCGGCTGGATTGTCGATGCGGTCTCTCACGGGAGTACGCATCTTTGCTTCCCTTTCGCGCAAGTCTTCCACCACCGTGCTTCGAGACAGGAGACCGGACTGTCAGTGCTTCAGCTTTTGACGCACGAGCGAGTTTGCGAGGACGGCGTGACCGACGGCTCTTGTCGAGTGTTGAAACTTGGCGAGCGTATCCTTACTGACGAAGGATCTTCTCGGCAAATCGTCCGGCCTAGTTTGGGGCTGCCGTTCCACCATACTGGCGAGGAGTCGGTTCCGGTCCCTGTTGTTGCTTTGAAGATATGCTCCCACCGTACGCGATGGGGTG
Source organism: Chamaelirium japonicum (assembly GCA_947650365.1). Classification (NCBI taxonomy): domain Eukaryota; kingdom Viridiplantae; phylum Streptophyta; class Magnoliopsida; order Liliales; family Melanthiaceae; genus Chamaelirium; species Chamaelirium japonicum. The sequence goes on along the minus strand of CANTAL010000066.1, from coordinate 827,692 downwards.
TGGGGATTCAACCGCGTGGAGATGTCACGTATCTGGGAGGTTTCCGGGACTGGATGAGAGAGCTATCTGGCGCGTTGGAGGCAGAGCCAGGGATGGAGCGTCTGGCGAGGTTTGTGGAGCCGGCTTGTTGGGAGTACAGTCGTCCGGACGGTATGTACCGGGCTCTGTGTGAGCAGTGGTGCCCTGAGACCAACACCTTCTTGACCGGAGCTGGTGAAATCGGGATCACCCTTCGTGACGTGCACGTCATCTCTGGGTGTCCAGAAGTTCGGAGCTACTATCAGGAGGAGGTTCCTTCTCTGGAGGTTTTGACAGACCCAGACGAGTCTCCTAGCTTCTGCCTTTTGCTTTTTAAGGCGTATGCTATTATAGCGGCGCGCGAGCGATCATACCGGGTACTTCACTCGGATTAGGTGGACTTCTGGTTTCGAGGAGAGTATCGTCACGCTCCCCCTTCGAGTCACCCGATGTGGAGATATGCTTCGTCAAAGAGACCAGCGCCTGGCACCTTCCGGCGACCGATTGAAACTCTAAAGAAAGAGTAGTGCTCCATGGCCGGGGCGCAACGTCCCTGGGAAGTTTTGGGACTTGAATAATGCAGCGATGACTGGCGTGCTGTTTACTGGTCAGCGGGGTTAGTACTTTTTCTCTGCCGCTTTGCTTTACCCTGGGAAGGGGATGTGGTACGCCCTGGGACCTTCCTTACAGCTGCTCGGATGGTGACTGGAGAGTTTCTTAACCTGGCGCCGGCGATCCTTTGCTCGTTGTACGACGGGCTTAGCGGCACCTACTGGAGTTTATCGAGTGCGGGTAATGCAAGAGGGGAAGTAGGCAGAGCCAGTTCTTTTTGCCCCCTGCATTACTTCTATGGTTGGATTGGGCTTTACTTTCCGAAGGGGATCTTTGCGGCGCGTGGACCTTCGACCTCGGTGCCCTTTCTTCCTTGTGTGGGAGGTGTGATGAATGCTTATTACGCATGGGAGCGTCCGAAGCCTAGTGCCCGAGAGTGTTTGCAGCGCATGGGCCCTTCTGACTTTGAATTTGTATCGAAAAATGCACTTGCGCCCTCTATGAAATCCCTGGTGTGTGATGGGGCGGAGATGTCCGAGCCTTTGTACTGGAGCATGGTGAGTTACAGGCCTGGGTATCTTGTTTGGCGTCGTGGGGATGTAGTGGAGGTGGCACGGTACTCTCCCCACCGGTTTGCTCGCCAGTAGGGTTTTCGGCAGGAGTTGCCTGGGACTCCTTTGCGCCTGCGGTTACGTTACACTCCGCAGGAGGCGTACCGCCTCTGAGGAGCACTTTACGATCGGTTTACTGGGTGTACTTTCTCACCAGGGATTAAGTCGGGCGGCAAGGATGCTGCAACTCCTGAGTATCGCTGCTGGGTCAACGGGTCAGTGCTTCCCCTCTTGGCTAGCCTTCCGCTAGACGTCCTTGCTAGCAGCGAGCGGGCTGACTTTCCTTTTGACTCTTTGGCGGGGTCAGAGGATCGCCGTCTTTGGTCCGAGGATCGATGGTCAGAGAAATCTTGTGGCCGTCGAGAGAGTACTTCCCAGGCTTCACTTTCTGTGCAAGAGGTTGAGATGGCTCTGTCCTCCAAGGTTCAGAGTCTTCCTGAGACTCAGGCTTCTTGGAGTGGGTGTGCTTCTCCTAAGAGGAGAAAGTTGGATCTTCTGTGTGAGGCAGCTTTGGTTGGTGCTGGTGAGGCAGAGCCAGCTCGAGAGAGAGAGCCAGGGCTTTTTGCCGATGAGGTAATCCCTCTTTCTGGGGTAGCTTCATCGGACGCTGCAGGTATATCTTGTTTCTAGTTTCTCATGAATTTCTGTGCTTGTACTCTTACTTCGTTGGCTGAGTTGTCCAGCTCTCATTTTGGCAGGATCTGCTGGACCGGACTGCGAGTCTACCCCGAAGGGGGTTGGGCAGGAGTGCTCTCCCATCAGAGCATCGTTGATTGAAGGTGGCGGGCTGGATGTTCCCTGGGATAACTTGGAGCTTTTGGGAGCGTGTGGAGCAGATTTTGCCGGCAGTGCTGTCAACCTGGACGATATCGACGTGGAGCAGTTGGGCTTTGGGGAGGAGGATGAGGTCTCCAGTGTAGGGAGAGAACAGACTCCTCCAGTTAGGTCCGGTACTCCGGCAGAGGCTACTCCCGTAGTCGTTTTGTCGGAAGGTTTGCCTATGTCTCCTCCTTCGGCTTCGGTTGTTCCGTTGACTGTTATCACGTCGATGGTCCAGGAGGCGGTTCCTGCACTTGAGTCTCCGGGACCGGAGCCCACCTTGCCTGTGCACTCAGAGGCTGACAGGAGAAAGTGCAGTTCACGAGACCTTCTCTCTGTACTTCTTTTGGAGAGCTGTCGGAAGTATATCCAGACGACGCTCGCACCCTTCCAGGAAGAAGGCTTTGATGCTTTGAGCAGCTGGTGGGTTCTCGAGGGGGCTGAGTTTTGCAAGAACCTGGCGGCCTTCCAGGTAGATGGCTCTTTGTTTGAGACACAGATGAGTGTTCTCTTGGCGGACAGTGAAGCTCATTGCTTGAAACGGGCTTCGATGGAAGATGACCTTCCCCTGATACTAGCAAAGGCCGAGGACGAGGAGCGTCGCCTGGAGGCGCAGCATGCACTTGCCACTGCGAGCCTTGTTCGGGCGCGGAAGAAGCTAGAGGCTGCGCGCGCATCTTTCGAGAAAGCTGAGATGATCGAGAAGTCTTCTGGAGCAGACCTGGCGAAGCAGCGTATCGAGCTGGCGACGCATCGGGAGCGGGTAGCTTCTCGGTCTTCAGAGTTGGAGCGCATGGAGGTTACTAACGGCGAGCTGCTCCAACGTCTCAAAGAACTTAATTCGTTTTACTAGCAATGTCGCATTTCCTTTTCTTTCTTGTCATTTTTGCTGAACAGACTTGTAGTTCTGCTTTTCTTTATCTGGTGATAACTTAATATCATGCATCTATTTTTTTTTTTTTTTTTGACTTGTCTTCTGGAATGGCAGAGTTTGGTTGTTTTTTTTTTGTTTGGACTGAACCTTTACAGGCTGCCTACGTACCCTACTGAGAGGGATCAAGTCACACGTAGTTCCTCTTTTTTTTTTTTTGCAAGGAATGTAGCCCTGCTTTTAGGCATAGTACCTTTTGAGGTACTTGCCATTGATGGGGCCGAGTGTAAGCCCTTCTGGCGTGGTGAGAAGATATGCGCCGTTGGAGTAGGCCTCTTTGACAACGTGCGGTCCATCCCACTTGGCGTCGAACTTCTTTCCTCCTCGATGTGAAAGGATGATGGGGCGTTTGACTGCGAGCACCAATTCTCCTTTTTGGAAGGATCGAGGGCGAATCCTTTTGTTGAAGGCTCGGGTCAATCTGGCTTGGTAGCATTCCAGGCGTTGCTGGGCTTCGAGGCGCTTCCCATCCAGGGCTTCCAATTCTACTAGGCGAAGTTGAGCGTTGTCGCCGTTGACGAGGCCTTCCTGGACGGCTATCCTGAGCGACGGGATCTGGAGTTCAAGTGGGAGGATAGCTTCTACTCCGTATACCAGCGAGTACGGAGTCGCCTGTGTTGGCGTGCGAAAAGAGGTGCGATATGCCCATAGCGCTTCACCCATGCGTTCATGCCAGTCTTTCTTCGACTTCGAGACGACTTTCTCTAAAAGTTTGCAGAGTGTTTTGTTGAAAGCTTCAGCTAGGCCGTTGGCAGAGGCGTTGTACATGGTTGAACACCTTTGCTTGATATCGAACTTGATGCAAAATTGGCTGACAGCGGCGTTCTTGAATTGCTTTTCGTTGTCCGTAACGATATAGCGAAGGATGCCGTACCGGAAGATGATGTCGTTCTGGATGAAGTTGATGACAGAGTGCCTGGTAACTTCTCGCAATGGTACTGCCTCAGCCCACTTGGAGAAGTAATCTGTTGCCGCCAGGATATAAAGATGCTGCTTGGATGACTTGGGTAGCGGACCGACAATATCGAGTCCCCATCCATCGACGGGCCATGATGCGATGGTTGGATGCAAAGGTTCCGGAGGCTGACGGATGTAGTCGCCATGCAGCTGGCAAGTGTGGCATCTTTTTGCAAACTCGAGGGAGTCCTTGATCATAGTGGGCTAGTAGTATCCCATTCGCCTGATGCGAAAGTGCAGCTTTGGACCGAACTGATGTGAGCCACAGATCCCGGCATGGACTTCTTCTAGTGTTGTTTCCGCTTCTTCTTTTGCAAGACACCTTAGGAGCGCACCATCGTAGCTTCGACGGTACAACTCGTTATTGAAGTGGAAGAATTTCAAAGACCGCCGGCGAATGTCGACCTTATGCTTCGGATCTTCAGGGAGCTTCCCGTGGACAAGAAAGTCTATGAATGGTTGTCTCCAGTCTAGCTCGTCGGTCACGAAAATATGTACTGTATTGGCTTGGTCCGGGATTCCCATAGGGAGGTCTTTCTCGGTGATCACCATCCTCTTACAGATAGGGATGATGAGTTGGCTTTTTTCTGGGAACAGAAGTGTAGCCGCTAAATTTGCAAGCGCATCAGCCTGCTGATTAAGGTTTCTGGGAACATGCTGGATTGAAGCATCTTTGAGTGTACCAAGGAGTTTCAGAGCTCGTAGGTGCAATGGCACGAGATCTTCTTTGTTGACCTCGTATGCTCCCAATATTTGCTGAATAACGAGTTGAGAGTCGCCGAAAATTGTGAGCCCTTGAAGTTTCATATCATTGGCGAGTTCGAGGCCAATGATCAGAGCTTGATATTCCGCCCTGTTATTGGAGCATGGCTCTAATAGTAGAAATGAGAAGCGAAGTACTTCGTCGTTTGGTGTGACGAAGATAACTCCTGCTCCTGCTACGTCTTGCCTGGCCGCACCGTCAAAGAACATTTTCCAAGAAGGGGCGATGTCGATGCAGAATACTTCTTCGTCTGGGAGATCTTCCGATAGTTCCCATTCTGCTGGAAGGGGGTATTCTGCTAGGAAGTCTGCGAGAGCTTGACCTTTGACCGCTTTACGAGGGACAAAGGTGATGTCAAACTCAAGGAGGAGCAAAGCCCACTTGGCCAGACGTCCGGAGAGCACTGGTCTCGACATGATGTATTTGAGCGGGTCGGCTTTTGAGATGAGCCTGATGGCGTGAGCTAACATATAGTGTCGCAGCTTTTTTGTAGCGAAGATGAGCGCCAGACAGACCTTCTCAATCGGGGAGTAGTTTAGCTCCGCGCCGATGAGAGTGCGGCTCAAATAGTAGCATGTTGTTTCCTTGCCTAGCTCGTTGTCTTGAGCCAGGAGTGCCCCCAAGGACTGCTCCTGGGCGCTGATGTAAAGGACCAATGGCTTTCCTTGAACTGGTGCTGTCAGAACCGGGGGCTTGAGTAAGTAATCCTTGATGTTTTGGAGGGCTTCCTAACAAGTTCATCCCACTTGAATGCTGCTCCTTTCTTCATGAGGCGACTGAAGGGCCTACATTTTCCAGCTAAGTTGGCGATGAACCTTCTGATATATGCTAGATGGCCCTGGAGACCTTGGAGGTCTCGCACGGTTTTCGGGATTGGCATATTGAGGATAGCATCTATCTTGGTTTGATCTATTTCGATGCCTCGATGGCGTACGACAAAGCCTAGAAACTTTCCCGAGGAGACCCCAAATGCGCATTTAAGCGGGTTCATGCGGAGCTGGTACCTTCGAAGTCGCTTGAAGATTAGCTCGAGGTCTTGAAGATATGTGGACTTTTGTCTTGATTTTACCACGAGGTCGTCGACGTAGCATGCTGGAAATAAATCCATGATAGAGGCCCGCAGCGGAAGCAAAGTATAGGTCCGAGGACCGTGAGCGGTGTGCGTTACATATTAAAATTTTCATCGAAACGATCTACATATGCGTGTATGAATCTAGCATGACAACTACGCGAACCCCTAACGACGATCTAACGCAAAAAAACAATCTAGCATGTATGCATGTTCTAATTATGTTAGATCTACTTGTTAGAGATCATACCTGCGTGCGGAATCTTTCACCGCGACAAATTTCTTCTTTGTCGATGGAGACGGGCTACGGATCTGCTCGATATAGCTTCGGTGCGATAGCCATAACTTTCTGCTCCAAACTCCGATTGGGCTGAAATTTAAACTGCAGGTAGACAACTTCGAGATGCAACTTTTGTAACAAGTTTCATGTCGTTTGGACTTCTGTAGCTCCCGGAATCACAGAAACAATGCTGATTTTCTGTGCAGATTCTGGACAGCAAAAGGTTACGGGAGACGCCTTCTACTTCACCCGATCTCACACGATGCACGGCACCTCGTCGATGGATCTCTGAGTGCCTCCATACGACGAGCCTTCTCCTTCTACGAAACACCATGTGAGGAAGACGAGTCACCATCCAATGGCGCAAGCGAGGGAGAGAGAGACGAGAGAGGAGATACGAAGAGAGGAGAGGGGGTGGCTAGGGTTTCCCCCATGGCTTGGGCCGGCCCTAGGGCTTGCATGGCTCATTAATTTCGTCCCCCCCCTCTATCCCTATGCCTTATATAGGGCCGGCCTTATCCTTACAGATAAGCCTAGCGGATAGGATTGACTGATTCAAACCTCTCCCTATATATCTCTTCTTTTATCTCTATCTTTTCCTTGTTTTCGAAAACGGTCAAAACCAGCCCGTTTTCTGCGCCTCTTGACCGACCCTTTCATCGGAGGCAACAACCTCCTGAAACTAACAGGGCCGGCCTTGACCAGTCTCTCAACACTTAGGGCCGGCCCCTTAGTGCATAGTGACGCATGGTATGACCAAAACGCCCTTATGTCAATAGTTGGCCGTTCCTCGTGTACGAGACTTTGCAAGGCACACATAAGTGAAGTGCACCAGTCATTTTACTATTCTCTGAGGTTCCCGTAGGGTGCCCCTAGTGAAGTCAACTAGTCAACTCGCAACATGTCCCGGTGCATCGCACCCATGTGACAAAGTCCACTTATGACAAGGAATTGCTATATGCGTCTCTGCACTAACCTAGGGTTTCCCCTTAGTGCACACACGTAGCTACGCATCTACCGTGCACTAGTGCGAAGCACTCACAGAGCGTATGCTTAGATTTCTCGCTTTCTCTAACTACGTTCTGTGTTTCGAGGAGATGGTATAAGAACCATACATAATGTCGATAATGTGGAACCTTCAGGGACCAGGGTTCATGGCTTCCAACTCAGACTCGATCGACACACTACCCGAGTGTACCATCGATCCTCTGAGTCCGAGTTAACCTGCGTAGCCACCCAGAGTGCGACGCAGGCTGCACTCCAATTCCCCCGGACTTACTATGTTCTCTCTCATACCCCTGCTCTCCACTTAGTATGGTAAACCCGCTGTCCCTCCACTTGGTGCCATGACACAACTCGAGCGGTGGAGAATACCGTCAGACTCGAGTGCTCATATGACTCGGTTCCTTCCAGGTTGACTATATACATCGTACCTCCGATAACTCTGCCGAGTAACCGGATCCGTCACCAGTCGAACTGATGACCACCTGGCCAGGGTTTAATACGACGTAGGTCAGACCAAGGAACACACCTCCTGTTATGGGTGTGGATAGCCTGCAGGAGTGACATGCTGATACAACGCCAGCCGGGTAACCCAATACACCGTGGTTTTGGATCACTGCATCCGGATCCTCACACATTGGTGCGCCAAAGTACCACACAACTGGTTAGTCCACCAGACATGGCTCCTCAGGATTTAGGACCGTTTTACCCTAAGCAGAAACACGGTTTAGTGCACCGGTGTCTGCTCACCGATCTGTGCACCGTGTTGGTTCCGTTCGGCCACAGACACTGTGCCGGTAATGACCGTGGTGGAGACACCCACGCTCTGTCATCCCAACAGCTTATCCTGATAGGGCGACCAACCCTAATCAGAGCTGCGAATGTATTTAGGTTACATGGGACCAATCCCTTGAGTCTCCCACTCAAGTGGATTACCATGTAGCCATGGCTCTCTGTTCTGTAATCAGAATACGTACTAAGGTACGTACCAATATGCATTCCTATACTATCAACCATACATAGCTAAACTATAGGTTTTTACGAGCTGTAGACCTCACCAATTCTAACAATCTCCCACTAGGTCTAACGAGGAATAACGGTGTTGAGCTCTGTAGCTTCTACATGCTGCCCAAAAGCCTTTGCATGAATTCCCTAAAGGAATTGGCAACATTGTTTGTAGATTCCACCTCAGTACCGCTACTTGCATTTCCTCCTATAACTGTCAGATCAAGTGGAGTTTGTACTTGATGGGTTTCCCCACACGGCGGTGCCTAGTCTCCTTGGACCTTGCTTACCGCTCTGCTGTTGTAACAACAGATAACTGAGCCTCTGGTACGCGTCCCAAGTTCTCTAAGAACTTCCTAAGCCTTACCACCTGATATACTACTTCGCACGCAACAACGTGCTAAGCCTCTGTGGTAGAGTTTGTGATGCACTTGCTTCACACACTACCAACTACCGCTTCTAATCCCAAGATAAAAATAATCCCTGAAATCGATTTTCTGGAACGCACATCTGACACCAAAGTCAGATCCCGTGTGTCCAATCGATATCAGGACCTGTGAAGTGCAAGCTAACTCACAATCCTTACTTAATGAGAATTTCTGAGTATACCCTTCACATCGGTCCAGAGATCTGGACCCGGGTTCAACTGAAACCGACCCATTATTCCTGCTGCGCAATAGATATCTAGCCTCGTAAAACGAATCTGGCTAGAATCTTATCTTCATGCGTAGCCTGTGACAGCAAGAGAACCTTGCTCTGGTTATCTAGAGTTACCTTGATTCCCAGAGCATAACTCGCCTCACTAGGGTCTTTCACATCGAATTGTGATGACTACAAACCTTTACCGTAAACAATATTCCTACGTCATTTTCAATCAGTAGAATATCGTTAACGTAAAGTACTAAATATACCCTTGTAGCTATTTCACCTTTCCTGTACCATCTTGGTTTATCCTCATTCTGATCAAATCCGTATGAGCGGATTCCCTTGATCAAAATAGATATTCCAACTTGGATGCTTGCATCAGTCCATAAATGGACCGTTGTAACTTGCATTCCATATCTTCCTAACCTACTGACACAAAGCCTGGGGCTACTCATCCATATGTCCTTTCCAAATTCCCGTTAGGGAATAACTGTCTTGACATCCATCAACCAGATCTCCCAACTATAATGGGCTGTGATAGATTAAGAGGATCCGTTATAGACTTAGGCATAGCTACCAGTGAGATGGTTTTGACATAGTCAATCCCTTCTCCTTTGGCAACTAATCTAGCTACTTAAGTCTTAATCGGGTGCTCTTCTTATACACCTTCTACACCCTGAAGGGTGATAGTGCTATAAGTGTCAAGACTGTTCCAAGGGACATTGATGCAAATTTGCCTCCATGGTATTTTGTCAGTCAGAGCTGTCGGAAGCTCCCACTATTTCTTCGTAGCTCTAGGGATCATCCTCCTGAAACTCTGGATTAACTATCGAAGTTTCTCCATAGTATCTTTCAGGAGCTCTGATAGTCCCACAACGATGAGGTAGTGGTGGTACAAAGTGAATCGTTTCTACAGTACCTGGTATACTAGTTTCTGTATCATCTACTCCCACTATGTTTTCAGATGCGCACTCTCTACCAGTACCCAGTAGTTCACCCAGAACTACCTTACCGGTAAACTTATGGTCTATAATATAATCCTGGTCTAGGTAGATGGTATTCGTAGAAACGATTACCTTCCAAACCTCAAGATCATAGAACAGTCCACCTTATGCCTCCTAAGGGTAACCTACAAACAGATATACCTGGAACTACATCTCTATTTCATCCCTCTTGTCCTTTTGCACAAGTGCAGGACAACCCTATATCTCGATAATCTATAGTGTCAGCTTTCGCTTAGACCATAGCTCTCTATAGGTCTGAGGCACTGATCTAGATGAGAGAGAGTTTCAAATATAAGCTACTGTTTTAAGGTACAACCCCACCAAAGGGTGGGTAGTACACTTGGCAATATTCATCATACTACGGACCATGTCAAACAGGGTCTGATTCCTTCTCTCGGAGACTTCATTTTGACGTTTCATCCTAGGAGCATTTAAGTGGGAGATAATCCCATTCTCCTTCAGGATCCTATGGAACCCATCCGATAGGTTCTCATTCCCTCGATTAAATCGAAGAGACTCCTATCGTCTGGACGCTCTTGGAACCATAGACGTCAAAATTAACTAACTCTCATACCTTCATGGCCCTTTTAGTTATTATGCCTTCCAGATTACACTCATAGGTTAGAAGGATCTCCGATGATTCTGTGAATAGAAACTCGGCCTTCTATCACCTCTGAATTTATCTTAGGTAAAATATCTAAATCAGAGGGATCACAAATGGGATAGATTCTCCGAAGGATTTAGATGAATTTAAATTTGACGCTACAGCTGTCATGAAATCTATTTCCGAATTAAGATTAAATTTAAAGAGATTATTCTGATCTATTCCTCTAGTACTGAAGCTATCTTTTCAGTTTAAGATACACACATATGGTGCTGTCTAAAACTAAAATCTTTATTTACTAAGGAGAAAACAGAACTACATCTCTAAAAAATAAAATCTGTATTTCGGAAAAACTAAGACATTCATATCTAACAGCTTCCACAGTGGCTTATGGCATCAGTACCTATGTTAGGATTACTTCACTATAAAGTAGCCTTCTGCTTTCCTTGAATCTCTGTAGACCCGAAGTCTACATTCTAAGAAGCATAAGAACTGCTACTAGATAGCGACTCAAATCCTAATATCCTGAAGCCATACTCAATCTTCAAATACCCCCTATACTTGCTAAAATAGAAACTCTTCCGTCCTTAGCGTTACCATACTTAGGAGTCCACACTAGTTTCTACACTAGAATAGTTTTCGATCTCTTATAAGTTACTCCCTTAGGTTCTTCTAAAGAAGACCTAGGTTAAGCACTAAAGGCTTTGCCTTTAATCTTGATCCCATCCTTTGTCTCTTAGAAATCTCCTTAGAAGTTCTGTGTTTGTCATCTCTAGCTTGTTAAAGCTAAAGTCTCTGACAACGCCTTCGAGGTTCCAGACAAGGATACAAAACAGACGTCTTCCACCACCTCGTCATCTGGTACTATGTCTTTGGAATCTAGTTCGATCTGGAACTCAAGGATGTGTTCCCGAACAAGCATTTCCTCTGACATCTTGGTACCGACAAGTATCTTGGTGGATAAGCGATGAGTCTATTGACTTCGCCTAGCAGATATCTTATGCAAGTAAAACTTTATTAGAAAAGACCCAGCATATTTCTGACTCACTTCTAAAGAGTTGTCCGCAAGTCTGCTATAACATAGCACTTGCACATCTCCTTAGACTCTTGCTAGTCGTCATATGCCCTAGTTAGTGCCCTAGTGATATCTAGACCCGTTAGGTCTAGTACAGGGATATTTAGATTGGAAGCCAATGTACGTTTACTACCCTAAGCATAAGCTAGAGGTAGGGCTTCCGCTCTACGTAGTTAGAGACCCGATAACTGGTTCTCTTATGGGATAGCGGATAGGGGAACTATATGGTTGAATGAAAACGAATACAAAATGACTTATTTTATGGATTTTAAAAATAAGCTAATTATATCCAAATGTCAGCGCTACCCTCACAGCAAAGACACCTCTATGGATTAATTAACCATGTATGTAAGATCTCGGAATCAACTACACCTGCCCTAGGGGGCATCATCCCGCGTCAATCCGCTTACACGGGCCTTTCCTTGACCCAGTCCAAATCTGCCAACTAAGGGCTTTGATGGACCATGGTTATCTTTTGGCCAGTGCCACGTGATCCCCATTGTGCAAGAGACGGATGCCTCACGTCCACTTCGGATGCTTACCCACAAGCCTAAGCAATTACGGCACGAGAGTTCATGCGGCCCCCACTAGGGTGGGATAAAAAGCCCTTCTCTCCTGGCCCCGTAACTGCCATATCCTGAAGGAGACCGCTAAGTTATCTGGCATGGAAAAACATAACCCTCACCCTAGGGGGTGTCGAGCTACGCCCTTCCACCCAGACACAAAGCACTTGGTTGTGGAGGCCAGAGGATCTCGACGAGTCCTCTTACACATCCCTTATTATAGTTGAGGGTTATTTAATGCAAGTATGAGTGTACACTAAGGTCACGACAACCTATACACTAGACCCTGGTCATACCGTGCTCCCACTAGCATTCAAGCCTTTCGCGAAGTATTAATCGATCTCGTAATATCATAGTCCCTGCCTCGAGTGGATTTCTCCACTCAAGGGTCACATTACATATCCCAAGAACATCGATGCTTTGCAAACTTGGCTATTACGCTAATGCCCTGGAGCCTAGCCTAAGGTCAGACTGACAGGAAGGTCTTCCACTACCATGGCGCCTTACTTATAAATTTGACGAATGATGTCATAGTAGAATTCCAACTCATTCTAGGTTTCGATGCTTGCCAAATAGGCACACCCGACTAATCGGGTGTTGACCTAATGGGGGCATAACCAAATGTGAGGAATTCATACTATCATCAAGGGTCAATTAAATAATAGGCGTCACTAGTGGAATCCTATCCTAATAAGGTCGCTAGGACCCGAGGGGAAAGGGCATCCCTCTAACACAGATAATTAAATTATCGCATCGGGGTTCTCTACAGAAATATAAAGAACTACTGAAAGAAACAAGCACACAACTGAATCAAGTTCAGGGTCCGACCCCTGAACCTGACTGGCACAGCGCAGGCTCTCTGTCTCCTTCGCAAGGATCCTCGATCTGGTGCAAGCCTCTGTATACGATCTCCTGACGCTTTATGCCCTTTGCCGTCATCGTGTACGCTTCGCCGGATCGCCATCGTCCTCCAAGGTTCCGCTCGTCCTCCCGGTGGTGGATCTCCACGGCAAGTCCTCCTCTTCAATCTGTAACCGAAAAAGCTCTAGTACGCTTCGAGCAAGTGCTCGCTCGTACACAATTTCCTAGAACGAAAAGGAAAACAAACCTAGCAAAAAGCCTGGGAATCAAGGGTGGTAGATCTTCACCTCTTGCCCGACTATGACTCTAAAATCTATCCACACACAGAAGAAAAAACATCCAGACAATATTTACTAACACGGGGTCCGACCCCCGGTAGCAAGCATTCACACATCCAGAATAATTTTAGAAGCGGCGCCCTGCAAAAATGATTCATAGAACAAACAAAATATACTATGCATGATCTACTCGTAGAACCCCGATGGCAGCACATACTATTCATGCGCGCACATGACAGTTTCATGAAAAATATGAAACGCACACCACTAGCGTGCTCTGATACCAATTGCTGGAAATAAATCAATGATAGAGGCCCGCAGCGAAAGCAAAGTATAGGTCCGAGGACCGTGAGCGGTGTTCGTTACATATTAAAATTTTCATCGAAACGATCTACATATGCGTGTATGAATCTAGCATGACAACTACGCGAACCCCTAACGACGATCTAACGCAAAAGAACAATCTAGCATGTATGCATGTTCTAATTATGTTAGATCTACTTGTTAGAGATCATACCTGCGTGCGGAATCTTTCACCGCGACAAATTTCTTCTTTGTCGATGGAGACGGGCTACGGATCTGCTCGACATAGCTTCGGTGCGATAGCTATAACTTTTTGCTCCGAACTCTGATTGGGCTGAAATTTGGACTGCAGGTAGCCAACTTCGAGACGCAACTTTTGTAATAAGTTTCATGTCGTTTGGACTTCTGTAGCTCCCGAAATCGTAGAAACAACGCTGATTTTCTGTGCAGATTCTGGACAGCAAAAGGTTACGGGAGACGCCTTCTACTTCACCCGATCTCACACGATGCACGGCACCTCGTCGATGGATCTCTGAGTGCCTCCATACGACGAGCCTTCTCCTTCTACGAAACACCACGTGAGGAAGACGAGTCGCCATCCAATGGCGCAAGCGAGGGAGAGAGAGACGAGAGAGGAGATGCGAAGAGAGGAGAGGGGGTGGCTAGGGTTTCCCCCATGGCTTGGGCCGGCCCTAGGGCTTGCATGGCTCATTAATTTCGTCCCCCCCCTCTATCCCTATGCCTTATATAGGGCCGGCCTTATCCTTACAGATAAGCCTAGCGGATAGGATTGACTGATTCAAACCTCTCCCTATATATCTCTTCTTTTATCTCTATCTTTTCCTTGTTTTCGAAAACGGTCAAAACCAGCCCGTTTTCTGCGCCTCTTGACCGACCCTTTCATCGGAGGCAACAACCTCCTGAAACTAACAGGGCCGGCCTTGACCAGTCTCTCAACACTTAGGGCCGGCCCCTTAGTGCATAGTGACGCATGGTATGACCAAAACGCCCTTATGTCAATAGTTGGCCGTTCCTCGTGTACGAGACTTTGCAAGGCACACATAAGTGAAGTGCACCAGTGATTTCACTATTTTCTGAGGTTCCCGTAGGGTGCCCCTAGTGAAGTCAACTAGTCAACTCGCAACATGTCCCGGTGCATCGCACCCATGTGACAAAGTCCACTTATGACAAGGACTTGCTACATGCGTCTCTGCACTAACCTAGAGTTTCCCCTTAGTGCACACACGTAGCTACGCATCTACCGTGCACTAGTGCGAAGCACTCACGAAGCGTATGCTTAGATTTCTCGCTTCCTCTAACTACGTTCTGTGTTTCGAGGAGATGGTATAAGAACCATACATAATGTCGATAAGGTGGAACCTTCAGGGACCAGGGTTCATGGCTTCCAACTCAGACTCGATCGACACACTACCCGAGTGTACCATCGATCTTCTGAGTCCGAGTTAACCTGCGTAGCCACCCAGAGTGCGACGCAGGCTGCACTCCAATTCCCCCGGACTTACTATGTTCTCTCTCATACCCCTGCTCTCCGCTTAGTATGGTAAACCCGCTGTCCCTCCACTTGGTGCCATGACGCAACTCGAGCGGTGGAGAATACCGTCAGACTCGAGTGCTCATATGACTCGGTTCCTTCCAGGTTGACTATATACATCGTACCTCCGATAACTCTGCCGAGTAACCGGATCCGTCACCAGTCGAACTGATGACCACCTGGCCAGGGTTTAATACGACGTAGGTCAGACCAAGGAACACACCTCCCGTTAGGGGTGTGGATAGCCTGCAGGAGTGACATGCTGATGCAATGCCAGCCGGGTAACCCAGTACACCGTGGTTTTGGATCACTGCATCCGGATCCTCACACATTGGTGCGCGAAAGTACCACACAACTGGTTAGTCCACCAGACATGGCTCCTTAGGATTTAGGACCGTTTTACCCTAAGCAGAAACACGGTTTAGTGCACCAGTGTCTGCTCACCGATCTGTGCACCGTGTTGGTTCCGTTCGGCCACAGACACTGTGCCTGGTAATGACCGTGGTGGAGATACCCACGCTCTGTCATTCCAACAGCTTATCCTGATAGGGCGACCAACCCTAATCAGAGCTGCGAACGTATTTAGGTTACATGGGACCAATCCCTTGAGTCTCCCACTCAAGTGGATTACCATGTAGCCATGGCTCTCTGTTCTGTAATCAGAACACGTACTAAGGTACGTACCAATATGCATTCCTATACTATCAACCATACATAGCTAAACTATAGGTTTTTACGAGCTGTAGACCTCACCAATTCTAACATAGCATTCTACATTCTGATGAAGGATATTGTCGAAATTTTTTTGCATGGCTCGTTGGTAAGTGGCTCCTGCGTTCTTCAAGCCGAAAGGCATGACTTTGTAGCAGTAGATCCCTTTGGGCGTGCAGAATGCCGTAAGCTCTTCGTCTTTGGGCGCCATCCGGATCTGGTTGTATCCTGAGGATCCATCCATGAAGGTTAGTGCTTCATGACCTGTTGTTGCATCCACCATTAGTTCTGTGATTGGCAGTGGGAAATCATCTTTGGGGCTTGCATTGTTTAAGTCCCTGAAGTCCACGCATACTCTGATCTGGCCGTTCTTCTTCTTGATTGGGACCACGCTGGAGATCCACGTTGGATACTTAACTTCTCGGATAAAGCCGGCTTAAATGAGCTTGTTGACTTCACCCTCTATTTACAGTACCAGTTCCGGCCGGTAGCGTCTTTGTCCTTGCTTGATGGCGCTAGCTTCATGTTTGACAGCAAGCTGGTGTACTGCAATCTTGGGGTCAAGTCCCGGCATTTCCTTATAGGACCATGCGAAGACATCATTATATTCTTGGAGTAGCTTGATGTATGCGGCCTCCTCTTCAGGAGTCAGGAGTGCACTTACGAATGTGGGTCGAGGATCCTCCTGTGTCCCCAAGTTGATTTCTTTCAGATCGTCGATGGTAGATTACCCCCCTTCTTCGAGGACTGACGGTGCATCTGGCAACTAGTCGTCCGAAGTAGAAGTGTCGTCGACCGAGGAGTCCGCAATTGTGATATGATTAAGAGAGACCAGAATGATATCGGGAACATCGGCAGTTTGAAAGAATGACATGGGTGGGTGGGTGGGAATGATTTTTCTCACCTCAGTGGGTGGCTTTTCCAAACGGTCGAATACTGACCTTCGCTTTGCTTGTCCGATTGGCCCAAGTCTTTTGAATACTGATATGGGATTTTGACTTGCTTGGTTTTTGACGCTCTTCTTTTGCTTTTGAGGTACGGTCCGACGCCGAGCTCGATATCGTCTTCTTTTGGCGCCCTTTGTAGCGGGATGAATGGCATTGGTGGAGCGTGCATCGGAGGCTGACGATCCCTCTTCCGCTTCATCTACCAACTTCACCTCAATGTAGTTAGAGGTGAAGGTCTTCTCTCCTGTTATCTTGATGACCATCGGGGTTTGGCGGGAGCCGATGCCTCGCCGATTTGGTGGGATCTGCTCGCCGCCCTGGAGTAAATGGGCTTGAGTCTTAGTCATCCCGTGTGGTATTGGAGCTGGCAGGAGCGTACTCATATGTGCAGCACTGTCTTTGTCGTAGCCAGCTTTGAACAGGAGCTTGGCGGCATTTTGCCCCCAACTTCCTTTTGGCTTGAATATGAGTTGGCTGGATTCGAAGGGATTGATGGGTTTTGGCGAATTTGAAGCTTGCCCCAGGCTGGGTAGTGGCAGTGTCATCTCTTGCAGAGTGATGACATTAGCTTCCGATAGCGGCTGGACCATCCCTTTTGGCAAGGCAAAAGGTGGTGGTTCATCTTTGCGAAGCCACTGAGGCGTGAGGCGTAAGACTGTCGTAGCTTTGATAGGTAATGGAGTATGCTTCATGGATCTTGGCTTGGAGCTGATGCGCATTCTTCGTCTTGGCGCTAGCACTTCTTTGACTTCGTGTATCGCCTTAGATGGTGGTACTGGATTTGGAGTTGGTAGAGCTTTGTCCTGCTCCATCCTTTTAGCTTTCTGAGTTCGAGGAGTTTTAGCTGGAAGGACTTCTGCAATAAGGTCCTTTGCGTGGTAAAATTTGGCATCGGCGAGGTGCGGTTCAGCCTCATTGAATGGCTTGTCGTCTGCAACAATACACTTTTCCAGACCTTCCTCGTAGTACTTGAGGCATTGGTGCCAGGTAGACACTACGACACCGTTTTCGTGCAGCCACAGTCTTTCCAGCAAAAGGTGATATGATGTTTGACAGTCAATGACGTGGAAAAGAACCATCGTGTCAAGCTGACTGATGGAGAGTTTTAGACGAATGATCCCTATGGTGGACTGTCCTCCTTGGTTGAACCCTTGAATGACCAGCTGGCTTTGTGAGAGCTGGTCGGTGGTGATGCCGAGCTGGCGCATAGTTTGGATAGGCATGATGTTGACGGCGGAGCCGCAGTCCAACAGGATTCGATTTACCAGCTTCTCGTTGATGTATCCCGAGACATAGACAGGTCGATTGTGCAGTCGTGTTCCGAGCTGCAGATCTTCGTCCGAGAAAGTTATTGCTGCGTTACATGAGACAATAGTTTCATCCTTCTAGGCGTTTTTCTTCTTTCTTTTGTAGCTGTCTGGGTCTGTCAAAGCCTCGGCCATTGCTAGGCGAGCTTTCTCTGGGAGGTGTAGTGCTTCTATGAGTGGCAAGTGTAGAATTGCCTCATCGTAAGCAGCAGTACTTTCTTTGTCAGAATCATCCTCCTCGTTGCCGGTGTTGCTTTCTTTAGAAGGCTTGATCCTATCTTCTTCTTCCGGTGCCACGTGAATCTCAACCATGCAATAGGAGGCTTCGTGCTGCTGATTAACTGGGAGGAAGTAATCGGGGAAGAACTCTTACAGCATTGTCGGTTCTGGAGGGTTTTGCAGGAGGAGATCATCAGGGTCCGCTGGCGGTACTTTGAACGCCTTCCTTCCTGGAGATTTGCTTTTCTTTTTGTAAGTTCTTCGTTCCGGAAGCTTTCTTGTTACCTGATCGAGCTTGCGACTTCTTGGCTTCCATGGCCTTCGTCTGTGAGGCAACATGACCCATGCATCTTCATCAGTGGATTCTTCGTTACCAAGGTGAAGGTCTGGAGTGGCAGTTGTAGGTTCTTCATGGGTCAGGGAGACCTGCTCCTCTGGGGACCTTGGTGGTTCGCCTTCTGACTCCCAGCCGGTGGGCATGATTTCTTCTATTGAAATAGGCGAAGGTTTGGAATAGAGGACGTAGTAGTCGAATTTACCTGAAGGCTGGCCTAACAGACCGACCTCCGGATCTCCTTGCTCGTACCTTGTCTGGAGATTTGTGGGTTCTCCATGAGTCGGGGAGCCTTGCTCCTCTGGGGACCTTGGTGGTTCGCCTTCTGACTCCCAGCCGGTGGGCTTGATTTCTTCTATTGAGATAGGCGAAGGTCTGGAATAGAGGACGTAGTAGTCGAATTTACCTGAGGGCTGGCCTAACAGACCGACCTTCGGGTCTCCTTGCTCGTACCTTGTCTGGAGATTCCGTTGGGACATAGCTTTGTTTGAGAGAGACGTCGATGTAGGCGACGGTTGCCCCCAGGGCAGTGACGTTTCTTCCTCAGCGAGCTTAGGAGTATACTGCTGTCGTCTTGAGACTTTCCGTCGTGGAGCTAACTTCGTAATTGGTCTTTGGCGATTGATGCGCAACTCGGGCCTTCCCTGGTGGGTGGCAACGAATATTGGTTGAAACGAACCGAAGGCGATGGACATCATGTTTGCTGTTGCAACGTCGCTGGAGTCGATCTCGATTTTTCCTTGCTTTGCGAGTGCCATGATCTTTTCTTTGAAGACGAAACACTTCTCAATAGGATGGCTAACCAGCCGATGGTATTTGCAGAAGAGCGGATCGTTGACCCGATGCATCTGTTCGGGCCTTTTTGAAGGAGGAAGCTCGATCATCTTTTCTTGTAGCAGTTGATCGAACATGGAGGAGACTTCTGAGTCTGGAAAGGGATACTCTTTGGCCTCAAGTTCTTCTAGAGTCATCTTTGACTGTCTTTGGGGTGGAGGCGGTGGTATGGCAGCTCCCTTTTCTTAATCCGACTTACCGCTGATTTTGAGTGGCTTGGAGGCCGAGGCGATGTCGGCGACGTTAACTTGCTTCGAGTTGGGCGCCGGCGGTTTGTCTTTCTTTTCCACCTTCAGGAAGTCTTTGGTCTTTGAGTCCCCATGATTTGCTAAGCTGAGCTCCATGTCGTGGGCTCGAGTTACGAGTTCTTCGAAGGACCGAGGCTTAATCCCTTTGAGGATGTAGAGTAAGCCCCAGTGCATGCCTTGGGTGCACATCTCGATAGCCGAGTCTTCCGACAAACGGTCTCGTGAATTCAGGGCGAGATTCCTCCATCGATCGATGTAGTCGATTACTGATTCATCCTTCCTTTGCTTGACGGCAGTAAGCTCGGTCATGCTAACGATGCGCCGAGTGCTGTAGAAGCGGTTGAGGAATTCTCTTTCCATCTGATCCCAGCTGTCAATGGATCCTGGAGGAAGGTCAACATACCAGTCAAAAGTATTACCTTTGAGGGTGCGAACGAACTGCTTTACCATCTCATCGCCGTATGTGCCGGCGTTGTTGCAAGTCTCGACGAAGTGGGCAATGTGTTGCCTTGGATTCCCCTTCCCGTCGAAGTGCTGGAACTTTGGTGGCTGGAACCCGGTAGGGAAGCACAGCTGCTGGATCCTTGTAGTGTAAGGCTTCGAATATGCTGCCGTAATCCGAGGTAGGCTGCCGCCGTGGGAACGCATCATGTCAGCCACTAGTGCTTGTATTTGCTGGGCATTCATCGTTGCTGCCACTGAAGGTTGCACGGCCACCGAGACCGGCACGGGAGCCGAGGAAAGTGCAGGAGTAGTTGCTAGTGTTGCCGGGCCGACTTCTGCAAGAGCAGGAGTTGGAGACGGGGCTGGAGCAGCTACTGGAGAAGCAGGAGGTTGACCGAATGTTGCAACATCCCTGGCACTCAGTCTCTGAAGCAAGGTGTTGATGTGACGATCTTTCTCTTCCATTAGTCGGGTGAGCTGAGCCATGTGTTCACCCATTTGCATGACTTGGAGCTAGAGAGCGGACGGAGGATGATGTCGCAGGACGTCTCGATGTTGTACTCCCAGACCCTCGCCATCGTCGTCAGAGACGTAGTTACGCTGACTTGTTTCTGTTTAATGACGGATGTTTGCCCCTGGCAAGGGGGGTGCAAAGTCCGCTGGAGAACCCGAACGGGTTCGGGGTTGGGGCTGGTCCTCCCTAAATTTCTGGACAGATATTCCAGGATTGAGGCTCGTTTCTTCATGCACCAAGGCCTCATTGGCGCCTTGGCGGGCATCTTCGGCAGCAGTTTCTGGCGTGAAGAAGTCCGCAAGAGTTTGAGTACGCCGAGTGTAGACGCGTACTACCGGGGGAATGACATCCTCCGGGTTTTCTGGATCACCGTGTTGGAGTAGTGGAGACTCGGCGATAGGGGAGAGGCTTGTTGGAGCAAACGTATCATCATTCGTTCCGGCCATGGCGAACTTGAAGCAACTCCTTCAAACGTACGGATGAAAGGAGAGGTGTCCCACCGGGCGTGCCAGAAATCTGTGGTCGCGGAAAAAGATTCGGGTCGTCTTTATTGCGGATCACACGAGATTACAAATTTTCTTTGATCAGGAGATTGTGGGAGAGATCCTCTGGAGGGTCCCTTTGATCTGCGTCTCCACGTGGTATTCGTGCGAGAGCTCTGAAGGGGTTGCCCAGGACAGAGGTCTTTACAGGATGAGGGTTTTTGAGAGGCTAAGGAGTTTCCGCCGTTGATTTTGTCCCGTCCGTGCTTCGCGCTTTCTCGGCTAGGGAGGTTTTGGGCTTCGTTCCTCGACCTTCGTGTCTTCCTCGATCCTTGCTAGACCTTGGCGTCCTTGATCGTCGGTTCACGGCATCGATTGTGTTTTTGGCTTCGGCTTTGGCTTTAGCTTTCGGCTTTGGCGTAGCTTTGGCGTGGCTCTAGCGTTTGCTTTGCTTTGGTGCTTGCGCTTGAACGTAGACGGGTAGAGACTTGCGATGCTTTAGTTCTTCCGGACTTCGTGTCGTATCGGCTAGAACGTGCGGTGCTTTGCTTGTGACCGTCGTTGTTTCTTGGCTTTGGCACGTGCGTTGCTTTAGCGTGGGCTTTATCGGTGCGTTTGCTTTGGCTTCTTGCGTCGGCTTTGGCTTTAGCTTTGACCCGATCTTCTTCTCGAACGGCGATTGCTACTTCTTCTAGGCTTCTTTATTCTTCCGGCTTCCTCGACGGTTGTGGCGTCTGCTTGGCTTTTCGGCAGGGGTAGCACCGATCCTCGTGCGATGGTTGTAGCGTCGGCTTTTGTTTGATGAAGACGGCGGGTGTAACACCGATCTCCATGCGACGATTGTAGCATCGACTTTTGTTGATGAAGACGACGGGGGTAGCACCGATCCCCGTGCGATGGTTGTAGCGTCGACTTTTGTTGATGAAGACGACAGGGGTAGCACCGGCTTCCGTGCGACGGTTGTAGCATCGACTTTTGTTGATGAAGACGGCAGGGGTAGCACCGGCTTCAGGCCTTCTTCTCTCGGCTTTCTTCTTCGTGCGAGGAGTCGATGCCTTGATTGAAGACGACGGGTGTTGTCGGCTTCGATCTTCTTCTCCGGCCTTTGCATATGGCGTCTTCGGAGCTGATGAAGATCGTTGGACCAATCGGATGATGACGGCTCCGGGTCTTCTTCTCCACGCTTTCTTCTTCGTGCGAGGAGTCGAAGCTTTGATCTCCGAGTGCAAGGTCTTCACGTTGATGAGAACTTGAAGGGCCAAGGATTCCCGTAGGACTTGCTTGCCGTGCCTCGTGAAGCCTTCGGTCTTCAAGCGTTGGAGCTTCTTCGTAGCGCTCTTTCGTCTTCCACTTTTCGAACCTTTTGTGCCTTCCCCCACCCCCTCTATTTATAGGCAAAGGGGGGCGGTTGGGGGAGATAAATCTGAAATCTTTTTTGTTTCATCCGATATCTCCCCCCATAACCATCAAGATATTGTTCCTTTATCCAAGGAAACAAACCCGATCCCCTCCTTTTTAGTTGGGGTGGTTATGGGCTAGATGTGACTCGATCTTTAAAGATCGGGTTGTTATTGTTGTTGCACTTTTAGATCGGATGGCGACACAACGTCATCTTGTCCGTTGGATCGAGGGATCGTCGCGGATCTACGGCTGCGTAGACGTCCACGCCACCTCCCCCCGCATCGAGGCGATTATTTCTTTTTCTTTTCTTTTTCTTTTCTTTTCTTTTTCTTCTCTTTTTCTTTTTCTTTTTCTTTTTCTTTTCTTTTCTTTTTCTTTTAGGGCCGGCCCCACCTCTCCATGAGGAGGGGGGCACGGTTTTCTAGAAGGGGGGCCGGTGGGCCCCCCCCCTCTCTGTGTTCGGGTAGCGGGTCCGGTGGGACCCGCTTACTTTGAGTTGGGCTGCGGCGTGCGAGCCGAGTTCGCACGCGGGCCGAGTGTACATGCGGGCCGTTTGTGTGCGGGCCCAATTTCGCATGTGGGCCGTTGTGTATGGGCCGAGTTGCATGTGGGCCGTTGTATATGGGCCAGATTTCTGCATGTGGGCCGTTGTGTGCGGGCCCAAGTTGCATGGGCGAGTCGGGTTCGACCCGAAGACCGTTGGGTGCGGGCCTATTTTTCGTGTACAAATCGGGTTCGACCCGTGGGTTAATTTCGATGCCCACAGAATGAATAAGAATGGATCGTGCGAATGAATTAGAATGGATCGTACGAATGAATTAGAATGGATCGTGCGAATGAATTAGAAACATTCGTGCGAATGAATTAGAATGAATTAGATTGCATCGTACGATCCATTCTAATCTATTCGTACGATCCATTCTTATTCATTCATACGATCCATTCTAATTCATTCGCACAATCCATTCTAATTCATTAGAATGGATCGTACGAATGAATTAGAATGGATACATTCGAGCGAATGAATTAGAATGGATTGTACGAATGAATTAGAATGGATCATAGGAATGAATTAGAATGGATCGTGCAAATGAATTAGAACGGATACATTCGGGCGAATGAATTAGAATGGATCGTAGGAATGAATTAGAATGGATCGTATGAATGAATTACAATGGTTACATTCGTGCGAATGAATTAGAATGGATCGTACGTAGGAATGAATTAGAATGAATCGTACGAATGAATTAGAAAGGATCGTACGAATGGATTAGAATGGATCGTACGAATGGATTAGAATGTGGACCGTACGAATTAGAATGGACCGTACGAATGAATTAAAATGGATACATTTGTGCGAATGAATTAGAATGGATCGTGCGAATTAATTAGAATGGATCATACGAATGAATTAGAATGGATCGTATGAATGAATAAGAATGGATCGTACGAATGAATTAGAATGGATCGTGCGAATGAATTAGAATGGATTGTACGAATGAATTAGAATGGATCGTGCGAATGAATTAGAATGGATCGTACGAATGAATTAGAATGGATCCACCGAATGAGTCAGAACATACGATCCATTCTAATTCATTCCTACGATCCATTCTAATTTATTCCTACGATCCATTCTAATTCATTCGCATGAATGTATCCATTCTAATTCATTTGCACGATCCATTCTAATTCATTCCTATGATCCATTCTAATTCATTCGTAAGATCCATTCTAATTCATTCGCACGAATATATCCATTCTAATTCATTCGTACGATCCATTCTAATTCATTCGTATGATCCATTCTAATTTATTCGCACAAATGTATCCATTCTAATTAATTTGCACGATCCATTCAAATTCATTCGCACGATCCATTCTAATTCATTTGTATGATCCATTCTAATTCATTCGTACGATCCATTCTAATCCATTCGTACGATCCATTCTAATCCATTCGTACGATCCATTCTAATCCATTCGTACGATCCATTCTAATTCATTCGTACGATCCATTCTAATTCAAACGTACGATCCATTCTAATTCAAACGTACGATCCATTCTAATTCATTCGTACGATCCATTCTAATTCATTTGCATGATCCATTCTAATTCATTCCTATGATCCATTCTAATTCTTTCGTAAGATCCATTCTAATTCATTCTCACGAATGTAACCTTTCTAATTCATTTGTATGATCCATTCAAATTCATTCGTACGATCCATTCTAATCCATTCGTACGATCCATTCTAATCCATTCGTACAATCCATTCTAATCCATTCGTATGATCCATTCTAATTCATTCGCACTATCCATTCTAATTCAGTCGTACTATCCATTCTAATTCATTCGTACGATCCATTCTAATTCATTTGCATGATCCATTCTAATTCATTCCTATGATCCATTCTAATTCTTTCGTACGATCCATTCTTATTCATTCTCACGAATGTATCCTTTCTAATTCATTTGTATGATCCATTCTAATTCATTCGTACGATCCATTCTAATCCATTCGTACGATCCATTCTAATCCATTCGTACGATCCATTCTAATTCATTCTCACAAATGTAACCTTTCTAATTCATTTGTACGATCCATTCTAATTCATTCGTACGATCCATTCTAATCCATTCGTACGATCCATTCTAATCCATTCGTATGATCCATTCTAATTCATTCGCACAAATGTATCCATTCTAATTCATTCGTACTATCCATTCTAATTCATTCGTACGATCCATTCTAATTCATTCGCATGAATGTATCCATTCTAATTCATTTGTACGATCCATTTCTAATTCATTCGTACGATCCATTCTAATTCATTCGCACGATCCATTCTAATCCATTCGTACGATCCATTCTAATCCATTCGTACGATCCATTCTAATTCATTCGTACGATCCATTCTAATTCATTAGCTCGAATGTATCCATTCTAATTCATTCGTACGATCCATTCTAATTCGTTCATACGATCCATTCTAATTCTTTCATATGATCCATTCTAATTCATTGGTACGATCCATTCTAATTCTTTCGTACGATCCATTCTAATTCATTCGCACGAATGTAACCTTTCTAATTCATTCGTATGATCCATTCTAAACGATCCATTCTAATCCATTTGTACGATCCATTCTAATCCATTCGCACGATCCATTCTAATTCATTCGTATGATCCATTCTAATTTATTCATACGATCCATTCTAATTCATTCGCACGATCCATTCAAATTCATTCGTACGATCCATTCTAATTCATTCGTATGATCCATTCTAATTCAATTCGTGCAATCCATTCAAATTCATTCGCACAAATGTATCCATTCTAATTCATTCGTATGATCCATTCTAATTCGTTTGCTCGAATGTATCCATTCTAATTCATTCGTACGATCCATTCTAATTCATTCGCACGATCCATTCTAATTCATTCGTACGATCCATTCTAATTCATTCGTACGATCCATTATAATCCATTCGTACGATCCATTCTAATTCATTCGTACGATCCATTCTAATTCATTCGCAATATCCATTCTAATTCATTCGTACAAATGTATCCATTCTAATTCATTTGTACGATCCATTCTAATTCATTCGTACGATCCATTCTCATTCATTCGCACAAATGTATCCATTCTAATTCATTCGTACGATCCATTCTAATTCATTCGCATGATCCATTCTAATTCATTCGTACGATCCATTCTAATCCATTCATACGATCCATTCTAACTCATTCTCACAAATGTATCCATTCTAATTCATTTGTACGATCCATTCTAATTCATTCTCACGAATGTAACCTTTCTAATTCATTTGTACGATCCATTCTAATTCATTCTCACAAATGTAACCTTTCTAATTCATTTGTACGATCCATTCTAATTCATTCGTATGATCCATTCTAATCCATTCGTACGATCCATTCTAATTCATTCCTATGATCTATTCTAATTCATTCGCACGAATGTATCCATTCTAATTCATTTGCACGATCCATTCTAATTCATTCCTATGATCCAATCTAATTCATTCGTACGTTTGAATGGATCGTACGAATGAATAAGAATGGATCGTACGAATGAATTAGAATGGATCGTACGAATGTATCCATTCTAATTCATTCGTACGATCCATTCTAATTCGTTCATATGATCCATTCTAATTTGTTCGTACGATCCATTCTAATTCGTTCGTACGATCAATTCTAATTCATTCGCACGGTTCATTCTAACTCTTTCATACGATCCATTCTAATTCGTTCGCACGATTCATTCTAATTCATTTGTACGATCCATTCTAATTCATTCGTACGATCTAATTCTAATCCATTCGTACGATCCATTCGCACGATCCATTCTAATTCATTTGTATGATCCATTTTAATTCATTCGCATGATCCATTCTAACTCATTCGTATGATACATTCGTGTGAATGAATTTGAATGGATCGTACGAATGAATTAGAATGGATATATTCGAGCGAATGAATTAGAATGGATCGTACGAATGAATTAGAATGGATCATAGGAATGAATTAGAATGGATCGTGCAAATGAATTAGAATGGATACATTTGTGCGAATGAATTAGAATAGATCATACGATTGAATTAGAATAGATCGTACGAATGAATTAGAATGGATCGTGCGAATGAATTAGAATGGATCGTGCGAATGAATTAGAATGGATCGTACGAATGAATTAGAATGGATTGTATGAATGAATTAGAATAGATCATACGAATGAATTAGAATGGATCATACAAATGAATTAGAAAGGTTACATTCGTGAGAATGAATTAGAATGGATCGTACAATCCATTCTAATTCATTCTCACGAATGTAACCTTTCTAATTCATTTGTACGATTCATTCGTACGATCCATTCTAATTCATTCATACGATCTATTCTAATTCATTCGCACGAATGTATCCATTCCAATTCATTCGGACAATCCAATCTAATTCAAACGTACGATCTATTTTAATTCATTCACATAATGTATTCTAATTCATTCGTATGATCCATTCTAATTCAGTCGTATGATTTATTCTAATTCATTCGTACGTTCCATTCTAATTCATTCGCACAAATGTATCCATTCTAATTCATTCGTACGATCCATTCTAATTCATTCGCACGATCCATTCTAATTCATTTGTACGAATGTATCCATTCTAATTCATTCACACGATCCATTCTAATTCATTCGCACAAATGTATCCATTCTAATGCATTCGTACGAACCATTCTAATTCATTCGTACGATCCATTCTAATTCATTCCTACGATCCATTCTAATTCATTCGCACGAATGTATCCATTCTAATTCATTTGCACGATCCATTCTAATTCATTCCTATGATCCATTCTAATTCATTCGTACGATCCATTCTAATACATTCGCTCGAATGTATCCATTCTAATTCATTCGTACGATTCATTCTAATTCATTCCTACGATCCATTCTAATTCATTCGCACGAATGTATCCATTCTAATTCATTTGCACAATCCATTCTAATTCATTCCTATGATACATTCTAATTCATTCGTACGATCCATTCTAGTTCATTCGCTCGAATGTATCCATTCTAATTCATTCGTACGATCCGTTCTAATTCATTCGTACAATCCATTCTAATTCATTCTCGTGAATGTAACCTTTCTAATTCATTTGTATGTATCCATTCTAATTCATTTGTACGATCCATTCTAATTCATTTGCACGATCCATTCTAATTCATTCGTACGATCCATTCTAATTCATTAGCACGAATGTATCCATTCTAATGCAATCGTACGATCCATTCTAATTCATTCACACGATCCATTCTAATTCATTCGTACGATCCATTCTAATTCATTCGTACGATCTATTCTAATTCATTCGCACGAATGTAACCATTCTAATTCATTCGTACGATTCATTCTAATTCATTCGTATGAGCTATTCTAATTCATTCGTACGATCCATTCTAATTCATTCGTACGATCCATTGTAATTTATTCATACAATCCATTCAGATTCATTCGCACGCACAAATGTATCCATTCTAATTTATTCGTATGATCCATTCTAATTCATTCGCTCGAATGTATCCATTCTAATTCATTCGTACGATCGATTCTAATTCATTCGCACGATCCATTCTAATTCATTCGTACGATCCATTCTAATTCATTCGCTCGAATAGATTCATTCGTACGTTTGAATTAGATTGGATTGTGCGAATGAATTAGAATGGATACATTCGTGCGAATGAATTAGAATAGATCGTATGAATGAATTAGAATGGATCGTACGAATGAATTAGAATGGATACATTTGTACGAATGAATTAGAATGGATCGTACGAATGAATTAGAATGGATAGTGCGAATGAATTAGAATGGATCGTACGAATGAATTAGAATGGATTGTACGAATGAATTAGAATAGATCGTACAAATGAATTAGAATGGATCGTACGAAAGAATTAGAATGGATCGTACGAATGAATTAGAATGGATCATACGAATGAATTAGAATGGATAGTACGAATGGATTAGAATGGATCGTATGATCCATTCTAATTCATTCGTTCGATCCATTCTAATTCATTCGCACGAATGTATCCATTCTAATTCATTCGTACAATCCATTCTAATTCATTCGCACGATCTATTCTAATTCATTCGCACGATCCATTCTAATTCATTCGTATGATCCATTCTAATTCATTCGCATGATCCATTCTAATTCATTCGTACATCGTACGATCCATTCTAATTCATTCGTCCGATCCATTCTAATTCATTCGCACGAATGTATCCATTCTAATTCATTCGTACAATCCACTCTAATTCATTCGCACGATCCATTCTAATTCATTCGTATGATCCATTCTAATTCATTCCTACGATCTATTCTAATTCATTCGCTCGAATGTATCCATTCTAATTCATTCGTACAATCCATTCGTATTCATTCGTAGGATCCATTCTAATCCATTCGTACGATCCATTCTAATTCATTCCTACGATCTATTCTAATTCATTCGCTCGAATGTATCCATTCTAATTCATTCGTACGATCCATTCTAATTCATTCGTATGATCCATTCTAACTCATTCGACGGATCCATTCTAATTCATTCGTACGATCCATTCTAATTCATTCGCACGATCCATTCTAATTTATTTGTACGATCCATTCTAATTCATTCGCACGATCATTTCTATTTCATTCGTACGATCCATTATAATTTATTCGCTCGAATGTATCTATTCTAATTCATTCGTACGATCCATTCTAATCCATTCGTACGATCCATTCTAATTCATTCGTACGATCCATTCTAATTCATTCTCAGAAATGTAACCTTTCTAATTCATTTGTACGATCCATTCTAATTCATTCGTACGATCCATTCTAATTCATTCGTTCGATCCATTCTAATTCATTTGTACGATCCATTCTAATTCATTCGCACAAATGTATCCATTTTAATTCATTCGTACCATCCATTCTAATTTATTCATATGATCCATTCTAATTCATTCGCACGATCTATTCAAATTCATTCGTACGATCCATTCTAATTCATTCGCTTGAATATATCTATTCTAATTCATTTGTACGATCCATTCTAATTCATTCGTACGATCCATTCTAATCCATTTGTGCGAATGAATTAGAATGGATCGTACAAATGAATTAGAATGGATCGAACGAATGAATTAGAATGGATTGTATGAATGAATTAGAATGGATTGTACAAATGAATTAGAAAGGTTACATTTGTGAGAATGATTTAGAATGGATCGTACGAATGAATTAGAATGGATCGTACAAATGAATTAGAATGGATTGTGTGAATGAATTAGAATGGATCGTATCAATGAATAAGAATGGATCGTACGAATGAATTAGAATGGATCGTGCGAATGAATTAGAATGAATCGTACGAATGCATTAGAATGGATCGTACGAATGAATTAGAATGGATATATTTGAACGAATAAATTAGAATGGATCGTACGAATGAATTAGAATGGATCATAGGAATGAATTATAATAGATCGTGCAAATGAATTAGAATGAATACATTCGTGCGAATGAATTAGAATGGATCGTGCGAATGAATTAGAATGGATCGTACGAATGAATTAGAATGAATATATTTGAACGAATAAATTAGAATGGATCGTGCGAATGAATTAGAATGGATCATACGAAGGAATTAGAATGGATCGTACGAATAAATTAGAACGGATCGTATGAATGAACTAGAATGGATATAATCGTACGAATGAATTAGAATGGATCGTGCGAATGAATTAGAATGGATCGTACGAATGAATTAGAATGGATCATGCGAATTAATTAGAATGGATCGTACGAATGAATTTGAATGAATACATTTGTGCGAATGAATCTGAATGGATTGTATGAATGAATTACAATGGATCGTACGAATGAATTAGAATGGATCGTACGAATGAAATAGAATTGCTCATACGAATGAATTAGAATGAATCGTACGAATGAATTAGAATGGTTACATTCGTGCGAATGAATTAGAATAGATCGTACGAATGAATTAGAATGGATCGTACGAATAAATTAGAATGGATCGTGCGAATGAATTAGAATGGATCGTACCAATGAATTAGAATGGATCCACCGAATGAGTTAGAGTGGATCATACGAATGAATTAGAATGGATTGTACGAATGAATTAGAATGGATTGTGCGAATGAATTAGAATGGATCGTTTGAATGAATAAGAATGGATCATAGGAATGAATTAGAATGGATCGTACAAATGAATTAGAATGGATCATAGAAATGAATTAGAATGGGTCGAGCAAATAAATTAGAATGGATTCATTCGTGCGAATGAATTAGAATGGATCGTACGAATGAATTAGAATGGATCGTACGAATAAATTAGAATGGATCGTATGAATGAATTAGAATGGATTGTACGAATGAATTAGAATGGATCGTACGAATGAATTAGAATGGATACATTCGAGCAAATGAATTAGAATAGATCGTACGAATGGATTAGAATGGATCATACGAATGAATTAAAATGGATACATTCATACGACTGAATTAGAATGGATCGTGCGAATTAAGTAGAATGAATTAGAACGCATTGTACGAATGAATTAGAATAGATACATTTGTGCGAATGAATTAGATTGCATCGTGCGAATGAATTAGAATGGATCGTACGAATGAATCAGAATGGATCGTGCGAATGAATTAGAATGGATCGTACGAATGAATTAGAATGGAACGTGCGAATGAATTAGAATGGATCGTACGAATGAATTAGAATGGATCCACCGAATGAGTTAGAATGGATCATACGAATGAATTAGAATGGATCCTACGAATGAATTAGAATGGATCGTACGAATGAATTAGAATGGATCGGACGAATGAATTAGAATGGATTGTGTGAATGAATTAGAATAGATCGTGCGAATGAATTAGAATGCATTGTACGAATGAATTAAAATGGATACATTTGTGCGAATTAGAATGGATCATACGAATGAATTAGAATGGATCGTAGGAATGAATTAGAATGGATCGTACGAATGAATTAGAATGGTTACATTCGTGCGAATGAATTAGAATGGATCGTGCGAATGGATTAGAATGGATCATAGGAATGAATTAGAATGGATCGTACGAATGAATTAGAATGGATCGTACAAATGAATTAGAAAGGTTACATTTATGAGAATGGATTAGAATGGATCGTACGAATGAATTAGAATGGATACATTCACTCGAATGAATTAGAATGGATTGTACGAATGAATTAAAATGGATCGTGCGAATGAATAAGAATGGATCGTACGAATGGATCATGCGAATGAATTAGAATGAATCGTACGAATGAATTAGAATGGATCATAGGAATGAATTAGAATGGATCGTGCAATTGAATTAGAATGGATCGCTCGAATGTATCGTACGAATGAATTAGAATGGATCGTACGAATGGATTAGAATGGATCGTACAAATGAATTAGAATGGATCATATAAATGAATTAGAAAGGTTACATTTGTGAGAATGAATTAGAATGGATCGTACGAATGGATTAGAATGGATCGTACGAATGGATTAGAATGGATCGTACAAATGGATTAGAATAGATCGTATGAATGAATTAGAATGGATCATACAAATGAATTAGAAAGGTTACATTCGTGAGAATGAATTAGAATGGATCGTACGAATGAGTTAGAATGGATCATACGAATGAATTAGAATGGATCGTATGAATGAATTTGAATGGATAGTATGAATGAATTAGAATGGATCGAACAAATGAATTAGAATGGATACATTCGAGCGAATGAATTAGAATAGATCGTAGGAATGAATTAGAATGGATCATACGAATGAATTAGAATGGATCGTGCGAATGAATTAGAATGGATCGTACAAATGAATTAGAATGGATTGTTCGAATGAATTAGAATGGATCGTACGAATGAATTAGAATGGATCGAACGAATGAATTAGAATGGATAAATTCGAATGAATTTGAATGGATCGTACAAATGAATTAGAATGAATCGTACGAATGAATTAGAATGGATCGTGTGAATGAATTTGAATGGATCGTACGAATGAATTAGAATGGATCGTACAAATTAATTAGAATCGATACATTTGTGCGAATGGATCATAGGAATGAATTAGAATGGATCGTACGAATGAATTAGAATGGATTGTACGAATGAATTAGAATGGATACATTCATGCGAATGAATTAGAATAGATCGTACGAATGAATTAGAATGGATACATTCGAGCGAATGAATTAGAATGGATCGTACGAATGAATTAGAATGGATCATAGGAATGAATTTGAATGGATCGTGCAAATGAATTAGAATGGATACATTCGTGCGAATGAATTAGAATGGATCATACGAATGAATTAGAATAGATCGTACGAATGAATTAGAATTGTGCGAATGAATTAGAATGGACTGTATTAATGGATTAGAATGGATACATTTGTGCGAATGAATTAGAATGGATCGTACGAATGAATTTGAATGGATCGTGCGAATGAATTAGAATGGATCGTACGAATGAATCAGAATGGATCGTACGAATGAATTAGAATGGATCATATGAATGAAATAGAATGGTTACATTCGTGCGAATGAATTAGAATGGATCGTACGAATGGATTAGAATGGATCGTACGAATGGATTAGAACGCATTGTACGAATAAATTAGAATGGTTACATTCATGCAAATGAATTAGAATGGATCATACGAATGAATTAGAATGGATCGTGCGAATGAATTAGAATGGATCGTGCGAATGAATTAGGATGGATACATTCGTACAAATGAGTTAGAATAGATCGTACGAATGAATTTGAATGGATTGTACGAATGAATTAGAATGGTTACATTCGTGCGAATGAATTTGAATGGATCGTACGAATGAATTAGAATAGATCGTAGGAATGAATTAGAATGGATCATACGAATGCATTAGAATGGATCGTGCGAATGGATTAGAATGGATCGTACGAATGAATTAGAATAGCTCATACGAATGAATGAATCGTACGAATGAATTAGAATGGATCGTACGATCCATTCTAATCCATTCGTACAATCCATTCTAATTCATTCGCACGAATGTAACCATTCTAATTCATTAAAACGATCCATTCTAATTCATTCCTACGATCTATTCTAATTCATTCGCTCGAATGTATCCATTCTAATTCAGTCGTTCGATCCATTCTAATTCATTCGTACGATCCATTCAAATTCATTCGCATGATCCATTCTAATTCATTCGTACGATCCATTCTAATTCATTCTCATGAATGTAACCTTTCTAATTCATTTGTACGATCCATTCTAATTCATTCGTACGATCCGTTCTAATTTATTCGTACGATTCATTCTAATCCATTCGTACGATCCATTCTAATTCATTCGCACGATCAATTCTAATTCATTCGTACGATCCATTCTAATTCATTCCTACGATCCATTCTAATTCATTCGCACGAATGTGTCCATTCTAATTCATTTGCACGATCCATTCTAATTCATTCCTATGATCCATTCTAATTCATTCGTACGATCCATTCTAATTCATTCGCTCGAATGTATCCATTCTAATTCATTCGTACGATCCATTCTAATTCATTCGTACGATCCATTCTAATTCATTCGCATGATCCATTCGTACGATCCATTCCAATTCATTCGCACGAATGAATTTGAATGGATTGTACTAATGAATTAGAATGGATCGTACGAATGAATTAGAATGGATACATTCGTGCGAATGAATTAGAATAGTTCGTGCGAATAAATTAGAATTGATCATTCGTACGAATGAATTAAAATGGATCGTGCGAATGAATTA
This sequence comes from Chamaelirium japonicum, assembly GCA_947650365.1. NCBI lineage: Eukaryota > Viridiplantae > Streptophyta > Magnoliopsida > Liliales > Melanthiaceae > Chamaelirium > Chamaelirium japonicum. Next base: position 792,911 of record CANTAL010000066.1, on the reverse strand, counting down.
GAATGGATCGTACGAATGAATTAGAATGGATCGTACGAATGAATTAGAATGGATCGAACGAATAAATTAGAATGGATACAATCGAGCGGAATGAATTAGAATGGATCGTACGATCCATTCTAATTCATTCTCACAAATGTATCCATTCTAATTCATTCGTATGATCCATTCTAATTTATTCGCACGATCCATTCTAATTCATTCGCGCGAATATATCCATTCTAATTCATTCGTACGATCCATTCTAATTCATTCGAACGATCCATTCTAATTCATTCGCACGATCCATTCTAATTCATTCGTACGATCCATTAGAATGGATTCGTACGATCCATTCTTATTCATTTGTACGATCCATTCTAATTCATTCGTACAATCCATTCTAATTCAGTCGTATGAATGTATCCATTCTAATTCATTCGCTCGAATGTATCCATTCTAATTTATTCGTACAAATGTATCCATTCTAATTCATTCCTACGAATGAATTAGAATGGATCGTACAAATGGATTAGAATGGATCGTACGAATAGATTAGAATGGATCGTACAAATGAATTAGAAAGGTTACATTTGTGAGAATGAATTAGAATGGATCGTACGAATGAATTAGAATGGATCATAGGAATGAATTAGAATGGATCGTGCGAATGAATTAGAATGGATATATTCGTGCGAATAAATTAGAATGGATCGTGCGAATGATTTAGAATGAATCATACGAATGAATTAGAATGGATACATTTGTGAGAATGAATTAGAATGGATCGTACGATCCATTCTAATTCATTCCGCTCGAATGTATCCATTCTAATTCATTCGTTCGATCCATTCTAATTCATTCGTGCGATCCATTCTAATTCATTCGTACGATCCATTCAAATTCATTCGCACGATCCATTCTAATTCATTCGTACGATCGATCCATTCTAATTTATTCGCACGATCTATTCTAATTCATTCGCACGAATGTATCCATTCTAATTCATTCGTACGATCAATTCTAATTCATTCGTACGATCCATTCAAATTCATTCGTGCGAATGAATTAGAATGGATTGTACGAATGGATCATGCGAACGAATTAGAATGGATTGTACGAATGGATCATGCGAACGAATTAGAATGGATCGTACGAATGAATTAGAATGGATCGTACAAATGAATTAGAATGGATACATTCGAGCGAATGAATTAGAATGGATCGTATGAATGAATTAGAATGGATCATAGGAATGAATTAGAATGGATCGTGAAAATGAATTAGAATGGATACATTCGTGTGAATGAATTAGAATGGATCGTAGGAATCAATTAGAATGGATCGTACGAATGAATTAGAATGGTTACATTCGTGCGAATGAACTGGAATAGATCATGCGAATAAATTAGAATGGATCGATCGTACGAATGAATTAGAATGGATCGTGCGAATGAATTAGAATGGATCGTACGAATAAATTAGAATGGATCATACGAATGTATTAGAATGGATCGGACGAATGAATTAGAATGGATACATTCGAGCGGAATGAATTAGAATGGATCGTACGATCCATTCTAATTCTTTCTCACAAATGTATCCATTCTAATTCATTCGTATGATCCATTCTAATTCATTCGCACGATCCATTCTAATTCATTCGCACGAATATATCCATTCTAATTCATTCGTACGATCCATTCTAATTCATTCGTACGATCAATTCTAATTCATTCGCACGATCCATTCTAATTCATTCGTATGATCCATTAGAATGGATTCGTACGATCCATTCTTATTCATTCGTACGATCCATTCTAATTCATTCGTACAATCCATTCTAATTAAGTCGTATGAATGTATCCATTCTAATTCATTCGCTCGAATGTATCCATTCTAATTCATTCGTACAAATGTATCCATTCTAATTCATTGATCGTACGAATGGATTAGAATGGATCGTACGAATGGATTAGAATGGATCATACGAATGGATTAGAATGGATCGTACAAATGAATTAGAAAGGTTATATTTGTGAGAATGAATTAGAATGGATCGTACGAATGAATTAGAATGGATCATAGGAATGAATTAGAATGGATCGTGCGAATGAATTAGAATGGATATATTTATGCGAATGAATTAAAATGGATCGTATGAATGAATTAGAATGGATCATGCGAATGAATTAGAATGGATCGTACAAATGAATTAGAATGGATCGTACGAATGAGTTAGAATGGATCGTGCGAATGAATTAGAATGGATCGTACGAATGAATTAGAATGGATCCACCGAATGAGTTAGAATGGATCATACGAATGAATTAGAATGGATCATACGAATGAATTAGAATGGATTGTGCGAATGAATTAGAATAGATTCGTGCGAATGAATTAGAATGGATCGTACGAATGAATTAGAATGGATCATACGAATGAATTAGAATGGATACATTCAAGCAAATGAATTAGAATGGATCGTGCGAATGAATTAGAATGGATCGTACGAATGAATTAGAATGGATCGTACGAATGAATTAAAATGGATCGTACGAACGAATTAGAATGGATCGTATGAATGAATTAGAATGGATCGTATGAATGAATTACAATGGATCGTACGAATGAATTAGAATGGATTGTATGAATGGATTAGAATGGATCGCACGAATGAATTAGAATTGAATTAGAATTCATTCGTACGATCCATTCTAATCCATTCTAATCCAATCTAATTCATATGCACAAAGGTAACCTTTCTAATTCATTTGTATGATCCATTCTAATGCATTCGTACTATCCAATCTAATTCCTTCGTACGATCCATTCTAATTTATTCGTTCAAATATATCCATTCTAATTCATTCGTACAATCCATTCAAATTCATTCGTATGATCCATTCTAATTCATTCGTACGATCCGTTCTAATTCATTCGTACAAATGTATCCATTCTAATTCATTCATATGAATTAGAATGGATCGTACGAATGAATTAGAATGGATCGTGCGAATGAATTAGAATGGATCGTGCGAATGAATTAGAATGGATATATTTGAACGAATAAATTAGAATGGATCGTACGAATGCATTAGAATGGATCATACAAATGAATTAGAAAGGTTACCTTTGTGCATATGAATTAGGATCCATTCTAATTCATTCATACGATCCATTCTAATTCATTCGTACGATCCATTCTAATTCGTTCATACGATCCATTCTAATTCGTTCGTACGATCCATTCTAATTCGTTCGTACGATCCATTCTAATTCATTCGTACGATCCATTATAATTCATTCCTACGATCTATTCTAATTCATTCGTATGATCTATTCTAATTCATTCCTACTATCTATTCTAATTCATTCGCTCGAATGTATGTATTCTAATTCATTCGTACGATCCATTCTAATTCATTCCTACGATCCATTCTAATCCATTCGCACGAATGTATCCATTCTAATTCATTCATACGATCTATTCTAATTCATTCGCACAATCCATTCTAATTCATTCGTACGATCCATTCTAATTCATTCATATGATCCATTCTAACTCATTCGGTGGATCCATTCTAATTCATTCGTACGATCCATTCTAATTCATTCGCTCGAATGTATCCATTCTAATTCATTTGCACGATCCATTCTAATTCATTCCAATGATCCATTCTAATTCATTTGTACGATCCATTCTAATTCATTCGCACGAATATATCCATTCTAATTCATTCGTACGATCTATTCTAATTCATTCGTATGATCCATTCTAATTCATTCGCACGATCCATTTTAATTCATTCGTACGATCCATTCTAATTCATTTGTATAATCAATTCTAATTCATTCGCACGATCTATTCTAATTCATTTGTATGATCCATTCTAATTCATTCGTACAATCCATTCTAATTCATTCGTCCGATCCATTCTAATTCATTCGTATGATCAATTCTAATTCATTCATACGATCCATTCTAATCCATTCGTATGATCCATTCTAATTCATTCGTACGATCCATTCTAATTGATTCGTACAATCCATGCTAATTCAGTCGTATGAATGTATCCATTCTAATTCATTCGTACGATCCATTTTAATCCATTCGTACGATCCATTCTAATTCATTCGTTCGATCTATTCTAATTCATTCGTATGATCCATTTTAATTTATTCGTACGATCCATTCTAATTCATTTGAATGAATGTATCCATTCTAATTTATTCGTACGATCCATTCTAATTCATTCGTACGATCTATTCTAATTCATTCGCTCGAATGTATCCATTCTAATTCATTCGTTCGATCCATTCTAATTCATTCGTACGATCCATTCCAATTCATTCACATGAATATATCCATTCTAATTCATTCGTACGATCCATTCTAATTCATTCGTACGATCTATTCTAATTCATTTGTACGATCCATTCTAATTCATTCGCACGATCCATTCTAATTCATTTGTACGATCCATTCTAATTCGTTCGTACGATCCATTTTAATTCATTCGTATGATCCATTCTAACTCATTCAGTGGATCCATTCTAATTCATTCGTACGATCCATTCTAATTTATTCGCACGATCCATTCTAATTTATTCGTACGATCCATTCTAATTCATTCGTACGATCCATTCTAATCCATTCGTTCGATCCATTCTAATTCATTCGTACGCTCCATTCTTATTCATTCGCACAATCCATTCGTACGATCCATTCTAATGCATTCATACGATCCATTCTAATTCATTCGTATGATCCATTCTAACTCATTCGGGGGATCCATTCTAATTCATTCGTACGATCCATTCTAATTCATTCGCACGATCCATTCTAATTCATTCGTACGATCCATTATAAATACAATCCATTCTAATTCAGTCGTATGAATGTATCATACGAATGAATTAGAATGGATCATACGAATGAATTAGAATGGATCGTACGAATGAATTAGAATGGATCGTACGAATGAATTAGAATGGATACATTCGAGCGAATGAATTAGAATGGATCGTACGAATGAATTAGAATGGATCATAGGAATGACTTAGAATGGATCGTGCAAATGAATTAGAATGGATACATTCGTGCGAATGAATTAGAATAGATCGTACGAATGAATTAGAATGGATCGTACGAATGAATTAGAATGAATCGTACGATCCATTCTAATTCATTCGCACGATCCATTCTATTTCGTTCGTACGATCCATTCTAATTCATTCGCACGATCTATTCTAATTCATTCGTACGATTCATTCTAATCCATTCGTATGATCAATTCTAATTCATTCGCACGATCCATTCTAATTCATTCTCATGAATGTAACCTTTCTAATTCATTTGTATGATCTATTCTAATTGATTCGTACGATCCATTCTAATCCATACGTACGATCCATTCTAATTCATTCGTCCGATCCATTCTAATTCATTCGCACGAATGTATCCATTCTAATTCATTCACACGATCTATTCTAATTCATTCACACAATCCATTCTAATTCATTCGGTTGATCCATTCTAATTTATTCGTTCAAATATGTCCATTCTAATTCATTCGTACGATCCATTTTAATTCATTCGTACAAATGTATCCATTCTAATTCATTCCTATGATTCATTCAAATTCATTCGTACGATCCATTCTAATTCACTCGCACGAATGTAACCATTCTAATTCATTCGTACGATCCATTCTAATTCACTCCTACGATCCATTCTAATTCATTCGCACGAATGTAACCATTCTAATTCATTCGTACGATCCATTCTAATTCATTCCTACGATCCATTCTAATTCATTGACACGAATATATCCATTCTAATTCATTCGCTCGAATATATCCATTCTAATTCATTCGTACGATCCATTCTAATTCGTTCATATGATCCATTCTAATTCGTTCGTACGATCCATTCTAATTCGTTCGTACGATCCATTCGAATTCATTCGCACGATCTATTTTAATTCATTCGTACGATACATTCTAATCCATTCGTATGATCAATTCTAATTCATTCGCACGATCCATTCTAATTCATTCTTACGAATGTAACCTTTCTAATTTATTTGTATGATCCATTCTAATTTATTCGTACGAATGAATTAGAATGGATCATACAAATGAATTCTAATTAAGTCGTATGAATGTATCCATTTTAATTCATTCGTACGATCCATTCTAATTCATTCATACGATCTAATTCATTCGTACGATCCATTCTAATTTATTCACACGAATGAATTAGAATGGATCGTGCGAATGAATTTGAATGGATTGCACGAATTGAATTAGAATGGATCATACGAATGAATTAGAATGGATCGTGCGAATGAATTAGAATTGATCATACGAATGAATTAGAATGGATCGTGCGAATGAATTAGAATGGATCGTGCGAATGAATTAGAATGGATCGTATGAATAAATTAGAATGGATCGTACGAATGAATTAAAATGGATACATTTGTGCGAATTAATTAGAATGGATCATACGATCTAATTAGTATGGATCATATGAATGAATTAGAATGGATCGTACGAATGAATTAGAATGGATAGTGGGAATGAATTAGAATGGATCGTACGAATAAATTAGAATGGATCGTACGAATGAATTAGAATAGATCGTGTGAATGAATTAGAATGGATCGTACGAAAGAATTTGAATGGATCGTACGAATGAATTAGAATGGATCATACAAATGAATTAGAATCGATCGTGCGAATGAATTAGAATGGATCGTACGAATGAATTTGAATGGATCGTACGAATGAATGAAATCGTACGAATGAATTAGAATGGATCGTACGAATGAATTAAAATGGATACATGCATACGACTGAATTAGAATTCATTCGTATGATCCATTCTAATTCATTCGCACGATCAATTCTATTCTAATTCATTCGTACAATCCATTCTAATTCATTCGCACGATCAATTCTAAGTCATTCGTATGATCCATTCTAATTCATTCCTATGATCTATTCTAATTCATTTGTATGATCCATTCTAAATAATTCGTACTAATGAATTAGAATGGATCATACAAATGAATTAGAATAGATCGTAGGAATGAATTAGAATGGATCATACGAATGACTTAGAATTGATCGTGCGAATAAATTAGAATGGATTGTACGAATGAATTAGAATGGATACATTCGTGCGAATGAATTAGAATGGATCGTACGAATGAATTAGAATGGATCATGCGAATGTTTCCGAATGGATCGTACGAATGAATAAGAATGGATCGTACGAATGAATTAGAATGGATACATTCGAGCGAATGAATTAGAATAGATCGTAGGAATGAATTAGAATGGATCGTACGAATGAATTAGAATGGATCGTACGTTTGAATTAGAATGGATCGTACGAATGAATTAAATGGATCATAGGAATGAATTAGAATGGATCGTGCAAATGAATTAGAATGGATACATTCGTGCGAATGAATTAGAATGGATCATAGGAATGAATTAGAATGGATCGTACGAATGAATTAGAATGGTTACATTCGTGCGAATGAATTAGAATGGATCATACAAATGAATAAGAATGGATCGTACGAATGTATCCATTCTAATCCATTCGCACGAGCCATTCTAATTCATTTGTATGATCCATTCTAATTCGTCCGATCCATTCTAATTCATTCGTACGATCCATTCTAATCCATTCGTACGATCCATTCTAATCCATCGTGCGAATGAATTAGAATGGATCGTACGAATGAATTAGAATGGTTACATTCGTGAGAATGAATTAGAATGGATCGTACGAATGAATTAGAATAGATATATTCATGCGAATGAATTAGAATGGATCGTACAAATGAATTAGAATGGATTGTACGAATGGATTAGAATGGATCATACGAATGGATTAGAATGGATCGTACGAATGAATTAGAATGGATCATATAAATGAATTAGAAAGGATACATTCGTGCGAATGAATTAGAATGGATCGTAGGAATGAATTAGATTGGATCGTACGAATAAATTAGAATGGTTACATTCGTACGAATGAATTAGAATGGATCATACAAATGAATTAGGAAGGTTACATTCGTGAGAATGAATTAGAATGGATACATTCGAGCGAATGAATTAGAATGGATCATACGATCCATTCTAAACCATTCGTACGATCCATTCTAATTCATTCGTACGATCCATTCTAATTCATTCGTAAGATCCATTCTAATTCATTCATACGATCCATTCTAATTCATTCGCATGAATATATCTATTCTAATTCATTTGTACGATCCATTCTAATTCATTCGTACGATCCATTCTAATCCATTCATACGATCCATTCTAATCCATTCGTACCATCCATTCTAATTCATTCGCACGAATGTAACCATTCTAATTCATTCGTACGATCCATTCTAATTCATTCATCCGATCCATTCTAATTCATTTGCACGAATGTATCCATTCTAATTCATTCGTACGATCCATTCTAATTCATTCGTATGATCCATTCTAATTCATTCGCACGATCCATTCTAATTTATTCATACGATCCATTCTAATTCATTCGCACGATCCATTCTAATTCATTCGTACGATCCATTCTAATTCATTCGCATAAATATATCTATTCTAATTCATTCGTACGATCCATTCTAATTCATTCTCACGAATATAACCATTCTAATTCATTCGTACGATCCATTCTAATTCATTCTCACGAATGTAACCATTCTAATTCATTCGTACGATCCATTCTAATTCATTCGTACGATCCATTCTAATTCATTCTCACGAATGTAACCTTTCTAATTCATTTGTATGATCCATTCTAATTCATTCGTACGAATGTAACCATTCTAATTTATTCGTACGATCCATTCTAATTCATTCGCACGAATATATCCATTCTAATTCATTTGAACTATCCATTCTAATTCATTTCTATGATCCATTATAATTCATTCGTACGATCCATTCTAATTCAAATGTACGATCCATTCTAATTCATTCATACGATCCATTCTAATTCATTCGTATGATCCATTATAATTCATTCGCTCGAATGTATCCATTCTAATTCATTCGTACGATCCATTCTAATTCATTCGCACGATCCATTCTAATTCATTCGTACATCGTATGATCCATTCTAATCCATTCGTACGATCCATTCTAATTCATTCGCACGAATGTAACCATTCTAATTCATTCGTACGATCCATTCTAATTCATTCGTACAATCCATTTTAATTCATTCGCACGATCCATTCTAATTCATTCGTACGATCCATTCTAATTCATTCCTACGATCTATTCTAATTCATTCGCTCGAATGTATCCATTCTAATTCATTCGTACAATCCATTCTAATCCATTCGTACGATCCATTCTAATTCATTCGTACGATCCATTCTAATTCATTCTCACAAATGTAACCTTTCTAATTCATTTGTATGATCCATTCTAATTCATTCGTACGATCCATTCTAATTCATTCGTACGATCCATTCTAATTCATTCGTACGATCCATTCTAATTCATTCATTTAATCCATTCAGATTCATTCGCACAATCCATTCTAATTCATTCGTACGATCCATTCAAATTCATTCGTATGATCCATTCTAACTCATTCGGTGATTCCATTCTAATTCATTCGTACGATCCATTCTAATTCATTCGTACAAATATATCCATTCTAATTCATTCATCCGATCCATTCTAATTCATTCGTATGATCAATTCTAATTCATTCACACGATCCATTCTAATTCATTCGTATGATCCATTCTAATTCATTCGTACAATCCATTCTAATTCATTCGTCCGATCCATTCTAATTCATTCGTATGATCAATTCTAATTCATTCGTACGATCCATTCTAATTCATTCGCACGAATGTAACCATTCTAATTCATTCGTACGATCCATTCTAATTCATTCCTACGATTCATTCTAATTCATTCGTACGATCCATTCTAATCCATTCGCACGATCCATTCTAATTCATTCGTACGATCCATTCTAATCCATTCGTACGATCAATTCTAATTCATTCGCACGATCCATTCTAATTCATTCTCACGAATGTAACCTTTCTAATTCATTTGTATGATCCATTATAATTCATTCGTACGATCCATTCTAATCCATTCATACGATCCATTCTAATTCATCGCACGATCTATTCTAATTTATTCGCTCGAATGTATCCATTCTAAAACATTCGAATGAATTAGAATGGATCGTGCGAATGAATTAGACTGGATCGTACAAATGAATTAGAAAGGTTACATTTGTGAAAATGAATTAGAATGGATCGTGCGAATGAATTAGAATGGATCGTACGAATGAATTTGAATGAATCGTACGAATGAATAAGAACGGATCGTACAAACGAATTAGAATGGATCGTGCGAACGGATTAGAATGGATCGTACGAACGGATTAGAATGGATCGTACGAATGGATTAGAATGGATCGTACGAATGGATTAGAATGGATCATACGAATGATCGTGCAAATGAATTAGAATGAATCGTACGAATGCATTAGAATGGATCGTATGAATGAATTAGAATGGATACATTTGTGCGAATGAATTTGAATGGATCGTACAAATGAATTAGAATGGATCGTACGAATGAGTTAGAATGGATCATGCGAATGAATTTGAATGGATCGTACGAATGAATTAGAATGGATCGTACGAATGAATTAGAAGGGATCGTACGAATGAATTCCTACGATCTTGTCCGATCCATTCTAATGCATTCGTACGATTCATTCTAATTCATTCGCACGATCCATTCTAATTCATTCGTATGATCCATTCTAATTTATTTGCACGAATATACGATCCATTCTAATTTATTCGCAAGAATGTATCCATTCTAATTCATTCGTACAATCCATTCTAATTTATTCGTACAAATGTATCCATTCTAATTCATTCGTACGATCCATTCTAATTCATTCGTACGATTCATTCTAATTCATTCGCACGAATGTATCATACGAATGAATTAGAATGGATCATGCGAATGAATTAAAATGGATCGTATGAATGAATTAGAATGGATCGTACAAATGAATTAGAAAGGTTACATTTGTGAGAATGAATTAGAATGGATCGTATGAATGAATTAGAATGGATCGTACGAATGGATTAGAATGGATCGTACGAATGAATTAGAATGGATAAATTCGTGCGAATGAATTAGAATGGATCGTACGAATGAATTAGAATGGATACCTTTGTGCATATGAATTAGAATGGATCGTGCGAATGAATTTGAATGGATCGTAGGAATGAATTAGAATGGATCGTACGAATGAATTAGAATGGTTACATTCGTGCGAATGGATTAGAATGGATCGTACGAATGGATTAGAATGGATCGTGCGAATGGATTAGAATGGATCGTATGAATGAATTAGAATGGATCGTACAAATGGATTAGAATGGATCGTACGAATGAATTAGAATGGATACATTCGAGCGAATGAATTAGAATGGATCGTACGAATGAATTAGAATGTATCGTATGAATGAATTAGAATGGATACATTCGTGCGAATGAATTAGAATGGATCGTACGAATGGATTAGAATGGATTGTACGAATGGATTAGAACGCATTGTACGAATGAATTAGAATAGATACATTTGTGCGAATAAATTAGATTGCATCGTACGAATGAATTTGAATGGATTGTACGAATGAATTAGAATGGATCGTACGAATGAATTAGAAGGGATCATACGAATGGATTAGAATAGATCATACGAATGGATTAGAACGCATTGTACGAATGAATTAGAATAGATACATTTGTGCGAATGAATTAGATTGCATCGTACGAATGAATTTGAATGGATTGTACGAATGAATTAGAATGGATCGTACGAATGAATTTGAATGGATCGTACGAATGGATTAGAATGGATTCGTACAATGCATTCTAATTCATTTGTACGATTCATTCTAATTCATTCGTATGAGCTATACTAATTCATTCGTACGATCCATTCTAATGAATTAGTACGATTCATTCTAATTCATTCGTACGATCTATTCAAATTCGTTCGTACGAATGAATTAGAATGGATCATAGGAATGAATTAGAATAGATCGTGCAAATGAATTAGAATGGATACATTCGTGCGAATGAATTAGAATGGATCGTAGGAATGAAATAGAATGGATCGTACGAATGAATTAGAATGGTTACATTCGTGCGAATGAATTAGAATGGATCGTACGAATGGATTAGAATGGATCGTACGAATGGATTAGAATGGATCGTACAAATGAATTAGAAAGGTTACATTTGTGAGAATGAATTAGAATGAATCGTACGAATGAATTAGAATGGATCGTACGAATGGATTTGAATGGATCGTACGAATAAATTAGAATGGATTGTGCGAATGAATTAAAATGGATCGTATGAATGAATTATAATGGTTACATTCGTGCGGATGAATTAGAATGGATCGTACGAATGGTTTAGAATGGATCGTACGAATGAATTAGAATGGATCGTACGAATGAATTAGAATGGTTCCATTCGTGCGAATGAATTAGAATGGATCGTACAAATGGATTAGAATGGATCGTACGAATGGATTAGAATGGATCGTACGAATGAATTATAATGGATCGTACAATTGAATTAGAAAGGTTACATTCGTGAGAATGAATTAGAATGGAATAGAATGGATCGTACGAATGAATTAGAATACGAATGAATTAGAATGGATCATGCGAATGAATTAGAATGGATCGTACGAATGGATTAGAATGGATCATACGAATAAATTAGAATAGATTGTACGAATGAATTAGAAAGGTTATATTCGTGAGAATGAATTAGAATGGATCGTACGAATGAATTAGAATGGATCATGCGAATGAATTTGAATGGATCGTACGAATAAATTAGAATGGATCGAACGAATGAATTAGAATGGATACATTCGAGCGAATGAATTAGAATAGATCGTAGGAATGAATTAGAATGGATCATACGAATGAATTAGAATGGATCGTGCTAATGAATTAGAATGGATCGTACGAATCAATTAGAATACATCATGTGAATGAATAAGAATGGATCGTATGAATGAATTAGAATGGATCGTACGAATGGATTAGAATGGATCGTACGAATGGATCATGCAAATGAATTAGATCGTGCGAATGAATTAGAATGGATCGTACGAATGGATTAGAATGGATCGTACGAATGAATTAGAATGGATCGTATGAATGGATTAGAATGGATCGTACGAATGGATTAGAACGCATTGTACGAATGAATTAGAATTGATACATTTGTGCGAATGAATTAGATTGCATCGTACGAATGAATTTGAATGGATTGTACGAATGAATTAGAATGGTTCGTACGAATGAATTAGAAGGGATCATACGAATGGATTAGAATGGATCGTACGAATGGATTAGAATGCATTGTACGAATGAATTAGAATAGATACATTTGTGCGAATGAATTAGATTGCATCGTACGAATGAATTTGAATGGATTGTACGAATGAAATAGAATGGATCGTACGAATGAATTTGAATGGATCGTACGAATGGATTTGAATGGATTCGTACGATGCATTCTAATTCATTCGTACGATTCATTCTAATTCATTCGTATGAGCTATTCTAATTCATTCGTACGATCCATTCTAATGAATTAGTACGATTCATTCTAATTCATTCGTAGGATCCATTCAAATTCGTTCGTACGAATGAATTAGAATGGATCATAGGAATGAATTAGAATAGATCGTGCAAATGAATTAGAATGGATACATTCGTGCGAATGAATTAGAATGGATCGTAGGAATGAATTAGAATGGATCGTACGAATGAATTAGAATGGTTACATTCGTGCGAATGAATTAGAATGGATCGTACGAATGGATTAGAATGGATCGTACGAATGGATTAGAATGGATCGTACGAATGAATTAGAATGGATCGTACAAATGAATTAGAAAGGTTACATTTGTGAGAATGAATTAGAATGGATCGTACGAATGAATTAGAATGGATCGTACAAATGAATTAGAAAGGTTACATTTGTGAGAATGAATTAGAATAGATCGTACGAATGAATTAGAATGGATCGTATGAATGGATTAGAATGGATCGTACGAATAAATTAGAATGGATTGTGCGAATGAATTAGAATGGATCGTATGAATGAATTAGAATGGTTACATTCATGCGAATGAATTAGAATGGATCGTACGAATGGTTTAGAATGGATCGTACGAATGAATTAGAATGGATCGTACGAATGAATTAGAATGGATCATATGAATGAATTAGAAAGGTTCCATTCGTGCGAATGAATTAGAATGGATCGTACGAATGGATTAGAATGGATCGTACGAATGGATTAGAATGGATCGTACGAATGAATTAGAATGGATCGTACAAATGAATTAGAAAGGTTACATTCGTGAGAATGAATTAGAATGGATCGTGCGAATGAATTAGAATTGATCATACAAATGGATTAGAATGGATCGTACGAATGAATTAGAATAGATCGTGCGAATGAATTAGAATGGATCATACAAATGAATTAGAAAGGTTACATTCGTGCGAATGAATTAGAATGGATCATACGAATGAATTAGAATGGATCGTACGAATGAATTAGAATGGATCGTACAAATGAATTAGAAAGGTTACATTTGTGAGAATGAATTAGAATAAATCGTACGAATGAATTCGAATGGATCGTACGAATGGATTAGAATGGATCGATCCATTCTAATTCATTCGCACGATCCATTCTAATTCAAATTTATTCGTACGAATGAATAGAATGGATCGTACAAATGAATCGTACAAATGAATTAGAACGGATCATGCGAATGAATTAGAATGGATCGTACGAATGAATTAGAACGGATCGTGCGAATGAATTAGAATGGATCGTACGAATGAATTAGAATGGATCGTACGAATGAATTAGAATGGATTCCTTTGTGCATATGAATTAGAATGGATCGTGCGAATGAATTAGAATGGATCGTAGGAATGAATTATAATGGATCGTACGAATGATTTAGAATGGTTACATTCGTGCGAATGGATTAGAATGGATCATACAAATGGATTAGAATGGATCGTACGAATGAATTAGAATGGATCGTACGAATGGATTAGAATGGATCGTACGAATGAATTAGAATGGATACATTCGAGCGAATGAATTAGAATGGATCGTAGGAATGAATTAGAATGGATCGTACGAATGAATTAGAATGGATACATTCGTGCGAATGAATTAGAATGGATCATACGAATGGATTAGAGTGGATCGTACGAATGGATTAGAACACATTGTATGAATGAATTAGAATAGATACATTTGTGCGAATGAATTAGATTGCATCGTACGAATGAATTTGAATGGATTGTACGAATGAATTAGAATGGATCGTACGAATGAATTAGAATGGATCATACGAGTGGATTAGAATGGATCGTACGAATGGATTAGAACGCATTGTACGAATGAATTAGAATTGATACGTTTGTGCGAATGAATTAGATTGCATCGTACGAATGAATTTGAATGGATTGTACGAATGAATTAGAATAGATCGTACGAATGAATTTGAATGGATCGTAAGAATGGATGAGAATGGATTCGTACAATGCATTCTAATTCATTCGTACGATTCATTCTAATTCATTCGTATGAGCTATTCTAATTCATTCGTACGATCCATTCTATTGAATTAGTACGATTCATTCTAATTCATTCGTACGATCCATTCTAATTCATTCGTACGATCCATTCTAATTCATTCTCACGAATGTATCCATTCTAATGCATTCATACGATCTATTCTAATTCATTCGTATGATCCATTCTAATTCATCCGTACGATCCATTCTAATTCATTCGCTCGAATGTATCCATTCTAATTCATTCGTACGATCCATTCTTATTCATTCATACGATCCATTCTAATTCATTTGCACGGTCCATTCTAATTCATTCGCACAATCCATTCTAATTCATTCGCACAATCCATTCAAATTCATTCGCACAAATGTATCCATTCTAATTCATTCGTAGGATCCATTCTAATTTATTCGTACGATCCATTCTAATTTATTCGCATGATCCATTCGTATGATCCATTCTAATCCATTCGTACGATCCATTCTAATTCATTCATACGATCCATTCTAATTCGTTCGTACGATCCATTCTAATTCATTCGTATGATCCATTCTAACTCATTCGGTGGATCAATTCTAATTCATTCGTACGATCTATTCTAATTCATTCGCACGATCCATTCTAATTCATTCGCACGATCCATTCTAATTCATTCGTATGATCCATTCTAATTCATTCCTACGGTCTATTCTAATTCATTCGCTCGAATGTATCCATTCTAATTCATTCGTATGATCCATTCTAGTTCATTCGTACGATCCATTCTAATTCATTCGTACGATCCATTCTAATTCATTCGTATAAATGTATCCATTTTAATTCATTCGTACGATCCATTCTAATTCATTCGTACGATCTATTCTAATTCATTCGTATGATCCATTCTTATTCATTCCTACGATCTATTCTAATACATTCGCTCGAATGTATCCATTCTAATTCATTCGTACGATCCATTCTAATTCATTCGCCCGAATGTATCCATTCTAATTCATTCGTACGATCCATTCTAATTCATTCGTACGATCCATTCTAACTCATTCGCACGATCCATTCTAATTCATTCCTATGATCCATTCTAATTCATTCGTACGATCCAATCTAATTCATTCGCTCGAATGTATCGATTCTAATTCATTCGTACGATCCATTCTAATTCATTCGTACGATCCATTCTAAATCATTCTCACGAATGTAAACTTTCTAATTCATTTGTATGATCCATTCTAATTCATTCGTACGATCCATTCTAATTCATTCGCATGATCCATTCTAATTCGTCCAATCCATTCTAATTCATTCGTACGATCCATTCTAATCCATTCACACGATCCATTCTAATTCTTTCATATGATCCATTCTAATTCATTCGCACGAATGTATCCATTCTAGTTCATTCGTACGCGCCATTCTAATTCATTCGTACGCTCCATTCTAATTCATTCGCACGATCCATTCTAATTCATTCATACGATCCATTCTAATTCATTCGTACGATCTATTCTAATTCATTCGCACGAATGTAACCATTCTAATTTATTCGTACGAATGAATGCATTAGAATGGATCGTATGAACGCATTGTACGAATCAATTAGAATGGATACATTTGTACGAATGAATTAGAATGGATCGTGCGAATGAATTAGAATGGATACATTCGTGCGAATGAATTAGAATGGATCGGACGAATGAATTAGAATGAATCGTGCGAATGAATTAGAATGGATCATGCGAATGAATTTGAATGGAGCGTACGAATGAATTAGAATGGAGCGTACGAATGAACTAGAATGGATACATTCGTGCGAATGAATTAGAATGGATCATATGAAAGAATTAGAATGGATCATGCGAATGAATTAGAATGGATCGTGCGAATGAATTAGAATGGATCGTACGAATGAATTAGAATGGATCGTGCGAATGAATTAGAATGGATCGTATGAATAAATTAAAATGGATACATTTGTGAGAATGAATTAGAATAGATTAGAATGGATCGTACGAATGGATTAGAATCCATTCTAATTCATTTGTATGATCCATTCTAATTCATTCATACGATCTATTCTAATTCATTCGTACGATCCATTCTAATGCATTCGTACGATCCATTCTAATTCATTCGTATGATCCATTCTAATTTATTTCTTCAAATATAGCCATTCTAATTCATTCGTACGATTCATTCTAATTCATTCGCACGATCCATTCTAATTCATTCGCACGAATCATTCGCACGATCCATTCTAATTCATTCGTACGATCCATTCTAATTCATTCGGTGGATCCATTCTAATTCATTCGTACGATCTATTCTAATTCATTCGTACGATCAATTCCAATTCATTCGTACGCTCCATTCAAATTCATTCGCATGATCCTTTCTAATTCATTCGCACGATCCATTCTAATTCATTCCTACGATCTATTCTAATTCATTCGCTCGAATGTATCCATTCTAATTCATTCGTTCGATCCATTCTAATTCATTCGTACGATCCATTCTAATCCATTCGTACGATCCATTCTAATTCATTCGTATGATCCATTTTAATTCATTCGCTCGAATGTATCCATTCTAATTCATTCGTACGATCCATTCTAATTCGTTCATATGATCCATTCTAATTCATTCGTACGATCCATTCTAAAATGAGTTAGAATGGATCATACGAATGAATTAGAATGGATCGTACGAATGAATTAGAATGGATTGTGCGAATGAATTAGAATGGATCGTATGAATGAATAAGAATGGATCGTACGAATGAATTAGAATGGATCGTGCGAATGAATTAGAATGAATCGTACGAATGCATTAGAATGGATCGTACGAATGATTTAGAATGAATCGTACGATCCATTCTAATTCATTCGTCCGATCCATTCTAATTCATTCGTGCGAATGAATTAGAATGGATACATTCGAGCGAATGAATTAGAACGCATTGTACGAATGAATTAGAATGGATCATGTGAATGAATTAAAATGGATCGTACAAATGAGAATGAATTAGAATGTATCGTACGATCAATTCTAGGTACGATCCATTCTAATTTTTTCGTACGATCCATTCTAATTCATTTGCACGATCCATTCTAATTCATTCGTACGATACATTTGTGAGAATGAATTAGAATGGATCGTACGATCAATTCTAGGTACAATCCATTCTAATTTTTTCGTACGATCCATTCTAATTCATTTGCACGATCCATTCTAATTCATTCGTACGATCCATTCTAATTCATTCGCACAATCCATTTTAATTCATTCGCACAATCCGTTCTAATTCATTCGCACAATCCATTCTAATTCATTCGCACGAATGTATCCATTCTAATTAATTCGTACGATCCAGTCTAATTCATTCGTACGATCCATTCTAATTCATTCGCACGAATGTATCCATTCTAATTCATTCGTATGATCCATTCTAATTCATTCATATGATCCATTCTAATTCGTTCGTATGATCCATTCTAATTCGTTCGTACGATCCATTCTAATTTATTCATACGATCCATTCTAATCCATTCGTACGATCCATTCTAATTCATTCGTACAAATGAATTAGAATGGATCGTACGAATGAATTAGAATGGATTGTGCGAATCAATTAGAATGGATTGTGCGAATGAATTAGAATGGATCGTATGAATGAATAAGAATGGATCGTACGAATGAATTAGAATGGATCATGCGAATGAATTAGAATAGATCGTACGAATGAATTAGAATGGATAGTACGAATAAATTAGAATGGATCGTGCGAATGAATCAGAATGGATCGTACGAATGAATTAGAATGGATCCACCAAATGAATTAGAATGGATCGTACGAATGAATTAGAATGAATCATCCGAATGAATTAGAATGGATTGTACGAATGAATTAGAATGGATCGTACGAATGAATTAGAATTGATCGTACGAATGGATTAGAATGGATCGTACGAATGAATTAGAATGGATTGTGCGAATGAATTAGAATTGATCATACGAATGAATTAGAATGGATCGTACAAATGAATTAGAATGGATCATATGAAAGAATTAGAATGGATAGTGCGAATGAATTAGAAAGGATCGTACGAATGAATTAGAATGGATCGTACGAATGAATTAGAATGGATCGTACGAATGAATTAGAATGGATACATTCGTGCAAATGAATTAGAATGGATCGTAGGAATGAATTATAATGGATCGTGCAAATGAATTAGAATGGATACATTCGTGTGAATGAATTAGTATGGATCATAGGAATGAATTAGAATAGATCGTACGAATGAATTAGAATGGTTACATTCGTGCTAATGAATTAGAATGGATCGTACGAATGAATTTGAATGGATCGTACGAATGAATTAGAATGGATCGTGCGAATGAATTAGAATGGATCGTACGAATGAATTAGAATGGATCCACCGAATGAATTAGAATGGATCGTACGAATGAATTAGAATGGATCCACCGAATGAGTTAGAATGGATCATACGAATGAATTAGAATGGATCGTACGAATGAATTAGAATGGATCGTACGAATGAATTAGAATGGATCGTACGAATGAATTAGAATTGATCGTACGAATGAATTAGAATGGATCGTATGAATGAATAAGAATGGATCGTACGAATAAATTAAAATGGATCGTGCGAATGAATTAGAATGAATCGTACGAATGCATTAGAATGGATCGTATGAATGAATTAGAATGGATCGTATGAATAAATTAGAATGGATCGTGCGAATGAATTAGAGTGGATCGTATGAATGAATTAGAATGGATCGTACAAATGAATTAGAAAGGTTATATTTGTGATAATGAATTAGAATGGATTGTACGAAAGAATTAGAATGGATCGTACGAATGGATTAGAATGGATCATACGAATGAATTAGAATGGATCATGCGAATGAATTAGAATGGATTGTACGAATGAATTAGAATGGATACAATTGTGTGAATGAATTAGAATGGATCGTGCAAATGAATTAGAATGGATCGTACGAATGAATTAGAATCGATATATTTATGCGAATGAATTAGAATGGATCGAACGAATGAATTAGAATGGATACATTTGTGCGAATGAATTAGAATAGATCATACGAATGAATTAGAATGGATCGTACGAATGAATTAGAATGGATACATTTGTGCGAATGAATTAGAATGGATCGTATGAATGAATTAGAATGGATTGTACGAATAAATTAGAGTGGATCGTGCGAATGGAATGGATCGTACGAATGAATTAGAATGGATCATACGAATGAATTAGAATGGATCGTACGAATGAATTTGAATGGATACATTGTGCGAATGAATCTGAATGGATTCTATGAATGAATTAGAATGGATCGTGTGAATGAATTAGAATCGATCGTACAAATAAATTAGAATCGATCGTACGAATGAATTAGAATGGATCGTACGAATGAATTAGAATGGATCGTACGAATGAATTAAAATGGATACATTCATACGACTGAATTAGAATGGATCGTGCGAATTAATTAGAATGGATCGTACGAATGAATTTGAATGGATACATTTGTGCGAATGAATCTGAATGGATTGTATGAATGAATTACAATGGATCGTACGAATGAATTAGAATGGATCGTACGAATGAATTAGAATAGCTCATACGAATGAATTAGAATGAATCGTACGAATGAATTAGAATGGTTACATTCGTACGAATGAATTAGAATAGATCGTATGAATAAATTAGAATGGATCGTACGAATGAATAAGAATGGATCATACGAATGAATTAGAATGGATCGTACGAATTAATTAGAATGGATACATTCGTGCGAATGAATTAGAATGAATCGTAGGAATGAATTAGAATGGACCGTATGAATGAATTAGAATGGATCATTTGCACGAATGTATCCATTCTAATTCATTTGCATGATCCATTCTAATTCATTTGTACGATCCATTCTTATTCATTCATACGATCCATTCTAATTCATTCGCACAATCCATTCTAATTCATTTGTTCGATCCATTCTAATTCATTCGTACGATCCATTCTAATTCGTTCATATGATCCATTCTAATTCGTTCGTACGATCTATTCTAATTCGTTCGTACGATCCATTTTAATTCATTCACACGATCCATTCTAATTCATTCGCACGATCCATTCTAATTCTTTCATATGATCCATTCTAATTCATTCGCACGAATGTATCCATTCTAGTTCATTCGTACGCTCCATTCTAATTCATTCGTACGCTCCATTCTTATTCATCGCGCAAATGTATCCATTCTAATTCATTCGTACGATCCATTCTAATTCATTCGCACGATCGATTCTAATTCATTCGTATGATCCATTCTAATTCATTCGTACGATCCATTCTAATTCTTTCGTACGATCCATTCTAATTCATTCGCACGATCTATTCTAATTCATTCGTATAATCTATTCTAATTCATTCGTACGATCCATTCTAATTCATTCGCACTAACCATTTTAATTCATTCGTACGATCCATTCTAATTCATTCATACGATCCATTCTAATTCATTCGTACGATCCATTCTAATTAATTCGCTCGAATGTATCCATTCTAATTCATTCGTACGATCCATTCTAATTCGTTCATACGATCCATTCTAATTCGTTCGTACGATCCATTTTAATTCATTCGTACGATCCATTCTAATCTATTCATACGATCCATTATAATTCATTCATACAAATGAATTAGAATGGATCGTACGAATGAATTAGAATGGATTGTGCGAATGAATCTGAATGGATTAAATGAATGAATTAGAATGGATCGTACGAATGAATTAGAATGGATCGTACGAATGAATTAGAATGGATCATACAAATGAATTAGAAGGGTTACATTTGTGAGAATGAATTAGAATGGATCGTACGAATGAATTAGAATGGATCGTACGAATGGATTAGAATGGATCGTACGAATAAATTAGAATGGATCGTACGAATGAATTAGAATAGCTCATACGAATGAATTAGAATGAATTGTACGAATGAATTAGAAAGGTTACATTCGTGCGAATAAATTAGAATAGATCATACGAATGAATTAGAATGGATTGTACGAATGAATTAGAATGGATATATTTGTGCGAATGAATTAGAATGGATCGTATTTTCGTGCAAATAAATTAGAATGGATCGTACAAATGAATTAGAATGGATCGTACGAATGCATTAGAATGGATACATTTGTGCGAATGAATTAGAATGGATCGTGCGAATGAATTAGAATAGATACATTCGTACAAATGAATTTGAATGGATCGTGCGAATGAATTAGAATGGATCGAACGAATAAATTAGAATGGATAAATTTATGCGAATGAATTAGAATGGATCGTACGAATGAATTAGAATGAATCATACGAATGAATTAGAATGGATCGTACGAATGAATTAGAATGGATCATAGCAATGAATTAGAATGGATCGTGCAAATGAATTAGAATGGATACATTCGTGCGAATGAATTAGAATGGATGGTAGGAATGAATTAGAATGGATCGTACGAAGGAATTAGAATGGATACATTTGTACGAATGAATTAGAATGGATCGTACGAATGAATTAGAATGGATCGTACGATTGGATTTGAATGGATCGTACGAATGGATTAGAATGGATCGTACGAATGGATTAGAATGGATACATTTGTGAGAATGAATTAGAATGGATCGTACGAATGAATTAGAATGGATCGTACGATTCATTCTAATTCATTCATACGATCCATTCTAATTCATTCGTACGATCAATTCTAATTCATTCGTATGATCCATTCTAATTGATTCGTACGATCCATTCTAATTCATTCGTACGATCCATTCTAATTCATTCGCACGATCCATTCTAATTCATTCGCACGATCCATTCTAATTCTTTCATATGATCCATTCTAATTCATTCGCACGAATGTATCCATTCTAGTTCATTCGTACGCTCCATTCTAATTCATTCGTACGCTCCATTCTTATTCATCGCGCAAATGTATCCATTCTAATTCATTCGTACGATCCATTCTAATTCATTCGCACGATCGATTCTAATTCATTCGTATGATCCATTCTAATTCATTCGTACGATCCATTCTAATTCTTTCGTACGATCCATTCTAATTCATTCGCACGATCTATTCTAATTCATTCGTACAATCTATTCTAATTCATTCGTACGATCCATTCTAATTCATTCGCACTAACCATTTTAATTCATTCGTACGATCCATTCTAATTCATTCATACGATCCATTCTAATTCATTCGTACGATCCATTCTAATTAATTCGCTCGAATGTATCCATTCTAATTCATTCGTACGATCCATTCTAATTCGTTCATACGATCCATTCTAATTCGTTCGTACGATCCATTTTAATTCATTCGTACGATCCATTCTAATCTATTCATACGATCCATTCTAATTCATTCGTACAAATGAATTAGAATGGATCGTACGAATGAATTAGAATGGATTGTGCGAATGAATCTGAATGGATTAAATGAATGAATTAGAATGGATCGTACGAATGAATTAGAATGGATCGTACGAATGAATTAGAATGGATCATACAAATGAATTAGAAAGGTTACATTTGTGAGAATGAATTAGAATGGATCGTACGAATGAATTAGAATGGATCGTACGAATGGATTAGAATGGATCGTACGAATAAATTAGAATGGATCGTACGAATGAATTAGAATAGCTCATACGAATGAATTAGAATGAATTGTACGAATGAATTAGAAAGGTTACATTCGTGCGAATAAATTAGAATAGATCATACGAATGAATTAGAATGGATTGTACGAATGAATTAGAATGGATATATTTGTGCGAATGAATTAGAATGGATCGTATTTTCGTGCAAATAAATTAGAATGGATCGTACAAATGAATTAGAATGGATCGTACGAATGCATTAGAATGGATACATTTGTGCGAATGAATTAGAATGGATCGTGCGAATGAATTAGAATAGATACATTCGTACAAATGAATTTGAATGGATCGTGCGAATGAATTAGAATGGATCGAACGAATAAATTAGAATGGATAAATTTATGCGAATGAATTAGAATGGATCGTACGAATGAATTAGAATGAATCATACGAATGAATTAGAATGGATCGTACAAATGAATTAGAATGGATCATAGCAATGAATTAGAATGGATCGTGCAAATGAATTAGAATGGATACATTCGTGCGAATGAATTAGAATGGATGGTAGGAATGAATTAGAATGGATCGTACGAAGGAATTAGAATGGATACATTTGTACGAATGAATTAGAATGGATCGTACGAATGAATTAGAATGGATCGTACGATTGGATTTGAATGGATCGTACGAATGGATTAGAATGGATCGTACGAATGGATTAGAATGGATACATTTGTGAGAATGAATTAGAATGGATCGTACGAATGAATTAGAATGGATCGTACGATTCATTCTTATTCATTCATACGATCCATTCTAATTCATTCGTACGATCAATTCTAATTCATTCGTATGATCCATTCTAATTGATTCGTACGATCCATTCTAATTCATTCGTACGATCCATTCTAATTCATTCGTACGATCCATTCTAATTCATTCGTATGATCCATTCTAACTCATTCGGTGGATCCATTCTAATTCATTCGTACGATCCATTCTAATTCATTCGGTGGATCCATTCTAATTCATTCGTACGATCCATTCTAATTCATTCGCACGATCCATTCTAATTCATTCGTACGATCCATTCAAATTCATTCGTACGATCCATTCTAATTCATTAGCACGAATGTAACCATTCTAATTCATTCGTACGATCTATTCTAATTCATTCCTACGATCCATACTAATTCATTCACACGAATGTATCCATTCCAATTCATTTGCACGATCCATTCTAACTCATTCCTACGATCCATTCTAATTCATTAGCACGAATGTATCCATTCTAATTCATTCGTACGATCCATTCTAATTCATTCGTACGATCCATTCTAATTCATTCGTATGATCCATTCTAATTCGTTTGTACGATCCATTCTAATTCATTTGTACGAATGAATTAGAATGGATCATACGACTGAATTAGAATGGATTGTACGAATGAATTAGAATTGATCATACAAATGAATTAGAATGGATACATTCGTGCGAATGAATTAGAATAGATCGTATGAATGAATTAGAATGGATCATACGAATGGATCATACAAATGAATTAGAAATGTTACATTCGTGAGAATGAATTAGAATGGATACATTTGTACGAATGAATTAGAACGAATTAGAATGGATCGTACGAATGAATTAGAATGGATCGTATGAATGAATTAGAATGGATCCTAATTCATATGCACAAAGGTAACCTTTCTAATTCATTTGTATGATCCATTCTAATGCATTCGTATGATCCATTCTAATTTATTCGTTCAAATATATCCATTCTAATTCGTTCGTACGATCCATTCTAATTCATTCGTACGATCCATTCTAATTCATTCGTACGATCCATTCTAATTCATATGAATGAATTAGAATGGATACATTTGTACGAATGAATTAGAACGGATCGTACGAATGAATTAGAATGGATCATACGAATGAATTTGAATGGATTGTACGAATGAATTAGAATGGATATATTTGAACGAATAAATTAGAATGGATCGTACGAAGGAATTAGAATGGATCATACGAATGCATTAGAATGGATCATACAAATGAATTAGAAAGGTTACCTTTGTGCATATGAATTAGATTGGATTAGAATGGATTAGAATGGATCGTACGAATGAATTCTAATTCCATTCTAATTCATTCGTACGATCCATTCTAATCCATTCATACAATCCATTCTAATTCATTCGTACGATCCATTGTAATTCATTCATACGATCCATTCTAATTCATTCATACGATCCATTCTAATTAGTTCGTACGATCCATTTTAATTCATTCGTACGATCCATTCTAATTCATTCGTACGATCCATTCTAATTCATTCGCACGATCCATTCTAATTCATTTGCTTGAATGTATCCATTCTAATTCATTCGTATGATCCATTCTAATTCATTCGTACGATCCATTCTAATTCATTCGCACGAATCCATTCTAATTCATTCGCACAATCCATTCTAATTCATTCGTATGATCCATTCTAATTCATTCGTATGATCCATTCTAACTCATTCGGTGGATCCATTCTAATTCATTCGTACGATCCATTCTAATTCATTCGCACGATCCATTCTAACTCATTCGTACGATCCATTCTTATTCATTTGTACGATCCATTCTAATTCATTCGCATGATCCATTCTAATTCATTCATACGATCCATTTTAATTCATTCGCATGAATATATCCATTCTAATTCATTCGCACGATCCATTCTAATTCATTCCTATGATCCATTCTAATTCATTCGTACGATCCATTCTAATTCATTCTCACAAATGTAACCTTTCTAATTCATTTGTACGATCCATTCTAATCCATTCATATGATCCATTCTAATCCATTCGTACGATCCATTCGTACGATCCATTCTAATCCATTCGTACGATCAATGAATTAGAATGGATACATTTGTACGAATGAATTAGAATGGATACATTCGAGCGAATGAATTAGAATGGATACATTCATACGACTTAATTAGAATGGATTGTACGAATGAATTAGAATGGATCGTATGAATGAATAAGAATGGATCGTACGAATCCATTCTAATGGATCATACGAATGAATTAGAATGGATCGTGCGAATGAATTAGAATTGATCGTACGAATGAATTAGAATGGATCGTACGAATGAATTAGAATGGATATATTCGTGCGAATGAATTAGAATGGATCGTACGAATGAATTAGAATGGATCATACGAATGAATTAGAATGGATACATTTGTGAGAAAGAATTAGAATGGATCGTACGATCCATTCTAATTCATTCCGCTCGAATGTATCCATTCTAATTCATTCTTTCGATCCATTCTAATACATTCGTTCGATCCATTCTAATTTATTCGTACGATCCATTCTAATTCATTCGCACGATCCATTCTAATTCATTCGTACGATCGATCCATTCTAGTTTATTCACATGATCTATTCTAGTTCATTCGCACGAATGTAACCATTCTAATTCATTCGTACGATCCATTCTAATTCATTCCTACGATCCATTCTAATTCATTCGCACGAATGTATCCATTCTAATTCATTTGCACGATCCATTCTAATTTATTCCTATGATCCATACTAATTCATTCATACGATCCATTCTAATTCATTCGCTCGAATGTATCCATTCTAATTCATTTGTACGATCCATTCTAATTCATTCGTACGATCCATTCTAATTCATTCACATGATCCATTCGTACAATCCATTCTAATTCATTCGCACGAATGAATTTGAATGGATCGTACGAATGAATTAGAATTGATCGTACGAATGAATTAGAATGGATACATTCGTGCGAATGAATTAGAATAGATCGTGCGAATAAATTAGAATGGATCGATCGTACGAATGAATTAGAATGGATCGTGCGAATGAATTTGAATGGATCGTACGAATGAATTAGAATGGATCGCACGAATGAATTAGAATGGATCGAACGAATGAATTAGAATGGATACATTCGAGCGGAATGAATTAGAATGGATCGTACGATCCATTCTAATTCATTCGCACGAATATATCCATTCTAATTCATTCGCACGATCCATTCTAATTCATTCCTATGATCCATTCTAATTCATTCGTACGATCCATTCTAATTCATTCTCACAAATGTAACCTTTCTAATTCATTTGTACGATCCATTCTAATCTATTCGTACGATCCATTCTAATCCATTCGTACGATCCATTCTAATTCATTCGTAGGAATGAATTAGAATGGATACATTTGTACGAATAAATTAGAATGGATACAGTCGAGCGAATGAATTAGAATGGATACATTCATACGACTGAATTAGAATGGATTGTACGAATGAATTAGAATGGATCGTACGAATGAATAAGAATGGATTGTACGAATCCATTCTAATGGATAGTACGAATGAATTAGAATGGATCGTGCGAATGAATTAGAATGGATCGTACGAATGAATTAGAATGGATCGTACGAATGAATTACAATGGATATATTCGCGCGAATGAATTAGAATGGATCATGCGAATAAATTAGAATGGATTATACGAATGAATTAGAATGGATACATTTGTGAGAATGAATTAGAATGGATCGTACGATCCATTCTAATTCATTCCGCTCGATTCTATCCATTCTAATTCATTCATTCGATCCATTCTAATTCATTCGTGCGATCCATTCTAATTCATTCGTACGATCCATTCTAATTCATTCGCACGATCTATTTTAATTCATTCGTACGGACGATCCATTCTAATTTATTCGCACGAACTATTCTAATTCATTCGCACGAATGTATCCATTCTAATTCATTCGTACGATCCATTCTAATTCATTAGTACGATCCATTCAAATTCATTCGTGCGAATGAATTGGAATGGATCGTACGAATGGATCATGCGAATGAATTAGAATGGATCGTATGAATGAATTAGAATGGATCGTACGAATGAATTAGAATGGATACATTCGAGCGAATAAATTAGAATGGATTGTACGAATGAATTAGAATGGATCATAGGAATGAATTAGAATGGATCGTGCAAATGAATTAGAATGGATACATTCGTGCGAATGAATTAGAATGGATCGTAGGAATGAATTAGAATGGATCGTACGAATGAATTAGAATTGATCGTGCGAATGAATTAGAATGGATCGTACGAATGGATTAGAATGGATCGTACGAATAAATTAGAATGGATCGTACGAATGAATTAGAATGGATCGTACAAATGAATTAGAAAGGTTACATTCGTGAAAATGAATTAGAATGGATCGTACGAATTAATTAGAATGGATCATGCGAATGAATTTGAATGGATCGTACGAATGAATTAGAATGGATCGAACGAATGAATTAGAATGGATACATTCGAGCGAATGAATTAGAATAGATCGTAGGAATGAATTAGAATGGATCGTACCAATGAATTAGAATGGTTACATTCGTGCGAATGAATTAGAATGGATTGTACGAATGGATTAGAATGGATCGTACGATCCATTCTAACTCATTCGTACGATTCATTCATTCGTATGAGCTATTCTAATTCATTCGTACGATCCATTCTAATCCATTCGCACGATCCATTCTAATGCATTCGTATGATCCATTCTAATTCATTCCTACGATCTATTCTAATTCATTCGCTCGAATGTATCCATTCTAATTTATTTGTTCGATCCATTCTAATTCATTCGTACGATCCATTCAAATTCATTCGCACGAATGTAACCATTCTAATTCATTCGTACAATCCATTCAAATTCATTCGTACGATCTATTCTAATTCATTTGTATGAATGTATCCATTCTAATTCATTCGCACGATCCATTCTAATTCATTTGCACGATCCATTCTAATTCATTCGTATGATCCATTCTAATTCATTTGCATGAATGTAACCATTCTAATTTATTCGTACAATGCGTTCTAATCCATTCGTACGATCCATTCTAATCCATTCGTATGATCCATTCTAATTCATTCGCACGAATGTAACCATTCTATTTCACTCATATGATCCATTCTAATTCATTCGTACGATCCATTCTGATTCATTCGTACGATCCATTCTAATTCATTCGCACGATCCATTCTAATTCATTCGTACGATCCATTCTAATTCATTCGCACAAATGTATCCATTCTAATCCATTCATACGATCCATTCTAATTCATTCGCACAATTCTAATTCATTCGTACGATCTATTCTAATTCATTCGTATGATCCATTCTAATTCATTCGCACGAATGTATCCATTCTAATTCATTTGCACGATCCATTCAAATTCATTCCTATGATCCATTCTAATTCATTCGTACGATCCATTCTAATTCATTCGCTCGAATGTATCCATTCTAATTCATTCGTACGATCTATTCTAATTCATTCGCATGAATGTATCCATTCTAATTCATTCGTATAATCCATTCTAATTCATTCGTACGATCCATTCTAATTCATTCCTATGATCCATTCGCACAAATGTATCTATTCTAATTAATTTGTACGATCCATTCTAATTCATTCGTACGATCCATTCAAATTCATTCACACGATCCATTCTAATTCATTCGTACGATTCATTCTAATTCATTTGTACGATCCATTCAAATTCATTCGAATGTATCGATTCTAATTCATTCGTTCGATCCATTCTAATTCATTCGTACGATCCATTCTAATTCATTCGCACAATCCATTGTAATTCATTTATACGATCCATTCTAATTCATTCGCACGATCCATTCTAATTCATTCATATGATCCATTCTAATTCATTCCTACGATCTATTCTAATTCATTCGCTCGAATGTATCCATTCTAATTCATTCGTTCGATCCATTCTAATTCATTCGTACGATCCATTCGAATTCATTCATACGATCCATTCTAATTCATTCGTATGATCCATTCTAACTCATTCGTACGATCCATTCTAATTCATTCTCACGAATGTAACCTTTCTAATTCATTTGTATGATCCATTCTAATTCATTCATACGATCCATTCTAATTCATTCATACGATCTATTCTAATTCGTACGATCCATTCTAATTCATTCGTACGATCCATTTTAATTTATTCCTACGTACGATCAATTCTAATTCATTCGCACGAATGTAACCATTCTAATTCATTCGTAAGATCAATTCTAATTCATTCGCACGATCCATTCTAATTCATTCGTACGATCCATTCTAATTCATTCGCACGAATGTAACCATTCTAATTCATTCGCACGATCCATTCTAATTCATTCGTATGATCCATTCTAATTCATTCGTACAATCCATTCTAATTCATTCGTACGATCTATTCTAACTCATTCGTATGATCAATTCTAATTCATTCGTACAATCCATTCTGATCCATTCGTACGATCCATTCTAATACATTCGTGCGAATGAATTAGAATGGATCGTAGGAATGAATTAGAATGGATCGTACGAATGAATTAGAATGGATCGTACGAATGGTTTAGAATGGATCGTACGAATGGATTAGAATGGATCGTACGAATGAATTAGAATGGATACATTCGAGCGAATGAATTAGAATGGATCATACGAAGGGATTAGAATGGATCGTACGAATGGATTAGAATGGATCGTACGAATGGATTAGAATGGATTGTACGAATGAATTAGAATGGATCATACAAATGAATTGGAAAGGTTACATTCGTGAGAATGAATTAGAATGGATCATGCGAATGAATTAGAATTGATCATACGAATGGATTAGAATGGATCGTACGAATGAATTAGAATAGATCGTGCGAATGAATTAGAATGGATCGTACGAACGAATTAGAATGGATCGTGCGAATGAATTAGAATGGATCGTACGATCCATTCTAATTCATTCGTACGATCCATTCTAATTCATTCACACGAATGTATCCATTCTACTTTATTTGCACGATCCATTCTAATTCATTCCTATGATCCATTCTAATTCATTCGTACGATCCATTCTAATTCATTCGCTCGAACGTATCCATTCTAATTCACTCGTACGATCCATTCTAATTCATTCGTACAATCCATTCTAATTCATTCGCATAATCCATTCTAATTCATTCGTATGAAACATTCATACGACTGAATTAGAATGGATTGTAATTAGAATGGATCGTACGAATGAATTAGAATGGATCGTGTGAATGAATTAGAATGGATCGTACGAATGAATTAGAATGGATCCACTGAATGAGTTAGAATGGATCATACGAACGAATTAGAATGAATCGTACGAATGGATTAGAATGGATCGTACGAATGGATTGTGCGAATGAATAAGAATGGAGCGTACGAATGAATTAGAATGGATCGTACGAATGGATTAGAATGGATCATACGAATGAATTAGAATGGATCGTACGAATAAATTAGAATGGATCGTGCGAATGAATTAGAATGGATCGTACGAATGAATTAGAATGGATCGTACGAATGGATTAGAATGGATCATACAAATGCATTAGAATGGATCGTGCGAATGAATTAGAATGGATACATTCGTACAAATGAATAAGAATGGATCGTGCGAATGAATTAGAATGGATCGTACAAATAAATTAGAATCGATCATACGAATGAATTAGAATGGATATATTCGTGCAAATGAATTAGAATGGATCGTACGAATGAATTAGAATGGATCGAACGAATGAATTAGAATGGATACATTCGAGCGAATGAATTAGAATAGATCATACGAATGAATTAGAATAGATCGTACGAATAAATTAGAATGGATACATGCATGCAAATGAATTTGAATGGATCGTACGAATAAGTTAGAATGGATCATACGAATGAATTAGAATAGATCGAACGAATGAATTAGAATGGATCGTACGAATAGATTAGAATGGATCGTACGAATGAATTAGAATGGATACATTCATACGACTGAATTAGAATGGATTGTACGAATGAATTAGAATGGATCGTACGAATGAATTAGAATGGATCGTACAAATGGATTAGAATGGATCATACGAATGAATTAGAATTGATCATACGAATGAATTAGAATGGATCGGACGAATGAATTAGAATGGATTGTACGAATGAATTAGAATGGATCATATGAATGAATTAGAATGGATCGTGCGAATGAATTAGAATTGATCATACGAATGAATTCGAATGGATCGAACGAATGAATTAAAATGGATCGTGCGAATGAATTAGAATGGATCATACGAATAAATTAGAATGGATCGTACGAATGAATTAGAATGGATATATTCGTGCGAATGAATTAGAATGGATCGTACGAATGAATTAGAATGGATCATAGGAATGAATTAGAATGGATCGTGCAAATGAATTAGAATGGATACATTCGAGAGAATGAATTAGAATGGATCGTACGAATGAATTAGAATGGATCGTACAAACGAATTAGAAAGGTTACATTTGTGAGAATGAATTAGAATGGATCGTACGAATGAATTAGAATGGATCGTATGAAAGGATTAGAATGGATCGTACGAATGGATTAGAATGGATCGTACGAATGAATTAGAATGGATCATACAAATGAATTAGAAAGGTTACATTCGTGAGAATGAATTAGAATGGATTGTACGAATGAATTAGAATGGATCATGCGAATGAATTTGAATGGATCATACAAATGAATTAGAATGGATCGTGCGAATGAATTAGAATGGATCGTACGAATGAATTAGAATGGATCATGCGAATGAAATTGAATGGATCGTACGAATGAATAAGAATGGATCGTACAAATGAATTAGAATGGATACATTCGAGCGAATGAATTAGAATAGACCGTAGGAATGAATTAGAATGGATCATACGAATGAATTAGAATGGATCGTGCGAATGAATTAGACGATCCATTCTAATCCATTCGTACGATCCATTCTAATTCATTCGCACGAATGTAACCATTCTAATTCATTCGTACGATCCATTCTAATTCATTCGTACGATCCATTCTAATTCATTTGTACGAATGTATCCATTCTAATTCATTCGCACGATCTATTCTAATTCATTCGCACGATCCATTCTAATTCATTCGTATGATCCATTTTAATTCATTCGTACGATCCATTCTAAGTCATTCGCACAAATGTATCCATTCTAATTCATTCGTACGATCCATTCTAATTCATTCACACGATCCATTCTAATTCATTCGTACGATCTATTCTAATTCATTCGCACGATCCATTCTAATTCATTCGTACGATCCATTCTAATTCATTCGCACGAATGTATCCATTCTAATGCATTCGTACGATCCATTCTAATTCATTCGTACGATCCATTCTAATTCATTCGCTCGAATGTATCCATTCTAATTCATTCGTACGATCCATTCTAATTCATTCGCACGATCCATTCTAATCCATTCGTACGATCCATTCTAATTCATTCGTACGATCCATTCTAATTCATTCGTATGAATTAGAACAATCCATTCTAATTTATTCGTACGATCCATTCTAATTCATTCGTACGATCCATTCTAATTCATTCGCTCGAATGTATCCATTCTAATTCATTCGCATGATCCATTCTAATTCATTCGTACGATCCATTCTAATTCATTCGCACGAATGTATCCATTATAATGTATTCGTACGATTCATTCTAATTCATTCGCACGATCCATTCTAATTCATTCGTACGATCCATTCTAATTCATTCGTACGATCCATTCGAATTCATTCTCACAAATGTAACCTTTCTAATTCATTTATACGATCCATTCTAATCCATTCGTACGATCCATTCTAATCCATTCGTACGATCCATTCTAATTCATTCGCACGAATGTAACCATTCTAATTCATTCGTACGATCCATTCTAATTCATTTCTACGATCCATTCTAATTCATTCACAAATTAGAATGGATCGTACGAATGAATTAGAATGGATCGTACGTTTGAATTAGATTGGATTGTGCGAATGAATTAGAATGGATACATTCGTGCGAATGAATCTGAATGGATTGTATGAATGAATTACAATGGGTCGTACGAATGAATTAGAATGGATCGTATGAATGAATTAGAATAGCTCATACGAATGAATTAGAATGAATCGTACGAATGAATTAGAATGGTTACATTCGTGCGAATGAATTAGAATAGATCGTACGAATGAATTAGAATGGATCGTACGAATGAATTAGAATGGATCGTGCGAATGAATTAGAATGAATCATACGAATGCATTAGAATGGATACATTTGTGCGAAGGAATTAGAATGGATCGTACGAATGAATTAGAATGGATCGTGCAAATGAATTAGAATGTATCGTACGAATGAATTAGAATGGATACATACAAATAAATTAGAAAGGTTACATTCGTGAGAATGAATTAGAATGGATCGTATGAATGAATTAGAATGGATACATTCGAGCGAATGAATTAGAATAGATCATAGGAATGAATTAGAATGGATCATAGGAATGAATTAGAATGGATTGTGCGAATGAATTAGAATGGATTGTACGAATGAATTAGAATGGATAAATTCATGCGAATGAATTAGAATAGATCGTAGGAATGAATTAGAATGGATCATACGAATGAATTAGAATGGATCGTGCGAATGAATTAGAATGGATTGTACGAATGAATTAGAATGGATACATTCGTGCGAATGAATTAGAATGGATCGGATGAATGAATTAGAATGGATCGTATGAATCATTCTAATTCATTCGTACGATCCATTCTAATGTATTAGTACGATTCATTCTATTTCATTCGCACGATCCATTCTAATTCATTCGTATGATCCATTCTAATCCATTTGTACGATCCATTCTAATCCATTCGTAGGATCCATTCTAATTCATTCGTACGATCCACTCTAATTCATTCCTATGTATACATTCTAATTCATTCGTACGATCCATTCTAATTCTTTCATACAATCCATTCTAATTCATTCGCACGATCCATTCTAATTCATTCGTATGATCCATTCTAATTCATTCCTATGATCTATTCTAATTCATTCGCTCGAATGTATCCATTCTAATTCATTCGTACGATCCATTCTAATCCATTCGTACGATCCATTCTAATTCATTCGCACGAATGTAACCATTCTAATTCATTCGTACGATCCATTCTAATTCATTCGCTCGAATGTATCCATTCGAATTCATTCGTATGATCCATTCTAATCCATTCGTACGATCCATTCTAATTCATTCGTATGATCCATTCTAATTCATTCCTACAATCTGTTCTAATTCATTCGCTCGAATGTATCCATTCTAATTCATTCGTACGATCCATTCTAATTTATTCCTACGATCCATTCTAATCCATTCGTATGATCCCTTCTAATTCATTCGTTCGATCCATTCTAATTCATTCGTACGATCCATTCTAATTCATTCGTACGATCCATTCAAATTCATTCGTACGATGCAATCTAATTCATTCGCACAAATGTATCTATTCTAATTCATTCGTACAATGCGTTCTAATCCATTCGTACGATCCATTCTAATCCATTCGTATGATCCATTCTAATTCATTCACACGAATGTAACCATTCTAATTCATTCATATGATCCATTCTAATTCATTCGTACGATCCATTCTAATTCATTCGCACGATCCATTCTAATTCATTTGTACGAATGTATCCATTCTAATTCATTCGCACGATCCATTCTAATGCATTCGTATGATTCATTCTAATTCATTTGCACGATCCATTCTAATTCATTCGTACGATCCATTATAATTCATTCGTACGATCCATTCTAATTCATTCGCACGAATGTATTAGAATGGATCGTACGAATGGATCAGAATGGATCGTACGAATGAATTAGAATTGATCATACGAATGAGTTAGAATGGATCGTACGAATGAATTAGAATGGATTGTACGAATGAATTAGAATGGATCATACGAATGAATTAGAATGGATCGTGCGAATGAATTAGAATGGTTACATTCGTGCGAATGAATTAGAATGGATCGTACAAATGAATTAGAATGGATCGTGCGAATGAATTAGAATTGATCTTACGAATGAATTAGAATGGTTACATTCGTGCGAATGAATTAGAATTGATCGTACGTAGGAATGAATTAGAATGGATCGTACGAATGAATTAGAATGGATCGTATGAATGGATTAGAATGGATCGTGCGAATGAATTAGAATGTATCGTATGAATAAATTAGAATGGATCGTACGAATGAATTAAAATGGATGCGAATGAATTAGAATGGATCATACTATCTAATTAGAATGGATCGTACGATTGAATTAGAATGGATCGTATGAATGAATAAGAATGGATCGTACGAATGAATTAGAATGGATCGTGCGAATGAATTAGAATGAATCGTACGAATGCATTAGAATGGATCGTACGAATGAATTAGAATGAATCACACGATCTATTCTAATTCATTCACACAATCCATTCTAATTCATTCGTATGATCCATTCTAATTTATTCATTCAAATATATCCATTCTAATTCATGCGTACGATCCATTCTAATTCATTCGTACGATCTATTCTAATTCATTCGTATGATCCATTCTAATTCATTCACACGAATGCAACCATTCTAATTCATTCGTACGATCCATTCTAATTCATTCCTACGATCCATTCTAATTTATTCGCACGAATGTATCCATTCTAATTCATTTGCACGATCCATTCTAATTCATTCCTATGATCCATTCTAATTCATTTGTACGATCCATTCTAATTCATTCGCTCGAATGTATCCATTCTAATTCGTTCATACGATCCATTCTAATTCGTTCGTACGATCCATTCTAATTCATTCGCACGATCTATTCTAACTCATTCGTACGGTCCATTCTAATCCATTCGTATGATCAATTCTAATTCATTCGCACGATCTATTGTAATTCATTCTCACGAATGTAACCTTTCTAATTCATTTGTATGATCCATTCTAATTCATTTGTACGAATGAATTAGAATGGATCATACGAATGAATTCTAATTCAGTCGTATGATTGTATCCATTTTAATTCATTCGTACGATCCATTCTTATTCATTCATACGATCTAATTCATTCGTACGATCCATTCTAATTCATTCGTACGATCCATTCTAACTTATTCGCACGAATGAATTAGAATGGATCGTGCGAATGAATTTGAATGGATTGCACGAATTGAATTAGAATGGATCGTGCGAATGAATTAGAATTGATCATACGAATGAATTAGAATGGATCGTACGAATGAATTAGAATGGATCGCGCGAATGAATTAGAATGGATCGTATGAATAAATTAGAATGGATCGTACGAATGAATTAAAATGGATATATTTGTGCGAATGAATAAGAATGGATCATATGATCTAATTAGAATTGATCGTACGAATGAATTAGAATGGATCGTACGAATGAATTAGAATGGATCGTACGAATAAATTAGAATGGATTGTACGAATGAATTAGAATAGATCGTGCGAATGAATTAGAATGGATCGTACGAAAGAATTAGAATGGATCGTACGAATGAATTAGAATGGATCATACGAATGAATTAGAACGGATCGTGCGAATGAATTAGAATGGATCGTGCGAATGAATTAGAATAGATCGTGCGAATAAATTAGAATGGATCATACGAATGAATTAGAATAGATATATTCATGCGAATGAATTATAATGGATCGTACGAATGAATTAGAATGGATCGTGCGAATGAATTAGAATGGATCGTATGAATAAATTAGAATGGATCGTACGAATGAATTAAAATGGATACATTTGTGCGAATTAGAATAGATCGTATGAATGGATTAGAATTAGATCGTACGAATGAATTAGAATGGATCATACGAATGAATTAGAATGAATCGTGCGAATGAATTAGAATGGACCGTACGAACGAATTAGAATGGATCGTACGAACGGATTAGAATGGATCATATGAACGAATTAGAATGGATCGTACGAATGAATTAGAATGGATACATTCGTGCGAATGTATTAGAATGGATCGTAGGAATGAATTAGAATGGATCGTACGAATGAATTAGAATGGTTATATTCGTGCGAATGAATTAGAATGGATAGTACGAATGGATTAGAATGGATCGTACGAAAGGATTAGAATGGATCGTACGAATGAGTTAGAATGGATCGTACAAATGAATTAGAAAGGTTACATTTGAGAGAAAGAATTACAATAGATCGTGCGAATGAATTAGAATTGATCATACGAATGGATTAGAATGGACCGTACGAATGAGTTAGAATAGATCGTGCGAATGAATTAGAATGGATCGCACGAATGAATTAGAATGGATCGTAAGAATGAAATAGAAAGGATACATTCGAGCGAATGAAATAGAATGGATCGTACGAATGAATTAGAATGGATCATAGGAATGAATTAGATTGGATCGTATGAATGAATTAGAATGGATCATGCGAATGAATTAGAATCGATCGTACGAATGAATTAGAATGGATCATGCGAATGAATTAGAATGGATCGTACGAATGAATTAGAATGGATCGTACGAATGGATTAGAATGGATAGTATGAATGGATTAGAATGGATCATACGAATGGATCGTACGAATGAATTAGAATGGATCATACAAATGAATTAGAATGGATTCTAATCCATTCGTACGATCCATTCTAATCTATTCTAATTCATTCGCACAAATGTATCCATTCTAATTCATTCTCACAAATGTAACCCTTCTAATTCATTTGTATGATCCATTCTAATTCATTTGTACGATCCATTCATACGATCCATTCTAATCCATTCTAATTCATTCGCATGATCCATTCGTACGATCCATTCTAATTCATTCGCACGATCCATTCTAATTCATTTGTATGATCCATTCAAATTCATTCGCACGATCCATTCTAATCCATTCGTACGATCCATTCTAAACCATTCGTACGATCCATTCTAATCCATTCGTACGATCCATTCTAATCCATTCGTATGATCCATTCTAATTCATTCTCACAAATGAATCTATTCTAATTCATTCGTACGATCCATTCTAATTCATTCATACGATCTATTCTAATTCATTCGCACGAATGTATCCATTCTAATTCATTCGCACAATCTAATCTAATTCAAATGTACGATACATTCTAATTCATTCACATGATGTATTCTAATTCATTCGTACGATCCATTCTAATTCATTCTTACGATTCATTCTAATTCATTCGTACGATCCATTCTAATTCATTCATACGATCCATTCTAATTCATTTGCACGAATGTATCCATTCTAATTCATTCGTACGATTCATTCTAATTCATTCATATGAGCTATTCTAATTCATTCATACGATCCATTCTAATTCATTCGTACGATCCATTCTAATCCATTCGTACGATCCAGTCTAATTCATTAGCATGATCCATTCTAATTCATTCGTATGATCCATTCTAATTCATTCGCACGATCCATTCTAATTCATTCGTACGATCGATCCATTCTAATTTATTCACACGATCTATTCTAATTCATTCGCACGAATGTAACCATTCTAATTCAGTCATACGATCCATTCTAATTCATTCCTACGATCCATTCTAATTCATTCGCACGAATGTATCCATTCTAATTCATTTGCATGATCCATTCTAATTCATTCCTATGATCCATTCTAATTCATTCGTACGATCCATTCTAATTCATTCGCTCGAATGTATCTATTCTAATTCATTCATACGATCCATTCTAATTCATTCGTACGATCCATTCTAATTCATTCGCATGATCCATTCGTACGATCCATTCTAATTCATTCGCACGAATGAATTAGAATGGATCGTACGAATGAATTAGAATGGATCGTACGAATGAATTAGAATGGATACATTCGTGCGAATGAATTAGAATAGATCGTGCGAATAAATTAGGATGGATCGATCGTACGAATGAATTAGAATGGATCGTGCGAATGAATTAGAATGGATCGTACGAATGAATTAGAATGGATCGTACGAATGAATTAGAATGGATCGTACAAATGAATTAGAAAGGTTACATTTGTGAGAATGAATTAGAATGGATCGTATGAATGAATTAGAATGGATCGTACGAATGGATTTGAATGAATCGTACGAATAAATTAGAATGGATTGTGCGAATGAATTAGAATGGATCGTATGAATGAATTATAATGGTTACATTCGTGCGAATGAATTAGAA
The DNA here is from genome assembly GCA_947650365.1 of Chamaelirium japonicum. Taxonomy (NCBI): domain Eukaryota; kingdom Viridiplantae; phylum Streptophyta; class Magnoliopsida; order Liliales; family Melanthiaceae; genus Chamaelirium; species Chamaelirium japonicum. Next base: position 751,200 of record CANTAL010000066.1, on the reverse strand, counting down.
TGGATCGTACGAATGGTTCAGAATGGATCGTACGAATGAATTAGAATGGATCGTACGAATGAATTAGAATGGTTCCATTCGTGCGAATGAATTAGAATGGATCGTACAAATGGATTAGAATGGATCGTACGAATGGATTAGAATGGATCATACAAATGAATTAGAATGGATAGTGCGAATGAATTAGAATGGATTGTACGAATGAATTAGAATAGATCGTGCAAATGAATTAGAATAGATCGTACGAATGAATTAGAATGGATCGTACGAATGAATTAGAATGGATCGTATGAATGAACTAGAATGGATACATTCGAGCGAATGAATTAGAATGGATCGTACGAATGAATTAGAATGGATCGTGCAAATGAATTAGAATGGATATATTTGTGCGAATGAAGTAGAATGGATCATAGGAATGAATTAGAATGGATCGTACGAATCAATTAGAATGGATCGTACGAATAAATTAGAATAGATCGTGCGAATGAATTAGAATGGATCATACAAATGAATTAGAAAGGTTACATTCGTGAGAATGAATTAGAATGGATCGTACGAATGAATTAGAATGGATCATGCGAATGAATTTGAATGGATCCATTCTAATTCATTAGCTCGAATGTATCCTTTCTAATTCATTTGTATGATCCATTCTAATTCATTCGTACGATCCATTCTAATCCATTCGTATAATCCATTCTAATCCATTTATACGATCCATTCTAATTCATTCGTACGATCCATTCTAATTCATTCGTATGAATGTATCCATTCTAATTTATTCGTACGATCCATCCTAATTTATTCGTACGATCCATTCTAATTCATTCGCACAAATGTAACCATTCAAATTCATTCGTACGATCCATTCTAATTCAGTCGTATGAATAACCATTTTAATTCATTCGTACGATCTATTCTAATTTGTACGATCCATTCTAATTCATTCGTACGATCCATTCTAATTCATTCGTACGATCCATTCTAATTCATTCGTATGATCCATTCTAACTCATTCGTACAAATGTATCCATTCTAAGTCATTCGTACGATCCATTCTAATTCATTCGCACGATCCATTCTAATTCATTCGTACGATCCATTCAAATTCATTCGCATGATCCATTCTAATTCATTCGTACGATCCATTCTTATTCATTCATACGATCCATTCTAATTCATTTGCACGATCCATTCTAATTCATTCGTACGATCTATTCTAATTCATTCGCACGATCCATTCTAATTCATTTGTACGAATGTATCCATTCTAATTCATTCGCACGATCCATTCTAATTCATTCGCACGATCCATTTTAATTCATTCGTATGATCCATTTTAATTCATTTGTACGATCCATTATAATTCATTCGCACAAATGTATCCATTCTAATTCATTCGTACATTCATGAGAATGAATTAGAATGGATCGTATGAATGAGTTAGAATGGATCGTATGAATGAATTAGAATGGATAGCATGAATGAATTAGAATGGATCAAACGAATGAATTGGAATGGATCGTTCGAATGAATTAGAATGGATACATTCAAGCAAATGAATTAGAATGGATCGTACGAATGAATTAGAATGGATCATACGAATGAATTAGAATGGATCGTGCGAATAAATTGGAATGGATACATTCGTACAAATGAATTAGAATGGATCGTGCGAATGAATTAGAATGGATCGTACGAATGAATTAGAATGAATCATACGAATGAATTAGAATGGATCATACAAATGAATTAGAATACATCATATGAATGAATTAGAATGGATCGTACGTTTGAATTAGATTGGATTGTGCGAATGAATTAGAATGGATACATTCGTCCGAATGAATTAGAATAGATCGTATGAATGAATTAGAATGGATCGTATGAATGAATTTGAATGGATCGTGCGAATGAATTTGAATGGATCGTGCGAATGAATTAGAATGGATCGTACGAATGAATTAGAATGGATCGTACGAATGAATTAGAATGGATCGTGCAAATGAATTAGAATGAATCATACGAATGCATTAGAATCGATCGTGCGAATGAATTAGAATGGATACATTCGTACAAATGAATTAGAATGGATCATGCGAATGAATTAGAATGGATCGTACGAATGAATTAGAATGGATCATATGAATGAATTAGAATGGATCGTACGAATGGATTAGAAGGGATCATACGAATGAATTAGAATGGATCGTACAAATGAATTAGAATGGATACATTCGTGCGAATGAATTAGAATGGATCATACGAATGAATTAGAATGGTTACATTCGTGCGAATGAATTAGAATGGATCGTACGAATGAATTAGAATGGATCGTGCGAATGAATTAGAATTGATCATACGAATGAATTAGAATGGATCGTATGAATGAATTAGAATTGATCGTACTAATGGATTAGAATGGATCGTACGAATGAATTAGAATGGATTGTGCGAATGAATTAGAATTGATCATACGAATGAATTAGAATGGATCGTACGAATGAATTAGAATGGATCATACAAATGAATTAGAATGGATACATTCGTGCGAATGAATTAGAATGGATCGTACGAATGGATTAGAATGGATCATAGGTTTGAATTAGAATGGATCGTACGAATGAATTAGAATGGATCGGACAAGATCGTAGGAATTAATTAGAATGGATCGTACGAATGAATTAGAATGGTTACATTCGTGCGAATGAATTAGAATGGATCGTACGAATAAATTAGAATGGATCATGCGAATGAATTAGAATGGATCATACGATCCATTCTAATCCATTCGTACGATCCATTCTAATTTATTCGTACGATCCATTCTAATTCATTCGTATGATCCATTCTAACTCATTCGTACAAATGTATCCATTCTAAGTCATTCGTACGATCCATTCTAATTCATTCGCACGATCCATTCTAATTCATTCGTACGATCCATTCAAATTCATTCGCATGATCCATTCTAATTCATTCGTACGATCCATTCTAATTCATTCTCACAAATGTAACATTTCTAATTAATTTGTTTGATCCATTCTAATTCATTCGTACGATCCATTCTAATCCATTCGTACGATCCATTGTAATTCATTCATACAATCCATTCAGATTCATTCGTACAAATGTATCCATTCAAATTCATTGGTACGATCCATTCTAATTAATTCGCACGATCCATTCTAATTCAGTCGTATGAATGTATCCATTTTAATTCATTCGTACGATCCATTCTAATTCGTAAGATCCATTCTAATCCATTCATACGATCCATTCTAATCCATTCGTACAATCCATTCATATTCATTCGTACGATCCATTCTAATTCATTCCTACGTACGATCCATTCTAATTCAATCGCACGAATGTAACCATTCTAATTCATTCGTACGATCCATTCTAATTCATTCCTACGATCCATTCTAATTCATTCACACGAATGTATCCATTCTAATTCATTTGCACGATCCATTCTAATTCATTCCTATGATCCATTCTAATTCATTCGTACGATCCATTCTAATTCATTCTCTTGAATGTATCCATTCTAATTTATTCGTACGATCCATTCTAATTCGTTCGTACGATCCATTCTAATTCGTTCGCACGATCCATTCTAATTCATTTGCACGATCTATTCTAATTCATTCGTACGATCCATTCTAATTCATTCGCTCGAATGTATCCATTCTAATTCATTCGTACGATCCAAATAAATTAGAATGGATCATACGAATGAATTAGAATGGATCGTGCGAATGAATTAGAATGAATCGTACGAATGCAATAGAATAGATCGTACGAATGAATTAGAATGAATCATACGATCCATTCTAATTCATTTGCTCGAATGTATCCATTCTAATTCATTCGTACGATCCATTCTAATTCGTTCATACGATCCATTCTAATTTGTTCGGACGATCCATTCTAATTCTTTCATACGATCCATTCTAATTCGTTCGTACGATCCATTCTAATTCATTCGTACGATCCATTCTAATTCATTCATACGATCCATTCTAATTCATTCGCACGATCTATTCTAATTCATTCATATGATATATTCTAATTCATTCCTACGATCTATTCTAATTCATTCGCATGATCCATTCTAATTCATTCATACGATCCATTCTAATTCATTCGCACGAATGTATCCATTCTAATGCATTCGTACGATTCATTCTAATTCATTCGCATGATCCATTCTAATTCATTCGTATGATCCATTCTAATTCATTCCTACGATCTATTCTAATTCATTCGCTCGAATGTATCCATTCTAATTCATTCGTTCGATCCATTCTAATTCATTCATACGATCCATTCAAATTCATTCGCATGATCCATTCTAATTCATTCGTATGATCCATTCTAATTAGATAGTATGATCCATTCTAATTCATTCGCATCCATTTTAATTCATTCGTACGATCCATTCTAATTTATTCATACCATACATTCTAATTCATCCGCACGATCCATTCTAATTCATTCGTACGATCCATTCTTATTCATTAATACGATCCATTCTAGTTCATTCGTACAATCCATTCTAATTCATTTGCATAAATGTATCCATTCTAATTTATTCGTACGATCCAGTCTAATTCATTCGTACGATCCATTCTAATTCATTCGCATGAATGTATCCATTCTAATTCATTCGCACGATCCATTCTAATTCATTCGCACGATCCATTCTAATTCTTTCATACGATTGAATTAGAATGGATCATGCGAATGAATTAGAATGGATTGTACGAATGAATTAGAATGGATACATTCGTGCGAATGAATTAGAATGGATCGGACGAATGGATTAGAATGGATCGTACGAATGAATTAGAATAGATCGTGCGAATGAATTAGACTGGATTGTACGAATGAATTAGAATGGATACATTCGAGCGAATGAATTAGAATGGATCGTGCGAATAAATTAGAATGGATCGTACGAATGAATTAGAAAGGATATATTTGAACGAATAAATTTGAATGGATAGTGCGAATGAATTAGAATGGATCGTGCGAATGAATTAGAATGGATCGTACGAACGAATTAGAATGGATCGTACGAACGAATTAGAATGGATCGTACGAACGAATTAGAATGGATCGTGCGAATGAATTAGAATGAATCGTACGAATGCATTATAATGGATACATTCGTGCGAATGAATTAGAATGGATCATACGAATGAATTAGAATGGATCGTGCGAATGAATTAGAATGGATCGTATGAATGAATTAGAATGGATCGTATGAATGAATAAGAGTGGATCGTACGAATGAATTAGAATGGATCGTGCGAATGAATTAGAATGGATCGTATGAATGAATTAGAATGGATCATACGAATGAATTAGAATGGATAAAATCAAGCGAATGAATTAGAATAGATCATACGAATGAATTTGAATGGATCATAGGAATGAATTAGAATGGATCGTGCAAATGAATTAGAATGGATATATTCGTGTGAATGAATTAGAATGGATCATAGGAATGAATTAGAATGATCGTACGAATAAATTAGAATGGTTACATTCGTGCGAATGAATTAGAATGGATGTTACGAATGGATTAGAATGGATCGTACGAATGGATTAGAATGGATCGTACGAATGAATTAGAATGGATCATACGAATGAATTAGAATGGATCATTCGAATGAATTAGAATGGATCGTGCGAACGAATTAGAATGGATCGTGCGAACGAATTAGAATGGATCGTACGAATGAATTAGAATGGATACATTCGAGCGAATGAATTAGAATGGATCGTACGATGCAATCTAATTCATTCACACGATCCATTCTAATTCGTTCATACGATCCATTCTAATTCATTTGCACGATCTATTCTAATTCATTCGTACAATCCATTCTAATCCATTCGTATGATCAATTCTAATTCATTCGCACGATCCATTCTAATTCATTTTCACGAATGTAACCTTTCTAATTCATTTGTATGATCCATTCTAATTCATTCGTACGATCCATTCTAATCCATTCGTACGATCCATTCTAATCCATTCGTTCGATTGATTCTAATCCATTCGTACGATCGATTCTAATTCATTCGTATAATCCTTTCTAATTCATTCGCTCGAATGTATCCATTCTAATTCATTTGTACGATCCATTCTAATCCATTCGTACGATCCATTCTAAACAATTCGTACGATCCATTATAATTCATTCGCATGAATGTAACCATTCTAATTCATTCATACAATCCATTCTAATTCATTCCTACGATCCATTCTAATTCAATCGTATGATCAATTCTAATTCATTCGCATGATCCATTCTAATTCATTCGTACGATCCATTCTAATTCATTCGCACGAATGTAACCATTCTAATTCATTCGTACGATCCATTCTAATTCATTCACATGATACATTCTTATTCATTCGCACAAATGTAACCATTCTAATTCATTCGGTGGATCAATTCTAATTTATTCGTACGATCCATTCTAATTCATTCTCACGAATGTAACCTTTCTAATTCATTTGTATGATCCATTCTAATCCATTCGTACGATCCATTCTAATCCATTCGTACGATCCATTCTAATTCATTTGCACGATCTATTCTAATTCATTCGTACGATCCATTCTAATTCATTCGTACGATCCATTCTAATTCATTCGCACGATCCATTCTAATTCATTTGTACGAATGTATCCATTCTAATTCATTCGCACGATCCATTCTAATTCATTCGCACGATCCATTCTAATTCATTCGTATGATCCATTCTAATTCATTTGTACGATCCATTCTAATTCATTCGCACAAATGTATCCATTCTAATTCATTCGTACATTCATGCGAATGAATTAGAATGGATCGAACGAATGCATCGTGCGAATGGATTAGAATGGATCGAACGAATGAATTAGAATGATACATTTGTGCGAATTAATTAGAATGGATCGTACGAATGAATTAGAATGGATCTTACGAATGCATTAGAATGGATCGTATGAATGAATTAGAATGGATCATATGAACGAATTAGAATGGATCGTACGAATGGATTATAATGGATATATTCATGCGAATGAATTAGAATGGATCGTACGAATGAATTAGACTGGATCGTACGAATAAATTAGAACGGATACATTCGTGCGAATGAATTAGAATGGATCGTAGGAATGAATTAGAATGGATCATACAAATAAATTATAATGGATCGTGCGAATGAATTAGAATGGATACATTCGTGCGAATGAATTAGATTGGATCATATGAAAGAATTAGAATGGATCGTACAAATGAATTGGAATGGATCATACGATTCATTCTAATTCATTCGTACGATCCATTCTAATGCATTCGTACGATTCATTTTAATTCATTCGTACGATCCATTCTAATTAATTCGCACAAATGTATCCATTCTAATTCATTCGTTCGATCCATTCTAATTCATTCGTACAATCCATTCTAATTCATTCGCACGATCCATTCTAATTCATTCGTACGATCCATTCTAATTCATTCTCACAAATGTAACCTTTCTAATTCATTTGTACGATCCATTCTAATTCATTCGTACGATCCATTCTAATTCATTCGTATAATGCGTTCTAATCCATTCGTACGATCAATTCTAATTCATTCGTATGATCAATTCTAATTCATTCGCACGATCCATTCTAATTCATTCGTACAATCCATTCTAATTCATTCGCACGAATGTAACCATTCTAATTCATTCGTACGATCCATTCTAATTCATTCGCACAAATGTATCCATTCTAATTCATTCATATGATCCATTCTAATTCGTTCGTACGATCCATTCTCATTCATTTGCACGATCCATTCTAATTCATTCCTATGATCTATTCTAATTCTTTCGTACGATCCATTCTAATTCATTCGCTCGAATGTACCCATTCTAATTCATTCGTACGATCCATTCTAATTCATTCGTACGATCCATTCTAATTCATTCGCACCAATGTATCCATTCTAATTCATTCGTACGATCCATTCTAATTCATTCGCACGATCCATTCTAATTCATTTGTACGATCCATTCTAATTCATTCGCACGATCCATTCTAATTCATTCGTAGGGTCCATTCTAATTCATTCGTTCAATCCATTCAAATTCATTCGTACGATGCAATCTAATTCATTCGCACAAATGTATCTATTCTAATTCATTCGTACAATGCGTTCTAATCCATTTGTACGATCCATTCTAATCCATTCGTACTATTCATTCTAATTCATTCGCACGAATGTAACCATTATAATTCATTCATATGATCCATTCTAATTCATTCGTACGATCCATTCTAATTCATTCGTATGATCCTTTCTAATTCATGCGTACGATCCATTCTAATTCATTTACATGAATGTATCCATTCTAATTTATTCGTACGATCCAGTCTAATTCATTCGTACGATCCATTCTAATTCATTCGCACGAATATATCCATTCTAATTCATTCGTACGATCCTTTCTAATTCATTTGCACGATCCATTCTAATTCTTTCATATGATCCATTCTAATTCATTCGCACGAATGTATCCATACTAGTTCATTCGTATGCCCCATTCTAATTGATTCTAATCCATTCGGTGGATCCATTCTAATCCATTCGTATGATCCATTCTAATTCATTCGTATGATCCATTCTAATTCATTCGCACAAATGTATCCATTCTAATTCATTAGTAAGATCAATTCTAATTCATTCGCACGATCTATTCTAATTCATTCGTACGATCCATTCTAATTCATTCGCACGAATGTAACCATTCTAATTCATTCGCACGATCCATTCTAATTCATTCGTATGATCCATTCTAATTCATTCGTACAACCCATTCTAATTCATTCGTATAATCCATTCTAACTCATTCGTATGATCAATTCTAATTCATTCGTACGATCCATTCTGATCCATTCGTACGATCCATTCTAATACATTCGTGCGAATGAATTAGAATGGATCGTAGGAATGAATTAGAATGGATCGTACGAATGAATTAGAATGGATCGTACGAATGGTTTAGAATGGATCGTAGGAATGAATTAGAATGGATACATTTGTGCGATGAATAAGAATGGAGCGTACGAATGAATTAGAATGGAACATACGAAGGGATTAGAATGGATCGTACGAATGGATTAGAATGGATCGTGCAAATGAATTAGAATGGATACATTCATGCGAATGAATTAGAATGGATCGTAGGAATAAATTAGAATGGATCGTACGAAAGAATTAGAATGGATCGTGCGAATGAATTAGAATAGATCGTATGAATGAATTAGATTGGATCGTACGATCTATTCTAATTCATTCGCTCGAATGTATCCATTCTAATTCATTCGCACGAATGTATCCATTCTAATTCATTCCTATGATCCATTCGTACGATCCAATCAAATTCATTCATACGATCTATTCTAATTCATTCGCACGAATGTATCCATTCTAATTCATTCGTACGATCCATTCTAATTCATTCGCACGATCCATTCTAATCCATTCGTACGATCCATTCTAATTCTTTCGTACGATCTATTCTAATCCATTCGTACGATCCATTCTAATTCATTCGCACGATCCATTCTAATCCGTTCTAATTCATTCATACAAATGTATCCATTCTAATTCATTCTCACGAATGTAACCATTCTAATTCATTTGTATGATCCATTCGTACGATCCATTCTAATTCATTCATACGATCTATTCTAATTCATTCGCACGAATGTATCCATTCTAATTCATTTGTATGATCAATTCTAATTCATTCGTACAATCCATTCTAATTCAGGCGTATGATTCATTCTAATTCATTCGTACAAATGAATTAGAATGGATCGTACGAACGAATTAGAATGGATCATGCGAATGAATTAGAATGGATCGTACGAATGAATTAGAATGGATCGTACGAATGAATTAGAATGGATCGTACGAATGAATTAGAATGGATACATTCGTGCGAATGAATTAGAATGGATCGTGCGAATTAATTAGAAAGGATAGTATGAATGAATTTGAATGGATACATTTGTGCAAATGAATATGAATGGATTGTATGAATGAATTACTATGGATCGTACGAATGAATTAGAATGGATCATAAGAATGAATTAGAATAGCTCATACGAATGAATTAGAATGAATCGTATGAATGAATTAGAATGGTTACATTCATGCGAATGAATTAGAATAGATTGTAAGAATGAATTAGAATGGATCGTACGAATGAATTAGAATGGATCGTGCGAATGAATTAGAATGGATCGTACGAATAAATTAGAATGGATCGTACAAATGAATTAGAATGGATATATTCGTGCGAATGAATTAGAATGGATCATGCGAATGAATTAGAATAGATCATACGAATGAATTAGAATTGATACATTTGAGAGAATGAATTAGAATGGATCGTACGAATGGATTAGAATGGATCGTACGAATGGATTAGAATGGATCGTACGAATGAATTAGAATGGATCGTACGAATGAATTAGAATGGATCATATGAATGAATTAGAATGGTTCCATTCGTGCGAATGAATTAGAATGGATCGTACGAATGGATTAGAATGAATCGTACGAATGGATTAGAATGGATCGTACGAATGAATTAGAATGGATCATACAAATGAATTAGAAAGGTTACATTCGTGAGAATGAATTAGAATGGATCGTACGAATGAATTAGAATACGAATGAATTAGAATGGATCGTACGAATGAATTAGAATGGATCGTACGAATGGATTAGAATGGATCGTACGAATAAATTAGAATGGATTGTACGAATGAATTAGAAAGGATACATTCGTGTGAATGAATTAGAATGGATCGGACGAATGAATTAGAATGGATCGTACGACTAATTCATTCGTACGATCCATTCAAATTCTTTCGTACGATCCATTCTAATTCATTCGCACGATCCGTTCCAATTCATTCATACGAATGTATCCATTCTAATCCATTCGCACGATCCATTCTAATTCATGAGAATGAATTTGAATGGATACATTCGAGCATATGAATTAAAATGGATCGTGCGATGAATTAGAATGGATCATACGAATGGATTAGAATGGATCGTACGAATGAATTAGAATGGATCATACAAATGAATTAGAAATGTTACATTCGTGAGAATGAATTAGAATGGATCGTACGAATGAATTAGAATGTATTCGTACGATTCATTCTAATTCATTCGCATGATCTATTCTAATTCATTCGTACGATCCATTCTAATTCATTCGCATGAATATATTTGTTCTAATTCATTCGTATGATCCATTCTAATTTATTCGCACGATCTATTCTAATTCATTCGTACGATCCATTCTAATTCATTCGTACGATCCATTCTAATTCATTCGCACGAATATATCATACGAATGAATTAGAATGGATCATGCGAATGAATTAAAATGGATCGTACAAATGAATTAGAATGGATCGTGCGAATGAATTAGAATGGATCGTACGAACGAATTAGAATGGATCATACGAACGATTAGAATGGATTGTACGAATGAATTAGAATGGATCGTATGAATGGATTAGAATGGATCGTGCGAATGAATTAGAATGGATACATTCGTGTGAATGAATTAGAATGGATCGGACGAATGAATTAGAATGGATCGTACGAATGGATTAGAATGGATCGTATGAATGAATTAGAATGGATCATACAAATGAATTAGAAAGGTTACATTCTTGAGAATGAATTAGAATGGATCGTACGAATGAATTAGAATGGATCATGCGAATGAATTTGAATGGATCGTACGAATGATTTAGAATGGATCGAACAAATGAATTAGAATGGATACATTCGAGCGAATGAATTAGAATAGATCGTAGGAATGAATTAGAATGGATCATACGAATGAATTAGAATGGATCGTGCGAATGAATTAGAATGGATCGTACGAATGGATTAGAATGGATCGTACGAATGAATTAGAATGGATACATTCGTGCGAATGCATTAGAATGAATCGTACGATCCATTCTAATTCATTCGTCCGATCATTCGCTCGAATGTATCCATTTTAATTCATTCGTACGATCCATTCTAATTCATTCACACGAATGTATCCATTCTAATTCATTTGCACGATCCATTCTAATTCATTCCTATGATCCATTCTAATTCATTCGTACGATCCATTCTAATTCATTCGCTCGAATGTAACCATTCTAATTCATTTGTACGATCCAATCTAATTCATTCCTACGATCTATTCTAATTCATTCGCTCGAATGTATACATTCTAATTCATTCGTTCGATCCATTCTAATTCATTTGTACGATCCATTCAAATTCATTCGCATTATCCATTCTAATTCATTCGTACGATCCATTCTAATTCATTCTCATGAATGTAACCTTTCTAATTTATTTGTATGATCCATTCTAATTCATTCGTATGATCCATTCTAATTCATTCGTACGATCCATTCTAATTCATTCGCACGATCCATTCTAATTCATTCGTATGATCCATTCTAATTCATTCCTACGATCTATTCTAATTCATTCGCTCGAATGTATCCATTCTAATTCATTCGTTCGATCCATTCTAATTCATTCGTACGATCCATTCAAATTCATTCGCATGATCCATTCTAATTCATTCGTACGATCTATTCTAATTCATTCTCAAGAATGTAACCTTTCTAATTCATTTGTATGATCCATTCTAATTCATTCGTACGATCTATTCTAATCCATTCGTACGATCCATTCTAATTCATTCGTCCGATCCATTCTAATTCATTCGCACGAATGTATCCATTCTAATTCATTCGCACGATCCATTCTAATCCATTCATACGATCCATTCTAATTCATTCGTACAATCCATTCTAATCGTTCGTACGATCCATTCTAATTCGTTCGTACGATCCATTCTAATTCATTCGCACGATCCATTCTAATTCATTTGTATGATCCATTTTAATTCATTCGCATAATCCATTCTAATTCATTCGTATGATATATTCGTGCGAATGAATTAGAATGGATCGTACGAATGAATTAGAATGGATCGTACGAATGAATTAGAATAGATCGTGCGAATAAATTAGAATGGATCATACGAATGAATTAGAACAAATATATTCATGCGAATGAATTAGAATGGATCGTACGAATGAATTAGAATAGATCATGCGAATGAATTAGAATGAATCGTACGAATGCATTCTAATTCATTCGTACGATCCATTCTAATTCATTCTCACGAATGTAACCTTTCTAATTCATTTGTATGATCCATTCTAATTCATTCGTACGATCCATTCTAATCCATTCGTATGATCCATTCTAATTCATCGCACGATCCATTCTAATTCATATGCTCGAATGTATCCATTCAAATTCATTCTAATGAATTAGAATGGATCGTGCGAATGGATTAGAATGGATACATTCGTATGAATGAATTGGAACGGATCGTGCGAATGAATTAGAATGGATCGTACGAAAGAATTTGAATGGATCGTACGAATGAATTAGTCATACGATCCATTCTAATTCATTCGTCCGATCCATTCTAATTCATTCACACGAATGTATCCATTCTAATTCATTCGTACAATCCATTCTAATTCATTCGCACGATCCATTCTAATTCATTCGTATGGTCCATTCTAATTCATTCCTACGATCTATTCAAATTCATTCGCTCGAATGTATCATTCTAATTCATTCGTACGATCCATTCTAACGCATTCGTACGATTCATTCTAATTCATTCGCACGATCCATTCTAATTCATTCGTACGATACATTCTAATTCATTCGCACGATCCATTCTAATCCATTCGTACGATCCATTCTAATCCTTTCGTAAGCTCGAATGTATCCATTCTAATTCATTCATACGATCCATTCTAATTCATTCGCACGATCCATTCTAATTCATTCGCACGATCCATTCTAATTCATTCGCACAATCCATTCTAATTCATTCGTACGATTCATTCTAATTCATTCGTCCGATCCATTCTAATTCATTCGTCTGATCCATTCTAATTCATTCGCACGAATGTATCCATTCTAATTCATTCATACAATCCATTCTAATTCATACGCACGAATGTATCCATTCTAATTCATTCGTACAATCCATTCTAATTCATTCGCACGATCCATTCTAATTCATTCGTATGATCCATTCTAATTCATTCCTACGATCTATTCTAATTCATTCGCTCGAATGTATCCATTCTAATTCATTCGTTCGATCCATTCTAATTCATTCGTACGATCCATTCAAATTCATTCGTACGATCCATTCTAATGGATCGTATGAATGAATTAGAATGGTTACATTCGTGCGAATGAATTAGAATAGATTGTACGAATGAATTAGAATGGATCGTACGAATTAATTAGAATGGATCATGCGAATGAATTAGAATGGATCGTACGAATGAATTGGAATGGATCCACCAAATGAGTTAGAATGGATACATTCGTACAAATGAATTATAATGGATCGTACGAATGAATTAGAATGGATCGTACGAATGAATTAGATTGATTCATGCAAATGAATAAGAATGGATCGTGCAAATGAATTAGAATGGACACATTCGTGCGAATGAAATAGAATGGATCGTAGGAATGAATTAGAATGGATCGTAAGAATGAATTAGAATGGTTACATTCATGCGAATGAATTAGAATGGATCGTACGAATGAATTAGAATGGATCATGCGAATGAATTTGTATTGATCGTACGAATGAATTAGAATGGATCATACGAATGAATTAGAAGGGATCATACGAATGGATTAGAATGGATCGTACGAATGGATTAGAATGCATTGTACGAATGAATTAGAATAGATACATTTGTGCGAATGAATTAGATTGCATCGTACGAATGAATTTGAATGGATTGTACGAATGAATTAGAATGGATCGTACGAATGAATTTGAATGGATCGTACGAATGGATTAGAATGGATTCGTACAATGCATTCTAATTCATTCATACGATTCATTCTAATTCATTCGTATGAGCTATACTAATTCATTCGTACGATCCATTCTAATGAATTAGTACGATTCATTCTAATTCATTCGTACGATCCATTCAAATTCGTTCATACGAATGAATTAGAATGGATCATAGGAATGAATTAGAATGAATCGTACTAATTCATTAGAATGGATCGTACGAATGAATTAGTATAGCTCATACGAATGAATTAGAATGAATCGTACGATCCATTCTAATGAATTAGAATGGATACATTCGTGCGAATGAATTAGAATGGATCGTAGGAATGAATTAGAATGGATCGTACGAATGAATTAGAATGGTTACATTCGTGCGAATGAATTAGAATGGATCGTACGAATGGATTAGAATGGATCGTACGAATGGATTAGAATGGATCGTACGAATGAATTAGAATGGATCGTACAAATGAATTAGAAAGGTTATATTTGTGAGAATGAATTAGAATGGATCGTACGAATGAATTAGAATGGATCGTACGAATGGATTTGAATGGATCGTACGAATAAATTAGAATGGATTGTGCGAATGAATTAGAATGGATCGTATGAATGAATTATAATGGTTACATTCGTGCGAATGAATTAGAATGGATCGTACGAATGGTTTAGAATGGATCATACGAATGAATTAGAATGGATCGTACGAATGAATTAGAATGGTTCCATTCGTGCGAATGAATTAGAATGGATCGTACAAATGGATTAGAATGGATCGTACGAATGGATTAGAATGGATTGTACGAATGAATTAGAATGGATCGTACAAATGAATTAGAAAGGTTACATTCGTGAGAATGAATTAGAATGGAATAGAATGGATCGTACGAATGAATTAGAATACGAATGAATCAGAATGGATCGTGCGAATGAATTAGAATGGATCGTACGAATGGATTAGAATGGATCGTACGAATGAATAAGAATGGATCATACGAATGAATTACAATGGATACATTCGAGCGAATGAATTAGAATAGATCGTAGGAATGAATTAGAATGGATCATACGAATGAATTAGAATGGATCGTGCGAATGAATTAGACGATCCATTCTAATCCATTCCTATGATCCATTCTAATTCATTCGCACGAATGTAACCATTCTAATTCATTCGTACGATCCATTTTAATTCATTCATACGATCCATTCAAATTCATTTGTACGAATGTATCCATTCTAATTTATTCGCACGATCCATTCTAATTCATTCACACGATCCATTCTAATTCATTCGTACGATCCATTCTAATTCATTCGCACAAATGTATCCATTCAAATTCATTCGTACGATCCATTCTAATTCATTCGCACGATCCATTCTAATTCATTCTTACGATCCATTCTAATTCATTCGCACGAATGTATCCATTCTAATGCACTCGTACGATCCATTCTAATTCATTCGTACGATCCATTCTAATCCATTCGTACGATCCATTCTAATTCATTCGTACGATCCATTCTAATTCATTCTCACGAATGTAACCTTTCTAATTCATTTGTACGATCCATTCTAATTCATTCGTACGATCCATTCTAATTCATTTGTACGATCCATTCTAATTCATTTGTATGATCCATTCTAATTTATTCGTTCAAATATATCCATTCTAATTCATTCGTACGATCCATTCTAATTCATTCGCACGATCCATTCTAATTCATTCGTACGATCCATTCTAATTCATTCGTATAATCAATTCTAATTCATTCGTATAATCCATTCTAATTCAGTCGTATGAATGTATCATACGAATGAATTAGAATGGATCATGCGAATGAATTAAAATGGATTGTACAAATGAATTAGAATGGATCGTGCGAATGAATTAGAATAGATCGTACGAATGAATTAGAATGGATCGTATGAATGAATTGGAATGGATATATCTGAACGAATAAATTAGAATGGATCATTCGAATGGATTAGAATGGATCGTACGAATGAATTAGAATGGATCGTACGAATGGATTAGAATGGATCATACGAATGGATTAGAATGGATCATACAAATGAATTAGAATGGATACATTTGTGCGAATGAATTAGAATAGATCGTACGAATGAATTAGAATGGATCGTGCGAATGAATTAGAATAGATCGTACGAATGAATTAGAATGGATACATTTGTGCGAATGAGTTAGAATGGATCGTACGAAGGAATTAGAATGGATCGTGCGAATGAATTAGAATGGATCGTACGAACGAATTAGAATGGATCGTACGAACGAATTAGAATGGATCGTACGATCCGATCATGCGAATGAATAAGAATGGATCGTACGAATGAATTAGAATGGATCGTACGAATGAATTAGAATGGATCATAGGAATGAATTAGAATGGATCGTGCAAATGAATTAGAATGGATACATTTGTGCGAATGAATTAGAATGGATCGTAGGAATGAATTAGAATGGATCGTACGAATTAATTAGAATGGTTACATTCGTGCAAATGAATTAGAATGGATCGTACGAATGAATTAGAATGGATCGTACGAATGGATTAGAATGAATCGTACAAATGAATTAGAAAGGTTACATTTGTGAGAATGAATTAGAATGGATCATACAAATGGATTAGAATGGATCGTACGAATGGATTAGAATGAATCGTATGAACGAATTAGAATGGATCGTACGAATGAATTAGAATGGATCGTACGAATGCATTAGAATGGATCGTACGAATGAATTAGAATGGATATATTCGAGCGAATGAATTAGAATGGATCGTGCGATGAATTAGAAGGGATCATACAAATGGATTAGAATGGATCGTACGAATGGATTAGAATGGATCGTACGAATGGATTAGAACACATTGTATGAATGAATTAGAATAGATTCATTTGTGCGAATGAATTAGATTGCATCGTACGAATGAATTTGAATGGATTGTACGAATGAATTAGAATGGATCGTACGAATGAATTAGAATGGATCATACGAATGGATTAGAATGGATTGTACGAATGGATTAGAACGCATTGTACGAATGAATTAGAATTGATACATTTGTGCGAATGAATTAGATTGCATCGTACGAATGAATTTGAATGGATTGTACGAATGAATTAGAATAGATCGTACGAATGAATTAGAATGGATCGTGCGAATGAATTAGAATGGATCGTACGAATGACTTAGAATGGATACATTTGTACGAATGAGTTAGAATGGATTATACGAATGAATTAGAATGGATCGTACGAATGAATTAGAATGGATCGTACGAATGGATTAGAATGGATCGTATGATCCATTCTAATTCATTCGCATGATCCATTCTAATTCATTCGTACGATCCATTCTAATTCATTCGCACGAATGTAACCATTCTAATTCATTCGTACGATCCATTCTAATTAATTCCTACGATCCATTCTAATTCATTCACAAATTAGAATGGATCGTACGAATGAATTAGAATGGATCGTACGAATGAATTAGAATGGATACATTTGTGCGATGAATAAGAATAGAGCGTACGAATGAATTAGAATGGAGCGTACGAATGAACTAGAATGGATACATTCGTGCGAATGAATTAGAATGGATCATATGAAAGAATTAGAATGGATCGTGCGAATGAATTAGAATGGATCATGCGAATGAATTAGAATGGATCGTACGAACGAATTAGAATGGATCGTACGAACGAATTAGAATGGATCATATGAACGAATTAGAATGGATCGTACGAATGAATTAGAATGGATACATTCATACGATCCATTCTAATTCATTCGTTCGATCCATTCTAATTCATTCGTACGATCCATTCAAATTCATTCGCATGATCCATTCTAATTCATTCGTACGATCCATTCTAATTCATTTTCACGAATGTAACCTTTCTAATTCATTTGTATGATCCATTCTAATTCATTTGTACGATCCATTCTAATCCATTCGTACAATCCATTCTAATCCATTGGTATGATCCATTCTAATCCATTCGTACGATACATTCTTATTCATTCGTACGATCCATTCTAATTTATTCTCACAAATGTAACGTTTCTAATTCATTTGTATGATCCATTCTAATTCATTCGTACGATCCATTCTAATCCATTCGTATGATCCATTCTATTCCATTCGTACGATCCATTCTAATTCATTCACACGAATGTTATCATTCTAATTCATTTGTACGATCCATTCTAATTCATTCCTACGATCCATTCTAATTCATTCGCACGAATGTATCCATTCTAATTCATTTGCACGATCCATTCTAATTCATTCCTATGATCCATTCTAATTCATTCGTACGATCCATTCTAATTCATTCTCACTAATGTAACCTTTCTAATTCATTTGTGTGATCCATTCTAATTCATTCGTTTGATCCATTCTAATCCATTCGTACGATCCATTCTAATCCATTCGTATGATGCAATCTAATTCATTCGCACAAATATATCTATTCTAATTCATTCGTAAAATGCATTCAAATCCATTCGTACGATCCATTCTAATCCATTTGTACGATCCATTCGAATTCATTCGCACGAATGTAACCATTCTAATTCATTCATATGATCCATTCTAATTCATTCGTACGATCCAATCAAATTCATTCGCATGATCCATTCTAATTCATTCGTACGATCGATTCTAATTCATTCTCACGAATGTAACCTTTCTAATTCATTTGTACGATCCATTCTAATTCTTTCGTACGATCTATTCTAATCCATTCGTACGATCCATTCTAATCCATTCGTACGATCCATTCTAATTCATTCGCACGAATATAACCATTCTAATTCGTTCGTACGATCCATTCTAATTCATTCGTACGATTCAGTCTAATCCATTCGTACGATCCATTCTAATTCATTCGCACGATCCATTCTAATTCATTCGCACAAATGTATCCATTCTAATTCATTCGTACAATCTATTCTAATTCATTCGTACGAATGAATGGATTGTATGAAAGAATTAGAATGGATCGTACGAATGAATTAGAATGGATATATAGGAATGAATTAGAATGGATCGTACGAATGGATCGTACGAATGGATTAGAATGGATCGTACGAATGGATTAGAATGGATCGTGCGAATGAATTAGAACGGATCATACAAATGAATTAGAATGGATCGTGCGAATGAATTAGAATGTATCCATTCTAATTCATTCATACAATCCATTCTAATTCATTCGCACGATACATTCTAATTCATTCGTATGATCCATTCTAATTCATTCCGACGATCTATTCTAATTCATTCGCTCGAATGTATCCATTCTAATTCATTCATACGATCTATTCTAATTCATTTGCACGAATGTATCCATTCTAATTCATTCGCACGATCTATTCTAATCCATTTGTACGATCCATACTAGGTCATTCTCACGAATGTAACCTTTCTAATTCATTTGTATGATCCATTCTAATTCATTCGCACGATCCATTCTAATTCATTCCTACGATCAATTCTAATTCATTCGCACGATCCATTCTAATTCATTCGTACGATCCATTCTAATTCATTCGCACGATTTATTCTAATTCATTCGCACGATCCATTCTAATTCATTCGCACGATCCATTCTAACTCATTCGTACGATCCATTCTAATTCATTTGTACGATCCATTCTAATTTATTTACATGAATATACGATCCACTCTAATTCATTCGCACAAATGTATCCATTCTAATTCATTCGTACGATCCATTCAAATTCATTCGTATGATCCATTCTAATTCATTCGTACGATCCATTCTAATTCATTTGCATGAATGTATCCATTCTAATTCATTCGTACAATCCATTCTAATTCATTCGCACGATCTATTCTAATTCATTCGTATGATCCATTCTAATTCATTCCTACGATCCATTCTAATTCATTCGCACAAAACATTCTTATTCATTCGTACGATCCATTCAAATTCATTCACATGATCCATTCTAATTCATTCGTACGATCCATTCTAATTCATTCTCACGAATGTAACCTTTCTAATTCATTTGTATGATCCATTCTAATTCATTCGCACGATCTATTCTAATTCATTCGCACGATCCATTCTAATTCATTTGTCCGATCTAGAATGGATCGTGCGAATGAATTAGAATGGATCGTACGAATGCATTAGAATGGATACATTCGTGCGAATGAATTAGAATGGATCATACGAATGAATTAGAATAGATACATTTGTGCAAATGAATTTGAATGGATTGCACGAATTGAATTAGAATGGATCGTACGAATGGATTAGAATGGATCGTACGAATGAATTAGAATGGATCATACAAACGAATTAGAAAGGTTACATTCGTGAGAATGAATTAGAATGGATCGTGCGAATGAATTAGAATTGATCATACGAATGGATTAGAATGGATCGTACGAATGAATTAGAATAGATCGTGCGAATGAATTAGAATGGATCATACAAATGAATTAGAAAGGATATATTCGAGCGAATGAATTAGAAAGGATCCATTCAAATTCATTCGCATGATCCATTCTAATTCATTCGTACGATCCATTCTAATTCATTCGCACGATCCATTCTAATTCAATCGAGCAAATGAATTAGAATGGATCATAGGAATGAATTAGAATGGATCGTGCAAATGAATTAGAATGGATACATTCGTGTGAATGAATTAGAATGGATCGTAGGAATGAATTAGAATGGTTACATTCGTGCGAATGAATTAGAATGGATCGTACGTAGGAATGAATTAGAATGGATCGTACGAATGAATATGAATGGATTGTACGAATGGATTAGAATGGATCGTATGAATGGATTAGAATGGATCTTACGAATTAGAATGGATCGTACGAATGAATTAAAATGGATACATTCATATGACTGAATTAGAATGGATCGTGCGAATTAATTAGAATGGATCGTACGAATGAATTTGAATGGATACATTTGTGCGAATGAATCTGAATGGATTGTATGAATGAATTACATTGGATCGTACGAATGGATTAGAATGGATCGTAGGAATGAATTAGAATGGATCAAACAAATTAATTAAAAATGTTACATTCGTGAGAATGAATTAGAATGGATCGTACGAATGAATTAGAATGGATCGTACGAATGAATTAGAATAGATCGTGCGAATGAATTAGAATGGATCATACAAATGAATTAGAAAGGTTACATTCGTGAGAATGAATTAGAATGGATCGTACAAATGAATTAGAATGGATCATGCGAATGAATTTGAATAGATCCATTCTAATTCATTAGCTCGAATGTATCCTTTCTAATTCATTTGTATGATCTATTCTAATTCATTCGTACGATCCATTCTAATCCATTCGTATAATCCATTCTAATCCATTTGTACGAACCATTCTAATTCATTCGTACGATCCATTCTAATTCATTCGTATGAATGTATCCATTCTAATTTATTCGTACGATCCAGCCTAATTCATTCGTACGATCCATTCTAATTCATTCGCACAAATGTATCCATTCAAATTCATTCGTACGATCCATTCTAATTAATT
This sequence comes from Chamaelirium japonicum, assembly GCA_947650365.1. Taxonomy (NCBI): domain Eukaryota; kingdom Viridiplantae; phylum Streptophyta; class Magnoliopsida; order Liliales; family Melanthiaceae; genus Chamaelirium; species Chamaelirium japonicum. Next base: position 728,575 of record CANTAL010000066.1, on the reverse strand, counting down.
CGCACGATCCATTCTAATTCAGTCGTATGAATGTATCCATTTTAATTCATTCGTACGATCTATTCTAATTCGTACGATCCATTCTAATTCATTCGTACGATCCATTCTAATTCATTCGTACGATCCATTCTAATTCATTCGTATGATCCATTCTAACTCATTCGTACAAATGTATCCATTCTAAGTCATTCGTACGATCCATTCTAATTCATTCGCACGATCCATTCTAATTCATTCGTACGATCCATTCAAATTCATCCGCATGATCCATTCTAATTCATTCGTACGATCCATTCTAATTCATTCTCACGAATGTAACATTTCTAATTAATTTGTTTGATCCATTCTAATTCATTCGTATGATCCATTCTAATCCATTCGTACGATCCATTGTAATTCATTCATACAATCCATTTAGATTCATTCGCACAAATGTATCCATTCAAATTCATTCGTACGATCCATTCTAATTAATTCGCACGATCCATTCTAATTCAGTCGTATGAATGTATCCATTTTAATTCATTTGTACGATCCATTCTAATTCGTAAGATCCATTCTAATCCATTCATATGATCCATTCTAATCCATTCATACAATCCATTCATATTCATTCGTACGATCCATTCTAATTCATTCCTACGTACGATCCATTCTAATTCATTCACACGAATGTAACCATTCTAATTCATTCGTACGATCCATTCTAATTCATTCCTACGATCCATTCTAATTCATTCACACGAATGTATCCATTCTAATTCATTTGCACGATCCATTCTAATACATTCCTATGATCCATTCTAATTCGTTCGTACGATCCATTCTAATTCGTTCGCACGATCCATTCTAATTCATTTGCACGATCTATTCTAATTCATTCGTACGATCCATTCTAATTCATTCGCTCGAATGTATCCATTCTAATTCATTCGTACGATCCAAATAAATTAGAATGGATCATACAAATGAATTAGAATGGATCATGCGAATGAATTAGAATGAATCGTACGAATGCAATAGAATAGATCGTACGAATGAATTAGAATGAATCATACGATCCATTCTAATTCATTTGCTCGAATGTATCCATTCTAATTCATTCGTACGATCCATTCTAATTCGTTCATACGATCCATTCTAATTCGTTCGTATGATCCATTCTAATTCTTTCATACGATCCATTCTAATTCGTTCGTACGATCCATTCTAATTCATTCGTACGATCCATTCTAATTCATTCGTACGATCCATTCTAATTCATACGCACGATCTATTCTAATTCATTCATATGATCCATTCTAATTCATTCCTACAATCTATTCTAATTCATTCGCATGATCCATTCTAATTCATTCGTACGATCCATTCTAATTCATTCGCACGAATGTATCCATTCTAATGCATTCGTACGATTCATTCTAATTCGTTCGCTTGATCCATTCTAATTCATTCGTATGATCTATTCTAATTCATTCCTACGATCTATTCTAATTCATTCGCTCGAATGTATCTATTCTAATTCATTCGTTCGATCCATTCTAATTCGTTCATACGATCCATTCAAATACATTCGCATGATCCATTCTAATTCATTCGTATGATCCATTCTAATTCAATCGTATGATCCATTCTAATTTATTCGCACAAATGTATCTATTTTAATTCATTCGTGCGATCCATACTAATTTATTCATACGATCCATTCTAATTCATTCATACGATCTATTCTAATTCATTCGCACGACCTATTCTAATTCATTCGTACAATCCATTCTAATTCATTCGCACTATCCATTCTAATTCATTCGTACGATCCATTCTAATTCCTTCGCACGATCCATTCTAATTCATTCGTACGATTCATTCTAATTCATTCGCACGATCCATTCTAATTCATTCGTACGATCCATTCTAATTCATTCGCACGATCCATTCTAATTCATTCGCCCGAATGTATCCATTTTAATTCATTTGCACGATCCATTCTAATTCATTCGTACGATCCATTCTTATTCAATCATATGATTCATTCTAATTCATTCGCACAATCCATTCTAATTCTTTCGTACGATCCATTCTAATTCATTCGTATGAATGTATCCATTCTAATTCATTTGCACGATCCATTCTAATTCATTCCTATGATCCATTCTAATTCATTCGTAGGATCCATTCTAATTTATTCGCTCGAATGCATCCATTCTAATTCATTCGTACGATCCATTCTAATTCGTTCGTACGATCCATTCTAATTCGTTCGTACGATCCATTCTAATTCATTCGTACGATCCTTTCTAATTCATTCGCACGATCCATTCTAATTATTTTATATGATCCATTCTAATTCATTCGCACAAATGTATCCGTTCTAGTTCATTCGTACGCTCCATTCTAATTCATTCGTACGCTCCATTCTTATTCATCGCACAAATGTATCCATTCTAATTTATTCGTACGATCCATTCAAATTCAATCATATGATCCTTTCTAATTCATTCGTACGATACATTTGTGCGAATGAATTAGAATGGATCCATTCAAATTCATTTGTATGATCCATTCTAATTCATTCGCACGATCTATTCTAATTCATTCATACGATCCATTCTAATTCATTCGAACGATCCATTCTAATTCATTCGCACGAATGTATCCATTCTAATTCATTTGCACGATCCATTCTAATTCATTCATACAATCCATTCTAATTCATTCGCTCGAATGTATCCATTCTAATTCATTCATACGATCCATTCTAATTCATTCGTACGATCCATTCTCATTCATTCATACGATCTATTCTAATTCATTCGCACAATCTATTCTAATTCATTCGTACAATCCATTCTAATTCATTCGCACTATCCATTCTAATTCATTCGTACGATCCATTCTAATTCATTCGCACGATCCATTCTAATTCATTCGTATGATCCATTCTAATTTATTCGTTCAAATATATCCATTCTAATTCATTCGTACGATCCAATCTAATTCATTCGCACGATCCATTCTAATTCATTCGCCCGAATGTATCCATTTTAATTCATTTGCACGATCCATTCTAATTCATTCGTACGATCCATTCTTATTCAATCATACGATTCATTCTAATTCATTCGCACAATCCATTCTAATTCATTCGTACAATCCATTCTAATTCATTCGTATGAATGTATCCATTCTAATTTATTCCTATGATCCATTCTAATTCATTCTCACGAATGTAACCTTTCTAATTCAATTGTATGATCCATTCTAATTCATTCGCACGATCTATTCTAAATCATGCGCACGATCCATTCTAATTCATTCGTCCGATCTAGAATGGATCGTGCGAATGAATTAGAATGGATCGTACGAATGCATTAGAATGGATACATTCTTGCGAATGAATTAGAATGGATCATACGAATGAATTAGAATGGATACAGTTGTGCGAATGAATTTGAATGGATTGCACGAGTTGAATTAGAATGGATCATACGAATGGATTAGAATGGATCGTACGAATGAATTAGAATGGATCATACAAATGAATTAGAAAGGTTACATTCGTGAGAATGAATTAGAATGGATCGTGCGAATGAATTAGAATTGATCATACAAATGGATTAGAATGGATCATAGGAATGAATTAGAATAGATCGTGTGAATGAATTAGAATGGATCATACAAATGAATTAGAAAGGTTACATTCGTGAGAATGAATTAGAATGGATCATACGAATGAATTAGAATGGATCATGCGAATGAATTTGAATGGATCCATTCTAATTCATTCGCTCGAATATATCATTTCTAATTCATTTGTATGATCCATTCTAATTCATTCGTACGATCCATTCTAATCCATTCGTACGATCCATTCTAATCCATTCGTACGATCCATTGTAATTCATTCGTATGAATGTATCCATTCTAATTTATTCGTACGATCCAGTCTAATTCGTTCGTATGACCCATTCTAATTCATTCGCACAAATGTATCCATTCAAATTCATTCGTACGATCCATTCTAATTAATTCGCACGATCCATTCTAATTCAGTCGTATGAATGTATCCATTTTAATTCATTCGTACGATCCATTCTAATTCATTCGCACGATCCATTCTAATTCATTCGTACGATCCATTCTAATTCATTCGCATGATCCATTCTAATTCGTCTGGTCCATTCTAATTCATTCGTACGATCCATTCTAATCCATTCGCACGATCCATTCTAATTCTTTCATATGATCCATTCTAATTCATTCGCACGAATGTATCCATTCTAGTTCATTCGTATGCTTCATTTCTAATTCATTCGTACGCTCCATTCTAATTCATTCGCACGATCCATTCTAATTCATTCGTACGATCTATTCTAATTCATTCGCACGAATGTAAGCATTCTAATTCATTCGTACGAATGAATGCATTAGAATGGATCGTACGAACGCATTGTACGAATGAATTAGAATGGATACATTTGTACGAATGAATTAGAATGGATCGTGCGAATGAATTTGAATGGATACATTCGTGCGAATGAATTAGAATGGATCGGACGAATGAATTAGAATGGATCGTGCGAATGAATTTGAATGGATCATGCGAATGAATTTGAATGGAGCGTACGAATGAATTAGAATGGAGCGTACGAATGAACTAGAATGGATACATTCGTGCGAATGAATTAGAATGGATCATATGAAAGAATTAGAATGGATCGTGCGAATGAATTAGAATGGATCGTACGAATGAATTAGAATGGATCGTACGAATGAATTAAAATGATCGTACGAATGAATTAAAATGGATACATTTGTGAGAATGAATTAGAATATATTAGAATGGATCGTACCAATGGATTAGAATCCATTCTAATTCATTTGTATGATCCAATCTAATTCATCGCACGATCCATTCTAATTCGTTTGCTCGAATGTATCCATTCTAATTCATTCGTACGATCCATTCTAATGCATTCGTACGATCCATTCTAATTCATTCGTATGATCCATTCTAATTTATTCGTTCAAATATATCAATTCTAATTCATTCATTTGAATGGAGCGTACGAATGAATAAGAATGGAGCGTACGAATGAACTAGAATGGATATATTCGTGCGAATGAATTAGAATGGATCATATGAATGAATTAGAATGGATCGTGCGAATGGATTAGAATGTAACCTTTCTAATTAATTTGTATGATCCATTCTAATTCATTCGTACGATCCATTCTAATCCATTCGTACGATCCATTCTAATTCATTCGTCCGATCCATTCTAATTCATTCGCACGAATGTATCCATTCTAATTCATTCGCACGATCCATTCTAATCCATTCATACGATCCATTCTAATTCATTCGTACAATCCATTCTAATCGTTCGTACGATCCATTCTAATTCGTTTGTACGATCCATTCTAATTCATTCGCACGATCCATTCTAATTCATTTGTACGATCCATTTTAATTCATTCGCATGATCCATTCTAATTCATTCGTATGATATATTCGTGCGAATGAATTAGAATGGATCGTACGAATGAATTAGAATGGATCGTACAAATGAATTAGAATAGATCGTGCGAATAAATTAGAATGGATCATACGAATGAATTAGAACAAATATATTCATGCGAATGAATTAGAATGGATCGTACGAATGAATTAGAATAGATCATGCGAATGAATTAGAAAGAATCGTACGAATGCATTCTAATTCATTCGTACGATCCATTCTAATTCATTCTCACGAATGTAACCTTTCTAATTCATTTGTATGATCCATTCTAATTCATTCGTACGATCCATTCTAATCCATTCGTATGATCCATTCTAATTCATCGCACGATCCATTCTTATTCATATGCTCGAATGTATCCATTCAAATTCATTCTAATGAATTAGAATGGATCGTGCGAATGGATTAGAATAGATACATTCGTATGAATGAATTGGAACGGATCGTGCGAATGAATTAGAATGGATCGTACGAAAGAATTTGAATGGATCGTACGAATGAATTAGTCATACGATCCATTCTAATTCATTCATCCGATCCATTCTAATTCATTCACACGAATGTATCCATTCTAATTCATTCGTACAATCCATTCTAATTCATTCGCACGATCCATTCTAATTCATTCGTATGGTCCATTCTAATTCATTCCTACGATCTATTCAAATTCATTCGCTCGAATGTATCATTCTAATTCATTCGTACGATCCATTCTAACGCATTCGTACGATTCATTCTAATTCATTCGCACGATCCCCTCTAATTCATTCGTACGATACATTCTAATTCATTCGCACGATCCATTCTAATCCATTCGTATGATCCATTCTAATCCATTCGTAAGCTCGAATGTATCCATTCTAATTCATTCATACGATCCATTCTAATTCATTCGCACGATCCATTCTAATTCATTCGTACGATCCATTCTAATTCATTCGCACGATCCATTCTAATTCATTCATACGATCCATTCTAATTCATTCGTACGATCCATTCTAATTCATTCCTCTGATCCATTCTAATTCATTCGCACGAATGTATCCATTCTAATTCATTCATACAATCCATTCTAATTCATTCGCACGAATGTATCCATTCTAATTCATTCGTACAATCCATTCTAATTCATTCGCACGATCCATTCTAATTTATTCGTATGATCCATTCTAATTCATTCCTACGATCTATTCTAATTCATTCGCTCGAATGTATCCATTCTAATTCATTCGTTCGATCCATTCTAATTCATTCGTACGATCCATTCAAATTCATTCGTACGATCCATTCTAATGGATTGTACAAATGAATTAGAATGGTTACATTCGTGCGAATGAATTAGAATAGATTGTACGAATGAATTAGAATGGATCGTACGAATAAATTAGAATGGATCATGCGAATGAATTAGAATGGATCGTACGAATGAATTGGAATGGATCCACCAAATGAGTTAGAATGGATATATTCGTACAAATGAATTATAATGGATCGTACGAATGAATTAGAATGGATCGTACGAATGAATTTGAATGGATCGTACGAATGAATTAGAATGGATCGTACGAATGAATTAGAAGGGATCATACGAATGGATTAGAATGGATCGTACGAATGGATTAGAACGCATTGTACGAATGAATTAGAATAGATACATTTGTGCGAATGAATTAGATTGCATCGTACGAATGAATTTGAATGGATTGTACGAATGAATTAGAATGGATCGTACGAATGAATTTGAATGGATCGTACGAATGGATTAGAATGGATTCGTACAATGCATTCTAATTCATTCGTACGATTCATTCTAATTCATTCGTATGAGCTATACTAATTCATTCGTACGATCCATTCTAATGAATTAGTACGATTCATTCTAATTCATTCGTACGATCCATTCAAATTCGTTCGTACGAATGAATTAGAATGGATCATTGGAATGAATTAGAATAGATCGTGCAAATGAATTAGAATGGATACATTCGTGCGAATGAATTAGAATGGATCGTACGAATGAATTAGAATGGATCGTACGAATGAATTAGAATGGTTACATTCGTGCGAATGAATTAGAATGGATCGTACGAATGGATTAGAATGGATCGTACGAATGGATTAGAATGGATCGTACGAATGAATTAGAATGGATCTACAAATGAATTAGAAAGGTTACATTTGTGAGAATGAATTAGAATTGATTGTACGAATGAATTAGAATGGATCGTACGAATGGATTTGAATAGATCGTACGAATAAATTAGAATGGATTGTGCGAATGAATTAGAATGGATCGTATGAATGAATTATAATGGTTACATTCGTGCGAATGAATTAGAATGGATCGTACGAATGGTTTAGAATGGATTATACGAATGAATTAGAATGGATCGTACGAATGAATTAGAACGGTTCCATTCGTGCGAATGAATTAGAATGGATCGTACAAATGGATTAGAATGGATCGTACGAATGGATTAGAATGGATTGTACGAATGAATTAGAATGGATCGTACAAATGAATTAGAAAGGTTACATTCGTGAGAATGAATTAGAATGGAATAGAATGGATCGTACGAATGAATTAGAATACGAATGAATCAGAATGGATCGTGCGAATGAATTAGAATGGATCGTACGAATGGATTAGAATGGATCGTACGAATGAATAAGAATGGATCATACGAATGAATTACAATGGATACATTCGAGCGAATGAATTAGAATAGATCGTAGGAATGAATTAGAATGGATCATACGAATGAATTAGAATGGATCGTGCGAATGAATTAGACGATCCATTCTAATCCATTCCTATGATCCATTCTAATTCATTCGCACGAATGTAACCATTCTAATTCATTCGTACGATCCATTTTAATTCATTCATACGATCCATTCAAATTCATTTGTACGAATGTATCTATTCTAATTTATTCGCACGATCCATTCTAATTCATTCGCACGATCCATTCTAATTCATTCGTACGATCCATTCTAATTCATTCGCACAAATGTATCCATTCTAATTCATTCGTACGATCCATTCTAATTCATTCGCACGATCCATTCTAATTCATTCGTACGATCCATTCTAATTCATTCGCACGAATGTATCCATTCCAATGCACTCGTACGACCCATTCTAATTCATTCGTACGATCTATTCTAATCCATTCGTACGATCCATTCTAATTCATTCGTACGATCCATTCTAATTCATTCTCATGAATGTAACCTTTCTAATTCATTTGTACGATCCATTCTAATTCATTCGTACGATCCATTCTAATTCATTTGTACGATCCATTCTAATTCATTTGTATGATCCATTCTAATTTATTCGTTCAAATATATCCATTCTAATTCATTCGTACGATCCATTCTAATTCATTCGCACGATCCATTCTAATTCATTCGTACGATCCATTCTAATTCATTCGTATAATCAATTCTAATTCATTCGTACAATCCATTCTAATTCAGTCGTATGAATGTATCATACGAATGAATTAGAATGGATCATGCGAATGAATTAAAATGGATTGTACAAATGAATTAGAATGGATCGTGCGAATGAATTAGAATAGATCGTACGAATGAATTAGAATGGATCGTACGAATGAATTAGAATGGATATATCTGAACGAATAAATTAGAATGGATCATTCGAATGGATTAGAATGGATCGTACGAATGAATTAGAATGGATCATACGAATGGATTAGAATGGATCATACGAATGGATTAGAATGGATCATACAAATGAATTATAATGGATACATTTGTGCGAATGAATTAGAATGGATCGTACGAATGAATTAGAATGGATCGTGCGAATGAATTAGAATAGATCGTACGAATGAATTAGAATGGTTACATTTGTGCGAATGAGTTAGAATGGATCGTACGAAGGAATTAGAATGGATCGTGCGAATGAATTAGAATGGATCGTACGAACGAATTAGAATGGATCGTACGAACGAATTAGAATGGATCGTACGATCCGATCATGCGAATGAATAAGAATGGATCGTACGAATGAATTAGAATGGATCGTACGAATGAATTAGAATGGATCATAGGAATGAATTAGAATGGATCGTGCAAATGAATTAGAATGGATACATTTGTGCGAATGAATTAGAATGGATCGTAGGAATGAATTAGAATGGATCGTACGAATGAATTAGAATGGTTACATTCGTGCAAATGAATTAGAATGGATCGTACGAATGAATTAGAATGGATCGTACGAATGGATTAGAATGGATCGTACAAATGAATTAGAAAGGTTACATTTGTGAGAATGAATTAGAATGGATCATACAAATGGATTAGAATGGATCGTACGAATGGATTAGAATGGATCGTATGAACGAATTAGAATGGATCGTACGAATGAATTAGAATGGATCGTACGAATGCATTAGAATGGATCGTACGAATGAATTAGAATGGATATATTCGAGCGAATGAATTAGAATGGATCGTGCGATGAATTAGAATGGATCATACAAATGGATTAGAATGGATCGTACGAATGGATTAGAATGGATCGTACGAATGGATTAGAACACATTGTATGAATGAATTAGAATAGAATCATTTGTGCGAATGAATTAGATTGCATCGTACGAATGAATTTGAATGGATTGTACGAATGAATTAGAATGGATCGTACGAATGAATTAGAATGGATCATACGAATGGATTAGAATGGATTGTACGAATGGATTAGAACGCATTGTACGAATGAATTAGAATTGATACATTTGTGCGAATGAATTAGATTGCATTGTATGAATGAATTTGAATGGATTGTACGAATGAATTAGAATAGATCGTACGAATGAATTAGAATGGATCGTGCGAATGAATTAGAATGGATCGTACGAATGACTTAGAATGGATACATTTGTACGAATGAGTTAGAATGGATTATACGAATGAATTAAATGGATCGTACGAATGAATTAGAATGGATCGTACGAATGGATTAGAATGGATCGTATGATCCATTCTAATTCATTCGCATGATCCATTCTAATTCATTCGTACGATCCATTCTAATTCATTCGCACGAATGTAACCATTCTAATTCATTCATACGATCCATTCTAATTAATTCCTACGATCCATTCTAATTCATTCACAAATTAGAATGGATCGTACGAATGAATTAGAATGGATCGTACGAATGAATTAGAATGGAGCGTACGAATGAATTAGAATGGAGCGTACGAATGAACTAGAATGGATACATTCGTGCGAATGAATTAGAATGGATCATATGAAAGAATTAGAATGGATCGTGCGAATAAATTAGAATGGATCATGCGAATGAATTAGAATGGATCGTACGAATGGATTAGAATGGATCGTATGATCCATTCTAATTCATTCGCATGATCCATTCTAATTCATTCGTACGATCCATTCTAATTCATTCGCACGAATGTAACCATTCTAATTCATTCGTACGATCCATTCTAATTAATTCCTACGATCCATTCTAATTCATTCACAAATTAGAATGGATCGTACGAATGAATTAGAATGGATCGTACGAATGAATAAGAATAGAGCGTACGAATGAATTAGAATGGAGCGTACGAATGAACTAGAATGGATACATTCGTGCGAATGAATTAGAATGGATCATATGAAAGAATTAGAATGGATCGTGCGAATGAATTAGAATGGATCATGCGAATGAATTAGAATGGATCGTACGAACGAATTAGAATGGATCGTACGAACGAATTAGAATGGATCATATGAATGAATTAGAATGGATCGTACGAATGAATTTGAATGGATACATTCGTACGATCCATTCTAATTCATTCGTTCGATCCATTCTAATTCATTCGTACGATCCATTCAAATTCATTCGCATGATCCATTCTAATTCATTCGTACGATCCATTCTAATTCATTTTCACGAATGTAACCTTTCTAATTCATTTGTATGATCCATTCTAATTCATTTGTACGATCCATTTTAATCCATTCGTACAATCCATTCTAATCCATTGGTACGATCCATTCTAATCCATTCGTACGATACATTCTTATTCATTCGTACGATCCATTCTAATTTATTCTCACAAATGTAATGTTTCTAATTCATTTGTATGATCCATTCTAATTCATTCGTACGATCCATTCTAATCCATTCGTATGATCCATTCTATTCCATTCGTACGATCTATTCTAATTCATTCGCACGAATGTTATCATTCTAATTCATTTGTACGATCCATTCTAATTCATTCCTATGATCCATTCTAATTCATTCGCACGAATGTATCCATTCTAATTCATTTGCACGATCCATTCTAATTCATTCCTATGATCCATTCTAATTCATTCGTACGATCCATTCTAATTCATTCTCACTAATGTAACCTTTCTAATTCATTTGTGTGATCCATTCTAATTCATTCGTTTGATCCATTCTAATCCATTCGTACGATCCATTCTAATCCATTCGTATGATGCAATCTAATTCATTCGCACAAATATATCTATTCTAATTCATTCGTACAATGCATTCAAATCCATTCGTACGATCCATTCTAATCCATTTGTACGATCCATTCGAATTCATTCGCACGAATGTAACCATTCTAATTCATTCATATGATCCATTCTAATTCATTCGTACGATCCATTCAAATTCATTCGCATGATCCATTCTAATTCATTCGTACGATCGATTCTAATTCATTCTCACGAATGTAACCTTTCTAATTCATTTGTACGATCCATTCTAATTCTTTCGTACGATCTATTCTAATCCATTCGTACGATCCATTCTAATCCATTCGTACGATCCATTCTAATTCATTCGCACGAATATAACCATTCTAATTCGTTCGTACGATCCATTCTAATTCATTCGTACGATTCAGTCTAATCCATTCGTACGATCCATTCTAATTCATTCGCACGATCCATTCTAATTCATTCTTACAAATGTATCCATTCTAATTCATTCGTACAATCCATTCTAATTCATTCGTACGAATGAATGGATTGTATGAAAGAATTAGAATGGATCGTACGAATGAATTAGAATGGATATATAGGAATGAATTAGAATGGATCGTACGAATGGATCGTACGAATTGATTAGAATGGATCGTACGAATGGATTAGAATGGATCGTGCGAATGAATTAGAACGGATCATACAAATGAATTAGAATGGATCGTGCGAATGAATTAGAATGTATCCATTCTAATTCATTCGTACAATCCATTCTAATTCATTCGCACGATCCATTCTAATTCATTCGTATGATCCATTCTAATTCATTCCGACGATCTATTCTAATTCATTCGCTCGAATGTATCTATTCAAATTCATTCATACAATCTATTCTAATTCATTTGCACGAATGTATCCATTCTAATTCATTCGCACGATCCATTCTAATCCATTTGTACGATCCATACTAGGTCATTCTCACGAATGTAACCTTTCTAATTCATTTGTATGATCCATTCTAATTCATTCGCACGATCCATTCTAATTCATTCGTACGATCAATTCTAATTCATTCGCACGATCCATTCTAATTCATTCGTACGATCCATTCTAATTCATTCGCACGATTCATTCTAATTCATTCGCACGATCCATTCTAACTCATTCGTACGATCCATTCTAATTCATTTGTACGATCCATTCTAATTTATTTGCATGAATATACGATCCATTCTAATTCATTCGCACAAATGTATCCATTCTAATTCATTCGTACGATCCATTCAAATTCATTCGTATGATCCATTCTAATTCATTCGTACGATCCATTCTAATTCATTTGCATGAATGTATCCATTCTAATTCATTCGTACAATCCATTCTAATTCATTCGCACGATCTATTCTAATTCATTCGTATGATCCATTCTAATTCATTCCTACGATCCATTCTAATTCATTCGTACAAAACATTCTTATTCATTCGTACGATCCATTCAAATTCATTCACATGATCCATTCTAATTCATTCGTACGATCCATTCTAATTCATTCTCACGAATGTAACCTTTCTAATTCATTTGTATGATCCATTCTAATTCATTCGCACGATCTATTCTAATTCATTCGCACGATCCATTCTAATTCATTTGTCCGATCTAGAATGGATCGTGCGAATGAATTAGAATGGATCGTACGAATGCATTAGAATGGATACATTCGTGCGAATGAATTAGAATGGATCATACGAATGAATTAGAATGGATAAATTTGTGCGAATGAATTTGAATGGATTGCACGAATTGAATTAGAATGGATCGTACGAATGGATTAGAATGGATCGTACGAATGAATTAGAATGGATCATACAAACAAATTAGAAAGGTTACATTCGTGAGAATGAATTAGAATGGATCGTGCGAATGAATTAGAATTGATCATACGAATGGATTAGAATGGATCGTATGAATGAATTAGAATAGATCGTGCGAATGAATTAGAATGGATCATACAAATGAATTAGAAAGGATATATTCGAGCGAATGAATTAGAAAGGATCCATTCAAATTCATTCGCATGATCCATACTAATTCATTCGTACGATCCATTCTAATTCATTCGCACGATCCATTCTAATTCAATCGTGCAAATGAATTAGAATGGATCATAGGAATGAATTAGAATGGATCGTGCAAATGAATTAGAATGGATACATTCGTGTGAATGAATTAGAATGGATCGTAGGAATGAATTAGAATGGATTGTACGAATGAATTAGAATGGTTACATTCGTGCGAATGAATTAGAATGGATCGTACGTAGGAATGAATTAGAATGGATCGTACGAATGAATATGAATGGATTGTACGAATGGATTAGAATGGATCGTATGAATGGATTAGAATGGATCTTACGAATTAGAATGGATCGTACGAATGAATTAAAATGGATACATTCATACGACTGAATTAGAATGGATCGTGCGAATTAATTAGAAGGGATCGTACAAATGAATTTGAATGGATACATTTGTGCGAATGAATCTGAATGGATTGTATGAATGAATTACAATGGATCGTACGAATGGATTAGAATGGATCGTACGAATGAATTAAAATGGATCAAACAAATTAATTAGAAATGTTACATTCGTGAGAATGAATTAGAATGGATCATACGAATGGATTAGAGTGGATCGTACGAATGAATTAGAATAGATCGTGCGAATGAATTAGAATGGATCATACAAATGAATTAGAAAGGTTACATTCGTGAGAATGAATTAGAATGGATCGTACAAATGAATTAGAATGGATCATGCGAATGAATTTGAATAGATCCATTCTAATTCATTAGCTCGAATGTATCCTTTCTAATTCATTTGTATGATCCATTCTAATTCATTCGTACGATCCATTCTAATCCATTCGTATAATCCATTCTAATCCATTCGTACGATCCATTCTAATTCATTCGTACGATCCATTCTAATTCATTCGTATGAATGTATCCATTCTAATTTATTCGTACGATCCAGCCTAATTCATTCGTACGATCCATTCTAATTCATTCGCACAAATGTATCCATTCAAATTCATTCGTACGATCCATTCTAATTAATTCGCACGATCCATTCTAATTCAGTCGTATGAATATATCCATTTTAATTCATTCGTACGATCTATTCTAATTCGTACGATCCATTCTAATTCATTCGTACGATCCATTCTAATTCATTCGTACGATCCATTCTAATTCATTCGTACGATCCATTCTAATTCATTCGTAGGATCCATTCTAACTCATTCGTACAAATGTATCCATTCTAAGTCATTCGTACGATCCATTCTAATTCATTCGCACAATCCATTCTAATTCATTCGTACGATCCATTAAAATTCATTCGCATGATCCATTCTAATTCATTCGTACGATCCATTCTAATTCATTCTCACGAATGTAACATTTCTAATTAATTTGTTTGATCCATTCTAATTCATTCGTACGATCCATTCTAATCCATTAGTACGATCCATTGTAATTCATTCATACAATCCATTCAGATTCATTCGCACAAATGTATCCATTCAAATTCATTCGTACGATCCATTCTAATTAATTCGCACGATCCATTCTAATTCAGTCGTATGAATGTATCCATTTTAATTCATTCGTACGATCCATTCTAATTCGTAAGATCCATTCTAATCCATTCATACGATCCATTCTAATCCATTCGTACAATCCATTCATATTCATTCGTACGATCCATTCTAATTCATTCCTACGTACGATCCATTCTAATTCATTCACACGAATGTAACCATTCTAATTCATTCGTACGAACCATTCTAATTCATTCCTACGATCCATTCTAATTCATTCACACGAATGTATCCATTCTAATTCATTTGCACGATCCATTCTAATTCATTCCTATGATCCATTCTAATTCATTCGTACGATCCATTCTAGTTCATTCTCTTGAATGTATCCATTCTAATTTATTCGTACGATCCATTCTAATTCGTTCGTACGATCCATTCTAATTCGTTCGCACGATCCATTCTAATTCATTTGCATGATCTATTCTAATTCATTCGTACGATCCATTCTAATTCATTCGCTCGAATGTATCCATTCTAATCCATTCGTACGATCCAAATAAATTAGAATGGATCATACGAATGAATTAGAATGGATCGTGCGAATGAATTAGAATGAATCGTACGAATGGAATAGAATAGATCGTACGAATGAATTAGAATGAATCATACGATCCATTCTAATTCATTTGCTCGAATGTATCCATTTTAATTCATTCGTACGATCCATTCTAATTCGTTCATACGATCCATTCTAATTCGTTCGTATGATCCATTCTAATTCTTTCATACGATCCATTCTAATTCGTTCGTACGATCCATTCTAATTCATTCGTACGATCCATTCTAATTCATTCGTACGATCCATTCTAATTCATTCGCACGATCTATTCTAATTCATTCATATGATCCATTCTAATTCATTCCTACGATCTATTCTAATTCATTCGCATGATCCATTCTAATTCATTCGTACGATCCATTCTAATTCATTCGCACGAATGTATCCATTCTAATGCATTCGTACGATTCATTCTAATTCGTTCGCATGATCCATTCTAATTCATTCGTATGATCCATTCTAATTCATTCCTACGATCTATTCTAATTCATTCGCTCGAATGTATCCATTCTAATTCATTCGTTCGATCCATTCTAATTCATTCATACGATCCATTCAAATTCATACGCATGATCCATTCTAATTCATTCGTATGATCCATTCTAATTCAATCGTATGATCCATTCTAATTTATTCGCACAAATGTATCTATTTTAATTCATTCGTACGATCCATACTAATTTATTCATACGATCCATTCTAATTCATTCATACGATCTATTCTAATTCATTCGCACGATCTATTCTAATTCATTCGTACAATCCATTCTAATTCATTCGCACAATCCATTCTAATTCATTCGTACGATCCATTCTAATTCCTTCGCACGATCCATTCTAATTCATTCGAACGATTCATTCTAATTCATTCGCACGATCCATTCTAATTCATTCGTACGATCCATTCTAATTCATTCGCACGATCCATTCAAATTCATTCGCCCGAATGTATACATTTTAATTCATTTGCACGATCCATTCTAATTCATTCGTACGATCCATTCTTATTCAATCATACGATTCATTCTAATTCATTCGCACAATTATTTCTAATTCTTTCGTACGATCCATTCTAATTCATTCGTATGAATGTATCCATTCTAATTCATTTGCACGATCCATTCTAATTCATTCCTATGATCCATTCTAATTCATTCGTAGGATCCATTCTAATTTATTCGCTCGAATGTATCCATTCTAATTCATTCGTACGATCCATTCTAATTCGTTCGTACGATCCATTCTAATTCATTCGTACGATCCTTTCTAATTCATTCGCACGATCCATTCTAATTATTTTATATGATCCATTCTAATTCATTCGCACGAATGTATCCATTCTAGTTCATTCGTACGCTCCATTCTAATTCATTCGTACGCTCCATTCTTATTCATCGCACAAATGTATCCATTCTAATTTATTCGTACGATCCATTCAAATTCAATCGTATGATCCTTTCTAATTCATTCATACGATACATTTGTGCGAATGAATTACAATGGATCCATTCAAATTCATTTGTATGATCCATTCTAATTCATTCGCACGATCTATTCTAATTCATTCATACGATCCATTCTAATTCATTCGTACGATCCATTCTAATTCATTCCTACGATCCATTCTAATTCATTCGCACGAATGTATCCATTCTAATTCATTTGCACGATCCATTCTAATTCATTCATACAATCTATTCTAATTCATTCGCTCAAATGTATCCATTCTAATTCATTCATACGATCCATTCTAATTCATTCGTACGATCCATTCTAATTCATTCATACGATCTATTCTAATTCATTCGCACGATCTATTCTAATTCATTCGTATAATCCATTCTAATTCATTCGCACTATCCATTCTAATTCATTCGTACGATCCATTCTAATTCATTCGCACGATCCATTCTAATTCATTCGTATGATCCATTCTAATTTATTCGTTCAAATATATCCATTCTAATTCATTCGTACGATCCATTCTAATTCATTCGCACGATCCATTCTAATTCATTCGCCTGAATGTATCCATTTTAATTCATTTGCACGATCCATTCTAATTCATTCGTACGATCCATTCTTATTCAATCATACGATTCATTCTAATTCATTCGCACAATCCATTCTAATTCATTCGTACGATCCATTCTAATTCATTCGTATGAATGTATCCATTCTAATTCATTCCTATGATCCATTCTAATTCATTCTCACGAATGTAACCTTTCTAATTCAATTGTATGATCCATTCTAATTCATTTGCACGATCTATTCTTATTTATTCGCACGATCCATTCTAATTCATTCGTCCGATCTAGAATGGATCGTGCGAATGAATTAGAATGGATCGTACGAATGCATTAGAATGGATACATTCTTGCGAATGAATTAGAATGGATCATACGAATGAATTAGAAAGGATACAGTTGTGCGAATGAATTTGAATGGATTGCACGAGTTGAATTAGAATGGATCATACGAATGGATTAGAATGGATTTTACGAATGAATTAGAATGGATCATACAAATGAATTAGAAAGGTTACATTCGTGAGAATGAATTAGAATGGATCGTGCGAATGAATTAGAATTGATCATACGAATGGATTAGAATGGATCATACGAATTAATTAGAATAGATCGTGTGAATGAATTAGAATGGATCATACAAATGAATTAGAAAGGGTACATTCGTGAGAATGAATTAGAATGGATCATACGAATGAATTAGAATGGATCATGCGAATGAATTTGAATGGATCCATTCTAATTCATTCGCTCGAATATATCCTTTCTAACTCATTTGTATGATCCATTCTAATTCATTCATACGATCCATTCTAATCCATTTGTACGATCCATTCTAATCCATTCGTACGATCCATTGTAATTCATTCGTATGAATGAATCCATTCTAATTTATTCGTACGATCCAGTCTAATTCGTTCGTATGATCCATTCTAATTTATTCGCACAAATGTATCCATTCAAATTCATTCGTACGATCCATTCTAATTAATTCGCACGATCCATTCTAATTCAGTCGTATGAATGTATCCATTTTAATTCATTCGTACGATCCATTCTAATTCATTCGCACGATCCATTCTAATTCATTCGTACGATCCATTCTAATTCATTCGCATGATCCATTCTAATTCGTCTGGTCCATTCTAATTCATTCGTACGATCCATTCTAATTCGTTCGCACGATCCATTCTAATTCATTTGCACGATCTATTCTAATTCATTCGTACGATCCATTCTAATTCATTCGCTCGAATGTATCCATTCTAATTCATTCGTACGATCCAAATAAATTAGAATGGATCATACGAATGAATTAGAATGGATCGTGCGAATGAATTAGAATGAATCGTACGAATGCAATAGAATAGATCGTACGAATGAATTAGAATGAATCATACGATCCATTCTAATTCTAATTCGTTCGTATGATCCATTCTAATTCATTCGTACGATCCATTCTAATTCATTCGTACAATCCATTCTAATTCATTCGCACGATCTATTCTAATTCATTCATATGATCCATTCTAATTCATTCCTACGATCTATTCTAATTCATTCGCATGATCCATTCTAATTCATTCGTACGATCCATTCTAATTCATTCGCACGAATATATCCATTCTAATGCATTCGTACGATTCATTCTAATTCATTCGCATGATCCATTCTAATTCATTCGTATGATCCATTCTAATTCATTCCTACGATCTATTCTAATTCATTCGCTCGAATGTATCCATTCTAATTCATTCGTTCGATCCATTCTGATTCATTCATACGATCCATTCAAATTCATTCGCATGATCCATTCTAATTCATTCGTATGATCCATTCTAATTCAATCGTATGATCCATTCTAATTTATTCGCACAAATGTATCTATTTTAATTCATTCGTACGATCCATACTAATTTATTCATACGATCCATTCTAATTCATTCATACGATCTATTCTAATTCATTCGCACGATCTATTCTAATTCATTCGTACAATCCATTCTAATTCATTCGCACTATCCATTCTAATTCATTCGTACGATCCATTCTAATTCCTTCGCACGATCCATTCTAATTCATTCGTACGATTCATTCTAATTCATTCGCACGATCCATTCTAATTTATTCAAACGATCCATTCTAATTCATTCGCACGATCCATTCTAATTCATTCGCCCGAATGTATCCATTTTAATTCATTTGCACGATCCATTCTAATTCATTCGTACGATCCATTCTTATTCAATCATACGATTCATTCTAATTCATTCGCACAATCCATTCTAATTCTTTCGTACGATCCATTCTAATTCATTCGTATGAATGTATCCATTCTAATTCATTTGCATGATCCATTCTAATTCATTCCTATGATCCATTCTAATTCATTCGTAGGATCCATTCTAATTTATTCGCTCGAATGTATCCATTCTAATTCATTCGTACGATTCATTCTAATTCGTTCGTACGATCCATTCTAATTCGTTCGTACGATCCATTCTAATTCATTCGTACGATCGTTTCTAATTCATTCGCATGATCCATTCTAATTATTTTATATGATCCATTCTAATTCATTCGCACGAATGTATCCATTCTAGTTCATTCGTACGCTCCATTCTAATTCATTCGTACGCTCCATTCTTATTCATCGCACAAATGTATCCATTCTAATTTATTCGTACGATCCATTCAAATTCAATCGTATGATCCTTTCTAATTCATTCGTACGATACATTTGTGCGAATGAATTAGAATGGATCCATTCAAATTCATTTGTATGGTCCATTCTAATTCATTCGCACGATCTATTCTAATTCATTCATACGATCCATTCTAATTCATTCGTACGATCCATTCTAATTCATTCCTACGATCCATTCTAATTCATTCGCACGAATCTATCCATTCTAATTCATTTGCACGATCCATTCTAATTCATTCATACAATCCATTCTAATTCATTCGCTCGAATGTATCCATTCTAATTCATTCATATGATCCATTCTAATTCATTCGTACGATCCATTCTAATTCATTCCTACGATCCATTCTAATTCATTCGCACGAATGTATCCATTCTAATTCATTTGCACGATCCATTCTAATTCATTCATACAATCCATTCTAATTCATTCGCTCGAATGTATCCATTCTAATTCATTCATACGATCCATTCTAATTCATTCGTACGATCCATTCTAATTCATTCATACGATCTATTCTAATTCATTCGCACAATCTATTCTAATTCATTCGCACAATCCATTCTAATTCATTCGTACAATCCATTCTAATTCATTCGCACTATCCATTCTAATTCATTCATACGATCCATTCTAATTCATTCGCACGATCCATTCTAATTCATTCGTATGATCCATTCTAATTTATTCGTTCAAATATATCCATTCTAATTCATTCGTACGATCCATTCTAATTCATTCGCACGATCCATTCTAATTCATTCGCCCGAATTTATCCATTTTAATTCATTTGCACGATCCATTCTAATTCATTCGTACGATCCATTCTTATTCAATCATATGATTCATTCTAATTCATTCGCACAATCCATTCTAATTCATTCGTACGATCCATTCTAATTCATTCGTATGAATGTATCCATTCTAATTTATTCCTATGATCCATTCTAATTCATTCTCACGAATGTAACCTTTCTAATTCAATTGTATGATCCATTCTAATTCATTCGCACGATCTATTCTAAATCATTCGCACGATCCATTCTAATTCATTCGTCCGATCTAGAATGGATCGTGCGAATGAATTAGAATGGATCGTACGAATGCATTAGAATGGATACATTCTTGCGAATGAATTAGAATGGATCATACGAATGAATTAGAATGGATACAGTTGTGCGAATGAATTTGAATGGATTGCACGAGTTGAATTAGAATGGATCATACGAATGGATTAGAATGGATCGTACGAATGAATTAGAATGGATCATACAAATGAATTTGAAAGGTTACATTCGTGAGAATGAAATAGAATGGATCGTGCGAATGAATTAGAATTGATCATACGAATGGATTAGAATGGATCATAGGAATGAATTAGAATAGATCGTGTGAATGAATTAGAATGGATCATACAAATGAATTAGAAAGGTTACATTCGTGAGAATGAATTAGAATGGATCATACGAATGAATTAGAATGGATCATGCGAATGAATTTGAATGGATCCATTCTAATTCATTCGCTCGAATATATCCTTTCTAATTCATTTGTATGATCCATTCTAATTCATTCGTACGATCCATTCTAATCCATTCGTACGATCCATTCTAATCCATTCGTACGATCCATTGTAATTCATTCGTATGAATGTATCCATTCTAATTTATTCGTACGATCCAGTCTAATTCGTTCGTATGATCCAATCTAATTCATTCGCACAAATGTATCCATTCAAATTTATTCGTACGATCCATTCTAATTAATTCGCACGATCCATTCTAATTCAGTCGTATGAATGTATCCATTTTAATTCATTCGTACGATCCATTCTAATTCATTCGCACGATCCATTCTAATTCATTCGTACGATCCATTCTAATTCATTCGCATGATCCATTCTAATTCGTCTGGTCCATTCTAATTCATTCGTATGATCCATTCTAATCCATTCGCACGATCCATTCTAATTCTTTCATATGATCCATTCTAATTCATTCGCACGAATGTATCCATTCTAGTTCATTCGTACGCTTCATTTCTAATTCATTCGTACGCTCCATTCTAATTCATTCGCACGATCCATTCTAATTCATTCATACGATCCATTCTAATTCATTCGTACGATCTATTCTAATTCATTCGCACGAATGTAACCATTCTAATTCATTCGTACGAATAAATGCATTAGAATGGATCGTACGAACGCATTGTACGAATGAATTAGAATGGATAAATTTGTACGAATGAATTAGAATGGATCGTGCGAATGAATTTGAATGGATACATTCGTGCGAATGAATTAGAATGGATCGGACGAATGAATTAGAATGGATCGTGCGAATGAATTTGAATGGATCATGCGAATGAATTTGAATGGAGCGTACGAATGAATTAGAATGGAGCGTACGATTGAACTAGAATGGATACATTCGTGCGAATGAATTAGAATGGATCATATGAAAGAATTAGAATAGATCGTGCGAATGAATTAGAATGGATCGTACGAATGAATTAGAATGGATCGTACGAATGAATTAAAATGATCGTACGAATGAATTAAAATGGATACATTTGTGAGAATGAATTAGAATATATTAGAATGGATCGTACCAATGGATTAGAATCCATTCTAATTCATTTGTATGATCCAATCTAATTCATCGCACGATCCATTCTAATTCGTTCGCTCGAATGTATCCATTCTAATTCATTCGTACAATCCATTCTAATTCATTCGTACAATCCATTCTAATTCGTTCGCTCGAATGTATCCATTCTAATTCATTCGTACAATCCATTCTAATTCATTCGTACAATCCATTCTAATTCATTCGTACAATCCATTCTAATTCATTCGTACAATCCATTCTAATTCATTCGTACAATCCATTCTAATTCATTCGTACGATCCATTCTAATTCGTTCGCTCGAATGTATCCATTCTAATTCGTTCGCTCGAATGTATCCATTCTAATTCATTCTAATGCATTCGTACGATCCATTCTAATTCATTCGTATGATCCATTCTAATTTATTCGTTCAAATATATCCATTCTAATTCATTCATTTGAATGGAGCGTACGAATGAATTAGAATGGAGCGTACGAATGAACTAGAATGGATATATTCGTGCGAATGAATTGGAATGGATCATATGAATGAATTAGAATGGATCGTGCAAATGGATTAGAATGGATCGTACGAATGAATTAGAATGGATCATGCGAATGAATTAGAATGGATCGTACGAATGCATTAGAATGGATCGTACGAATGAATTAGAATGGATACATTCATACGAATGAATTAGAATGGATCGTATGAATAAATTAGGATGGATCGTACGAATGAATTAGACTGGATCGTAGAAATGAATTAGAATGGATCGTACGAATGAATTAGAATGAATCGTATGAATGAATTAGAATGGATCGTACGATGTACGAATGGATCCTACGAATGAATTACAATGGATCGTGCGAATGAATTAGAATGGATACATTCGTGCGAATGAATTAGAATGGATCGTACGAATGGATTAGAATGGATCGTACGAATGGATTAGAATGGATCATACGAATGAATTAGAATGGATCGTACAAATGAATTAGAAAGGTTACATTTGTGAGAATGAACTAGAATGGATCGTACGAATGAATTAGAATGGATCGTACGAATAAATTAGAATGGATCGTGCGAATGAATTAGAATGGATACATTCATGCAAATGAATTAGAATGGATCATACGAATGAATTAGAATGGATCATACGAATGAATTAGAATCGATCGTACGAATGGATTAGAATGGATCGTACGAATGGATTAGAATGCATTGTACGAATGAATTAGAATAGATACATTTGTACGAATGAATTAGAATGGATCGTACAAATGAATTAGAATGGATATATTTGAAATAATAAATTAGAATGGATCATACGAATGAATTAGAATGGATCGTACGAATGAATTAGAATGGATCGTGTGAATGAATTAGAATCGATCGTACGAATGAATTAGAATGGTTCGTACGAATGAATTAGAATGGATCATACGAATGAATTGGAATGGATCGTACGAATGAATTAGAATGGATTGTACGAATGAATCAGAATGGATACATTCGAGTGAATGAATTAGAATAGATCGTAGGAATGAATTAGAATGGATCATACAAATAAATTAGAATGGATCGTGCGAATGAATTAGAATGGATTGTATGAATGAATTAGAATGGATACATTCATGCGAATGAATTAGATTGGATCGGACAAATGAATTAGAATGGATCGTACGATTCATTCTAATTCATTCGTATGATCCATTCTAATGCATTGGTACGATTCATTCTAATTCATTCGCACGATCCATTCTAATTCATTCGTATGATCCATTCTAATTTATTTGCACGAATATAAGATCCATTCTAATTTATTCGCAAGAATGTATCCATTCTAATTCATTCGTACAATCCATTCTAATTTATTCGTACAAATGTATCCATTCTAATTCATTCGTACGATCCATTCTAATTCATTCATACGATTCATTCTAATTCATTCGTACGATCCATTCTAATTCATTCGCACGAATGTATCCATTCTAATTCATTCGTACAATCCATTCTAATTCTTTCGCACGATCCATTCTAATTCATTCGTACGATCCATTCTAATTCATTCGTACGATCCATTCAAATTCATTCGTACGATGCAATCTAATTCATTCGCACAAATGTATCTATTCTAATTCATTCGTACAATGCGTTCTAATCCATTTGTACGATCCATTCTAATCCATTCGTATGATCCATTCTAATTCATTAACATGAATGTAACCATTCTAATTCATTCATATGATCCATTCTAATTCATTCGTACGATCCATTCTAATTCATTCGCACGATCCATTCTAATTCATTTGTACGAATGTATCCATTCTAATTCATTCGCACGATCCATTCTAATGCATTCGTATGATTCATTCTAATTCATTTGCACGATCCATTCTAATTCATTCGTACGATCCATTCTAATTCATTCGTACGATCCATTCTAATTCATTCGCACGATCCATTCAAATTCATTCGTACGATCCATTCTAATTCATTCATACGATCTATTCTAATTCATTCGCACGAATGTATCCATTCTAATTCATTCGCACAATCCAATCTAATTCAAACGTACGATCCATTCTAATTCATTCATATGATGTATTCTAATTCATTTGTATGATCCATTCTAATTCATTCGTATGATTCATTCTAATTCATTCGTACGATCCATTCTAATTCATTCGCAAAAATGTATCCATTCTAATTCATTCGTACGATCCATTCTAATTCATTCGCACGATCCATTCTAATTCATTTGTACGAATGTATCCATTCCAATTTATTCGCATGATCCATTCTAATTCATTCGTATGATCCATTCTAATTCATTCGTACGATCCATTCTAATTCATTTGCTTGAATGTATCCATTCTAATTCATTCGTACGATCCATTCCAATTCATTCGTTTGATCCATTCTAATTCATTCATGCAATCCATTCTAATTCATTCATACGATCCATTCTAATTCATTCATACGATCCATTCTAATTCATTCTCATGAATGTACGAATGAATTAGAATCGATCGTACGAATGAATTAGAATGGATCGTACGAATGAATTAGATCGTACGAATGAATTAGAATGGATCGTATGAATGAATTAAAATGGATACATTCGAGCGAATGAATTAGAAAGGTTACATTTGTGAGAATGAATTAGAATGGATCGTACGAATGAATTAGAATGGATCATACGAATGGATTAGAATGGATCGTACGAATGGATTAGAATGGATCGTACGAATGAATTAGAATGGATCATACAAATGAATTAGAAAGGTTTTATTCGTGAGAATGAATTAGAATGGATCGTACGAATGAATTAGAATGGATCATGCGAATGAATTTGAATGGATCGTACGAATGAATTAGAATGGATCGTACGAATGAATTAGAATGGATACATTCGTGCGAATGAATTAGAAAAGATCGTGCGAATAAATTAGAATGGATCGATCGTACGAATGAATTAGAATGGATCGTACGAATGGATTAGAATGGATCGTACGAATGGATTAGAATGGATCGTATAAATGAATTAGAAAGGTTACATTTGTGAGAATGAATTAGAATGGATCGTACGAATGAATTAGAATGGATCGTACAAATGAATTAGAATGGATCGTGCGAATGAATTAGAATGAATTGTACGAATACATTATAATGGATACATTCGTGCGAATGAATTAGAATGGATCGTACGAATGAATTAGAATGGATCGTGCGAATGAATTAGAATGGATCGTACGAATGAATTTGAATGGATACATTTGTGCGAATGAATCTGAATGGATTGTATGAATGAATTACAATGGATCGTACGAATGGATTAGAATGGATCGTACGAATAAATTAGAATGGATCAAACAAATTAATTAGAAATGTTACATTCGTGAGAATGAATTAGAATGGATCGTACGAATGAATTAGAATGGATCATGCGAATGAATTTGAATGGATCGTACGAATGACTTAGAATGGATAGATTTGTACGAATGAGTTAGAATGGATCATACGAATGAATTAGAATGGATCGTACGAATGAATTAGAATGGATCGTACGAATGGATTAGAATGGATCGTATGATCCATTCTAATTCATTCGCATGATCCATTCTAATTCATTCGTACGATCCATTCTAATTCATTCACACGAATGTAACCATTCTAATTCATTCTTACGATCCATTCTAATTAATTCCTACGATCTTGTCCGATCCATTCTAATTCATTCGTACGATCCATTCTAATTCATTCCTATGATCCATTCTAATCCATTCGTACGATCCATTCTAATTCATTCGCACGAATGTATCCATTCTAATTCATTTGTAGGATCCATTCTAATTTATTCGTACGATCCATTCTAATTCATTCGAATGATCCATTCTAATTCATTTGTACGATCCATTCTAATTCATTCGCACAAATGTATCCATTCTAATTCATTCGTACGATCCATTCTAATTCATTCGCACGATCCATTCTAATTCATTCATACGATCCATTCTAATTCATTCGCACGATCCATTCTAATTCATTCGTACGATCCATTCTAATTCATACGAATGAATTAGAATGGATACATTCGAGCGAATGAATTAGAATGGATCGTACGAATGAAGTAGAATGAATTACAATGGATCGTACGAATGAATTAGAATGTATCTTACGAATTAATTAGAATGGATCGTACGAATGAATTAGAATGGATACATTTGTGCGAATGAATTAGAATGGATCGTACGAATGAATTAGAATGGATCGTACGAATGAATTAGAATGAATCGTACTAATTCATTAGAATGGATCGTACGAATGAATTAGAATAGCTCATACGAATGAATTAGAATGAATCGTACGAATGAATTAGAATGCATTGTACGAATCCATTCTAATCCATTCGTACGATCCATTCAAATTCATTCGTACGATCTATTCTAATTCATTCGTACAATCTATTCAAATTCATTCGTACGATGCAATCTAATTCATTCGCACAAATGTATCAATTCTAATTCATTCGTACAATGCGTTCTAATCCATTCGTACGATCCATTCTAATCCATTCGTATGATCCATTCTAATTCATTCGTACGATCCATTCTAATTCATTCGTACAATCCATTCAAATTCATTCGTACGATCCATTCTAATTCATTCATATGATCCATTCTAATTCGTTCGTACGATTAATTCTAATTCATTCGTACGATCCATTCTAATGCATTCGTACGATTCATTCTAATTCATTCGCACGATCCATCCATTCTTATTCATTCGTCCGATCCATTCTATTTCATTCGTATGATCCATTCTAATTCATTCGTACGATCCATTCTAATTCATTCGCATGATTCATTCGAATTCGTTCGTACGATCCATTCTAATTCATTCGGACAATCCAATCTAATTCAAACGTACGATCCATTCTAATTCATTCACATGATGTATTCTAATTCATTCGTACGATCCATTCCAATTCATTTGTACGATCCATTTTAATTCATTTGTATGATCCATTCTAATGTATTCGTACGATTCGTTCTAATTCATTCGCACGATCCATTCTAATTCATTCGTACGATCCATTCTAATTCATTTGTACGATCCATTCTAATTCATTCGCACGAATATATCTATTCTAATTCATTCGTACAATCCATTCTAATTCATTCGCACGATCCATTCAAATTCATTCGTATGATCCATTCTAATTCATTCCTACGATCTATTCTAATTCATTCGCTCGAATGTATCCATTCTAATTCATTCGTTCGATCCATTCTAATTCATTCGTACGATCCATTAAAATTCATTCGCATGATCCATTCTAATTCATTCGTACGATCCATTCTAATTCATTCTCACGAATGTAACCTTTCTAATTCATTCGTACGATCCATTCTTATTCATTCGCATGATCCATTCGTACGATCCATTCTAATCCATTCGTACGATCCATTCTAATTCGTTCGTACGATTCATTCTAATTCATTCGCACGAATGTAACCATTATAATTCATTCATATGATCCATTCTAATTCATTCGTACGATCCATTCTAATTCATTCGTATGATCCTTTCTAATCCATTCGTATGATCCATTCTAATTCATTCCTACGATATATTCTAATTCATTCGCTCGAATTTATCCATTCTAATTCATTCGTACAATCCATTCTAATTCATTCGCACGATCCATTCTAATTCATTCCTATGATCCATTCTAATTCATTCCTATGCTCTATTCTAATTCATTCGCTCGAATGTATCCATTCTAATTCATTCGTACGATCCATTCTAATTCATTCTCACGTATGTAACCTTTCTAATTCATTTGTATGTATCCATTCTAATTCATTCGTACGATCCATTCTAATTCATTTGCACGATCCATTCTAATTCATTCGTACGATCCATTCTAATTCCTTCGCACAAATGTATCCATTCTAATGCATTCGTATGATTCATTCTAATTCATTCGCACGATCCATTCTAATTCATTCGTACGATCCATTCTAATTCATTCGTACGATCTATTCTAATTCATTCGCACGAATGTAACTATTCTAATTCATTCGTACAATTCATTCTAATTCATTCGTATGAGCTATTCTAATTCATTCGTACGATCCATTCTAATTCATTCGTACGACCCATTGTAATTCATTCATACAATCCATTCAGATTCATTCACACGAATGTATCCATTCTAATTCATTCGCACAATCCAATCTAATTCAAACGTACGATCCATTCTAATTCATTCGTACGATCCATTCTAATTTGTGAATGAATTAGAATGGATCGTAGAAATGAATTAGAATGGATCGTACGAATGAATTAGAATGGTTACATTCGTGCGAATGAATTAGAATGGATCGTACGAATGGATTAGAATGGATCATACGAATGGATTAGAATGGATCGTATAAATGAATTAGAAAGGTTACATTTGTGAGAATGAATTAGAATGGATCGTACGAATGAATTAGAATGGATCGTACGAATGAATTAGAATGGATCGTGCGAATGAATTAGAATGAATCGTACGAATACATTATAATGGATACATTCGTGCGAATGAATTAGAATGGATCGTACGAATGAATTAGAATGGATCGTGCGAATGAATTAGAATGGATACATTCGAGCGAATGAATTAGAATGGATCGTACGAATGAATTAGAATGGATCGTACGAATAAATTAGAATGGATCGTTCTAATTCATACGAATGAATTAGAATGGATCGTACGAATGAATTAGAATGGATCGTACGAATGAATTAGAATGGATTAGAATGGATAGTGCGAATGAATTAGAATGGATCGTACGAATGAATTAGAATGGATACATTCGTGCGAATGAATTAGAATAGATCGTATGAATGAATTAGATTGGATCGTACGATCTATTCTAATTCATTCGCTCGAATGTATCCATTCTAATTCATTCGCACGAATGTATCCATTCTAATTCATTCCTATGATCCATTCGTACGATCCAATCTAATTCATTCATACGATCTATTCTAATTCATTCGCACGAATGTATCCATTCTAATTCATTCGTACGATCCATTCTAATTCATTCGCACGATCCATTCTAATCCATTCGTACGATTCATTCTAATTCATTCGTACGATCCATTCTAATTCATTCGTACGATCCATTCAAATTCGTTCGTACGATCCATTCTAATTCATTCGCACGATCTATTCTAATTCATTCGTACGATTCATTCTAATCCATTCGTATGATCAATTCTAATTCATTCGCACGATCCATTCTAATTCATTCTCATGAATGTAACCTTTCTAATTCATTTGTATGATCTATTCTAATTGATTCGTACGATCCATTCTAATCCATTCGTACGATCCATTCTAATCCATTCGTATGATCCATTCTAATTCATTCGTACGATCCATTCTAATTCATTCTCACAAATGTAACCTTTCTAATTCATTTATACGATCCATTCTAATCCATTCGTACGATCCATTCTAATCCATTCGTACGATCCATTCTAATTCATTCGCACAAATGTAACCATTCTAATTCATTCGTACGATCCATTCTAATTCATTTCTACGATCCATTCTAATTCATTCACAAATTAGAATGGATCGTACGAATGAATTAGAATGGATCGTACGTTTGAATTAGATTGGATTGTGCGAATGAATTAGAATGGATACATTCGTGCGAATGAATCTAAATGGATTGTATGAATGAATTACAATGGGTCGTACGAATGAATTAGAATGGATCGTACGAATGAATTAGAATAGCTCATACGAATGAATTAGAATGAATCGTACGAATGAATTAGAATGGTTACATTCGTGCGAATGAATTAGAATAGATCGTACGAATGAATTAGAATGGATCGTACGAATGAATTAGAATGGATCGTGCGAATGAATTAGAATGAATCATACGAATGCATTAGAATGGAAACATTTGTGCGAAGGAATTAGAATGGATCGTACGAATGAATTAGAATGGATCGTGCAAATGAATTAGAATGGATCGTACGAATGAATTAGAATGGATACATACAAATGAATTAGAAAGGTTACATTCGTGAGAATGAATTAGAAAGGATCGTACGAATGAATTAGAATGGATCATAGGAATGAATTAGAATGGATCGTGCAAATGAATTAGAATGGATCATAGGAATGAATTAGAATGGATCGTGCAAATGAATTAGAATGGATCGTACGAATGAATTAGAATGGTTACATTCGTGCGAATGAATTAGAATGGATCGTACGTAGGAATGAATTAGAATGGATCGTACGAATGAATATGAATGGATTGTACGAATGGATTAGAATGGATCGTATGAATGGATTAGAATGGATCTTACGAATTAGAATGGATCGTACGAATGAATTAAAATGGATACATTCATACGACTGAATTAGAATGGATCGTGCGAATTAATTAGAATAGATCGTACAAATGAATTTGAATGGAAACATTTGTGCGAATGAATCTGAATGGATTGTATGAATGAATTACAATGGATCGTACGAATGGATTAGAATGGATCGTACGAATGAATTAGAATGGATCAAACAAATTAATTAGAAATGTTACATTCGTGAGAATGAATTAGAATGGATCGTACGAATGAATTAGAATGGATCGTACGAATGAATTAGAATAGATCGTGCGAATGAATTAGAATGGATCATACAAATGAATTAGAAAGGTTATATTCGTGAGAATGAATTAGAATGGATCGTACGAATGAATTAGAATGGATCATGCGAATGAATTTGAATGGATCCATTCTAATTCATTAGCTCGAATGTATCCTTTCTAATTCATTTGTATGATCCATTCTAATTCATTCGTACGATCCATTCTAATCCATTCGTATAATCCATTCTAATCCATTCGTACGATCCATTCTAATTCATTCGTACGATCCATTCTAATTCATTCGTATGAATGTATCCATTCTAATTTATTCGTACGATCCAGCCTAATTCATTCGTACGATCCATTCTAATTCATTCGCACAAATATATCAATTCAAATTCATTCGTACGATCCATTCTAATTAATTCACACGATCCATTCTAATTCAGTCGTATGAATGTATCCATTTTAATTCATTCGTACGATCTATTCTAATTCGTACGATCCATTCTAATTCATTCGTACGATCCATTCTAATTCATTCGTACGATCCATTCTAATTCATTCGTACGATCCATTCTAATTCATTCGTATGATCCATTCTAACTCATTCGTACAAATGTATCCATTCTAAGTCATTCGTACGATCCATTCTAATTCATTCGCACGATCCATTCTAATTCATTCGTACGATCCATTCAAATTCATTCGCAAGATCCATTCTAATTCTTTCGTACGATCCATCCTAATTCATTCTCACGAATGTAACATTTCTAATTAATTTGTTTAATCCATTCTAATTCATTCGTACGAATGATTTAGAATGGATCGTACGAATGAATTAGAATCCATTCGTATGATCAATTCTAATTCATTCGCACGATCTATTGTAATTCATTCTCACGAATGTAACCTTTCTAATTCATTTGTATGATCCATTCTAATTCATTTGTACGAATAAATTAGAATGGATCATACGAATGAATTCTAATTCAGTCGTATGATTGTATCCATTTTAATTCATTCGTACGATCCATTCTAATTCATTCATATGATCTAATTCATTTGTACGATCCATTCTAATGCATTCGTACGATCCATTCTAATTCGTTCATACGATCCATTCTAATTCGTTCGTTCGATCTATTCTTACTCATTCATATGATCCATTCTAATTCATTCGTACGATCCATTCTCATTCATTCGCTCGAATGTATCCATTCTAATTCATTCGCACGATCCATTCTAATTTATTCCCACGAATGTAACCTTTCTAATTCATTCGTACAATCCATTCTAATTCATTCGCACGAATGTAACCATTCTAATTCATTCGTACGATTCATTCTAATTCATTCGTATGAGCTATTCTAATTCATTCGTACGATCCATTCTAATTCATTCGTAAGACCCATTGTAATTCATTCATACAATCCATTCAGATTCATTCGCACGAATGTATCCATTCTAATTCATTCGCATAATCCAATCTAATTCAAACGTACGATCCATTCTAATTTGTGAATGAATTAGAATGGATCATAGAAATGAATTAGAATGGATCGTACGAATGAATTAGAATGGTTACATTCGTGCGAATGAATTAGAATGGATCGTACGAATGGATTAGAATGGATCGTACGAATGGATTAGAATGGATCGTATAAATGAATTAGAAAGGTTACATTTGTGAGAATGAATTAGAATGGATCGTACGAATGAATTAGAATGGATCGTACGAATGAATTAGAATGGATCGTGCGAATGAATTAGAATGAATCGTACGAATACATTATAATGGATACATTCATGCGAATGAATTAGAATGGATCGTACGAATGAATTAGAATGGATCGTGCGAATGAATTAGAATGGATACATTCGAGCGAATGAATTAGAATGGATCGTACGAATGAATTAGAATGGATCGTACGAATAAATTAGAATGGATCGTTCTAATTCATACGAATGAATTAGAATGGATCGTACGAATGAATTAGAATGGATCATACGAATGAATTAGAATGGATCGTACGAATGGATTAGAATGGATCGTGCGAATGAATTAGAATGGATCGTACAACTGAATTAGAATGGATACATTCGTGCGAATGAATTAGAATAGATCGTATGAATGATTTAGATTGGATCATAGGAATGAATTAGAATGGATACATTCGTGCGAATGAATTAGAATGGATACATTCGAGCGAATGAATTAGAATAGATCGTAGGAATGAATTAGAATGGATCATACGAATGAATTAGAATGGATCGTGCGAATGAATTAGAATGGATTGTATGAATGAATTAAAATGGATATATTTGTGCGAATGAATTAGAATGGATCGTGCGAATGAATTAGAATGAATCGTACGAATGAATTAGAATAGATCGTGCGAATAAATTAGAATGGATCATACGAATGAAATAGAATAGATATATTCAAGCGAATGAATTAGAATGGATAGTACGAATGAATTAGAATGGATCGTACGAATGAATTAGAATGGATACATTAGAGCGAATGAATTAGAATGGATCGTGCGATGAATTAGAATGGATCGTGCAAATGCATTAGAATGGATCGTACAAATGGATTAGAATGGATCATACGAATGAATTAGAATGGATCATACAAATGAATTAAAAAGGAATTAGAATGGATCGTACGAATGAATTAGAATGGATCGTGCGAATGAATTAGAATTGATCATACGAATGAATTAGAATAGATTGTACAAATGAATTAGAATGGATACATACATTCATGCGAATGAATTAGAATGGATCGTGCAAATGAATTAGAATGGATATATTTGAACGAATAAATTAGAATGGATCTTTCGAATGAATTAGAATGGATCGTACGAATGGATTAGAACGCATTGTACGAATGAATTAGAAAGGTTACATTTGTGAGAATAAATTAGAATGGATCGTACGAATGAATTAGAATGGATCGTACGAATGGATTAGAATGGA
Organism: Chamaelirium japonicum; assembly: GCA_947650365.1. Lineage (NCBI taxonomy): Eukaryota > Viridiplantae > Streptophyta > Magnoliopsida > Liliales > Melanthiaceae > Chamaelirium > Chamaelirium japonicum. Next base: position 692,814 of record CANTAL010000066.1, on the reverse strand, counting down.
TCGTACGAATGAATTAGAATGGATCGTACGAATGAATTAGAATAGCTCATACGAATGAATTAGAATAAATCATATGAATGAATTAGAATGGTTTACATTCGTGCGAATGAATTAGAATGGATCATACGAATGAATTAGAATGGATCATACGAATGAATTAGAATGGATCGTGCGAATGAATTAGAATGAATCGTATGAATGAATTAGAATGGATCATAGGAATGAATTAGAATGGATCGTGCAAATGAATTAGAATGGATACATTCGTGCGAATGAATTAGAATGGATCATAGGAATGAATTAGAATGGATCGTACGAATGAATTAGAATGGTTACAAACGTGCGAATGAATTAGAATGGATTGTGCGAATGAATTAGAATTGATCGTGCGAATGAATTAGAATTGATCGTACGAATGAATTAGAATGGATAATACAAATGAATTAGAAAGGTTACATTCATGAGAATGAATTAGAATAGATCGTACGAATGAATTAGAATGGATCATGCGAATGAATTTGAATGGCTCGTACGAATGAATTAAAATGGATCGAACGAATGAAATAGAATGGATACATTCGAGCGAATGAATTAGAATAAATCGTAGGAATGAATTAGAATGGATCATACGAATGAATTAGAATGGATCGTGCGAATGAATTAGAATGAACTGTACGAATGAATTAGAATGGATACATTCGTGTGAATGAATTAGAATGGATCGTACGAATGAATTAGAATGGATCATACGAATGAATTAGAGTGAATCGTAGGAATGAATTAGAATGGATCGTACGAATGAATTAGAATGGATACATTTGTACGAATGAATTAGAATGGATCGTACGAATGGATTAGAATGGATCGTACGAATGGATTAGAATGGATCATACGAATGGATTAGAATGGATCGTACGAATGAATTAGAATGGATCATACAAATGAATTTGAAAGGTTACATTCGTGAGAATGAATTAGAATGGATCGTATGAACGAATTAGAATGGATCATATGAATGAATTAGAATGGAAACATTCGTGCTAATGAATTAGAATGGATCGGATGAATGAATTAGAATTGATCGTGCGAATGAATTAGAATGGATCATACGATTGAATTTGAATGGATCGTACAAATAAATTTCTAATTCAGTAGTATGAATGTATCTATTTTAATTCATTCGTACGATCCATTCTAATTCGTACGATCCATTCTAATCCATTCATACGATCCATTCGTACGATCTATTCTAATTCATTCGTACGATCCATTCTAATTCATTCGTACAAATGTATCCATTCTAATTTATTCATACGATCCATTCTAATTCATTCCTACGATCCATTCTAATTCATTCGCACGAATGTATCCATTCTAATTCATTTGCACGATCCATTCTAATTCATTCCTATGATCCATTCTAATTTATTCATACGATCCATTCTAATTCATTCGCTCGATCCATTCCAATTCATTCGTACGATCCATTCTAATTCATTCGTACGATTTATTCTAACTCATTCCTACGATCTAATTCATTCGTATGATCCATTCTAATCCATTTGTATGATCCATTCTAATTCATTCATACGATCCATTTGTATGATCCATTCTAATTCATTTGTACGATCCATTCTAATCCATTCGTATGATCCATTCTAATTCATTTGTACGATCCATTCTAATTCATTCGTACGATCCATTCTAATCCATTCGTACGATCCATTCTAATTCATTCGCATGAATGTAACCATTCCATTTCATTCGTACGATCCATTCTAATTCATTCCTACGAATGAGTTAGAATGGATCATACGAATGAATTAGAATGGATCGTACGAATGAAGTAGAATGGATCGTATTAATAAATTAGAATAGATCGTACGAATGAATTAAAATGGATACATTTGTGCGAATGAATTAGAATGGATCATACGATTGAATTTGAATGGATCGTACGAATAAATTAGAATGGATACATTTGTGCGATGAATAAGAATGCAGCGTACGAATGAATTAGAATGGAGCATACGAATGAACTAGTATGGATACATTCGTGCGAATGAATTAGAATGGATCATATGAAAGAATTAGAATGGATCGTGCAAATGAATTAGAAAGGATCGTACGAATGAATTAGAATGGATATATTCGTGCGAATGAATTAGAATGGATCGTGCGAATGAATTAGACTGGATCGTACGAATAAATTAGAATGGATACATTCATGTAAATGAATTAGAATGGATCGTTCGCATGAATTAGAAAGGATCATACAAATGAATTAGAATGGATCGTACGAATGAATTAGAATGGATCATATGAATGAATTATAATGGTTACATTCGTGCGAATAAATTAGAATGAATAGTACGAATGGATTAGAATGGATCGTACGAATGGATTAGAACGCATTGTACGAATGAATTAGAATAGATACATTTGTGCGAATGAATTAGATTGCATCGTACGAATGAATTTGAATGGATTGTACGAATGAATTAGAATGGACCCTACGAATGAATTAGAATGGATCGTGCGAATAAATTAGAAAGGATCGTACGAATGAATTAGAATGGATCGGGCGAATGAATTAGAATGGATCGTACGAATGAATTAGAATGGATACATTGGTGCGAATGAATTAGAATGGATCGTACGAATGAATTAGAATGGGTACATTCGAGCGAATGAATTAGAATGGATCGTACGAAAGAATTAGAATGGATCATAGGAATGAATTAGAATGGATCGTGCAAATGAATTAGAATGGAACGTACGAACGAATTAGAATGGATCATACGAATGAATTAGAATGGATACATTTGTGCGAATGAATTAGAATGGATCGTACGAATGAATTAGAATGGTTACATTCGTGCGAATGAATTAGAATGGATCGTACGAATGAATTAGAATGGATCGTGCGAATGAATTAGAATTGATCATACGAATGAATTAGAAAGGATCGTATGAATGGATTAGAACGCATTATACGAATGAATTAGAATGGATCGTACGAATGAATTAGAATGGATCGTACAAATGAATTAGAAAGGTTACATTTGTGAGAATGAATTAGAATGGATCGTACGAATGAATTAGAATGGATCGTGCGAATGAATTAGAATGGATTGTACGAATGAATTAGAATGGATCGAACGAATGAATTAGAATGGATACATTTGTGCGAATTAATTAGAATGGATCGTACGAATGAATTAAAATGAATCGTACGAATGCATTAGAATGGATCGTACGAATGAATTAGAATGAATCGTATGATCCATTCCAATTCATTTGTACGATCCATTCTAATTCTTTCATATGATCCATTCTAATTCATTCGCATGAATGTATCCATTCTAATTCATTCGCACGATCCATTATAATTCATTCGTATGATCCATTCTAATTCATTCCTACGATCCATTCTATTTCATTCGTACGAATGTATCCGTTCTAATTTACTCGTACGATCCAGTCTAATTTATTCGTACGATCCATTCTAATTCATTCGCATGAATATATCCATTCTAATCCATTCGTACGATCCATTCTAATTCGTTCATATGATCCATTCTAATTCATTCATACGATCCATTCTAATGCATTCGTAAGATCCATTCTAATTCATTCGTACGATCCATTCTAATTAATTCGCACAAATGTATCATTCTAATTCATTCGTTCGATCCATTCTAATCCATTCGCACGATTCATTCGTTCGATCCATTCTAATTCATTCGCATGAATGTACGAATGAATTAGAATGGATACATTTGTGCGAATGAATTAGAATGGATCGTACAAATGAATTAGAATGGATCATACGAATGAATTAGAATGGATCGTGCGAATGAATTAGAATGGATCGTGCGAATGAATTAGAATGGATACATTCATACAAATGAATTAGAATGGATCGTGCGAATGAATTAGAATGGATCGTACGAATGAATTAGAATGGATCATACGAATGAATTAGAATAGATCGTGCGAATGAATTAGAATGGATCGTACGAATGGATTAGAATGGATCGTACGAATGGATTAGAATGGATCATACAAATGAATTAGAAAGGTTACATTCGTGAGAATGAATTAGAATGGATCGTACGAACAAATTAGAATTGATCCACCGAATGAATTAGAATGGTTACATTTGTGCGAATGAATTAGAATGTATCATGTGAATGAATTAGAATGGATCGTACGAATGAATTAGAATGGTTACATTCGTGCGAATGAATTAGAATGGATCGTACGAATGAATTAGAATGGATCATGCGAATGAATTAGAATTGATCATACGAATGAATTAGAATGGATCGTAGGAATGAATTAGAATGGACTGTATGAATGAATTAGAATGGTTACATTCGTGCGAATGAATTATAATGGATCGTACGAATTGTTTAGAATGGATCGTACGAATGGATTAGAATGGATCGTACAAATGAATTAGAATGGATACGTTCGAGCGAATGAATTAGAAAGGATCATACGAATGAATTAGAATCGATCGTACGAATGGATTAGAATCAATCAAACGAATGGATTAGAATGGATCGTACGAATGGATTAGAATGGATCGTACGAATGAATTAGAATGGATCATACAAATGAATTAGAAAGGTTACATTCGTGAGAATGAATTAGAATGGATCGTGCGAATGAATTAGAATTGATCATACGAATGGATTAGAATGGATCGTACGAATGAATTAGAATAGATCGTGCAAATGAATTAGAATGGATCGTATGAACGAATTAGAATGGATCGTGTGAATGAATTAGATTGCATCGTACGATCCATTCTAATTCATTCGCTCGAATGTATCTATTCTAATTCATTCGTACGATCCATTCTAATTCGTTCGCACGATCCATTCTAATTCGTTCGCATGATCCATTCTAATTCATTCGAATGATCCATTCTAATTCATTCGTATGATCCATTCTAATTCATTCCTACGATCCATTCTAATTCATTTGCATGAATGTATCCATTCTAATTCATTCATACGATCCATTCCAATTCATATGTACGATCCATTCTAATTCATTGGTATGATCCATTCTAATTCATTCCTACGATCTATTCTAATTCATTCACTCGAATGTATCCATTCTAATTCCTTTGTTCGATCCAGTCTAATTCATTCGTACGATCCATTCAAATTCATTCGCATGATCCATTCTAATTCATTCATACAATCCATTCTAATTCAATCGTATGATCCATTCTAATTCATTCGCACGAATGTATCCATTCTAATTCATTCGCACGATCCTTTCTAATTCATTCGCACGAATATATCCATTCTAATTCATTCGCACGATCCATTCTAATTCATTCTCACGATCCATTCTAATTCATTCGTACGATCCATTCTAATTAATTCGTATGATCCATTCTAATTTATTCATTCAAATATATCCATTCTAATTCATTCGTATGATCCATTCTAATTCATTCGCACGAATGTAACCATTCTAATTCATTCGCATGATCCATTCTAATTCATTCACACGATCCATTCTAATTCATTCGTACGATCCATTCTAATTCATTCGTACGATCCATTCAAATTCATTCGCATGATCCATTCTAATTCATTCATACGATCCATTCTAATTCATTCTCATGAATGTAACCTTTCTAATTCATTTGTTTGATCCATTCTAATTGATTCGTACGATCCATTCTAATCCATTCGTATGATCCATTCTAATCCATTCGTACGATCCATTCTAATTCATTCGTACGATCCATTCCAATTCATTCATATGATCCATTCTAATTCATTCATGCAATCCATTCTAATTCATTCATACGAACCATTCTAACTCATTCATACGATCCATTCTAATTCATTCGCATGAATGTACGAATGAATTAGAATGGATACATTTATGCGAATGAATTAGAATGGATCGTACGAATGAATTAGAATGGATCATGCGAATGAATTAGAATGGATACATTCGTACAAATGAATTAGAATGGATCGTGCGAATAAATTAGAATGGATCGTACGAATGAATTAGAATAGATCATGCGAATGAATTAGAATGGATCGTACGAATGGATTAAAATGGATCGTACGAATGGATTAGAATGGATTGTATGAATGGATTAGAATGGATTGTACGAATGGATTAGAATGGATCATACGAATGGATTAGAATGGATCGTACGAATGGATCATGCGAATAAATTAGAATGGATCGTACGAATGAATTAGAATGGATCGTACGAATGAATTAGAATGGATACATTCAAGCAAATGAATTAGAATGGATCGTACGAATGAATTAGAATGGATCGTGCGAATGAATTAGAATGAATCGTACGAATGAATTAGAATGGATACATTTGTACGAATAAAATAGAATGGATTATACGAATGAATTAGAATGAATACATTCTTGCGAATAAATTAGAATGGATCGTATATACGTGCAAATAAATTTGAATGGATCATACGAATAAATTAAAATGGATCGTGCGAATGAATTAGAATGAATCGTACAAATGCATTAGAATGGATCGTACGAATGAATTAGAATGAATCGCACGATCCGTTCTAATTCATTTGTATGATCCATTCTAATTCATTCGCACGATCCATTCTAATTCATTCGTACGATCCATTCTAATTCATTCGTATGATCAATTCTAATTCATTCGTACAATCCATTATAATTCAGTCGTATGAATGTATCATACGAATGAATTAGAATGGATCATGCGAATGTATTAAAATGGATTGTACAAATGAATTGGAAGGGATCGTACGAATTAATTAGAATACATCATGTGAATGAATTAGAATGGATCGTACGTTTGAATTAGATTGGATTGTGCGAATGAATTAGAATGGATACATTCGTGCGAATGAATTAGAATAGATCATATGAATGAATTAGAATGGATCGTACGAATGAATTAGAATGGATACATTTGTGCGAATGAATTAGAATGGATCGTACGAATGAATTAGAATGGATCGTACTAATGAATTAGAATGGATTGTACGAAAGAATGGATCGTACGAATGAATTAGAATGGATCATACGAATGAATTAGAATAGATCGTGCGAATGAATTAGAATGGATCGTACGAAAGAATTAGAATGGATCGTACGAATGAATTAGAATGGATCATACGAATGAATTAGAATCGATCGTGCGAATGAATTAGAATGGATCGTACGAATGAATTAGAATGGATACATTTGTGCGATGAATAAGAATGGAGCGTACGAATGAATTAGAATGGAGCGTACGAATGAACTAGAATGGATACATTTGTGCGAATGAATTAGAATGGATCATATGAAGGAATTAGAATGGATCGTGCGAATGAATTAGAATGGATCGTGCGAATGAATTAGAATGGATCGTACGAACAAATTAGAATGGATCGTACGAAAGAATTAGAATGGATCGTACGAATGAATTAGAATGGATACATTTGTATGATCCATTCTAATTCATTCGTACGATCCATTCTTATTCATTCGTACGATCTATTCAAATTCATTTGCATGATCCATTCTAATTCATTCGTACGATCCATTCTTATTCATTCTCACGAATGTAACCTTTCTAATTCATTTGTATGATCCATTCTAATTCATTCGTACGATCCATTCTAATCCATTCGTATGATCCATTCTAATCCATTCGTACGATCCATTCTAATTCATTCGTACGTTCCATTCTAATTCATTCTCACAAATGTAACCTTTCTAGTTCATTTGTACGATCGTTTCTAATTCATGCGTACGATCCATTCTAATTTATTCGTACGATCCATTCTAATTCATTCGTATGATCCATTCTAATTCATCGCACGAATCCATTCTAATTCATTTGCATGAATGAATTAGAATAGATACATTCGTGCGAATGAAATAGAATGGATTTGTGCGATGAATTAGAATGGATTAGAATGGATACATTCGTGCGAATGAATCAGAATAGATCGTGCGAATGAATTAGAAAGGATCGTACGAATGAATTAGAATGGATATATTTGAACGAATAAATTAGAATGGATCGTACGAATGAATTAGAATTGATACATTTGTGCGAATTAATTAGAATGGATCATACGAATAAATTAGAATGGATCGTGCGAATGAATTAGAATGGATCGTACGAATGAATTAGAATGGATCCACCGAATGAGTTAGAATGGATCATATGAATGAATTAGAATGGATCGTACGAAAGAATTTGAATGGATCGTTCGATTGAATTAGAATGGATAATACGAATGGATTAGAATACGAATGAATTAGAATTGATCATACAAATGAATTAGAAAGGTTACATTCATGAGAATGAATTAGAATGGATCGTACGAATGAATTAGAATGGATCAAGTGAATGAATTAGAATGGATCGTACGAATGAATTAGAATGGATCGTGCGAATGAATTTGAATGGATCGTACGAATGAATTAGAATGGATACATTCGTGCGAATGAATTAGAATGGATCGGACGAATGAATTAGAATGGATCATGCGAATGAATTAGAATGGATCATACGAATGAATTAGAATGGATCGTACGAATGAATTAGAATGGATACATTCGAGTGAATGAATTAGAAGGGATCATACGAATGACTTAGAATGGATCGTGCGAATGAATTAGAATGGATACATTTGTGCGAATGAATTAGATTGCATCGTATGAATGAATTTGAATGGATCATAGGAATAAATTAGAATGGATCGTGCAAATAAATTAGAATGGATCGTATGAATGAATTAGAATGGATCGTACGAATGGATTAGAATAGATCGTACGAATGAATTAGAATTGATCATACGAATGAATTAGAATGGATCAGACGAATGAATTAGAATGGATTGTACGAATGAATTAGAATGGATCATACGAATGAATTAGAATGGATCGTGCGAATGAATTAGAATTGATCATACGAATGAATTAGAATGGATTGGATGAATGAATTAGAATGGATACATTTGTACGAATGAATTAGAATGAATTAGAATAAATTAGAATGGATGATATGAATGAATTAGAATGGATCGTACGAATGAGTTAGAATGGATCGTGCGAATGAATTAGAATGGATCATACGAATAAATTAGAATGGATACATTTGTTAGAATGAATTAGAATGAATCGTACGATCCATTCTAATTCATTCCGCTCGAATGTATCCATTCTAATTCATTCGTTCGATCCATTATAATTCATTCGTGCGATCCATTCTAATTCATTCGTACGATCCATTCTAATTCATTCGCACGATCCATTCTAATTCATTCATACGATCGATCCATTCTAATTTATTCGCACGATCTTTTCTAATTCATTCGCACGAATGTATCCATTCTAATTCATTCGTACGATCCATTGTAATTCATTCATACGATCCATTCAAATTCATTCGTGCAAATGAATTAGAATGGATCGTACGAATGGATCATGCGAATGAATTAGAATGGATCGTACGAATAAATTAGAATGGATCGTACGAATGAATTAGAATGGATACATTCGAGCGAATGGATTAGAATGGATCGTACAAATGAATTAGAATGGATCATAGGAATGAATTAGAATGGATCGTGCAAATGAATTAGAATGGATACATTTGTGCGAATAAATTAGAATGGATCGTAGGAATGAATTAGAATGGATCGTACGATTGAATTAGAATGGTTACATTCGTGCAAATGAATTAGAATGGATCATAGGAATGAATTAGAACGGATCGTGCGAATGAATTAGAATGGATCGTACGAATGAATTAGAATGGATACATTTGTGAGAATGAATTAGAATGGATCGTACGAATGAATTAGAATGGATACATTCGAGCGAATGAATTAGAATGGATCATACGAATGGATTAGAATGGATCGTACGAATGGATTAGAATGGATCGTACGAATGGATTAGAATGGATCATACAAATGAATTAGGAAGGTTACATTCGTGAGAATGAATTAGAATGGATCGTACGAATGAATTAGAATGGATCGTACGATTGAATTAGAATGGATACATTCGTGTGAATGAATTAGAATGGATACATTCATGCAAATGAATTAGAATGGATCGTACGAATGAATTAGAATGGATCATATGAATGAACTAGAATGGATCGTACGAATGAATTAGAATGGATCGTACTAATTCATTCGCACGATCCGTTCTAATTCATTCGTACAATGCAATCTAATTCATACGTACGATCCAATCTAATTCATTCGTTTGACCAATTCTAATTCATTCGTACGATCCATTCTAATTCATTTGCATGAATGTATCCATTCTAATTCATTCGCACGAATGTAACCATTCTAATTCATTCGTACGATCCATTCTAATTCATTCCTACGATCCATTCTAATTCATTCACAAATTAGAATGGATCGTACGAATGACTTAGAATGGATCGTGCGAATGAATTAGAATGGATCGTACGATCTATTCTAATTCATTCGTATGATCAATTCTAATTCATTCGCACGATCCATTCTAATTCATTCGTACGATCCATTCTAATTCATTCGCACGAATGTAACCATTCTAATTCATTCTCATATGAAAGAATTAGAATGGATCGACCGAATGAATTAGAATGGATCGTATATTCGTGCAAATAAATTAGAATGGATCGTACAAATGGATTAGAATGGATCATGCGAATGAATTTGAATGGATCGTACGAATGAATTAGAATGGATCGAACAAATGAATTAGAATGGATCGTGCGAATGAATTAGAAAGGTTACATTCGTGCGAATGAATTAGAATGGATACATTTGTGAGAATGAATTAGAATGAATCGTACGATCCATTCTAATTCATTCCGCTCGAATGTATCCATTCTAATTCATTCGTTCGATCCATTATAATTCATTCGTATGATCCATTCTAACTCATTCGTACAAATGTATCCATTCTAAGTCATTCGTACGATCCATTCTAATTCATTCGCACGATCCACTCTAATTCATTCGTACGATCCATTCAAATTCATTCGCATGATCCATTCTAATTCATTCGTACGATCCGTTCTAATTCATTCTCACGAATGTAACATTTCTAATTAATTTGTTTGATCCATTCTAATTCATTCGTACGATCCATTCTAATCCATTCGTACGATCCATTGTAATTCATTCATACAATCCATTCAGATTCATTCACACAAATGTATCCATTCAAATTCATTCGTACGATCCATTCTAATTAATTCACACGATCCATTCTAATTCAGTTGTATGAATGTATCCATTTTAATTCATTCGTATGATCCATTCTAATTCGTAAGATCCATTCTAATCCATTCATACGATCCATTCTAATCCATTCGTACAATCCATTCATATTCATTCGTACTTTCCATTCTAATTCATTCCTACGTACGATCCATTCTAATTCATTCGCACGAATGTAACCATTCTAATTCATTCGTACGATCCATTCTAATTCATTCCTACGATCCATTCTAATTCATTCACATGAATGGATCGTACGAATGAATTAGAATGGATCATAGGAATGAATTAGAATGGATCGTGCAAATGAATTAGAATGGATACATTCGTGTGAATGAATTAGAATGGATCGTAGGAATGAATTAGAATGGATCGTACGAATGAATTAGAATGGTTACATTCGTGCGAATGAATTAGAATGGATCGTACGAATGAATTAGAATGGATCATGCGAATGAATTTGAATGGATCCATTCTAATTCATTAGCTCGAATGTATCCTTTCTAATTCATTTGTATGATCCATTCTAATTCATTCGTACGATCCATTCTAATCCATTCGTATAATCCATTCTAATCCATTCGTACGATCCATTTTAATTCATTCGTACGATCCATTCTAATTCATTCGTATGAATGTATCCATTCTAATTTATTCGTACGATCCACCCTAATTCATTCGTACGATCCATTCTAATTCATTCACACAAATGTATCCATTCAAATTCATTCGTACGATCCATTCTAATTAATTCGCACGATCCATTCTAATTCAGTCGTATGAATGTATCCATTTTAATTCATTCGTACGATCTATTCTAATTCGTACGATCCATTCTAATTCATTCGTACGATCCATTCTAATTTATTCGTACGATCCATTCTAATTCATTCGTATGATCCATTCTAACTCATTCGTACAAATGTATCCATTCTAAGTCATTCGTACGATCCATTCTAATTCATTCGCACGATCCATTCTAATTCATTCGTACGATCCATTCAAATTCATTCGCATGATCCATTCTAATTCATTCGTACGATCCATTCTAATTCATTCTCACGAATGTAACATTTCTAATTAATTTGTTTGATCCATTCTAATTCATTCGTACGATCCATTCTAATCTATTCATACGATCCATTGTAATTCATTCATACAATCCATTCAGATTCATTCGCACAAATGTATCCATTCAAATTCATTCGTACGATCCATTCTAATTAATTCGCACGATCCATTCTAATTCAGTCGTATGAATGTATCCATTTTAATTCATTCGTACGATCCATTCTAATTCGTAAGATCCATTCTAATCCATTCATACGATCCATTCTAATCCATTCGTACAATCCATTCATATTCATTCGTATGATCCATTCTAATTCATTCCTACGTACGATCCATTCTAATTCATTCGCACGATCCATTCTAATTCATTCACACGAATGTATCCATTCTAATTCATTTGCATGATCCATTCTAATTCATTCCTATGATCCATTCTAATTCATTCGTACGATCCATTCTAATTCATTCTCTTGAATGTATCCATTCTAATTTATTCGTATGATCCATTCTAATTCGTTCGTACGATCCATTCTAATTCGTTCGCACGATCCATTCTAATTCATTTGCACGATCTATTCTAATTCATTCGTACGATCCATTCTAATTCATTCGCTCGAATGTATCCATTCTAATTCATTCGTACGATCCAAATAAATTAGAATGGATCATACGAATGGATTAGAATGGATCGTGCGAATGAATTAGAATGAATCGTACGAATGCAATAGAATAGATCGTACGAATGAATTAGAATGAATCATACGATCCATTCTATTTCATTTGCTCGAATGTATCCATTCTAATTCATTCGTACGATCCATTCTAATTCGTTCATACGATCCATTCTAATTCGTTCGTACGATCCATTCTAATTCTTTCATACGATCCATTCTAATACGTTCGTACGATCCATTCTAATTCATTCGTACGATCCATTCTAATTCATTCGTACGATCCATTCTAATTCATTCGCACGATCCGTTCTAATTCATTCGTACGATCCATTCTAATTCATTTGCACGAATATAACCATTCTAATTCATTCGTACGATCCATTCTAATTCATTCGCTTGATTGTATCCATTCTAATTCATTCGTATGATCAATTCTAATTCATTCATACGATCCATTCTAATTCATTCGTATGATTCATTCTAATTCATTCGCACGATCCATTCTAATTCATTCGTACGATCCACTCTTATTCATTCGTACGATCCATTCTAATTCGTTCATATGATCCATTCTAATTCATTCGTACGATCCATTGTAATTCATTCTAATTTATTCGTACGATCATTCTAATTCATTCCTACGATCCATTCTAATTCATTCACACGAATATATCCATTCTAATTCATTTGCACGATCCATTCTAATTCATTCCTATGATCCATTCAAATTCATTCGTACGATCTATTCTAATTCATTCGCTTGATTGTATCCATTCTAATTCATTCGTATGATCCATTCTAATTCATTCATACGATCCATTCTAATTCATTCGTATGATTCATTCTAATTCATTCGCACGATCCATTCTAATTCATTCGTACGATCCACTCTTATTCATTCATACGATCCATTCTAATTCATTCGTACGATCCATTCTAATTCATTCGCACGATCCATTCTAATTCATTCGTATGATCCATTCTAATTCATTCGCACGAATGTATCCATTATAATGCATTCGTACGATTCATTCTAATTCATTCGCACGATCCATTCTAATTCGTTCGTACGATCCATTCTAATTCGTTCGTACGATCCATTCTAATTCGTTCGTACGATCCATTCTAATTCATTCGCACGATCCATTCTAATTCATTCGCACTATCCATTCAAATTTATTCGTTCAAATATATCCTTTCTAATTCATTCGTACGATCCATTCTAATTTATTCGCACGATCCATTCTAATTCATTCGCTCGAATGTATCCATTCTAATTCATTCGTACAATCCAGTTTAATTCATTCGCACGATCTATTCTAATTCATTCGTACGATCCATTCTAATCCATTCGTCCGATCCATTCTAATTCATTCGCACGAATGTATCCATTCTAATTCATTCGTAGATTCATTTGTGCGAATGAATTAGATTGCATCGTACGAATGAATTTGAATGGATTGTACGAATGAATTAGAATGGATCGTACGAATGAATTAGAATGGATCATACGAATGGATTAGAATGGATTGTACGAATGGATTAGAACGCATTGTACGAATGAATTAGAATTGATACATTTGTGCGAATAAATTAGATTGCATCGTACGAATGAATTTGAATGGATTGTACGAATGAATTAGAATAGATCGTACGAATGAATTTGAATGGATCGTACGAATGGATTAGAATGGATTCGTACAATGCATTCTAATTCATTCGTACGATTCATTCTAATTCATTCGTATGAGCTATTCTAATTCATTCGTACGATCCATTCTAATGAATTAGTACGATTCATTCTAATTCATTCGTACGATCCATTCTAATTCATTCGTATGATCCATTCTAATTCATTCGCACGAATGTATCCATTCTAATGCATTCATACGATCCATTCTAATTCATTCGCACGATCCATTCTAAGGCATTTGTACGATTCATTCGCACGATCCATTCTAATTCATTCGTATGATCCATTCTAATTCAATTCGTGCAATCCATTCAAATTCATTCGCACGATCCATTCTAATTCATTCGCACGAATCATTCGCACGATCCATTCTAATTCATTCGCACGATCCATTCTAATTCATTCGGTGGATCCATTCTAATTCATTCGTACGATCTATTCTAATTCATTCGTATGATCAATTCCAATTCATTCGTACGATCCATTCTAATTCATTCGCACGATCCATTCTAATTCTTTCATATGATCCATTCTAATTCATTCGCACGAATGTATCCATTCTAGTTCATTCGTACGCTCCATTCTAATTCATTCGTACGCTCCATTCAAATTCATTCGCATGATCCATTCTAATTCATTCGCACGATCCATTCTAATTCATTCGTCCGATCCATTCTAATTCATTCGCACGATCCATTCTAATTCATTCGTACAAATGTATCCATTCTAATTCATTCGTACAAATGTATCCATTCTAATTCATTCGTACAATGCATTCGTACGATCCATTCTAATACATTCGTACGATCCATTCTAATTCATTCGCACGAATGTAACCATTCTAATTCATTCATATCATCCATTCTAATTTATTCGTACGATCCATTCTAATTCATTCGTACGATCCATTCTAATTCATTCTCACGAATGTAACCTTTCTAATTCATTTGTATGATCCATTCTACTTCATTCGTACGATCCATT
Organism: Chamaelirium japonicum; assembly: GCA_947650365.1. NCBI lineage: Eukaryota > Viridiplantae > Streptophyta > Magnoliopsida > Liliales > Melanthiaceae > Chamaelirium > Chamaelirium japonicum. Next base: position 677,104 of record CANTAL010000066.1, on the reverse strand, counting down.
CTAATCTATTTGTACGATCCATCCTAATCCATTCGTACGATCCATCCTAATCCATTCGTACGATCCATTCTAACTCATTCGTACGATTCATTCTAATTCATTCGCTCGAATGTATCCATTCTAATCCATTCTAATTCATCGCACGAATCTGTTCTAATTCATTCGCACGAATGTATCCATTCTAATTCATTCGTGCGAATGAATTAGAACGGATTCGTACGATGAATTAGAATGGATCGTATGAATGGATTAGAATGGATCGTACGAATGGATTAGAATGGATCGTACGAATAAATTAGAATGGATCATATGAATATATTAGAATGGATCGTACGAATGAATTAGAATGGATCGTACGAATGAATTAGAATGGATTGTACGAATAAATTAGAATGGATCGTACGAATGAATTAGAATGGATCGTACGAATGAATTAGAATGGATTGTACGAATGAATTAGAATGGATCGTACGAATAAAATAGAATGGATCATATGAATATATTAGAATGGATCGTACGAATGAATTAGAATGGATACATTTATGCGAATGAATTATAATGGATCGTACGAATGAATTAGAATGGATCGTGCGAATGAATTAGAATGGATCGTACGAATAAATTAGAATGGATCGTGCGAATGACTTAGAATGGATCGTACGAATGAATTAGAATGGATCCACCGAATGAGTTAGAATGGATCATACGAATGAATTAGAATGGATCGTACGAATGAATTAAAATGGATACATTCGAGCGAATGAATTAGAATAGATCGTAGGAATGAATTAGAATGGATCATACGAATGAATTAGACTGGATCGTGCGAATGAATTAGAATGAATTGTATGAATGAATTAGAATGGATACATTCGAGCGGATGAATTAGAATAGATCGTCGGAATGAATTAGAATGGATCATACGAATGAATTAGAATGGATCGTGCGAATGAATTAGAATGTATTTCGTACGATCCATTCTAATCCATTCGTACGATCCATTCTAATCCATTCGTACGATCCATTCGTACGATCCATTCTAATTCATTCCTATATATCCATTCTAATTCATTCGTACGATCCATTCTAATTCTTTCATACAATCCATTCTAATTCATTCGCACGATCCATTCTAATTCATTCGTATGATCCATTCTAATTCATTCCTACGATCTATTCTAATTCATTCGCTCGAATGTATCCATTCTAATTCATTCGTATGATCCATTCTAATCCATTCGTACGATCCATTCTAATTCATTCGCACGAATGTAACCATATGGATCGTACGAATAAATTAGAATGGATACATTCGTGCGAATGAATTAGAATGGATCGTACAAATGAATTAGAATGGATCGTATGAATGAATTAGAATGGATCATGCGAATGAATTAGAATGGATTGTACGAATGAATTAGAATGGATACATTTGTGCGAATGAATTAGAATGGATCGTGCGAATGAATTAGAATGGATCGTACGAATGGATTAGAATGGATCGTACGAATGAATTAGAATAGATCGTACGAACGAATTAGAATGGTTACATTCGTGCGAATGAATTAGAATGGATCATACGAATGGATTAGAATGGATCGTACGAATGGATTAGAATGGATCGTAAGAATGAATTAGAATGGATCATACAAATTAATTAGAAAGGTTACATTTGTGAGAATGAATTAGAATGTATCGTACGAATGGATTAGAATGGAACGTACGAATGGATTATAATGAATCATACAACTGAATTAGAAAGGTTACATTCGTGAGAATGAATTAGAATGGATCGTGCGAATGAATTAGAATTGATCATACGAATGAATTAGAATGGATCGTATGAATGAATTAGATTGCATCGTACGATCCATTCTAATTCATTCGCACGATCCATTCTAATTCATTCGTATGATCAATTCTAATACATTCCCATGATCCATTCTAATTCATTTGTACGATCCATTCTAATTCATTCACAAGAATGTAACCATTCTAATTCATTTGTACGATCCATTCTAATTTATTCCTACGATCCATTCTAATTCATTCGCACGAATGTATCCATTCTAATTCATTTGCACGATCCATTCTAATCCATTCGTACGATCCATTCTAATCCCTTCGTATGTTCCCTTCTAATTCATTCCATTCTTATTCATCGCACAAATGTATCCATTCTAATTCATTCGTACGTTCCATTCTAATTCGTTCGTACGATCCATTCTAATCCATTCATACGATCCATTCTAATCCATTCGTACGATCTATTCTAATTCATTCGTACAAATGTATCTATTCTAATTCATTCGTACAATGCGTTCTAATCCATTCGTACGATCCATTCTAATCCATTCGTATGATCCATTCTAATTCATTCGTATGATCCATTCTAATTCATTCGTACGATCCATTCTAATTCATTTGCATGAATGTATCCATTCTAATTTATTCGTACGATCCATTCTAATTCATTCCTACGATCCATTCTAATTCATTCGCATAAATATAACCATTCTAATTCATTCGTACGATCCATTCTAATTCATTCCTACGATCCATTCTAATTCATTCGTACGATCTGCACGAATGGAACCATTCTAATTCATTCGTATGATCCATTCTAATTCATTCCTACGATCCATTCTAATTCATTCGCATGAATGTATCCATTCTAATTCATTTGCACGATCCATTCTAATTCATTCCTATGATCCATTCTAATTCATTCGTACGATCCATTCTAATTCATTCGTACGAATGTATCCATTCTAATCGTACAATCCATTCTAATTCATTCGTACGATCCATTCTAATTCATTCCTATGATCTATTCTCATTTAGTCGTATGAATGTATCCATTTTAATTCATTTGTACGATCCATTCTAATTCATTCGCACAATCTATTTTAATTCATTCGTACGATCCATTCTAATTTATTCATACGATCCATTCTAATTCATTCGCACGATCCATTCTAATTCATTCGTACGATCCATTCTAATTCATTCCTACAATCCATTCTAATTCATTCGTACAAATGTATCCATTCTAATTCATTCGTACGATCCATTCTAATTCATTCGTACGATCTATTCTAATTCATTCGCACGAATGTATCCATTCTAATTCATTCGTACGACTCATTCTAATTCATTCGTATAAGCTATTCTAATTCATTCGTACGATCCATTCTAATTCATTCGTACGATCCATTGTAGTTCATTCATATAATCCATTCAGATTCATTCGCACAAATGTATCTTTTCAAATTCATTCGTACGATCCATTCTAATTAATTCGCACGATCCATTCTAATTCAGTCGTATGTATATATCCATTTTCATTCATTCGTATGATCCATTCTAATCCATTCATACGATCCATTCTAATTCATTCGCACGAATGTAACCATTCTAATTCATTCTTATGATCCATTCTAATTCATTCCTATGATCCATTCTAATTCATTCGTACGATCCATTCTAATTCATTCGCTCGAATGTATCCATTCTAATTCATTCGTACGGTTTATTCTAATTCATTCGTACGATCCATTCTAATTCATTCGCACGATCCATTCTAATTCATTCGTATGATCCATTCTAATTCATTCCTACGATCTATTCTAATTCATTCGCTCGAATGTATCCATTCTAATTCATTCGTTCGATCCATTCTAATTCATTCGTACGATCCATTCAAATTCATTCGCGTGATCCATTCTAATTCATTCGTACGATCCATTCTAATTCATTCTCAAGAATGTAACCTTTCTAATTCATTTGTATGATCCATTCTTATTCATTCATACGATCCATTCTAATCCATTCGTACGATCCATTCTAATTCATTCGTCCGATCCATTCTAATTCATTCGCACGAATGTATCCATTCTAATTCATTCGTACGATCCATTCTAATCCATTCATACGATCCATTCTAATTCATTCGTACAATCCATTCTAATCGTTCATACGATCCATTCTATTTCGTTCGTACGATCCATTCTAATTCATTCGCACGATCCATTCTAATTCATTTGTACGATCCATTTTAATTCATTCGCATGATCCATTCTAATTCATTCGTATGATATATTCGTGCGAATGAATTAGAATGGATCGTACGAATGAATAAGAATGGATCGTACGAATGAATTAGAATAGATCGTGCGAATAAATTAGAATGGATCATACGAATGAATTAGAACAAATATATTCATGCGAATGAATTAGAATGGATCGTACGAATGAATTAGAATAGATCATGCGAATGAATTAGAATGAATCGTACGAATGCATTCTAATTCATTCGTACGATCCATTCTAATTCATTCTCACGAATGTAACCTTTCTAATTAATTTGTATGATCCATTCTAATTCATTCGTACGATCCATTCTAATCCATTCGTATGATCCATTCTAATTCATCGCACGATCCATTCTAATTCATATGCTCGAATGTATCCATTCAAATTCATTCTAATGAATTAGAATGGATCGTGCGAATGGATTAGAATGGATACATTCGTATGAATGAATTGGAACGGATCGTGCGAATGAATTAGAATGGATCGTACGAAAGAATTTGAATGGATCGTACGAATGAATTTGTCGTACGATCCATTCTAATTCATTCGTCCGATCCATTCTAATTCATTCACACGAATGTATCCATTCTAATTCATTCGTACAATCCATTCTAATTCATTCACACGATCCATTCTAATTCATTCGTATGGTCCATTCTAATTCATTCCTACGATCTATTCAAATTCATTCGCTCGAATGTATCATTCTAATTCATTCGTACGATCCATTCTAATGCATTCGTACGATTCATTCTAATTCATTCGCACGATCCATTCTAATTCATTCGTACGATACATTCTAATTCATTCGCACAATCCATTCTAATCCATTCGTACGATCCATTCTAATCCATTCGTAAGCTCGAATGTATCCATTCTAATTCATTCATACGAGCCATTCTAATTCATTCGCACAATCCATTCTAGTTCATTCGTACGATCCATTCTAATTCATTCGCACAATCCATTCTAATTCATTCGTACGATCCATTCTAATTCATTCGTCCGATCCATTCTAATTCATTTGTCTGATCCATTCTAATTCATTCGCACGAATGTATCCATTCTAATTCATTCATACAATCCATTCTAATTCATTCGCACGAATATATCCATTCTAATTCATTCGTACAATCCATTCTAATTCATTCGCACGATCCATTCTAATTCATTCGTATGATCCATTCTAATTCATTCCTACGATCTATTCTAATTCATTCGCTCGAATGTATCCATTCTAATTCATTCGTTCGATCCATTCTAATTCATTCGTACGATCCATTCAAATTCATTCGTACGATCCATTCTAATGGATTGTACGAATGAATTAGAATGGTTACATTCGTGCGAATGAATTAGAATAGATTGTACGAATGAATTAGAATGGATCGTACGAATAAATTAGAATGGATCATGCGAATGAATTAGAATGGATCATACGAATGAATTAGAATGGATCCACCAAATGAGTTAGAATGGATACATTCGTACAAATGAATTATAATGGATCGTACGAATGAATTAGAATGGATCGTACGAATGAATTAGATTGATTCATGCAAATGAATTAGAATGGATCGTGCAAATGAATTAGAATGGATACATTCGTGCGAATGAAATAGAATGGATCGTAGGAATGAATTAGAATGGATCGTACGAATGAATTAGAATGGTTACATTCATGCGAATGAATTAGAATGGATCGTACGAATGAATTAGAATGGATTATGGGAATGAATTTTAATGGATCATACGAATGAATTAGAATGGATCGTACGAATGAATTAGAAGGGATCATACGAATGGATTAGAATGGATCGTATGAATGGATTAGAACGCATTGTGCGAATGAATTAGAATAGATACATTTGTGCGAATGAATTAGATTGCATCGTACGAATGAGTTTGAATGGATTGTACGAATGAATTAGAATGGATCGTACGAATGAATTTGAATGGATCGTACGAATGGATTAGAACGGATTCGTACAATGCATTCTAATTCATTCGTACGATTCATTCTAATTCATTCGTATGAGCTATACTAATTCATTCGTACGATCCATTCTAATGAATTAGTACGATTCATTCTAATTCATTCGTACGATCCATTCAAATTCGTTCATACGAATGAATTAGAATGGATCATAGGAATGAATTAGAATAGATCGTGCAAATGAATTAGAATGGATACATTCGTGCGAATGAATTAGAATGGATCGTAGGAATGAATTAGAATGGATCGTACGAATGAATTAGAATGGTTACATCCGTGCGAATGAATTAGAATGGATCGTACGAATGGATTAGAATGGATCGTACGAATGGATTAGAATGGATCGTACGAATGAATTAGAATGGATCGTACAATTGAATTAGAAAGGTTACATTTGTGAGAATGAATTAGAATGGATCGTACGAATGAATTAGAATGGATCGTACGAATGGATTTGAATGGATCGTACGAATAAATTAGAATGGATTGTGCGAATGAATTAGAATGGATCGTATGAATGAATTATAATGGTTACATTCGTGCGAATGAATTAGAATGGATCGTACGAATGGTTTAGAATGGATCGTACGAATGAATTAGAATGGATCGTACGAATGAATTAGAATGGTTCCATTCGTGCGAATAAATTAGAATGGATCGTACAAATGGATTAGAATGGATCGTACGAATGAATTAGAATGGATCGTACGAATGAATTAGAATGGATCGTACAAATGAATTAGAAAGGTTACATTCGTGAGAATGAATTAGAATGGAATAGAATGGATCGTACAAATGAATTAGAATACGAATGAATTAGAATGGATCGTGCGAATGAATTAGAATGGATCGTACGAATGGATTAGAATGGATCGTACGAATGAATTCCTACGATATTGTCCGATCCATTCTAATGCATTCGTACGATTCATTCTAATTCATTCGCACGATCCATTCTAATTCATTCGTATGTTCATAGGAATGAATTAGAATGGATCTTACGAATGGATCATGCGAATGAATTAGAATGGATACATTCGTGCGAATGAATTAGAATGGATCGTACGATCCATTCTAATTCATTCGTACAATCCATTCAAATTTATTCGTACGATCCATTCTAATTCATTCGTACGATCCATTCTAATTCATTCGTACGAATGTATCCATTCTAATTCATTCATATGAATTAGAATGGATCGCACGAATGAACTAGAATGGATCGTGCGAATGAATTAGAATGGATCATGCGAATAAATTTGAATGGATCGTACAAATGAATTAGAATGGATCGAACGAATGAATTAGAATGGATGCATTCAAGCGAATGAATTAGAATAGATCGTAGGAATTAATTAGAATGGATCATACGAATAAATTAGAATAAATCGTGCGAATGAATTAGAATGGATTGTACGAATGAATTAGAATGGATACATTCGTGCGAATGAATTAGAATGGATCGGACGAATGAATTAGAATGGATCGTACGAATGAATTAGAATTGATCATGCGAATGAATTTGAATGAATCGTACGAATGCATTAGAATGGATACATTCATGCGAATAAATTAGAATGGATCGTACGAATGAATTAGAATGGATCGTGCGAATAAATTAGAATGGATCGTATGAATGATTTAGAATGGATCGTGCGAATGAATTAGAATGGATCGTACGAATGAATTAGAATGGATACATACAAATGAATTAGAAAGGTTACATTCGTGAGAATAAATTAGAATGAATCGTGCGAATGAATTAGAATGGATACATTCGAGCGAATGAACTAGAATGGATCGTACGAATGAATTAGAATGGATCGTATGAATGAGTAAGAATAGATCGAACAAACGAATTAGAATGGATCGTATGAACGAATTAGATTGGATTGTGCGAATGAATTAGAATGGATACATTCGTGCGAATGAATCTGAATGGATTGTATGAATGAATTACAATGGGTCGTACGAATGAATTAGAATGGATCGTACGAATGAATTAGAATAGCTCATTCGAATGAATTAGAATGAATCGTACGAATGAATTAGAATGGTTACATTCGTGCGAATGAATTAGAATGGATTGTACGAATGAATTAGAAAGGTTACATTCGTGAGAATAAATTAGAATGGATCGTGCGAATGAATTAGAATGGATACATTCGAGCGAATGAATTAGAATGGATCGTACGAATGAATTAGAATGGATCGTATGAATGAGTAAGAATAGATCTAACGAACGAATTAGAATGGATCGTATGAACGAATTAGAATGGATCGTACGAATGCATTAGAATGGATCGTACGAATGAATTAGATCGTATGAATGAATTAGAATGGATCGTACGAATGAATTAAAATGGATACAATCATACGACTGAATTAGAATTCATTCGTATGATCCATTCTAATTTATTCGTACAAATGAATTAGAATGGATCATACAAATGAATTAGAAAGGTTACATTCGTGAGAATGAATTACAATAGATCGTGCGAATGAATTAGAATTGATCATACGAATGGATTCTAATTCATTCGTACGATCCATTCTAAATCATTCGCACGATCCATTCTAATTCATTCGTACGATCCATTCTTATTCATTCATACGATCCATTCTAATTCATTCGTACATTGCATTCTAATTAGATAGTATGATCCATTCTAATTCATTCGCATCCATTTTAATTCATTCGTACGATCCATTCTAATTTATTCATACGATACATTCTAATTCATTCGCACGATCCATTCTAATCCATTCGTACGATCCATTCTAATCCATTCGTACGATCCATTCTAATTCATTCGTACGATCCATTCTAATTCATTCGTATGATCCATTCTAACTCATTCGTACGATCCATTCTAATTCATTCTCACAAATGTAACCTTTCTAATTCATTCGTACGATCCATTCTAATTCATTCGTACGATCCAGTCTAATTCGTTCATATGATCCATTCTAATTCGTTCGTACGATCCATTCTAATTCGTTCGCACGATCCATTCTAATTCATTCGCACGATCCATTCTAATTCATTCGCACGATCCATTCTAATTCGTTTGTATGATCCATTCTAATTCGTTCGTACGATCCATTCTAATTCATTCGTACGAACGAATTAGAATGGATCCACCGAATGAGTTAGAATGGATCATACGAATGAATTAGAATGGATCGTACGAATGAATTAGAATGGATCGTACGAATGAATTAGAATGGATTGTACGAATGAATTAGAATGGATCGTACGAACGAATTAGAATGGGTCGTATGAACGAATTAGAATGGATCGTACGAATGAATTAGAATGGATTCATTCGAGCGAATGAATTAGAATGGATCTTACGAATAAATTAGAATGGATCGTACGAATAAATTAGAATTGAAACATTCATGCAAATGAATTAGAATGGATCGTGCGAATGAATTAGAATGGATCGTACGAATGAATTAGAATGGATCATTCGAATGAATTAGAATGGATCGTACGAATGAATTAGAATGGATCCTACAAATGAATTAGAATGGATACATTCGTGCGAATGAATTAGAATGGATCGTACGAATGGATTAGAATGGATCATAGGAATGAATTAGAATGGATTGTACGAATGAATTAGAATGGATCGGACAAGATCGTAGGAATTAATTAGAATGGATCGTACGAATGAATTAGAATGGTTACATTCGTGCGAATGAATTAGAATGGATCGTACGAATGAATTAGAATGGATCATGCGAATGAATTAGATTGGATCATACGATCCATTCTAATCCATTCGTATGATCCATTCTAATTCATTCGTACGATCCATTCTAATTCATTCGTATGATCCATTCTAACTCATTCGTACAAATGTATCCATTCTAAGTCATTCGTACGAACCATTCTAATTCATTTGCACGATCCATTCTAATTCATTCGTACGATCCATTCAAATTCATTCGCATGATCCATTCTAATTCATTCGTACGATCCATTCTAATTCATTCGCACAAATGTATCCATTCTAATTCATTTGCACGATCCATTCTAATTCATTCCTATGATCCATTCTAATTCATTCGTACGATCCATTCTAATTCATTCGCTCGAATGTATCCATTCTAATTCATTCGTACGATCCATTCTAATTCATTCGTACGATCCATTCTAATTCATTCGCATGATCCATTCTAATTCATTCGTATGATACATTCATACGACTGAATCAGAATGGATTGTATTTATAATGGATCGTACGAATGAATTAGAATGGATCGTGCGAATGAATTAGAATGGATCATACAAATGAATTAGAACGGATCGTGCGATTCATTCTAATTCATTCGTATGATCCATTCTAATGCATTTGTACGATTCATTCTAATTCATTCGCACGATCCATTCTAATTTATTCGTATGATCCATTCAAATTTATTTGCACGTATATACGATCCATTCTAATTTATTCGCAAGAATGTATTCATTCTAATTCATTCGTATAATCCATTCTATTTTATTCGTACAAATGTATCCATTCTAATTCATTCGTACGATTCATTCTAATTCATTCGCACGATCCATTCTAATTCATTCGCACGATCCATTCAAATTCATTCGCACGATCCATTCTAATTCATTCGTATGATCCATTCTAATTCATTTGCACGATCCATTCTAATTCATTCGTACCATCCATTGTAATTTATTCGCTCGAATGTATCCATTCTAATTTGTTCATATGATCCATTCTAATTCGTTCATACGATCCATTCTAATTCGTTCGTACGATCCATTCTAATTCATTCGCACGATCCATTCTAATTCATTTGTACGATCTATTTTAATTCATTCGCATGATCCATTATAATTCATTCGTATGATACATTCGTGCGAATGAATTAGAATGGATCGTACGAATGAATTAGAATGGATCGTACGAACGAATTAGAATGGATCGTATGAACGAATTAGAATGGATCGTACGAATGAATTAGAATGGATACATTCGAGCGAATGAATTAGAATGGATCGTACGAATGAATTAGAATGGATCGTACGAATGGATTAGAATGGATCGTACGAATGGATTAGAATGGATCATACGAATGAATTAGAATGGATCATACAAATTAATTAGAAAGGTTACATTCGTGAGAATGAATTAGAATGGATCGTACGAATGAATTAGAATGGATACATTCGAGCGAATGAATTAGAATGGACCGTACGAATGAATTAGAATGGATCATAGGAATGAATTAGAATGGATCGTGCAAATGAATTAGAATGGATACATTCGTGCGAATGAATTAGAATGGATCGTAGGAATGAATTAGAATGGATCATACGAATGTATTAGAACGGATCGTGCGAAGGAATTAGAATGGATCGTACGAATGAATTAGAATGGATCGTACAAATGAATTAGAATGGATACATTCTAGCGAATGAATTAGAATGGATCGTACGAATGAATTAGAATGGATCGAACGAATGAATTAGAATGGATACATTCGAGTGAATGTATTAGAATAGATCGTAGGAATGAATTAGAATGGATCATACGAATGAATTAGAATAGATCGTAGGAATGAATTAGAATGGATCGTGCGAACGAATTAGAATGGATCATATGAACGAATTAGAATGGATCGTACGAATGAATTAGAATGGATACATTCGAGCGAATGAATTAGAATGGATCGTACGAATGAATTAGAATGGATCATAGGAATGAATTAGAATGGATCGTGCAAATGAATTAGAATGGATACCTTTGTGCATATGAATTAGAATGGATCGTACGAATGAATTAGAATGGATCATATTAATGAATTAGAATGGATCATACGAATGAATTAGAATGGATACATTCGTGTGAATGAATTAGAATGGATCGTGCGAATCAATTAGACCGGATCGTGCAAATGAATAAGAATGGATCATACGAATGAATTAGAATGGATCGTACGAATTAATTAGAATGGATACATTCCTGCGAATAAATTAGAATGGATTGTATGAATGAATTAGAGTGGATCATCCGAATGAATTAGAATGGTTACATTCGTGCGAATGAATTAGAATGGATCGTACGAATAGATTAGAATGGATCGTACGAATGAATTAGAATGGATCGTACAAATGAATTAGAAAGGTTACATTTGTGAGAATGAATTAGAATGGATCGTACGATTGGATTAGAATGGATCGTACGAATGCATTAGAATGGATCGTACGAATGGATTAGAATGGATCGTACGAATGGATTAGAATGGATCATACGAATGAATTAGAATGGATCATACAAATGAATTAGAAAGGTTACATTCGTGAGAATGAATTAGAATGGATCGTGCGAATTAATTAGAAAGGATCGTACGAATGAATTTGAATGGATACATTTGTGCGAATAAATCTGAATGGATTGTATGAATGAATTACAATGGATCGTATGAATGAATTAGAATGGATCGTACGAATGAATTAGAATAGCTCATACGAATGAATTAGAATGAATTGTACGAATGAATTAAAATGGTTACATTCGTGCGAATGAATTAGAATAGATCGTACGAATGAATTAGAATGGATCATACGAATGAATTAAAATGGATCGTGCGAATGAATTAGAATGGATCATACGAATGAATTAGAATGGATCGTACGAATGAATTAGAATGGATATATTCGTGCGAATGAATTAGAATGGATCGTGCGAATGAATTAGAATGGATCATAATGGATACATTTGTGAGAATGAATTAGAATGGATCGTACGATCCATTCTAATTCATTCGTACGATCAATTCTAATTCATTCGCTTGATCCATTCTAATTCATTCGTACGATCCATTCTAATTCATTCCCATGAATGTAACCTTTCTAATTCATTTGTATGATCCATTCTAATTCATTCGTACGATCCATTCTAATCCATTCGTATTATCCATTCTAATTCATTCGAACGATCCATTCAAATTCTTTCGTACGATCCATTCTAATTCATTCATATGATCCATTCTAACTCATTCGGTGGATCCATTCTAATTCATTCGTACGATCCATTCTAATTCATTCGCACGATCCATTCTAATTTATTCGTATGATCCATTCTAATTAATTCGCACAATTGTATCAATTCTAATTCATTCGTACGATCCATTCTAATTTATTCGTTCAAATATATCCATTCTAATTCATTCGTACGATCCTTTCTAATTCATTCGCACGATCTATTCTGATTCATTCGCACGAATGTATCCATTCTAATCCATTCTAATTCATCGCACAAATCCGTTCTAATTCATTCGCACGAATGTATCCATTCTAATTCATTTGTGCAAATGAATTAGAACGGATTCGTGCGATGAATTAGAATGGATCGTACGAATGAATTAGAATGGATTGTACGAATAAATTAGAATGGATCGTACGAATGAATTAGAACGGATCGTACAAATGAACTAGAAAGGTTACATTTGTGAGAATGAATTAGAATGGAACGTACGAATGAATTAGAATGGATCGTACGAATGGATTAGAATGGATCATACGAATGGATTAGAATGGATCGTACGAATGAATTTGAATGGATCATACAAATGAATTAGAAAGGTTACATTCGTGAGAATGAATTAGAATGGATCGTACGAATGAATTAGAATGGATCATGCAAATGAATTTGAATAGATCGTACGAATGAATAAGAATGGATCGTACGAATGAATTAGAATGGATCGTACGAATGTATCCATTCTAATTCATTCGTACGATCCATTCTAATTCTTTCGTACGATCCATTCTAATTTGTTCGTACGATCCATTCTAATTCATTCGCACGATCCATTCTAATTCATTCGCACGATCCATTCTAATTCCTTCATATGATCCATTCTAATTCATTCGCACAAATGTATCCATTCTAATTCATTCGTACGCTCCATTCTAATTCATTCGTACGCTCCATTCTTATTCATCGCACAAATGTATCCATTCTAATTCATTCGTACGATCCATTCTTTCGTACAATCCATTCTAATTCATTAGTATGATCCATTCTAATTCATTCGTACGATCCATTCTAATTCATTCGTACAAATGTATCCATTCTAATTAATTCGTACGATCCATTCTAATTCATTCATACGATCTATTCTAATTCATTCGCATGAATGTATCCATTCTAATTCATTCGCACAATCCAATCTAATTCAAACGTACGATCCATTCTAATTCATTCACGTGATGTATTCTAATTAATTCGTACGATCCCTTCCAATTCATTTGTACGATCCATTTTAATTCATTCGCATGATCCATTCTAATTCATTCGTATGATACATTCATACGACTGAATTAGAATGGATTGTACGAATGAATTAGAATTGATCATACGAATGAATTAGAATGGATCGTACGAATGAATTAGAATGGATCGTGCGAATGAATTAGAATGGATCATACAAATGAATTAGAACGGATCGTGCGATTCATTCTAATTCATTCGTACGATCCATTCTAATGCATTTGTACGATTCATTCTAATTCATTCGCACGATCCATTCTAATTTATTCGTATGATCCATTCAAATTTATTTGCACGTATATACGATCCATTCTAATTTATTCGCAAGAATGTATTCATTCTAATTCATTCGTATAATCCATTCTATTTTATTCATACAAATGTATCCATTCTAATTCATTCGTACGATTCATTCTAATTCATTCGCACGATCCATTCTAATTCATTCGTACGATCCATTCTAATTCATTTGCTTGAATGTATCCATTCTAATTCATTCGTACGATCCATTCTAATTCATTCGTACGATCCATTCTAATTAATTCGCATGATCCATTCGTACGATCCATTCTAATCCATTCGTACGATCCATTCTAATCCATTCGTACAATCCATTCTAATCCATTCATACAATCCATTCTAATCCATTGGTACGATCCATTTTAATCCATTCGTACGATCCATTCTAATTCATTCGCATGATCCATTCTAATTCATTCGTACGATCCATTCTAATTTATTCGCACGATCCATTCTAATTCATTTGTACGAATGTATCCATTCTAATTCATTCGCACGATCCATTCTAATTCATTCGTACGATCCATTCTAATTCATTCGTAAGATCCATTCTAATTCATTCGCACAAATGTATCCATTCTAATTCATTCGTACATTCATGCGAATGAATTAGAATGGATCGTATGAATGAGTTAGAATGGTTCGTATGAATGAATTAGAATGGATTGCATGAATGAATTAGAATGGATCATACGAATGAATTGGAATGAATCGTACGAATGAATTAGAATGGATCGTACGAATGGATTAGAATGGATCATACGAATGGATTAGAATGGATCGTACGAATCAATTAGAATGGATCAAACAAATGAATTAGAAAGGTTACATTCGTGAGAATGAATTAGAATGGATCGTATGAATGAATTAGAATGGATCATGCGAATGAATTTGAATGGATCGTACGAATGAATTAGAATGGATCATACGAATGAATTAGAATGGATCGTGTGAATGAATTAGAATGGATCATGCGAATGAATTAGAATGGTTACATTCGTGCGAATGAATTAGAATGGATCATACGAATGAATTAGAATGGATATATTTGAATGAATAAATTAGAATGGATCATACGAATGAATTAGAATGGATCGTACGAATGAATTAGAATGGATCGTGAGAATGAATTAGAATGGATCGTGCGAATGAATTAGAATGGATATATTCGTGCGAATGAATTAGAATGGATCGTGCAAATGAATTAGAATGGATACATTCGTGCGAATGAATTAGAATGGATCATACGATTGAATTAGAATGGATTGTACGAATGAATTAGAATGGATCATGCGAATGAATTTGAATGGATCGTACGAATGAATTAGACTGGATCGAACAAAGGAATTAGAAAGGATACATTCGAGCGAATGAATTAGAATAGATCGTAGGAATGAATTAGAATGGATCATACCAATGAATTAGAATGGATCGTACATATGAATTGGAATGGATCGTATGAATGAATTAGAATGGATACATTCATGCAAATGAATTAGAATGGATCGTAGGAATGAATTAGAATGGATCATACGAATGAATTAGAATGGATCATTCGAATGAATTAGAATGGATCGTGCGAACGAATTAGAATGGATCGTGCGAACGAATTAGAATGGATCGTACGAATGAATTAGAATGGATACATTCGAGCGAATGAATTAGAATGGATCATACGATGCAATCTAATTCATTCACACGATCCATTCTAATTCATTCATACGATCCATTCTAATTCATTTGCACGATCTATTCTAATTCATTCGTACGATCCATTCTAATCCATTCGTATGATCAATTCTAATTCATTCGCACGATCCATTCTAATTCATTCTTACGAATGTTACTTTTCTAATTCATTTGTATGATCCATTCTAATTCATTCGTACGATCCATTCTAATCCATTCGTACGATCCATTGTAATCCATTCGTTCGATTGATTCTAATCCATTTGTACGATCGATTCTAATTCATTCATATGATCCTTTCTAATTCATTCGCTCGAATGTATCCATTCTAATTCATTTGTATGATCCATTCTAATCCATTCGTACGATCCATTCTAAACAATTCGTACGATCCATTATAATTCATTCGCACGAATGTAACCATTCTAATTCATTCATACAATCCATTCTAATTCATTCCTACGATCCATTCTAATTTATTCGTATGATCAATTCTAATTCATTCGCATGATCCATTCTAATTCATTCGTACGATCCATTCTAATTAATTCGCACGAATGTAACCATTCTAATTCATTCGTACGATCCATTCTAATTCATTCACATGATACATTCTAATTCATTCGCACAAATGTAACCATTCTAATTCATTCGGTGGATCAATTCTAATTTATTCGTATGATCCATTCTAATTCATTCTCACGAATGTAACCTTTCTAATTCATTTGTATGATCCATTCTAATCCATTCGTATGATCCATTCTAATCCATTCGTACGATCCATTCTAATTCATTCGCACGATCTATTCTAATTCATTCGTACGATCCATTCTAATTCATTCGTACGATCCATTCTAATTCATTCGCACGATCCATTCTAATTCATTTGTACGAATGTATCCATTCTAATTCATTCGCACGATCCATTCTAATTCATTCGCACGATCCATTCTAATTTATTCGTATGATCCATTCTAATTCATTTGTACGATCCATTCTAATTCATTCGCACAAATGTATCCATTCTAATTCATTCGTACATTCATGCGAATGAATTAGAATGGATCGAACGAATGAATCGTGCGAATGGATTAGAATGGATCAAACGAATGAATTAGAATGATACATTTGTGCGAATTAATTAGAATGGATCGTACGAATGAATTAGAATGGATCTTACGAATGCATTAGAATGGATCGTATGAATGAATTAGAATGGATCATATGAACGAATTAGAATGGATCGTACGAATGGATTAGAATGGATATATTCATGCGAATGAATTAGAATGGATCGTACGAATGAATTAGACTGGATCGTACGAATAAATTAGAACGGATACATTCGTGCGAATGAATTAGAATGGATCGTAGGAATGAATTAGAATGGATCATACGAATGAATTATAATGGATCGTGCGAATGAATTAGAATGGATACATTCGTGCGAATAAATTAGAATGGATCATATGAAAGAATTAGAATGGATCGTACAAATGAATTGGAATGGATCATACGATTCATTCTAATTCATTCGTACGATCCATTCTAATGCATTCGTACGATTCATTTTAATTCATTCGTACGATCCATTCTAATTAATTCGCACAAATGTATCCATTCTAATTCATTCGTACGATCCATTCTAATTCATTAGTACGATTCATTCTAATTCATTCGCACGATCCATTCTAATTCATTCGTATGATTCATTCTAATTCATTCGCACGAATATATCCATTCTAATTCATTCGTACAAACCATTCTAATTCAATCGCACGATCCATTCTAATTCATTCGTATGATCCATTCTAATTCATTCCTACGATCTATTCTAATTCATTCGCTCGAATGTATCCATTCTAATGCATTCGTTCGATCCATTCTAATTCATTCGTACGATCCATTCAAATTCATTCACATGATCCATTCTAATTCATTCATCCAATCCATTCTAATTCATTCGTATGATCAATTCTAATTCATTCGCACGATCCATTCTAATTCATTCGTATGATCCATTCTAATTCATTCGTACAATCCATTCTAATTCATTCGTCTGATCCATTCTAATTCATTCGTATGATCAATTCTAATTCATTCGTATGATCTATTCTAATCCATTCGTATGATCTATTCTAATCCATTCGTACGATCCATTCTAATTCATTCGCACAAATCTAACCATTCTAATTCATTCGTACGATCCATTCTAATTCATTCCTACGATCCATTCTAATTCATTCGCACGATCCATTCTAATTCATTCGTACGATCCATTCTAATTCATTCGCATGAATATATCGTACATTTGAATTAGATTGGATTGTGCGAATGAATTAGAATGGATCGTACGAATGAATTAGAATGGATAGATTCATACGAATGAATTAGAATAGATCGTACGAATGGATTAGAAAGGATACATTCAAGCGAATGAATTACAATGCATCGTACGAATGAATTAGAATGGATCATAGGAATGAATTAGAATGGATCGTGCAAATGAATTAAAATGGATCGTACGAATGAATTAGAATGGATCGTACGAATGAATTAGAATGGATACATTCGAGTGAATGAGTTAGAATGGATCGTAGGAATGAATTAGATTGGATCATACGAATGAATTAGAATGGATCGTGCGAATGAATTTGAATAGATTGCACGAATTGAATTAGAATGGATCATACGAATGAATTAGAATGAATCGTGCGCATGAATTAGAATTGATCATACGAATGAATTAGAATGGATAGTACGAATGAATTAAATGGATCGTGCGAATGAATTAGAATTGATCATACGAAAGAATTAGAATGGATCGTACGAATGAGTTAGAATGGATACATTCGTGCGAATGAATTAGAATGGATCGTACAAATGAATTAGAATGGATCGGACGAATATATTTGAATGGATCGTACGAATGAATTAGAATGGTTACATTCGTACGAATGAATTAGAATGGATCGTACGAAAGAATTAGAATAAATCATACGAATGAATTAGAATGGATCGTGCGAATGAATTTGAATGGATCGTACGAATGAATTAGATTGGATACATTCGTGCGAATGAATTAGAATGGATCGGACGAATGAATTAGAATGGATCGTGCGAATGAATTAGAATAGATCGTGCGAATGAATTAGAATGGATCATACAAATGAATTAGAAAGGTTTCATTGGTGAGAATGAATTAGAATGGATACATTCGTGCGAATGAATTAGAATGGATCGTAGGAATGAATTAGAATGGATCGTACGAATGAATTAGAATGGTTACATTCGTGCGAATAAATTAGAATGGATCGTACGAATGAATTAGAATGGATCGTGCGAAAGAATTAGAATGGATCGTACGAATGAATTAGAATGGAACGTGCGAATGAGTTAGAATAGATCGTCCGAATGAATTAGAATGGATCGTACGAATAAATTAGAATGGATCGTGCGAATGAATTAGAATGGATCGTACAAATGAATTAGAATGGATTGTACGAATGAATTAGAATGGATCGAACGAATGAATTAGAATGGATCGTACGAATGAATTAGAATAGATCATGCGAATGAATTTGAATGTATCGTATGAATAAATTAGAATGGATCATACGAATGAATTAGAATGGATCGAGCGAATGAATTAGAATGAATCGTACGAATGCATTAGAATGGATCGTACGAATGAATTAGAATGGATCGTGCGAATAAATTATACGACTGAATTAGAATGGGTCATACGTATGAATTAGAATGGTTACATTCGTGCGAATGAATTAGAATGGATCGTACGAATGGATTCGTACGATCCATTCTAATTCATTCGTACGATCCATTCTAATTCACTCCTACGATCCATTCTAATTCATTCGCACGAATGTATCCATTCTAATTCATTTGCACAATCCATTCTAATTCATTCCTATGATCCATTCTAATTCATTCGTACGATCCATTCTAATTCATTCGCTCGAATGTAACCATTCTAATTCATACGTATGATCCATTCTAGTCAATTCTAATTCATTCGTACGATCCATTCTAATTCATTCGTACGATCCATCCTAATTAGAATGGTTACGAATTAGAATACATCATGTGAACGAATTGGAATGGATCGTACGTTTGAATTTGATTGGATTGTACGAATGAATTAGAATGGATCGTGCGAATGAATTAGAATGGATCGTGCGAATGAATTAGAATGGATCATGCGAATGAATTAGAATGGATCGTACGAATGAATTAGAATGGATCGTACGAATGAATTAGAATGGATCGTACGAACGAATTAGAATGGATCGTATGAATGTATTAGAATGGATCGTATGAAAGAATTAGAATGGATCGTACGAATGGATTAGAATGGATCGTACGAATGGATCATGCGAATGAATTAGAATGGATCGTAGGAATGAATTAGAATGGATCGTACGAATGAATTAGAATGAATTAGAATGGATCGTACGAATGAATTAGAATGGATACATTTGTACGAATGAATTAGAATGGATCGTACGAATGAATTAGAATGGATCATACAAATGAATTAGAATGGATACATTCGTGCGAATGAATTAGAATGGATCGTAGGAATGAATTAGAATGGATCGTACGAATGGATTAGAATGGTTACATTCTTGCGAATGAATTAGAATGGATTGTACGAATGGACTAGAATGGATCGTACGAATGAATTAGAATGGATACATTCGAGCAAATGAATTAGAATTAATCGTTGGAATGAATTAGAATGGATCATACGGATGAATTAGAATGGATCGTGTGAATGGAATGGATCGTACGAATGAATTAGAATGGATCATACAAATGAATCAGAAATGTTACATTCGTGAGAATGAATTAGAATGGATTGTACGAATGAATTAGAATGGATCATGCGGATGAATTTGAATGGATTGTACGAATGAATTAGAATGAATCGTACGAATGAATTAGAATGGTTACATTCGTGCGAATGAATTAGAATAGATCGTACGAATGAATTAGAATGGATCGTACGAATAAATTAAAATGGATCGTGCGAATGAATTAGAATGGATCATACGAATGAATTAGAATAGATCGTAGGAATGATTTAGAATGGATTGTACAAATGAATTACAAAGGTTACATTTGTGAGAATGAATTAGAATGGATCGTACGAATGAATTAGAATGGATCGTACGAATGAATTAGAATGGATCGTACGAATAGATTAGAATGGATCATATGAATGAATTACAAAGGTTACATTTGTGAGAATGAATTAGAATGGATCGTACGAATGAATTAGAATGGATCGTACGAATGAATTAGAATGGATCTTACGAATGAATTAGAATGGATCGTACGAAAGAATTAGAACGGATCGTGCGAATGAATTAGAATTGATCGTACGAATGAATTAGAATGGATACATTCGTGCGAATGAATTAGAATGGATCGTACGAACGAAATAGAATGGATCGTACGAATGAACTAGAATGGATCGTGCGAATGAATTAGAATGGATACATTCGTACAAATGAATTAGAATGGATCGTGCGAATGAATTAGAATTGATCGTACGAATGAATTAGAATAGATACATTTGTGCGAATGAATTAGAATGGATCGTACGAATGAATTAGAATGAATCATACGAATGAATTAGAATGGAACATACGAATGAATTAGAATACATCATGTGAATGAATTAGAATGGATCGTGCGAATGAATTAGAATGGATCGTACGAATGAATTAGAATGGATCCACCGAATGAGTTAGAATGGATCATACGAATGAATTAGAATGGATCGTACGAATGAATTAGAATGGATACATTCGAGCGAATGAATTAGAATAGATCGTAGGAATGAATTAGAATGGATCGTATGAATGGATTAGAATGGATCATACGAATGAATTAGAATGGATTGTACGAATGAATTAGAATGGATACATTCAAGCGAATGAATTAGAATAGATCGTAGGAATGAATTAGAATGGATCATACGAATGAATTAGAATGGATCGTGCGAATGAATTAGAATGGATTGTACAAATGAATTAGAATGGATACATTCGTGCGAATGAATTATAATGGATCGGACGAATGAATTAGAATGGATTGTGCGAATGAATTAGAATGGATCGTACGAATGGTTTAGAATGTATCGTACGAATGGATTAGAATGGATCGTACGAATGAATTAGAATGGATACATTCGAGCGAATGAATTAGAATGGATCGTACGAATGGATTAGAATGGATCGTACGAATGGATTAGAATGGATCATACAAATGAATTAGGAAGGTTACATTCGTGAGAATGAATTAGAATGGATCGTACGAATGAATTAGAATGGATCGTACGAATGAATTAGAATGGATACATTCGTTTGAATGAATTAGAATGGATACATTCATGCAAATGAATTAGAATGGATCGTACGAATGAATTAGAATGGATCATATGAATGAACTAGAATGGATCGTACGAATGAATTAGAATGGATCGTACTAATTCATTCGCACGATCCGTTCTAATGCATTCGTACGATGCAATCTAATTCATTCGTACGATCCAATCTAATTCATTCGTTTGATCAATTCTAATTCATTCGTACGATCCATTCTAATTCATTTGCATGAATGTATCCATTCTAATTCATTCGCACGAATGTAACCATTCTAATTCATTCGTACGATCCATTCTAATTCATTCCTACGATCCATTCTAATTCATTCGCAAATTAGAATGGATCGTACGAATGACTTAGAATGGATCGTGCGAATGAATTAGAATGGATCGTACGATCCATTCTAATTCATTCGTATGATCAATTCTAATTCATTCGCACTATCCATTCTAATTCATTCGTACGATCCATTCTAATTCATTCGCACGAATGTAACCATTCTAATTCATTCTCATATGAAAGAATTAGAATGGATCGAGCGAATGAATTAGAATGGATCGTATATTCGTGCAAATAAATTAGAATGGATCGTACAAATGGATTAGAATGGATCATGCGAATGAATTTGAATGGATCGTACGAATGAATTAGAATGGATCGAACGAATGAATTAGAATGGATCGTGCGAACGAATTAGAAAGGTTACATTCGTGCGAATGAATTAGAATGGATCATGCAAATGAATTAGAATGGATCATACGAATGAATTAGAATGGATCGTGCGAATGAATTTGAATGGATCGTGCGAATGAATTAGAATGGATCATACAAATGAATTAGAATGGATCAAGCGAATGAATTAGAATGGATCGTACGAATGGATTAGAATGGATCGTACGAATGGATTAGAATGGATCGTATGAATAAATTAGAATGGATCGTACGAATGAATTAAAATGGATCGTGCGAATGAATTAGAATGGATCATGCGAATGAATTAGAATGGATCGTACGAATGAATTAGAATGGATACATTCGAGCGAATGAATTTGAATGGATCGTACGAATGAATTAGAATGGATCAAAGGAATGAATTAGAATGGATCGTACGAATGAATTAGAATGGATCGTACGTTTGAATTAGATTGGATTGTGCGAATGAATTAGAATGGATACATTCTTGCGAATAAATTAGAATGGATCGTATATTCGTGCAAATGGATTAGAATGGATCGTACGAATGGATTAGAATGGATCGTACGAATGGATTAGAATGGATCGTATGAATGAATTAGAATGGATCATACAAATGAATTAGAATAGATCGTACGATCCATTCTAATTCATTCGTCCGATCCATTCAAATTCATTCGCACGAATGTATCCATTCTAATTCATTCGTACAATCCATTCTAATTCATTCGCACGATCCATTCTAATTTATTTGTATGATCCATTCTAATTCATTCCTACGATCTATTCTAATTCATTCGCTCGAATGTATCCATTCTAATTCATTCGTTCGATTGTACGAATGAATTAGAATGGATCGTACGAATGAATTAAAATGGATACATTCGAGCGAATGAATTAGAATAGATACATTCGAGCGAATGAATCAGAATGGATCGTACGAATGAATTAGAATGGATCGTACGAATGGATTCGAATGGATCGTGCGAATGAATTAGAATGGATCGTACAAATGAATTAGAATGGATCGTATGAACGAATTAGAATGGATCGTACAAATGAATTAGAAAGTATACATTCATAAGAATAAATTAGAATGGATCGTACGAATGGTTACATTCGTGCGAATGAATTAGAATGGATCGTACGAATGAATTAGAATGGATCGTGCGAATGAATTAGAATTGATCATACGAATGAATTAGAATGGATCGTACGAATGAATTAGAATGGATACATATATTCATGCGAATGAATTAGAATGGATCGTGCAAATGAATTAGAATGGATACATTCGTGCGAATGAATTAGAATGGATCGTAGGAATGAATTAGAATGGACTGTGCAAATGAATTAGAATGGATACATTTGTGCGAATGAATTAGAATGGATCATAGGAATGAATTAGAATGGATCGTACGAATGAATTAGAATGGTTACATTCGTGCGAATGAATAAGAATGGATCGTACGAATGAATTAGAATGGATCGTGCGATTGAATTAGAATGGATCGTACGAATGAATTAGAATGGATCGTGCGAATGAATTAGAATGGATCGTACGAATGAATTAGAATGGATCCACCGAATGAATTAGAATGGATCGTACGAATGAATTAGAATAGATCCACCGAATGAGTTAGAATGGATTATACGAATGAATTAGAATGGATCGTACGAATGAATTAGAATGGATCATGCGAATGAATTAGAATGAATCGTACGAATGCATTAGAATGGATCGTACGAATGAATTAGAATGAATCATACAAATGAATTAGAATAGATCGTGCGAATAAATTAGAATAGATCATACGAATGAATTACAATAGATATATTCATGCGAATTAATTAGAATGGATCGTACGAATGAATAAGAATGGATCGTGCGAATGAATTAGAATGGGTCGTATGAATAAATAAGAATGGTTCGTACGAATGAATTAAAATAGATACATTTGTGCGAATTAGAATGGATCGTACAAATGGATTATAATTAGATCGTACGAATGAATTAGAATGGATCGTACGAATGAATTAGAATGAATTAGAATGGATCATGCGAATGATCGTACGAATGGATTAGAATGGATCGTTCGAATGAATTAGAATGGATCATACGAATGAATTTGAATGGATCGTACGAATGAATTAGAATGGATTGAACGAATGAATTAGAATGGATACATTCGAGCGAATGAATTAGAATAGATCGTAGGAATGAATTAGAATGGATCGTGCTAATGAATTAGAATGAATTGTACGAATGAATTAGAATGGATCGTACGAATGAATTAGAATGGATACATTTGTGCTAATGAATTAGAATGGATCGTATATTCGTGCAAATGAATTAGAATGGATCGTACAAATGAATCCATTCTAATTGATTTGCATGAATGTATCCATTCTAATTCCTTTACATGAATGTATCCATTCTAATTTATTCGTACGAATGAATTAGAATGGACCGTACGAATGAATTAGAATGGATACATTCGTGTGAATGAATTAGAATAGATCATACAAATGAATTAGAATGGATTGTACGAATGAATTAGTTCGTACGAATGAATTAGAATGGATCGTACGAATGAATTAAAATGGATACATTCGAGCGAATGAATTAGAATGGATATATTTGTGCGAATGAATTAGAATGGATCGTACGAATGAATTACAATGGATCGTACGATGCAATCTTATTCATTCGTACAATGCATTATAATCCATTCGTACGATCTATTATAATTCATTCGTACGATCTATTCTAATTCATTCGCACGAATGTATCCATTCTAATTCATTCGTACATTCTAATTCATTTGCACGATCCATTCTAATTTATTCCTATGATCCATTCTAATTCATTCATACGATCCATTCTAATTCATTCGCTCGAATGTATCCATTCTAATTCATTCGTACGATCCATTCTAATTCGTTCATACGATCCACTCTAATTCGTTCGTACAATCCATTCTAATTTATTCGTACGATCTATTCTAATTCATTTGTACGATCCATTCTAATTCATTCTCACAAATGTAACCTTGCTAATTCATTTGTACGATCCATTCTAATTCATTCGTACGATCCTTTCTAATTCATTCGTACGATCCATTCTAATTCATTCGTACGAATGTATCCATTCTAATGCATTCGTACGATTCATTCTAATTCATTCTCACGAATGTAACCTTTCTAATTCATTTGTATGATCCATTCTAATTCATTCGTACGATCCATTCTAATCCATTCGTACGATCCATTCTAATCCATTCGTACGATCCATTCTAATCCATTCGTATGATCCATTCTAATTCATTCGTACGATCCATTCTAATTCATTCTCACAAATATAACCTTTCTAATTCATTTGTACGATCCATTCTAATTTATTCGTACGATCCATTCTAATCCATTCGTACGATCCATTCTAATCCATTCGTACGATCCATTCTAATTCATTCGTACGATCCATTCTAATTCATTCTCACAAATGTAACCTTTCTAATTCATTTGTACGATCCATTCTAATTCATTCGTACGATCCATTCTAATTCATTCGTACGATCCATTCTAATTCATTCGAACAAATGTATCCATTCTAATTCATTCGTACGATCCATTCTAATTCATTCATACGATCTATTCTAATTCATTCGTACAATCCATTCTAATTCATTCGCACAAATGAATTAATTAGAATGTATCCATTCTAATTCATTCGCACAATCCAATCTAATTCAAACGTACGATCCATTCTAATTCATTCACCAGATGTATTCTAATTCATTCGTACGATCCATTCCAATTCATTTGTACGATCCATTTTAATTCAGTTGAATGATCCATTATAATACATTCGTACGATTCATTCTAATTCGTTCACACGATCAATTCTAATTCATTCGTACGATCCATTCTAATTCATTCGCACGATCCATTCTAATTCATTCGTACGATCCATTCTAATTCATTCTCACAAATGTAACCTTTCTAATTCATTTGTACGATCCATTCTAATTCATTCGTACGATCCATTCTAATCCATTCGTACGATCCATTCTAATTCATTCGTACGATCCATTCTAATTCATTCTCACAAATGTAACCTTTCTAATTCATTTGTACGATCCATTCTAATTCATTTGTACGATCCATTCTAATTCTTTCGTACGATCCATTCTAATTCATTCGTACAAATGTATCGATTCTAATTCATTCGTACGATCCATTCTAATTTATTCATATGATCTATTCTAATTCTTTCGCACGAATGTATCCATTCTAATTCATTCGCACAATCCAATCTAATTCAAACGTACGATCCATTCTAATTCATTCACCAGATGTATTCTAATTCATTCGTACGATCCATTCCAATTCATTTGTACGATCCATTTTAATTCAGTTGTATGATCCATTCTAATGCATTCGTACGATTCATTCTAATTCATTCACACGATCCATTCTAATTCATTCGTACGATCCATTCTAATTCATTCATCCGATCCATTCTAATTCATTCGCACGATCCATTCTAATTCATTCGTACGATCCATTCTAATCCATTCGTACGATCCATTCTAATCCATTCGTACGATCTATTCTAATTCATACTAATTCATTCGTACGATCCATTCTAATTCATTCGCACTATCCATTCTAATTCATTCGTACGATCCATTCTAATTCATTCCTACGATCCATTCTAATTCATTCGCACGAATGTATCCATTCTAATTCATTCGTACGATCCATTCTAATTCATTTGTACGATCCATTCTAATTCATTCGTACGATCCATTCTAATTCATTCGTACGATCTATTTTAATTCATTCGCACAAATGTATCCATTCTAATTCATTCGTATGATCCATTCTAATTCATTCGCACGATCCATTCTAATTCATTCATATGATCCATTCTAATTCATTCCTACGATCTATTCTAATTCGTTCGTACGATTCATTCAAATGGATTAGAATGGATCCTACGAATGGATTAAAATGGATCATAGGAATGAATTAGAATGGATCGTGCAAATGAATTAGAATGGATACATTCATGCGAATGAATTAGAAAGGATCATAGGAATGAATTAGAATGGATCGTACGAATGAATTAGAATGGTTACATTCGTGCGAATGAATTAGAATGGATCGTACGAATGGATTAGAATGGATCGTACGAATGGATTAGAATGGATCGTACGAATGAATTAGAATGGATCGTACAAAGGAATTAGAAAGGTTACATTTGTGAGAATGAATTAGAATGGATCGTACAAATGTATCCATTCTAATTCATTCGTACGATCCATTCTATTCATTCGTACGAATGAATTTGAATGGATCGTACGAATGAATTAGAATGGATCGTGCGAATGAATTAGAATGGATCGTACGAATAAATTAGAATGGATTAGAATGGATCATATGAATGAATTAGAATGGATCGTTCAAATATATCCATTCTAATTCATTCGCACAAATGCATCCATTCTAATTCATTCGTACGATCTATTCTAATTCATTCGTATGATCCATTCTAATTTATTCGCATGATCTATTTTAATTCATTCGTATGATTCATTCTAATTCATTCGCACGATCCATTCTAATTCATTCGTACGATCCATTCTACTTTATTCGCACGATCGATTCTAATTCATTCGTATGATCCATTATTCATTCGTACGATCCATTCTAATTCTTTCGTACGATCCATTATAATTCATTCGCACGATGTATTCTAATTCATTCGTACAATCCATTCTAATTTATTCGTTCGATCCATTCTAATTCATTCGCACTATCCATCCATATTCATTCGTACGATCCACTCTAATTCATTTGTACGATCCATTCTAATTAGATCGTATAATCCATTCTAATTCATTCGCACAAATGTATCCATTTTAATTCATTCGTACGATCCATTCTAATTTATTCATACGATCCATTCTAATTCATTCGCACGATCCATTATAATTCATTCGTACGATCCATTCTAATTCATTCGTATGATCAATTCTAATTCATTCGTACGATCCATTCTAATTCATTCGTATGATCCATTCTAATTCATTCGTCCGATCCATTCTAATTCATTCATACGATCCATTTTAATTCATTTGTATGATCCATTCTAATTCATTCTAATGCATTCGTACGATTCATTCTAATTCATTCGCACGATCCATTCTAATTCATTCATATGATTCATTCTAATTCATTCGCACGAATGTAACCTTTCTAATTCATTTGTGTGTATCAATTCTAATTAATTCGTACGATCCATTCTAATCCATTCGTACGATCCATTCTAATCCATTCGTACGATCCATTCTAATTCATTCGTACGATCCATTCTAATTCATTCGCTCGAATGTATCCATTCTAATTCATTCACACGATCCATTCTAATTTATTTGTACGATCCATTCAAACTCATTCATACAATCCATTCTAATTCATTCGTACGATCCATGCTAATTCATTCGAATGATCCATTCTAATTCATTCGCACGATCCATTCTAATTGATTCTCACAAATGTAACCTTTCTAATTAATTTGTACGATCCATTCTAATTCATTCCTACGATCTATTCTAATACATTCACTCGAATGTATCCATTCTAATTCATTCGTTCGATCCATTCTAATTCATTCGTACGATCCATTCTAATTCATTCGCTAGAATGTATCCATTCTAATTCATTTGTATGATCCATTCTAATTCATTCGTACGATCTATTCTAATTCATTCGCACGATCCGTTCTAATTCATTCGTACGATCCATTCTAATTCATTCCTACGATCCATTCTAATTCATTCGCACGAATGTATCCATTCTAATTCATTTGCACGATCCATTCTAATTCATTCCTATGATCCATTCTAATTCATTCGTACGATCCATTCTAATTCATTCGCTCGAATGTATCCATTCTAATTCATTCGTACGATCCATTCTAATTCATTCTCACGAATGTAACCTTTCTAATTCATTTGTATGATCCATTCTAATTCATTCGTATGATCCATTCTAATCCATTCGTACGATCCATTCTAATCCATTCGTACGATCCATTCTAATTCATTCGTACGATCCATTCTAATTCATTCACTCGAATGTATCCATTCTAATTCATTCGTACGATCCATTCTAATTCGTTTATACGACCCATTCTAATTCGTTCGTACGATCCATTCTAATTCATTCGTACGATCCATTCTAATTCATTCGCATGAATGTATCATACGAATGAATTATAATGGATCATGCGAATGAATTAAAATGGATCGTACAAATGAATTAGAATGGATCGTGCGAATGAATTAGAATGGATCGTACGAACGAATTAGAATGGATCGTATGAACGAATTAGAATGGATCATATGAACAAATTAGAATGGATACATTCGAGTGAATGAATTAGAATGGATCGTACGAATGAATTAGAATGGATCATAGGAATGAATATGAATGGATCGTGCAAATGAATTATAATGGATACATTCGTGCGAATGAATTAGAATGGATCGTAGGAATGAATTAGAATGGATCGTACGAATGGATTAGAATGGATCGTACGAATGAATTAGAATGGATCGTACAAATGAATTAGAAAGGTTACATTTGTGAAAATGAATTAGAATGGATCGTACGAATGAATTAGAATGGATAATACGAATGGATTAGAATGGATCGTACGAATGGATTAGAACGCATTGTACGAATGAATTAGAATGGATCGTACGAATGGATTAGAATGGATTGTACGAATGAATTAGAATGGATCGTACGAATTAATTAGAATGGATACATTCGAGCGAATGAATTAGAATGGATCGTACGAATGAATTAGAATGGATCATAGGAATGAATTAGAATGGATCGTGCAAATAAATTAGAATGGATACATTCGTGTGAATGAATTAGAATGGATCGTAGGAATGAATTAGATTGGATCGTATGAATGAATTAGAATGGTTACATTCGTGTGAATGAATTAGAATTGATCGTAATAATGAATTAGAATGGATCGTACGAATGAATTAGAATCGATCGTACAAATGAATTAGAAAGGTTATATTTGTGAGAATGAATTAGAATGGATCGTACGAATGAATTTGAATGGATCGTACGAATGGATTAGAATGGATCGTACGAATGAATTAGAATAGATCGTACGAATGCATTAGAATGGATACATTCGTGCGAATGAATTAGAATGGATCGTGCGAATGAATTAGAATGGATCGTACGAAAGAACTAGAATGGATCGTGCGAATGAATTAGAATAGATCGTATGAATGAATTAGAATGGATACATTTGTGCGAATGAATTAGAATGGATCGTACGAATGAATTAGAATCGATCGTACAAATGAATTAGAATGGATCGTACGAATGAATTAGAATGGATCGTGCGAATGAATTAGATTGGATCGTACGAATGAATTAGAATGGATACATTTGTGCGAATGAGTTAGAATAGATCATACGAATGAATTAGAATGGATCGTACGAATGATTTAGAATGGATCATACGAATGAATTAGAATGGATCGTGCGAATGAATTAGAATGGATACATTCGAGCGAATGAATTAGAATAGATCATAGGAATGAATTAGAATGGATCATACGAATGAATTAGAATGGATCGTGCGAATGAATTAGAATGGATTGTATGAATGAATTAGAATGGATACATTCGTGCGAATGAATTAGAATGGATCAGATGAACGAATTAGAATGGATCGTACGAATGAATTAGAATGGATCATACGAATGAATTAGAATGGATCGTGCGAATGAATTAGAATGGATTGTACGAATGAATTAGAATGGATACATTTGAGCGAATGAATTAGAATAGATCATAGGAATGAATTAGAATGGATCATACGAATGAATTAGAATGGATCGTGCGAATGAATTAGAATGGATTGTACGAATGAATTAGAATGGATACATTCGTGCGAATGAATTAGAATGGATCAGATGAATAATTAGAATGGATCGTACGATTCATTCTAATTCATTCGTACGATCCATTCTAATGCATTCGTACGATTTATTCTAATTCATTCGCACGATCCATTCTAATTGATTCATACGATCCATTCTTATTCATTCATACGATCCATTCTAATTCATTCGTATAATCCATTCTAATTCATTCGTACGATCCATTCTAATTCATTCGTATGATCCATTCTAACTCATTCGGTGGATCCATTCTAATTCATTCGTACAATCCATTCTAATTCATTCGCACGATCCATTCTAATTCATTCGTACGATCTATTCTAATTCATTCGCACAAATGTAACCATTCTAATTCATTCGTACGATTCATTCTAATTCATTCGTATAAGCTATTCTTATTCATTCGTACGATCCATTCTAATTCATTCGTACGATCCATTGTAATTCATTCATACAATCCATTCAGATTCATTCGCACAAATGTATCCATTCAAATTCATTCGTACGATCCCTTTTAATTAATCCGCACGATCCATTCTAATTCAGTCGTATGAATGTATCCATTTTAATTCATTCGTACGATCCATTCTAATTCATTCGTATGATCTAATTCATTCGTACGATCCATTCTAATTCATTCGTACGATCGATTCTAATTCATTCGCACGATCTATTCTAATTCATTCGTACGATCCGTTCTAATTCATTCGATGATACAATCTAATTTATTCGTTCAAATATATCCATTCTAATTCATTCGTACGATCCATTCTAATTCATTCGCACGATCCATTCAAATTCATTCGCACGAATGTATCCATTCTAATTCATTTGCACGATCCATTCTAATTCATTCCTATGATCCATTCTAAATCATTCGTACGATCCATTCTAATTCATTCGTATGATCCATTCTAATTCATTCGTACGATCCATTCTAATTCATTCGTATGAAACATTCTAATTCATTCTTACGATTTATTCTAATTCATTCGTACGATCCATTCTAATTCATTCATACGATCCATTCTAATTCATTTGCACGAATGTATCCATTCTAATTCATTCGTACAATCTATTCTAATTCATTCGCATGATCCATTCTAATTCATTCGTATGATCCATTCTAATTCATTCGTACGATCTATTCTAATTCATTCACACAATCCATTCTAATTCATGCACCCGAATGTATCCATTCTAATTCATTCGCACGATCCATTCTAATTCATTCGTGCGATGAATAAGAATGGATCGTGCAAATGAATTAGAATGGATCATAGGAATGAATTAGAATGGATCGTGCAAATGAATTAGAATGGATACATTCGTTCGAATGAATTAGAATGGATCGTAGGAATGAATTAGAATGGATCGTACGAATGAATTCGAATGGTTACATTCTAATTCATTCGTACGCTCCATTCTTATTCATCGCACAAATGTATCCATTCTAATTCATTTGTATGATCCATTCTAATTCATTCGTACGATCCATTCTAATTCATTCCTATGATCCATTCTAATTCATTCGTACGATCCATTCCAATTCATTCGCTTGAATGTAACCATTCTAATTCGTTCATACGATCCATTCTAATTCGTTCGCACGATCCATTCTAATTCATTCGTACGATCTATTGTAATTCATTGGCATGATCCATTCTAATTCATTCGTACGATCCATTCTAATTTATTCGTACAATCCATTAAAATTCATTCGTACGATGCAATCTAATTCATTCGCACAAATGTATCTATTCTGATTTGTTCATACAATGTGTTCTAATCCATTCGTACGATCCATTCGTACAATCCATTCTAATCCATTCGCTCGATTGTATCCATTCTAATTCATTCGTACGAACCATTCTAATCCATTCGTACGATCCATTCTAAACCATTCGTACGATCCATTCTAATTCATTCGCACGAATGTAACCATTCTAATTCATTCATACGATCCAATCTAATTCATTCGCACAATCCATTCTAATTCATTCGTACGATCCATTCTAATCCATTCGTACGATCCATTCTAATTCATTCGTACGATCCATTCTAATTAATTCTCACAAATGTAACCTTTCTAATTCATTTGTACGATCCATTCTAATTCATTCGTACGATCCATTCTAATCCATTCGTACAATCCATTCTAATCCATTCGTACGATCCATTCTCATTCATTCGCACAAATGTAACCATTCTAATTCATTCGTACGATCCATTCTAATTCATTCCTTCGATCCATTCTAATTCATTCGCACGAATGTATCCATTCTAATTCATTTGCACGATCCATTCTAATTCATTCCTATGATCCATTCTAATTCATTCGTATGATCCATTCTAATTCATTCGCTCGAATGTATCCATTCTAATTCATTCGTACGATCCATTCTAATTTATTCGCTCGAATGTAACCATTCTAATTCATTCATACGATCCATTCTAATTCGTTCATACGATCCATTCTAATTCGTTCGTATGATCCATTCTAATTCGTTCATACGATCCATTCTAATTCATTCGTACGATCCATTCTAATTCATTCGCACGATCCATTCTAATTCATTCGCACAAATGTATCCATTCTAATTCATTCGTACGATCTATTCTAATTCATTCGTACGATCCATTCTAATTCATTCGCACAAATGTAACCTTTCTAATTCATTTGTATGATCCATTCTAATTCATTCGTACGATCCATTCTAATCCATTCGTACGATCCATTCTAATCCATTCGTATGATCCATTCTAATCCATTCGTACGATCCATTCTAATTCATTCGTACGATTCATTCTAATTCATTCGCACGATCCATTCTAATTCATTCGTACGATCCATTCTAATTCATTCGCACGATCCATTCTAATTCATTCGTACGATCCATTCTAATTCATTCGCACAAATGTAACCATTCTAATTCATTCGTACGATCCATTCTAATTCATTCCTACGATCCATTCTAATTCATTCGCACGAATGTATCCATTCTAATTCATTCGCACGATCCATTCTAATTCATTCGTACGATCCATTCTAATTCATTCGGTGGATCCATTCTAATTCATTCGTACGATCCATTCTAATTCATTCGCACGATCCATTCTAATTTATTCGTACGATCCATTCTAATTCATTCGTACGATCTATTCTAATTCATTCGCATGATCCATTCTAATACATTCGTACGATCCATTCTTATTCATTCATACGATCCATTCTAATTCATTCGCACGATCCATTCTAATTCATTCGCACAATCCATTCTAATTCATTCGTACGATCCATTCTAATTCATTAGTACGAATGAATTAGAATGGATCGTACGAATGAATCAGAATGGATCGTACGAACGAATTAGAATGGATCATATGAATGAATTAGAATGGATCGTACGAATGAATTAGAATGGATACATTCGTGCGAATGAATTAGAATGGATCGTATGAATGAATTAGACTGGATCATACGAATAAATTATAATGGATACATTCATGCGAATGAATTAGAATGGATTGTGCAAATGAATTAGAACGGATTGTGCGAATGAATTGGAATGGATCGTGCGAATGAATTAGAATGGATCGTACGAATGAATTAGAATGGATCATAGGAATGAATTAGAATGGATCGTGCAAATGAATTAGAATGGATCGTATGAATGAATTAGAATGGATCGTACGATCCATTCTAAAACATTCTCACAAATGATTCCATTCTAATTCATTCGCACGATCCATTCTAATTCATTCGCACGAATATATCGATTCTAATTCATTCGTACGATCCATTCTAATTCATTCGTACGATCCATTCTAATTCGTTCGTACGATCCATTCTAATTCATTCGTATGAATGGATCGGACGAATGAATTAGAATGGATCGTACGATTCATTCTAATTCATTCGTACGATCCATTCTAATGCATTCGTACGATTCATTGTAATTCATTCGCACGATCCATTCTAATTCATTCGTGCGAATGAATTAGAATAGATCGTAGGAATGAATTATAATGGATAATACGAATGAATTAGAATGGATCGTACGAACGAATTAGAATGGATCGTACGAACGAATTAGAATGGATCATACGAATGAATTAGAATGGATCGTATGAATGAATTAGAATGGATACATTCGTGCGAATGAATTAGAATGGATCGTACGAATGAATTAGACTGGATCGTAAGAATAAATTAGAATGGATACATTCTACGAATGAATTAGAATGGATCGTACGAATGGATTAGAATGGATCGTACGAATGGATTAGAATGGATCGTATGAATGAATTAGAATGGATCATACAAATGAATTAGAAAGGTTACATTCGTGAGAATGAATTAGAATGGATCGTACGAATGAATTAGAATGGATCATGCGAATGAATTTGAATGGATTGTACGAATGAATTAGAATGGATCGAACGAATGAATTAGAATGGATACATTCATGCAAATGAATTAGAATGGATCGTACGAATGAATTAGAATGGATCATACGAATAAATTAGAATGGATCGTACGAATGGATTAGAATCGAAAGTACGAATGGATTAGAACGCATTGTACGAATGAATTAGAATAGATACATTTGTTCGAATGAATTAGAATGGATCGTACGAATGGATTAAAATGGATCGTGCAAATAAATTAGAATGGATACATTCGTGTGAATGAATTAGAATGGATCGTAGGAATGAATTAGAATGGATCATACGAATGAATTAGAATAGATCATGCAAATGAATTTGAATGGATCGTACGAATGAATTAGAATGGATCGAACGAATGAATTAGAATGGATCGTGCGTATGAATTAGAATGGATACATTCGTGCGAATAAATTAGAATGGATCGTACAAATGAATTAGAATGGATCATACGAATGAATTAGAATGGATCGTAGGAATGAATTAGAATGGATCGTACGAATGAATTAGAATGGTTACATTCGTGCGAATGAATTAGAATGGATCGTACGAATGGATTAGAATGGATCGTACGAAAGGATTAGAATGGATCGTACGAATGAATTAGAATGGATCGTACAAATGAATTAGAAAGGTTACATTTGTGAGAATGAATTAGAATGGATCGTACGAATGAATTAGAATGGATCGTACGAATGAATTAGAATGGATCATACAAATGAATTAGCAAGGTTATATTTGTGAGAATGAATTAGAATGGATCGTACGAATGAATTAGAATGGATCGTACGAATGGATTAGAATGGATCGTACGAATGAATTAGACTGGATCGTACGAATGCATTAGAATGGATACATTCGTGCGAATGAATTAGAATGGATCGTATGAATGTATTAGAATGGATCTTGCGAATGAATTAGAATGGATCGTACGAATGAAATAGAATGGATCGTGCGAATGAATTAGAATGGATCGTACGAATGAATTAGAATGGATACATTTGTGCGAATGAATTAGAATGGATCGTACGAATGAATTAGAATGGATCGTACGAATGAATTAGAATGGATCGTACAAATGAATTAGAATGGATACATTTGTGCGATGAATAAGAATGGAGCGTACGAATGAATTAGAATGGAGCGTACGAATGAACTAAAATGGATACATTCGTGCGAATGAATTAGAATGGATCATATGAAAGAATTAGAATGGATCGTGCGAATGAATTAGAAAGGATCGTACGAATGAATTAGAATGGATATATTCGTGCGAATGAATTAGAATGGATCGTACGAATGAATTAGACTGGATCGTACGACTAAATTAGAATGGATACATTCATGCAAATGAATTAGAATGGATCATACGAATGACTTAGAATGGATCGTACGAATGAAATAGAATGGATCGTACGAATGAATTAGAATGGATCATATGAACGAATTAGAATGGTTACATTCGTGCGAATGAATTAGAATGGATCGTACGAATGGATTAGAATGGATCATACGAATGGATTAGAATGGATCGTATGAATGAATTAGAATGGATACATTCGTGCGAATGAATTAGAATGGATCGTACGAATGAAATAGAATAGATCGTGCGAATGAATTAAAATTGATCATACGACTGAATTAGAATGGATCGTACGAATGAATTAAAATGGATACATTCGTGCGAATGAATTAGAATGGATCGTACGAATGAATTAGAATGGATCGTGCAAATGAATTAGAATGGATCGTACGATGCAATCTAATTCATTCGTACATTCGTACGATCCATTCTAATTCATTCGTACGATCCATTCTAATTCATTCGCACAAATGTATCCATTCTAATTTATTCGCACGATCCATTCTAATTCATTCGCAAGATCCATTCTAATTCATTCGTACGATCCAATTCATTCGCACGATCCATTCTAATTCATTCGTACGATCCATTCTAATCCATTCGTACGAATGTAACCATTCTAATTCATTCGTACGATCAGAATGGATCGTACGAATGAATTAGAATGGATTGTACGAATGAATTAGAATGGATCATACGAATGAATTAGAATGGATCGTGCGAATGAATTAGAATGGTTACATTCGTGCGAATGAATTAGAATGGATCGTACGAATGAATAAGAATGGATCGTGCGAATGAATTAGAATTGATCTTATGAATGAATTAGAATGGTTACATTCGTGCGAATGAATTAGAATTGATCGTACGTAGGAATGAATTAGAATGGATCGTACGAATGAATTAGAATGGATCGTACGAATGAATTAGAATGTATCGTATGAATAAATTAGAATGGATCGTACGAATGAATTAAAATGGATGCGAATGAATTAGAATGGATCATACTATCTAATTAGAATGGATCGTACGAATGAATTAGAATGGATCGTATGAATGAATAAGAATGGATCGTACGAATGAATTAGAATGGATCGTGCGAATGAATTAGAATGAATCGTACGAATGCATTAGAATGGATCGTACGAATGAATTAGAATGAATCACACGATCTATTCTAATTCATTCACACAATCCATTCTAATTCATTCGTATGATCCATTCTAATTTATTCATTCAAATATATCCATTCTAATTCATGCGTACGATCCATTCTAATTCATTCGTACGATCTATTCTAATTCATTCGTACAAATGTATCCCTTCTAATTCATTCCTATGATCCATTCTAATTCATTCGTATGATCCATTCTAATTCATTCGCACGAATGTAACCATTCTAATTCATTCGTACGATCCATTCTAATTCATTCCTACGATCCATTCTAATTTATTCGCACGAATGTATCCATTCTAATTCATTTGCACGATCCATTCTAATTCATTCCTATGATCCATTCTAATTCATTTGTACGATCCATTTTAATTCATTCGCTCGAATGTATCCATTCTAATTCGTTCATACGATCCATTCTAATTCGTTCGTACGATCCATTCTAATTCATTCGCACGATCTATTCTAACTCATTTGTACGGTCCATTCTAATCCATTCGTATGATCAATTCTAATTCATTCGCACGATCTATTGTAATTCATTCTCACGAATGTAACCTTTCTAATTCATTTGTATGATCCATTCTAATTCATTTGTACGAATGAATTAGAATGGATCATACGAATGAATTCTAATTCAGTCGTATGATTGTATCCATTTTAATTCATTCGTACGATCCATTCTAATTCATTCATACGATCTAATTCATTCGTACGATCCATTCTAATTCATTCGTACGATCCATTCTAATTTATTCGCACGAATGAATTAGAATGGATCGTGCGAATGAATTTGAATGGATTGCACGAATTGAATTAGAATGGATCATACGAATGAATTAGAATGGATCGTGCGAATGAATTAGAATTGATCATACGAATGAATTAGAATGGATCGTACGAATGAATTAGAATGGATCGTGCGAATGAATTAGAATGGATCGTATGAATAAATTAGAATGGATCGTACGAATGAATTAAAATGGATATATTTGTGCGAATGAATAAGAATGGATCATATGATCTAATTAGAATGGATCGTACGAATGAATTAGAATGGATCGTACGAATGAATTAGAATTGATCGTACGAATAAATTAGAATGGATTGTACGAATGAATTAGAATAGATCGTGCGAATGAATTAGAATGGATCGTACGAAAGAATTAGAATGGATCGTACGAATGAATTAGAATGGATCATACGAATGAATTAGAATGGATCGTGCGAATGAATTAGAATGGATCGTGCGAATGAATTAGAATAGATCGTGCGAATAAATTAGAATGGATCATACGAATGAATTAGAATAGATATATTCATGTGAATGAATTAGAATGGATCGTACGAATGAATTAGAATGGATCGTGCGAATGAATTAGAATGGATCGTATGAATAAATTAGAATGGATCGTACGAATGAATTAAAATGGATACATTTGTGCGAATTAGAATGGATCGTACGAATGGATTAGAATTAGATCGTACGAATGAATTAGACTGGATCATACGAATGAATTAGAATGAATCGTGCGAATGGACCGTACGAACGAATTAGAATGGATCGTACGAACGGATTAGAATGGATCATATGAACGAATTAGAATGGATCGTACGAATGAATTAGAATGGATACATTCGTGCGAATGAATTAGAATGGATCGTAGGAATGAATTAGAATGGATCGTACGAATGAATTAGAATGGTTATATTCGTGCGAATGAATTAGAATGGATAGTACGAATGGATTAGAATGGATCGTATGAAAGGATTAGAATGGATCGTACGAATGAATTAGAATGGATCGTACAAATGAATTAGAAAGGTTACATTTATGAGAAAGAATTACAATAGATCGTGCGGATGAATTAGAATTGATCATACGAATGGATTAGAATGGACCGTACGAATGAGTTAGAATAGATCGTGCGAATGAATTAGAATGGATCGTACGAATGAATTAGAATGGATCGTAAGAATGAAATAGAATGGATACATTCGAGCGAATGAATTAGAATGGATCGTACGAATGAATTAGAATGGATCTTAGGAATGAATTAGAATGGATCGTATGAATGAATTAGAATGGATCATGCGAATGAATTAGAATCGATCGTACGAATGAATTAGAATGGATCATGCGAATGAATTAGAATGGATCGTACGAATGAATTAGAATGGATCGTACGAATGGATTAGAATGGATAGTACGAATGGATTAGAATGGATAGTACGAATGGATTGTACGAATGAATTAGAATGGATCATACAAATGAATTAGAATGGATTCTAATCCATTCGTACGATCCATTCTAATCTATTTTAATTCATTCGCACAAATGTATCCATTCTAATTCATTCTCACAAATGTAACCCTTCTAATTCATTTGTATGATCCATTCTAATTCATTTGTACGATCCATTCATACGATCCATTCTAATCTATTCTAATTCATTCGCATGATCCATTCGTACGATCCATTCTAATTCATTCGCATGATCCATTCTAATTCATTTGTATGATCCATTCAAATTCATTCGCCTGATCCATTCTAATTCATTCGTACGATCCATTCTAATTCATTCTCACGAATGTAACCTTTCTAATTCATTTGTATGATCCATTCTAATTCATTCTTATGATCCATTCTAATCCATTCGTACGATCCATTCTAATCCTTTCATACGATCCAGTCTAATTCATTCGCACGATCCATTCTAATTCATTCGAATGATTTAGAA
Organism: Chamaelirium japonicum; assembly: GCA_947650365.1. Lineage (NCBI taxonomy): Eukaryota > Viridiplantae > Streptophyta > Magnoliopsida > Liliales > Melanthiaceae > Chamaelirium > Chamaelirium japonicum. The sequence continues at coordinate 634,873 of CANTAL010000066.1, read as the reverse complement.
TGGATACATTCGAGCGAATAAATTAAAATGGATCGTGCGATGAATTAGAATGGATCGTATGAATGGATTAGAATGGATCGTACGAATGAATTATAATGGATCATACAAATGAATTAGAAAGGTTACATTCGTGAGAATGAATTAGAATGGATCGTGCGAATGAATTAGAATTGATCGTACGAATGGATTAGAATGGATCGTACGAATGAATTAGAATGGATCGTGCGAATGGATTAGAATGGATCGTACGAATGAATTAGAATGGATCGTAGGAATGAATTAGAATGGATCGTACGAATGAATTAGAATGGTTACATTCGTGCGAATGAATTAGAATGGATCGTACGAATGAATTAGAATTGATCATTCGAATGAATTAGAATGGATCGGACGAATGAATTAGAATGGATTGTACGAATGAATTAGAATGGATCATACGAACGAATTAGAATGGATCGTGTGAATGAATTAGAATTGATCATACGAATGAATTAGAATGGATCGGACGAATGAATTAGAATGGATATATTTGTACGAATGAATTAGAATAGATCGTACGAATGAATTAGAATGGAATCACCGAATGAGTTAGAATGGATCATCCGAATGAATTTGAATGGATCGTACGAATGAATTAGAATGGATTGTGCGAATGAATCTGAATGGATTAAATGAATGAATTAGAATGGATCGTATGAATGAATTAGAATGGATTGTATGAATGAATTAGAATGGATCGTACGAATGAATTAGAATGGATCGTACGAATGAATTAGAATGAATTACAATGGATCGTACGAATGAATTAGAATGTATCTTACGAATTAATTAGAATGGATCGTACGAAGGAATTAGAATGGATCGTACGAATGGATTAAAACGCATTGTACGAATGAATTAGAATGGATCGTACGAATGTATTAGAACGCATTGTACGAATGAATTAGAATAGATACATTTATACGAATGAATTAGAATGGATCGTACGAATGGATTAGAATAGATTCGTACGATCCATTCTAATTCATTCGCACGATCCATTCTAATTTATTCGTACGATCCATTCTAATTCATTTGCATGAATGTTTCAATTCTAATTTATTCGTACTATCCATTCTAATTTATTCGTAAGATCCATTCTAATTCATTCGCTCGAATGTATCTATTCTAATTCATTCGTACGATCCATTCTAATTCGTTCATACGATCCATTCTAATTCGTTCGTACGATCCATTCTAATTCATTCGTACAATCCATTCTAATTCATTCGTACGATCCATTCTAATTCATTCGTATGATCCATTCTAACTCATTCGGTGGATCCATTCTAATTAATTCGTATGATCCATTCTAATTCATTCGCACGATCCATTCTAACTCATTCGTACGATCCATTCTAATTCATTTGTACGATCCATTCTAATTTATTTGCATGAATATACGATCCATTCTAATTCATTCGCACAAATGTATCCATTCTAATTCATTCGTACGATCCATTCAAATTCATTCGTATGATCCATTCTAATTCATTCATACGATCCATTCTAATTCATTTGCATGAATGTATCCATTCTAATTCATTCGTACAATCCATTCTAATTCATTCGCACGATCTATTCTAATTCATTCGTATGATCCATTCTAATTCATTCCTACGATCCATTCTAATTCATTCGCACAAAACATTCTTATTCATTCGTACGATCCATTCAAATTCATTGACATGATCCATTCTAATTCATTCGTACGATCCATTCTAATTCATTCTCACGAATGTAACCTTTCTAATTCATTTGTATGATCCATTCTAATTCATTCGCACGATCTATTCTAATTCATTCGCACGATCCATTCTAATTCATTCGTCCGATCTAGAATGGATCGTGCGAATGAATTAGAATGGATCGTACGAATGCATTAGAATGGATACATTCGTGCGAATGAATTAGAATGGATCATACGAATGAATTAGAATGGATACATTTGTGCGAATGAATTTGAATGGATTGCACGAATTGAATTAGAATGGATCGTACGAATGGATTAGAATGGATCGTACGAATGGATTAGAATGGATCGTACAAATGAATTAGAAAGGTTACATTCGTGAGAATGAATTAGAATGGATCGTGCGAATGAATTAGAATTGATCACACGAATGGATTAGAATGGATCGTACGAATGAATTAGAATAGATCGTGCGAATGAATTAGAATGGATTATACAAATGAATTAGAAAGGTTACATTCGTGAGAATGAATTAGAATGGATCCTACAAATGAATTAGAATGGATCATGCGAATGAATTTGAATGGATCCTTTCTAATTCATTCGCTCGAATATATCCTTTCTAACTCATTTGTATGATCCATTCTAATTCATTCGTACGATCCATTCTAATCCATTCGTATGATCCATTCTAATCCATTCGTACGATCCATTCTAATTCATTCATATGAATGTATCCATTCTAATTTATTCGTACGATCCAGTCTAATTCATTCGTACGATCCATTCTAATTCATTCGCACAAATGTATCCATTCAAATTCATTCGTACGATCCATTCTAATTCATTCGCACGATCCATTCTAATTCAGTCGTATGAATGTATCCATTTTAATTCATTCGTACGATCCATTCTAATTCGTACGATCCATTCTAATCCATTCGTACAATCCATTCTAATTCATTCGTACGATCCATTCTAATTCATTCGTACGATCGATTCTAATTCATTCGCACGATCCATTCTAATTCATTCGTACGATCCATTCTAATTCATTCGTATGATCCATTCTAATTTATTCGTTCAAATATATCCATTCTAATTCATTCGTACGATCCATTCTAATTCATTCGCACGATCCATTCTAATTCATTCGTACAATCCATTCTAATTCATTCGTATGATCAATTCTAATTCATTCGCACGATCCATTCTAATTCATTTGAACGATCTATTCTAATTCATTCGTACGATCCATTCTAATTCATTCGCACGAATGTATCCATTCTAATTCATTCGTACGATCCATTCTAATTCATTCGCACTATCCATTCTAATTCATTCGTACGATCCATTCTAATTCATTCGTACGATCCATTCTAATTTATTCGTACGATCCATTCTAATTAATTCGCACAAATATATCCATTCTAATTCATTCGTACGATCCATTCAAATTCAATTGTATGATCCATTCTAATTCATTCGTACGAATGAATTAGAATAGATCATACAAATTAATTAGAATGGATCGTACGAATGAATTAGAATGGATAAGAATGGATCGTACGAATCAATTAGAATAGATCGTACGAATGAATTAGAATGGATCATACGAATGAATTAGAATGGATCGTACGAATGAATTAGAATGGATACATTCGTGCGAATGAATTAGAATGGATCGTACGAATAAATTAGAATGGATCGTGCAAATGAATTAGACTAGATCGTACGAATGAATTAGAATGGATCGTGCAAATGAATTAGAATGGATACATTCGTGAGAATGAATTAGAATGGATCGTATGAATGAATTAGAATGGATATATTTGAACGAATAAATTAGAATGGATCATACGAATGAATTAGAATGGATCGTACGAATGAATTAGAAAGGATCGTGCGAATGAATTAGAATCGATCGTACGAATGAATTAGAATGGATCGTACGAATGAATTAGAATGGATCGTGCGAATGAATTAGAATAGATCGTTCGAATGTATCCATTCTAATTCATTCGTACGATCCATTCTAATTCGTTCATACAATCCATTCTAATTTGTTCGTACGATCCATTCTAATTCATTCGTACGATCAATTCTAATTCATTCGTACGATCCATTCTAATTCATTCGCACAAATGTATCCATTCTAATTCATTCGTATGACCCATTCTAATTCATTCGCACGATCCATTCTAATTCATTCGCATGATCCATTCTAATTCATTCATACGATCCATTCCAATTCATTCACACAATCCATTCTAATTCATTCCTACGATCCATTCTAATCCATTCGTACGATCCATTCTAATTCATTCGTACGATCCATTCTAATTCATTCCTCTGTATCCATTCTAATTCATTCGTACGATCCATTCTAATTCTTTCATACAATCCATTCTAATTCATTCGCACGATCCATTCTAATTCATTCGTATGATCCATTCTAATTCATTCCGTTGATCTATTCTAATTCATTCGCTCGAACGTATCCATTCTAATTCATTCGTACGATCCATTCTAATTCATTCGTACGATCCATTCTAATTCATTCTCACGAATGTAACCTTTCTAATTCATTTGTATGATCCATTCTAATTCATTCGTAAGATTCATTCTAATTCATTCCTACGATCCATTCTAATTCATTCGTACGATCTAATTCTAATCCATTCGGACGATCCATTCTAATACGGACAAATGTATCCATTTTAATTCATTCGTACGATCGATTCTAATTCATTCGTACGATCCATTATAATTCATTCGTACGATCCATTCTAATCCATTCGTACGATCCATTCTAATTCATTCGTACAAATGTATCCTTTCTAATTCATTTGTACGATCCATTCTAATCCATTCATACGATCCATTCTAATTCATTCGCACGATCTATTCTAATTCATTCGTATGATCCATTCTAATTCATTCGTACAATCCATTCAAATTCATTCGTACGATACAATCTAATTCATTCGCACGAATATATCCATTCTAATTCATTTGTACGATCCTTTCTAATTCATTCGCACGATCCATTCTAATCCATTTGTACGATCCATTCTAATTCATTCGCACGAATGTAACCATTCTAATTCATTCGTACGATCCATTCTAATTCATTCCTACGATCCATTCTAATTCATTCGCACAAATGTATCCATTCTAATTTATTTGCACGATCCATTCTAATTAATCCCTATGATCCATTCAAATTCATTCGTAGGATGCAATCTAATTCATTCGCACAAATGTATCCATTCTAAATCATTCGCACGATCCATTCTAATTCATTCGTACGATCCATTCTAATTCATTCGCTCGAATGTATCCATTCTAATTCATTCGTACGATCCATTCTAATTCATTCGTATGATCCATTCTAATTCATTCATACGATCCATTCTAATTCATTCCTACGATCCATTCTAATTCATTCCTATGATCTATTCTAATTCATTCTCACGAATGTAACATTTCTAATTCATTTGTATGATTCATTCTAATTCATTCGTACGATCCATTCTAATCCATTCGTACGATCCATTCTAATCCATTCGTACGATCCATTCTAATTCATTCTCACAAATGTAAGCTTTCTAATTCATTTGTACGATCCATTCTAATTCATTCGTATGATCCATTCTAATTCATTCGTACGATCCATTCTAATTCATTCGTATGATCCATTCTAACTCATTCGCACAAATTTACCCATTCTAATTCATTCATACGATCCATTCTAATTCATTCGCACGATCAATTCTAATTCATTCGTACGATCCATTCTAATTCATTCGTACGATCCATTCTAATTCATTCGCACAAATATATCCATTCTAATTCATTCGTACGATCCATTCTAATTCATTTGTACGATCCATTCTAATTCATTCGTACGATCCATTCTAATTCATTCGCACGATCCATTCTAATTCATTCATACGATCCATTCTAATTCATTCGCACGATCCATTCTAATTCATTCGTACGATCCATTCTAATTCATTCGTACGATCCATTCTAATTCATTCGCACAAATGTATCCATTCTAATTCATTCGTACGATCCATTCTAATTCATTTGTACGATCCATTCTAATTCATTCGTACGAACCATTCTAATTCATTCGCACGATCCATTCTAATTCATTCGTACGATCCATTCTAATTCATTCGCACGAATGTATCCATTCTAATGCATTCGTACGATCTATTCTAATTCATTCGTACGATCCATTCTAATCCATTCGTACGATCCATTCTACTTCATTCGTACGATCCATTCTAATTCATTCTCACAAATGTAACCTTTCTAATTAATTTGTACGATCCATTCTAATTCATTCGTACGATCCATTCTAATCCATTCGTACGATCCATTCTAATCCATTCGCACGAATGTAACCATTCTAATTCATTCGTACGATCCATTCTAATTCATTCCTACGATCCATTCTAATTCATTCGCACGAATGTATCCATTCTAATTCATTTGCACGATCCATTCTAATTCATTCATATGATCTATTCTAATTCATTCGTACGATCCATTCTAATTCATTCGCTCGAGAGTGTATCCATTCTAATTCATTCGTACGATCCATTCTAATTCATTCGTACGATCCATTCTAATCCTTTCGTACGATCCATTCTAATTCATTCGTACGATCCTTTCTAATTTATTTGCACGAATATACGAATAAATTGTACAAATGAATTAGAAAGGTTACATTTGTGAGAATGAATTAGAATGGATCATACGAATGAATTAGAATGGTTACATTCGTGTGAATGAATTAGAATGGATCGTACGAATGGATTAGAATGGATCGTACGAATGGATTAGAATGGATCGTATGAATGAATTAGAATGGATCGTACAAATGAATTAGAAAGATTACATTTGTGAGAATGAATTAGAATAGATCGTAGGAATGAATTAGAATGGATCATACAAATGAATTAGAATGGATCGTATGAACGAATTAGAATGGATCGAATGAACGAATTAGAATTGATCGTACGAATGAATTAGAATGGATACATTCGAGCGAATGAATTAGAATGGATCGTACGAATGAATTAGAATGGATCCATTCATGCGAATGAATTAGAATGGATCGTAGGAATGAATTAGAATGGATCGTACGAATAAATTAGAATGGTTACATTCGTGCGAATGAATTAGAATGGATCGTACGAATGGATTAGAATGGATCGTACGAATGGATTAAAATGGATCGTACGAATGAATTAAAATGGATCGTACAAATGAATTAGAACGGTTACATTTGTGAGAATGAATTAGAATGGAACGTACGAATGAATTAGAATGGATAGTACGAATGGATTAGAATGGATCGTACGAATGGATTAGAATGGATCGTACGAATGGATTAGAATGGATCATACAAATGAATTGGAAAGGTTACATTCGTGAGAATGAATTAGAATGGATCGTACGAATGAATTAGAATGGATCATGCGAATGAATTTGAATGGATCGTACGAATGAATTAGAATGGATCGTAGGAATGAATTAGAATGGATCGTACAAATGTATTAGAATGGTTACATTTGTGAGAATGAATTAGAATGGATCGTACGAATGAATTAGAATGGATCGTACGAATGGATTAGAATGGATCGTATGAATGAATTAGAATGGATCGTGTGAATGAATTAGAATGGATAGTGCGAATGAATTAGAATAGATCGTACGAATGAATTAGAATGGATAGTGCGAATGAATTAGAATAGATCGTACGAATGAATTAGAATGGATCCACCGAATGAGTTAGAATGGATCATGCGAATGAATTAGAATGGATCGTGCGAATGAATTAGAATGGATTGTACGAATGAATTAGAATGGATACATTCGTGCGAATGAATTAGAATGGATCGGATGAATGAATTAGAATGGATCGTACGATTTATTCTAATTCATTCGTACGATCCATTCTAATGCATTCGTACGATTCATTCTAATTCATTCGCACGATCCATTCTAATTAATTCGTACGATCCATTCTTATTCATTCATACGATCCATTCTAATTCATTCGCACAATCCATTCTAATTCATTCGTACGATCCATTCTTATTCATTCATACGATCCATTCTAATGCATTCGTACGATCCATTCTAATTCATTCGTACGATCCATTCTAATTCATTCCTATGATCCATTCTAATTCATTCGTACGATCCATTCTAATTCATTCGCTCGAATGTATCTATTCTAATTCATTCGTACGATCCATTCTAATTTGGTCATACGATCCATTCTAATTCGTTCGTACGATCCATTCTAATTCATTCACACGATCCATTCTAATTCATTCGTACAATCCATTCTAATTCATTCGTACAAATGTATCTATTTTAATTTATTCGCACGATCCATTCTAATTCATTCATACGATCCATTCTAATTCATTCTAATTCATTCGTACGATTCATTCTAATTCATTCCTACGATCCATTCTAATTCATTCGTATGATCCATTCGTATGATCCATTCGTACGATCCATTCGTTCGATCCCTTCTAATCCATTCATACGATCTATTCTAATTCGTTCGTACGATCCATTCTAATTCGTTCGTACGATCCATTCTAATTTATTCGCACGATCCATTCTAATTCATTTGTACGATCCATTTTAATTCATTCGCATGATCCATTCTAATTCATTCGTACAATGCGTTCTAATTCATTCGCTCGAATGTATCCATTCTAATTCATTCGCACGAATGAATTAGAATGGATCGGACAAATGAATTAGAATGGATCGTACAATTCATTCTAATTCATTCGTACGATCCATTCTAATGCATTCGTACGATTCATTCTAATTCATTCGCACGATCCATTCTAATTCATTCGTACGATCCATTCTTATTCATTCATACGATCCATTCTAATTGATTCGCACAATCCATTCTAATTCATTCGTATGATCCATTCTAATTCATTCGTATGATCCATTCTAACTTATTTTAGAATGGATCGTACGAACGAATTAGAATGGATCGTATGAACGAATTAGAATGGATCGTATGAATGAATTAGAATGGATACATTCGAGCGAATGAATTAGAATGGATCGTACGAATGGATTAGAAAGGATCGTACGAATGGATTAGAATGGATCATACGAATGGATTAGAATAGATCGTACGAAAGAATTAGAATGGATCGTACAAATGAATTAGAAAGGTTACATTCGTGAGAATGAATTAGAATCGATCGTACGAATGAATTAGAATGGATCATGCGAATGAATTTGAATGGATCGTACGAATGAATTAGAATGGATCGAACGAATGAATTAGAATGGATACATTCGAGCGAATGAATTAGAATAGATCGTAGGAATGAATTAGAATGGATCATACGAATGAATTAGAATGGATCGTGCGAATGAATTAGAATGGATTATACGAATGAATTAGAATGAATACATTCGTGCGAATGAATTAGAATGGATCGGACGAATGAATTAGAATGGATCGTACGAATGAATTAGAATGGATCGTGCGAATGAATTAGAATGAATCGTACGAATGCATTAGAATGGATACATTCGTGCGAATGAATTAGAACAGATCGTACGAATGAATTAGAATGGATCGTGCGAATGAATTAGAATGGATCGTACGAATGAATTAGAATGGATCGTGCGAATGAATTAGAATGGATCGTACGAATGAATTAGAATGGATACAAACAAATGAATTAGAAATGTTACATTCGTGAGAATGAATTAGAATGGATCGTACGAATGAATTAGAATGGATCGTACGAATGAATTAGAATGGATACATTCGAGCGAATGAATTAGAATGGATCGTACGAATGAATTAGAATGGATCATAGGAATGAATTAGAATGGATCCTGCAAATGAATTAGAATGGATACATTCGTGCGAATAAATTAGAATGGATCGTATGAATGAATTAGAATGGATCGTACGAATGAATTAGAATGGTTATATTCGTGCGAATGAATTAGAATGGATCGTACGAATGGATTAGAATGGATCGTACGAATGGATTAGAATGGATCGTACAAATGAATTAGAAAGGTTACATTTGTGAGAATGAATTAGAATGGATCGTACGATCCGATTAGAATGGATCTTACGAATGGATTAGAATGGATCGTACGAATGAATTAGAATGGATCATACAAATGAATTAGAAAGGTTACATTCATGAGAATGAATTAGAATGGATCGTACGAATGAATTAGAATGGATCATGCGAATGAATTTGAATGGATCGTATGAATGAATTAGAATGGATTGAACGAATGAATTATAATAGATATATTCGAGCGAATGAATTAGAATAGATCGTAGGAATGAATTAGAATGGATCATAAGAATGAATTAGAATGGATCATGCGAATGAATTAGAATGGATTGTACGAATGAATTAGAATGGATACATTCGTGCGAATGAATTAGAATCGATCGGACGAATGAATTAGAATGGATCGTACGAATGAATTAGAATGGATCATGCAAATGAATTAGAATGAATCGTACGAATGCATTATAATGGATACATTCGTGCGAATGAATTAGAATAGATCGTACGAATGAATTAGAATGGATCATGCGAATGAATTAGAATGGATCGTACGAATGAATTAGAATAGATCGTGCGAATGAATTAGAATGTATCGTACGAATGAACTAGAATGGATCGTACGAATGAATTAGAATGGATACATTTGTACGAATGAATTAGAATGGATCGTGCGAATGAATTAGAATGGATCGTACGAATGAATTATAATGGATCGTACGAATAAATTAGATTGGATCTTGCGATTGAATTAGAATAGATCGTACGAATGAATTAGAATGGATACATTCGTGCGAATGAACTAGAATGGATACATACATTCATGCGAATGAATTAGAATGGACCGTATGAATGAGTTAGAATGGATCGTATGAATGAATTAGAATGGATTGCATGAATGAATTAGAATGGATCATACGAATGAATTGGAATGGATCGTGCGAATGAATTAGAATGGATACATTCATGCAAATGAATTAGAATGGATCATACGAGTGAATTAGAATGGATCATATGAATGAATTAGAATGGATCGTGCGAATGAATTAGAATGGATACATTCGTACAAATGAATTAGAATGGATCGTGCGAATGAATTAGAATGGATCGTACGAATGAATTAGAATGGATACATTTGTGCGAATGAATTAGAATGGATCGTACGAATGAATTAGAATGAATCATACGAATGAATTTGAATGGATCATACGAATGAATTAGAATACATAATGTGAATGAATTAGAATGGATCGTACGTTTGAATTAGATTGGATTGTGCGAATGAATTAGAATGGATACATTCGTGCGAATGAATTAGAATAGATCCTATGAATGAATTAGAATGGATCGTACGAATGAATTAGAATGGATAGTGCGAATGAATTAGAATGGATCATATGAATGAATTAGAATGGATTGTACGAATGAATTAGAATAGATCGTACGAATGAATTAGAATGGATTGTGCGAATGAATTAGAATGAATCGTATGAATGGATAAAAATGGATCGTACGAATGAATTAGAATGGATCGTGCGAATGAATTAGAATGAATCGTACGAATGCATTAGAATGGACACATTCGTGCGAATGAATTAGAATTGATCGTACGAATGAATTAGAATGGATCGTGCGAATGAATTAGAATGAATCGTACGAATGAATTAGAATGGATCATACGAATGAATTAGAATGGATAAATTTGTACGAATAAATTAGAATGGATTGTACGAATGAATTAGAATGGATTGTATGAATAAATTAGAACGGATCGTACGAATGAATTAGAATTGATCGTGCGAATGAATTAGAATGGATACATTCTTGCGAATGAATTTGAATGGATCGTACGAATGGAATGTACGAATGAATTAGAATGGTTACATTGGTGAAAATGAATTAGAATGGATCGTATGAATAAATTAGAATGGATACATTCATTCGAATGAATTAGAATAGATCGTACAAATGAATTAGAATGGATCGTACGAATGAATTAGAATGGATCATGCGAATGAATTAGAATGGATTGTACGAATGAATTAGAATGGATACATTTGTGCGAATGAATTAGAATGGATCGTGCGAATGAATTAGAATAGATCGTACGAATGAATTAGAATAGATATATTTTTGCGAATGAATTAGAATGGATCGAACGAATGAATTAGAATGGATACATTTGTGCAAATGAATAAGAATAGATCATACGAATGAATTAGAACGGATTGTACGAATGAATTAGAATAGATACATTTGTGCAAATGAATTAGAATGGATCGTATATTCGTGCAAATAAATTAGAATGGATCGTACGAATGAATTAGAATGGATCCACCGAATGAGTTAGAATGGATCATACGAATGAATTAGAATGGATCGTACGAATGAATTCGAATGGATTGTGCGAATGAATTAGAATGGATCGTATGAATGAATAAGAATGGATCGTGCGAATGAATTAGAATAGATCGTACGAATGAATTAGAATGGATCGTGCGAATGAATTAGAATGAATTAGATTGCATCGTACGATCAATTCTAATCCATTCGTACGATCCATTCTTATTCATTCATACGATCCATTCTAATTCATTCGCACAATCCATTCTAATTCATTTGTACGATCCATTCTAATTCATTCGTATGATCCATTCTAACTCATTCGGTGGATCCATTCTAATTCATTCGTACGATCCATTCTAATTTATTTGCACGAATATACGATCCATTCTAATTCATTCGCACAAATGTATCCATTTTAATTCATTCGCACGATCCATTCTAATTCATTCTCACGAATGTAACCATTCTAATTCATTTGGATGATCCATTCAAATTCATTCGTACGATCCATTATAATCCATTCGTATGATCCATTCTAATCCATTCGTACGATCCATTCTAATTCATTCTCACAAATGTAACCTTTCTAATTCATTTGTACGATCCATTCTAATTCATTCGTACGATCCATTCTAATCCATTCGTACGATCCATTTTATTCCATTCATACGATCCATTCTAATTCATTCGCACGAATGTAACCATTCTAATTCTAATTCATTCGTACGATCCATTCTAATTCATTCGCACTATCCATTCTAATTCATTCGTATGATCCATTCTAATTCATTCGTATGATCCATTCTAATTCATTCGTACAAATGTATCGAACGAATGATCGTACGAATGAATTAGAATGGATCGTACGAATGGATTAGAATGGATAGTGCGAATGAATTAGAATGGATCGTACGAATGAATTAGAATTAGAATGGTTACACTCGTGCGAATGAATTAGAATGGATCGTACGAATGGATTAGAATGGATCGTACGAATGGATTAGAATGGATCGTACGAATGAATTAGAATGGATCGTACGAATGAATTAGAAAGGTTATATATGTAAGAATGAATTAGAATGGATCGTACGAATGAATTAGAATGGATCATATGAATGGATTAGAATGGATCGTACGAATGGATTAGAATGGATCGTATGAATGAATTAGAATGGATCATACAAATGAATTAGAAAGGTTACATTCGTGAGAATGAATTAGAATGGATCATACGCATGAATTAGAATGGATCATGCGACTGAATTTGAATGGATCGTACGAATGAATTAGAATGGATCGTACGAATGAATTAGAATGGATCGTACAAATGAATTAGAAAGGCTACATTTGTGAGAATGAATTAGAATGGATCGTACGAATGGATCATACGAATGAATTAGAATGGATACATTCGAGCGAATGAATTAGAATAGATCGTAGGAATGAATTAGAATGGATCATAGGAATGAATTAGAATGGATCGTGCGAATGAATTAGAATGGATTGTATGAATGAATTAGAATGGATACATTCGTGCGAATGAATTAGAATGGATCGGACGAATGAATTAGAATAGATCGTACGATTCATTCTAATTCATTCGTACGATCCATTCTTATGCATTCGTACGATTCATTCTAATTCATTCGCACGATCCATTCTAATTCATTCGTACGATCCATTCTTATTCATTCATACGATCCATTCTAATTCATTCGCACAATCCATTCTAATTCATTCGTACGATCCATTCTAATTCATTCGTTTGATCCATTCTAACTCATTCAGTGGATCCATTCTAATTCATTCGTACGATCCATTCTAATTCATTCGCACAAATGTATCCATTCTAATTCATTCGTACGATCCATTCTAATTCATTCGTACGATTCATTCTAATTCATTCGCACGATCCATTCTAATTCATTCCTACGATCTATTCTAATTCATTCGCTCGAATGTATCCATTCTAATTCATTCATTCGATCCATTCTAATTCATTCGTACGATCCATTCAAATTCATTCGCAAAAACCATTCTAATTCATTCGTACGATCCATTCTAATTCATTCTCACGAATGTAACCTTTCTAATTCATTTGTATGATCCATTCTAATTCATTCGTACGATCCATTCTAATCCATTCGTACGATCCATTCTAATCTATTTATACGATCCATTCTAATTCATTCGTACGATCCATTCTAATTCATTCTCACAAATGTAACCTTTCTAATTCATTTGTACGATCCATTCTAATTCATTCGTACGATCCATTCTAATTCATTCGTACGATCCATTGTAATTCATTCATACAATCCATTCAGATTCATTCGCACAAATGTATCCATTCAAATTCATTCGTACGATCCAGTCTAATTCATTCGTACGATCCATTCTAATTCATTCGCACGAATATATCCATTCTATTTCATTCGTACGATCGATTCTAATTCATTCGTACGATCCATTCTAATTTATTCGTACGATCTAATTCATTCGTACCATCCAATCTAATTCATTCGTACGATCGATTCTAATTCATTCGCACGATCCATTCTAATTCATTCGAACGATCCATTCTAATTCATTCGTATGATCCATTCTAATTTATTCGTTCAAATATATCCATTCTAATTCATTCGTACGATCCATTCTAATTCATTCGCATGATCCATTCTAATTCATTCGCACGAATGTACCCATTCTAATTCATTTGCACGATCCATTCTAATTCATTCATATGATCCATTCTAATTCATTCGTACGATCCATTCTAATTCATTCACTCCAATGTATTCATTCTAATTCATTTGTATGATCCATTCTAATTCGTTCATACAATCCATTCTAATTCGTTCGTACGATCCATTCTAATTCATTCATATGATCCATTCTAATTTATTCCTACGATCTATTCTAATTCAATCGCTCGAATGTATCCATTCTAATTGATTCGTTCGATCCATTCTAATTCATTCGTACAATCCATTCAAATTCATTCGCATGATCCATTCTAATTCATTCGTACGATCCTTTCTAATTCATTCTCACGAATGTAACCTTTCTAATTCATTTGTATGATCCATTCTAATTCCTTCGTACGATCCATTCTAATCCATTCGTACGATCCATTCTAATCCATTCGTACGATCCATTCTATTTCATTCTCACAAATGTAACCTTTCTAATTCATTTGTACGATCCATTCTAATTCATTCGTACGATCTATTCTAATCCATTCGTACGATCCATTCTAATTCATTCGCACGAATGTAACCATTCTAATTCATTCGTACGATCCATTCTAATTCATTCCTACAATCTATTCTAATTCATTCGCACGAATGTATCCATTCTAATTCATTTGCAAGATCCATTCTAATTCATTCCTATGACCCATTCTAATTCATTCGTACGATCCATTCTAATTCATTCACACGAATGTAACCTTTCTAATTCATTTGTATGATCCATTCTAATTCATTCGTACGATCCATTCTAATCCATTTGTACGATCCATTCTAATCCATTCGTACTATCCATTCTAATCCATTTGTACGATCCATTCTAATTCAATCGCTCGATCCATTCTAATTCATTCGTACGATCCATTCTAATTCATTTGTACGAATGGATCCATTCTAATTCATTAGTACGATCCGTTCTAATTCATTCTTACATTCCATTCTAATTCATTCGCACGAATGTATCTATTCTAATTCATTCGTACAATCCATTCTAATCCATTCATACGATCCATTCTAATTCATTCGTACGATCCATTCTAATTCATTCTCACAAATGTAACCTTTCAAATTCATTTGTACGATCCATTCTAATTCATTCTTACGATCTATTCTAATTCATTCGTATGATCCATTCTAATTCATTCGCACGATCCATTTTAAGTTATTCGTACGATCCATTCTAATTCATTCGTACGATCTATTCTAATTCATTCGTACGATCTATTCTAATTCATTCGCACGAATATAACCATTCTAATTCATTCGTACGATTCATTCTAATTCATTCGTATGAGCTATTCTAATTCATTTGTATAATCCATTCAAATTCATTCGCATGATCCATTCTAATTCATTCGTACAATCCATTCTAATTCATTCTCACGAATGTAACCTTTCTGATTCATTTGTATGATCCATTCTAATTCATTCGTACGATCCATTCCATTCGCACGATCCATTCTAATTCATCCGTGTGATCCATTCTAATTCATTCCAACGATCTATTCTAATTCATTTGCTCGAATGTATCCATTCTAATTCAATCGTACGATCCATTCTAGTCCATTCGTACAATCCATTCTAATTCATTCGCACGAATGTAACCATTCTAATCCATTCGTACGATCCATTCTAATTCATTCCTACGATCCATTCTAATTCATTCGCACGAATGTATCCATTCTAATTCATTTGTATGATTCATTCTAATTTATTCGTACGATCCATTCTAATTCATTCGTACAAATGTATCCATTTTAATTCATTTGCACGATCCATTCTAATTCATTCGTACGATCCATTCTAATTCATTCTAATTCATTCGTACGATCCATTCTAATTCATTCCTACGATCCATTCTAATTCATTCGCATGATCCATTCGTACGATCCATTCTAATCCATTCGTACGATCCATTCTAATTCTTTCATACGATCCATTCTAATACATTCATACGATCCATTCTAATTCGTTCGTACGATCCATTCTAATTCATTCGTACGATCCATTCTAATTCATTCGTACAATCCATTCTAATTCATTCGCATCATCTATTGTAATTCATTCGCACGATCCATTCTAATTCATTCGCACGATCCATTCTAATTCATTCGTACAATCCAATCAAATTCAAACGTACGATCCATTCTAATTCGTTCATATGATGTATTCTAATTCATTCGTATGATCCATTCTAATTCATTCGTATGATTAGAATGGATCGTATGAACGAATTAGAATGGATCGTACGAATGAATTAGAATGGATCGTACGAATAAATTAGAATTGATTAAAATGGATCATACGTATGAATTAGAATGGTTACATTCGAGCGAATGAATTAGAATGGATCGTACGAATGAATTAGAATGGATCATAGGAATGAATTAGAATGGATTGTGCAAATGAATTAGAATGGATACATTCGTGCGAATGAATTAGAATGGATCGTAGGAATGAATTAGAATGGATCGTACGAATGAATTGGAATGGATCGTACGAATCCATTCGTACGATCCATTCTAATTCATTCGCACGAATGTAACCATTCTAATTCATACGTATGATCCATTCTAATTCATTCGTATAATTTATTCACACGATCCATTCTAATTCATTCGTACGATCCATTCTAATGCATTCGTACGATTCATTCTAATTCATTCGCACGATCCATTCTAATTCATTCGTATGATCCATTCTAATTTATTCATATGATACATTCAAATTCATTCGCATGATCTATTCTAATTCATTCGTACGATCCATTCTAATTCATTCGTACAATCCATTCTAATTCATTCGTACGATCCATTCTAATTCATTCGCACGATCCATTCTAATTTATTCGTACGATCCATTCTAATTCATTCGGACGATCTATTCTAACTCATTCGCACGATCCATTCTAATTCATTCGTACGATCCATTCTAATTCTTTCGCACGATCCATTCTAATTCATTCGTACGATCCATTCTAATTTATTCGCACGAATGTAACCATTCTAATTCATTCGTACGATCCATTCTAATTCATTCCTATGATCCATTCTAATTCATTCACACGAATGTATCCATTCTAATTCATTTGCACGATCCATTCTAATTCATTCCTACGATCCATTCTAATTCATTCGCACGAATGTATCCATTCTAATTCATTTGCACGATCCATTCTAATTCATTCGCATGAATGTATGTATCCATTCTAATTCATTCGTACGATCTATTCTAATTCATTCGTATGATCAATTCTAATTCATTCGCACGATCCATTCTAATTCATTCGTACGATCCATTCTAATTCATTCGTATGATCCATTCTAATTTATTCGTTCAAATATATCCATTCTAATTCATTCGTACGATCCATTCTAATTCATTCGTATGATCCATTCTAATTCATTCGCACGAATGTATCCATTCTAATTCATTTGCACGATCCATTCTAATTCATTCATATGATCCATTCTAATTCATTCGTACGATCCATTCTAATTCATTCACTCCAATGTATTCATTCTAATTCATTTGTATGATCCATTCTAATTCGTTCATACAATCCATTCTAATTCGTTCGTACAATCCATTCTAATTCATTCGTATGATCCATTCTAATTTATTCCTACGATCTATTCTAAATCAATCGCTCGAATGTATCCATTCTAATTCATTCGTTCGATCCATTCTAATTCATTCGTACGATCCATTCAAATTCATTCGCATGATCCATTCTAATTCATTCGTACGATCCTTTCTAATTCATTCTCACGAATGTAACCTTTCTAATTCATTTGTATGATCCATTCTAATTCATTCGTACGATCCATTCTAATCCATTCGTACGATCCATTCTAATCCATTCGTACGATCCATTCTATTTCATTCTCACAAATGTAACCTTTCTAATTCATTTGTACGATCCATTCTAATTCATTCGTACGATCCATTCTAATCCATTCGTACGATCCATTCTAATTCATTCGCACGAATGTAACAATTCTAATTCATTCGTACGATCCATTCTAATTCATTCCTACAGTCTATTCTAATTCATTCGCAAGAATGTATCCATTCTAATTCATTTGCACGATCCATTCTAATTCATTCCTATGACCCATTCTAATTCATTCGTACGATCCATTCTAATTCATTCACACGAATGTAACCTTTCTAATTCATTTGTATGATCCATTCTAATTCATTCGTACGATCCATTCTAATCCATTTGTACGATCCATTCTAATCCATTCGTACTATCCATTCTAATCCATTCGTACGATCCATTCTAATTCAATCGCTCGATCCATTCTAATTCATTCGTACGATCCATTCTAATTCATTTGTACGAATGGATCCATTCTAATTCATTAGTACGATCCGTTCTAATTCATTCTTACATTCCATTCTAATTCATTCGCACGAATGTATCCATTCTAATTCATTCGTACAATCCATTCTAATCCATTCATACGATCCATTCTAATTCATTCGTACGATCCATTCTAATTCATTCTCACAAATGTAACCTTTCAAATTCATTTGTACGATCCATTCTAATTCATTCTTACGATCTATTCTAATTCATTCGTATGATCCATTCTAATTCATTCGCACGATCCATTTTAAGTTATTCGTACGATCCATTCTAATTCATTCGTACGATCTATTCTAATTCATTCGTACGATCTGTTTTAATTCATTCGCACGAATATAACCATTCTAATTCATTCGTACGATTCATTCTAATTCATTCGTATGAGCTATTCTAATTCATTCGTACAATCCATTCAAATTCATTCGCATGATCCATTCTAATTCATTCGTACAATCCATTCTAATTCATTCTTACGAATGTAACCTTTCTGATTCATTTGTATGATCCATTCTAATTCATTCGTACGATCCATTCCATTCGCACGATCCATTCTAATTCATCCGTGTGATCCATTCTAATTCATTCCAACGATCTATTCTAATTCATTTGCTCGAATGTATCCATTCTAATTCATTCGTACGATCCATTCTAGTCCATTCGTACAATCCATTCTAATTCATTCGCACGAATGTAACCATTCTAATCCATTCGTACGATCCATTCTAATTCATTCCTACGAACCATTCTAATTCATTCGCACGAATGTATCCATTCTAATTCATTTGTATGATTCATTCTAATTCATTCGTACGATCCATTCTAATTCATTCGTACAAATGTATCCATTTTAATTCATTCGCACGATCCATTCTAATTCATTCGTACGATCCATTCTAATTCATTCTAATTCATTCGTACGATCCATTCTAATTCATTCCTACGATCCATTCTAATTCATTCGCATGATCCATTCGTACGATCCATTCTAATCCATTCGTACGATCCATTCTAATTCTTTCATACGATCCATTCTAATACATTCATACGATCCATTCTAATTCGTTCGTACGATCCATTCTAATTCATTCGTACGATCCATTCTAATTCATTCGTACGATCCATTCTAATTCATTCGCATGATCCATTGTAATTCATTCGCACGATCCATTCTAATTCATTCGCACGATCTATTCTAATTCATTCGTACAATCCAATCAAATTCAAACGTACGATCCATTCTAATTCGTTCACATGATGTATTCTAATTCATTCGTATGATCCATTCTAATTCATTCGTATGATTAGAATGGATCGTATGAACGAATTAGAATGGATCGTACGAATGAATTAGAATGGATCGTACGAATGAATTAGAATTGATTAAAATGGATCATACGTATGAATTAGAATGGTTACATTCGAGCGAATGAATTAGAATGGATCGTACGAATGAATTAGAATGGATCATAGGAATGAATTAGAATGGATTGTGCAAATGAATTAGAATGGATACATTCGTGCGAATAAATTAGAATGGATCGTAGGAATGAATTAGAATGGATCGTACGAATGAATTAGAATGGATCGTACGAATCCATTCGTACGATCCATTCTAATTCATTCGCACGAATGTAACCATTCTAATTCATACGTATGATCCATTCTAATTCATTCGTATAATTTATTCACACGATCCATTCTAATTCATTCGTACGATCCATTCTAATACATTCGTACGATTCATTCTAATTCATTCGCACGATCCATTCTAATTCATTCGTATGATCCATTCTAATTTATTCATATGATACATTCAAATTCATTCGCATGATCTATTCTAATTCATTCGTACGATCCATTCTAATTCATTCGTACAATCCATTCTAATTCATTCGTACGATCCATTCTAATTCATTCGCACGATCCATTCTAATTTATTCGTACGATCCATTCTAATTCATTCGGACGATCTATTCTAACTCATTCGCACGATCCATTCTAATTCATTCGTACGATCCATTCTAATTCTTTCGCACGATCCATTCTAATTCATTCGTACGATCCATTCTAATTTATTCGCACGAATGTAACCATTCTAATTCATTCGTACGATCCATTCTAATTCATTCCTACGATCCATTCTAATTCATTCACACGAATGTATCCATTCTAATTCATTTGCACGATCCATTCTAATTCATTCCTACGATCCATTCTAATTCATTCGCACGAATGTATCCATTCTAATTCATTTGCACGATCCATTCTAATTCATTCGCATGAATGTATGTATCCATTCTAATTCATTCGTACGATCTATTCTAATTCATTCGTATGATCAATTCTAATTCATTCGCATGATCCATTCTAATTCATTCGTACGATCCATTCTAATTCATTCGCACGAATGTAACCATTCGTACGATCCATTCTAATTCATTTGTATGAATGTATCCTTTCTAATTCATTTGTACGATCCATTCTAATTCATTTATACAATCCATTCTAATTCATTTGTACGATCCATTCTAATTCATTCGCACGATCTATTTTAATCCATTCGTACGATCCATTCTAATTCATTCGTACGATCCATTCTAATTCATTCGCTCGAATGTATCTATTCTAATTCATTCGCTCGAATGTATCAATTTTAATTCATTCGTATGATCCATTCTAATTCATTGGTACGATCGAACGAATGAATTAGAATGGATACATTCGAGCGAATGAATTAGAATAGATCGTAAGAATGAATTAGAATGGATCGTACGAATGAATTAGAATGGATCGTGGTAATGAATTAGAATGGATTGTACGAATTAATTAGAATGGATACATTCATTCGAATGAATTAGAATGGATCGGACGAATGAATTAGAATGGATCGTACGATCCATTCTAATTCATTTGTATGATCCATTCTAATTCATTCGTACGATCCATTCTAATCCATTTGTACGATCCATTCTAATCCATTTGCACGAATATACGATCCATTCTAATTTATTCGCAAGAATGTATCCATTCTAATTCATTCGCACAATCCAATCTAATTCAAACGTACGATCCATTCTAATTCATTCATACGATCCATTCTAATTCATTCGCACGATCCATTCTAATTTATTCGTGCGAACGGATTATAATGGATCGTACGAATGAATTAGAATGGATCGTACGAATGAATTAGAATGGATCCACCGAATGAGTCAGAATGGATCATACGAATGAATTAGAATGGATCGTACGAATGAATTAGAATGGGTTGTGTGAATGAATTAGAATAGATCGTAGGAATGAATTAGAATGGATCATACGAATGAATTAGAATGGATCATACGAATGAATTAGAATGGATCGTACGAATGAACTAGAATGGATACATTCATGCGAATGAATTAGAATGGATCATATGAAAGAATTAGAATGGATCGTGCGAATGAATTAGAAAGGATCGTACGAATGAATTAGAATGGATATATTCGTGCGAATGAATTAGAATGGATCGTACGAATGGATTAGAATGGATCGGACGAATGAATTAGAATGGATACATTCGAGCAAATGAATTAGAATAGATCGTAGGAATGAATTAGAATGGATCATACGAATGACTTAGAATGGATCGTGCGAATGAATTAGAATGGATTGTATGAATGAATTAGAATGGATACATTCGTGCGAATGAATTAGAATGGATCGGACGAATGAATTAGAATGGATCGTACGATTCATTCTAATTCATTCGTACGATCCATTCTAATGCATTCGTACGATTCGTTCTAATTCATTCGCACGATCCATTCTAATTCATTCGTACAATCCATTCTAATTCATTCGCACGATCCATTCTAATCCATTCGTGCGATCCATTCTAATCCATTCGTACGATCCATTCTAATCCATTCGTACGATCCATTCTAATTCATTCGTACGATCCATTCTAATTCATTCCTCTGTATCCATTCTAATTCATTCGTACAAACCATTCTAATTCTTTCATACAATCCATTCTAATTCATTCGCACGATCCTTTCTAATTCATTCGTATGATCCATTCTAATTCATTCCGTTAATCTATTCTAATTTATTCGCTCGAATGTATCCATTCTAATTCATTCATACGATCCATTCTAATTCATTCGTACGATCCATTCTAATTCATTCTCACGAATGTAACCTTTCTAATTCTTTTTTATGATCCATTCTAATTCATTCGTAAGATTCATTCTAATTCATTCCTACGATCCATTCTAATTCATTCGTACGATCTAATTCTAATCCATTCGGACGATCCATTCTAATTCGGACAAATGTATCCATTTTAATTCATTCGTACGATCGATTCTAATTCATTCGTACGATCCATTCAAATTCATTCGTATGATCCATTCTAATCCATTCGTATGATCCATTCTAATTCATTCTTACAAATGTATCCTTTCTAATTCATTTGTACGATCCATTCTAATCCATTCGTACGATCCATTTTAATTCATTCGCACGATCTATTCTAATTCATTCGTATGATCCATTCTAATTCATTCGTACAATCCATTCAAATTCATTCGTACGATACAATCTAATTCTTTCGCACGAATATATCCATTCTAATTCATTTGTACGATCCTTTCTAATTCATTCGCACGATCCATTCTAATCCATTTGTACGATCCATTCTAATTCATTCGCACGAATGTAACCATTCTAATTCATTCGTACGATCCATTCTAATTCATTCCTACGATCCATTCTAATTCATTCGCACGAATGTATCCATTCTAATTTATTTGCACTATCCATTCTAATTAATTCCTATGATCCATTCAAATTCATTCATACGATGCAATCTAATTCATTCGCACAAATGAATCCATTCTAATTCATTCGCACGATCCATTCTAATTCATTCGTACGATCCATTCAAATTCATTCGCTCGAATGTATCCATTCTAATTCATTCCTACGATCCATTCTAATTCATTCGTATGATCCATTCTAATTCATTCCTACGATCCATTCTAATTCATTCCTATGATCTATTCTAATTCATTCTCACGAATGTAACATTTCTAATTCATTTGTATGATTCATTCTAATTCATTCGTACGATCCATTCTAATCCATTCGTACGATCCATTCAAATCCATTCGTACGATCCATTCTAATCCATTCGTACGATCCATTCTAATTCATTCTCACAAATGTAAGCTTTCTAATTCATTTGTACGATCCATTCTAATTCATTCGTATGATCCATTCTAATTCATTCGTACGATCCATTCTAATTCATTCGTATGATCCATTCTAACACATTCGCACAAATTTATCCATTCTAATTCATTCATACGATCCATTCTAATTCATTCGCACGATCCATTTTAATTCTTTCGTACGATCCATTCTAATTCATTCGTACGATCTATTCTAATTCATTCGCACAAATGTATCCATTTTAATTCATTTGTACGATCCATTCTAATTCATTCGTACGATCCATTCTAATTCATTCGTACGATCCATTCTAATTCATTCGCACGATCCATTCTAATTCATTCGTACGATCCATTCTAATTCATTCGCACGAATGTATCCATTCTAATGCATTCGTACGATCCATTTTAATTCATTCGTACGATCCATTCTAATCCATTCGTACGATCCATTCTAATTCATTCGTACGATCCATTCTAATTCATTCTCACAAATGTAACCTTTCTAATTCATTTGTACGATCCATTCTAATTCATTCGTACGATCCATTCTAATCCATTCGTACGATCCATTCTAATCCATTTGCACGAATGTAACCATTCTAATTCATTCGTACGATCCATTCTAATTCATTCCTACGATCCATTCTAATTCATTCGCACGAATGTATCCATTCTAATTCATTTGCACGATCCATTCTAATTCATTCCTATGATCTATTCTAATTCATTCGTACGATCCATTCTAATTTATTCGCTCGAGTGTATCCATTCTAATTCATTCGTACGATCCATTTTAATTCATTCGTACGATCCAGTCTAATCCATTCGTACGATCCATTCTAATTCATTCGTACGATCCTTTCTAATTTATTTGCACGAATATACGAATAAATTGTACAAATGAATTAGAAAGGTTACATTTGTGAGAATGAATTAGAATGGTTACATTCGTGTGAATGAATTAGAATGGATCGTACGAATGGATTAGAATGGATCGTACGAATGGATTAGAATGGATCGTATGAATGAATTAGAATGGATCGTACAAATGAATTAGAAAGATTACATTTGTGAGAATGAATTAGAATAGATCGTAGGAATGAATTAGAATGGATCAAACGAATGAATTAGAATGGATCGTACGAACGAATTAGAATGGATCGAATGAACGAATTAGAATTGATCGTACGAATGAATTAGAATGGATACATTCGAGCGAATGAATTAGAATGGATCGTACGAATGAATTAGAATGGATCATAGGAATAAATTAGAATGGATCGTACGAATGAATTAGAATGGTTACATTCGTGCGAATGAATTAGAATGGATCGTACGAATGGATTAGAATGGATCGTACGAATGGATTAAAATGGATCGTACGAATAAATTAGAATGGATCGTACAAATGAATTAGAAAGGTTACATTTGTGAGAATGAATTAGAATGGATCGTACGAATTAATTAAAATGGATAGTACGAATGGATTAGAATGGATCGTACGAATGGATTAGAATGGATCGTATGAATGGATTAGAATGGATCATATAAATGAATTGGAAAGGTTACATTCGTGAGAATGAATTAGAATGGATCATACGAATGAATTTGAATGGATCGTACGAATGAATTAGAATGGATCGTAGGAATGAATTAGAATGGATCGTAGGAATGAATTAGAATGGATCGTACGAATGAATTAGAATGGGTACATTTGTGAGAATGAATTAGAATGGATCGTACGAATGAATTAGAATGGATCGTACGAATGGATTAGAATGGATCGTATGAATGAATTAGAATGGATCGTGTGAATGAATTAGAATGGATAGTTGTGAATGAATTAGAATAGATCGTACGAATGAATTAGAATGGATCCACCGAATGAGTTAGAATGGATCATGCGAATGAATTAGAATGGATCGTGCGAATGAATTAGAATGGATTGTACGAATGAATTAGAATGGATACATTCGTGCGAATGAATTAGAATGGATCGGATGAATGAATTAGAATGGATCGTACGATTCATTCTAATTCATTCGTACGATCCATTCTAATGCATTCGTACGATTCATTCTAATTCATTCGCACGATCCATTCTAATTAATTCGTACGATCCATTCTTATTCATTCATACGATCCATTCTAATTCATTCGCACAATCCATTCTAATTCATTCGTACGATCCATTCTTATTCATTCATACGATCCATTCTAATGCATTCGTACGATCCATTCTAATTCATTCGTACGATTCATTCTAATTCATTCCTATGATCCATTCTAATTCATTCGTACGATCTATTCTAATTCATTCGCTCGAATGTATCTATTCTAATTCATTCATACGATCCATTCTAATTTGGTCATACGATCCATTCTAATTCGTTCGTACGATCCATTCTAATTCATTCACACGATCCATTCTAATTCATTCGTACGATCCATTCTAATTTATTCGTACAAATGTATCTATTTTAATTCATTCGCACGATCCATTCTAATTGATTCGTACGATCCATTCTAATTCATTCTAATTCATTCGTACGATTCATTCTAATTCATTCCTACGATCCATTCTAATTCATTCGTATGATCCATTCGTATGATCCATTCGTACGATCCTTCGTACGATCCATTCTAATCCATTCATACGATCCATTCTAATTCGTTCGTACGATCCATTCTAATTCGTTCGTACGATCCATTCTAATTTATTCGCACGATCCATTCTAATTCATTTGTACGATCCATTTTAATTCATTCGCCTGATCCATTCTAATTCATTCGTACAATGCGTTCTAATTCATTCGCTCGAATGTATCCATTCTAATTCATTCGCACGAATGAATTAGAATGGATCGGACGAATGAATTAGAATGGATCGTACAATTCATTCTAATTCATTCGTACGATCCATTCTAATGCATTCGTACGATTCATTCTAATTCATTCGCACGATCCATTCTAATTCATTCGTACGATCCATTCTTATTCATTCATACGATCCATTCTAATTGATTCGCACAATCCATTCTAATTCATTCGTACGATCCATTCTAATTCATTCGTATGATCCATTCTAACTTATTTTAGAATGGATCGTACGAACGAATTAGAATGGATCGTATGAACGAATTAGAATGGATCGTACGAATGAATTAGAATGGATACATTCGAGCGAATGAATTAGAATGGATCATACGAATGGATTAGAATGGATCGTACGAATGGATTAGAATGGATCGTACGAATAGATTAGAATAGATCGTACGAAAGAATTAGAATGGATCGTATAAATGAATTAGAAAGGTTACATTCGTCAGAATGAATTAGAATCGATCGTACGAATGAATTAGAATGGATCATGCGAATGAATTTGAATGGATCGTACGAATGAATTAGAATGGATCATATGAATGAATTAGAATGGTTACATTCGTGCGAATGAATTCGAATGGATCGTACAAATGGATTAGAATGGATCGTACGAATGTATTTGAATGCATTGTACGAATGAATTAGAATAGATACATTTGTGCGAATGAATTAGATTGCATCGTACGAATGGATTAGAATGGATCGTACGAATGGATTAGAATGGATCATACGAATGAATTAGAATGGATCATACAAATGAATTAGAAAGGTTACATTAGTGAGAATGAATTAGAAAGGATCGTACGAATGAATTAGAATGGATCATAGGAATGAATTAGAATGGATCGTGCAAATGAATTAGAATGGATACATTCGTGCGAATGAATTAGAATGGATTGTAGGAATGAATTAGAATGGATCGTACAAATGAATTAGAATGATAACATTCGTGCGAATGAATTAGAATGGATCGTACGAATGGAATAGAATGGATCATACGAATGGATTAGAATGGATCGTACGAATGAATTAGAATGGATCATACAAATGAATTAGAAATGTTACATTTGTGAGAATAAATTAGAATGGATCGTACGAATGAATAAGAATGGATCGTACGAATGGATTAGAATGGATCGTACCAATGGATTAGAATGGATTGTACGAATGGATTAGAATGGATCGTACAAATGAATTAGAATGGATCATACAAATGAATTAGAAAGGTTACATTCGTGAAAATGAATTAGAATGGATCGTACGAATGAATTAGAATGGATCATGCGAATGAATTTGAATGGATCGTACGAATGAATTAGAATGGATCGAACGAATGAATTAGAATGGATCGTACGAATGTATCCATTCTAATTCATTCGTACGATCCATTCTAATTCGTTCATATGATCCATTCTAATTCGTTCGTACGATCCATTCTAATTCGTTCGTACGATCCATTCTAATTCATTCGCATGATCCATTCTAATTCATTCGCACGATCCATTCTAATTCTTTCATATGATCCATTCTAATTCATTCGCACGATCCATTCTAATTCATTCGTACGATCCATTCTAATTCTTTCGTACGATCCATTCTAATTCATTCGCACGATCTATTCTAATTCATTCGTACGATCCATTCTAATTCATTCGCACTATCCATTCTAATTCATTCGTACGATTCATTCTAATTCATTCGTACAAATGTATCCATTCTAATTCATTCGTATGATCCATTCTAATTCATTCATACGATCTATTCTAATTCATTCGCACGAATGTATCCATTCTAATTCATTCGCACAATCTAATCTAATTCAAATGTACGATCCATTCTAATTCATTCACATGATGTATTCTAATTCATTCGTACGATCCATTCTAATTCATTCTTATGATTCATTCTAATTCATTCGTACGATCCATTCTAATTCATTCATACGATCCATTCTAATTAATTTGCACGAATGTATCCATTCTAATTCATTCGTACGATTCATTCTAATTCATTCATATGAGCTATTCTAATTCATTCATACGATCCATTCTAATTCATTCGTACGATCCATTCTAATCCATTCGTACGATCCATTCTAATTCATTAGCATGATCCATTCTAATTCATTCGTATGATCCATTCTAATTCATTCGCACGATCCATTCTAATTCATTCATACGATCGATCCATTCTAATTTATTCACACGATCTATTCTAATTCATTCGCACGAATGTAACCATTCTAATTCATTTATACGATCCATTCTAATTCATTTATACGATCCATTCTAATTCATTCCTACGATCCATTCTAATTCATTCACACGAATGTATCCATTCTAATTCATTTGCATGATCCATTCTAATTCATTCCTATGATCCATTCTAATTCATTCGTACGATCCATTCTAATTCATTCGCTCGAATGTATCCATTCTAATTCATTCGTACGATCCATTCTAATTCATTCGTACGATCCATTCTAATTCATTCGCATGATCCATTCGTACGATCCATTCTAATTCATTCGCACGAATGAATTAGAATGGATCGTACGAATGAATTAGAATGGATCGTACGAATGAATTAGAATGGATACATTCAAGCGAATGAATTAGAATAGATCGTGCGAATAAATTAGGATGGATCGATCGTACGAATGAATTAGAATAGATCGTGCGAATGAATTAGAATGGATCGTACGAATGAATTAGAATGGATCGTACGAATGAATTAGAATGGATCGAACGAATAAATTAGAATGGATACATTCAAGCAGAATGAATTAGAATGGATCGTACGATCCATTCTAATTCATTCTCACAAATGTATCCATTCTAATTCATTCGTACGATCTATTCTAATTCATTCGCACGATCCGTTCTAATTCATTCCTATGATCCATTCTAATTGATTTGCACGAATGTAACCATTCTAATTCATTCGTACGATCCATTCTAATTCATTCCTACGATCCATTCTAATTCATTCGCACAAATGTATCCATTCTAATTCATTTGCACGATCCATTCTAATTCATTCCTATGATCCATTATAATTCATTCGTACGATCCATTCTAATTCATTCGCTCGAATGTATCCATTCTAATTCATTCGTACGATCCATTCTAATTTATTCGTACGATCCATTCTAATTCATTCGCATGATCCATTCGTACGATCCATTCTAATTCATTCGCACGAATGAATTTGAATGGATCGTACGAATGAATTAGAATGGATCGTACGAATGAATTAGAATGGATACATTCGTGCGAATGAATTAGAAAAGATCGTGCGAATAAATTAGAATGGATCGATCGTACGAATGAATTAGAATGGATCGTGCGAATGAATTTGAATGGATCGTACGAATGAATTAGAATAGATCGCACGAATGAATTATAATGGTTCGAACGAATGAATTAGAATGGATACATTTGAGCGGAATGAATTAGAATGGATCGTACGATTCATTCTAATTCATTCTCATAAATGTATCCATTCTAATTCATTCGTATGATCCATTCTAATTCATTCGCACGATCCATTATAATTCATTCGTGCGATCTATTCTAATTCATTCGTACGATCCATTCAAATTCGTTCGCACGATCCATTCTAATTCATTCGTACGATCGATCCATTCTAATTTATTCGCACGATCTTTTCTAATTCATTCGCACGAATGTATCCATTCTAATTCATTCGTACGATCCATTCTAATTCATTCGTACGATCTATTCAAATTCATTCGTGCGAATGAATTAGAATGGATCGTACGAATGGATCATGCGAATAAATTAGAATGGATCGTACGAATAAATTAGAATGGATCGTACGAATGAATTAGAATGGATACATTCGAGCGAATGAATTAGAATGGATCGTACGAATGAATTATAATGGATCATAGGAATGAATTAGAATGGATCGTGCAAATGAATTAGAATGGATACATTTGTGCGAATGAATTAGAATGGATCGTAGGAATGAATTAGAATGGATCGTACGAATGAATTAGAATGGTTACATTCGTGCAAATGAATTAGAATGGATCATAGGAATGAATTAGAACGGATCGTGCGAATGAATTAGAATGGATCGTACGAATGAATTAGAATGGATACATTTGTGAGAATGAATTAGAATGGATCGTACGATCCATTCTAATTCATTCTGCTTGAATGTATCCATTCTAATTCATTCGTTCGATCCATTCTAATTCATTCGTACGATCCATTCTAATTCATTCGCACGATCCATTCTAATTCATTCGCACGATCCATTCTAATTCATTCGCTCGAATGTATCCATTTTTATTCATTCGTTCGATCCATTCTAATTTATTCGTACGATCCATTCAAATTCATTCGCATGATCCATTCTAATTCATTCGTATGATCCATTCTAATTCATTCGTACAATCTATTCTAATTTATTCGTACGATCCATTCTAATCCATTCGTACGATCCATTCTAATTCATTCGCACGATCCATTCTAATTCATTCGTATTCTAATTCATTCGTACGATCCATTCTATTCCATTCTAATTCATTCTCACGAATGTAACCTTTCTAATTCATTTGTACGATCCATTCTAATTCATTCGTACGATCCATTCTAATTCATTCATACGATCCATTCTAATTCATTCGTACGATCCATTCTAATTCATTCCTACGATCTTGTCTAATCCATTTGAATCCATTCGTACGATCCATTCTAATTCATTCGTACGATCCATTCTAATTCATTCGCTCGAACGAATTAGAATACATCTTGTGAATGAATTAGAATGGATCGTAAGTTTGAATTAGATTGGATTGTGCGAATGAATTAGAATGGATACATTCATGCGAATGAATTAGAATAGATCGTATGAATGAATTAGAATGGATCGTACGAATAAATTAGAATGGATACATTTATACGAATGAATTAGAATGGATCGTACGAATGAATTAGAATGGATCGTATGAATGAATTAGAATGGATAGTGCGAATGAATTTGAATGGATCGTACGAATAAATTAGAATGGATTGTACGATTGAATTAGAATAGATCGTGCGAATGAATTAGAATGGATCCTACGAAAGAATTAGAATGGATCGTACGAATGAATTAGAATGGATCATACAAATGAATTATAAAGGTTACATTTGTGCGAATGAATTAGAATGGATCGAACGAATGAATTAGAATGGATACATTTATGCGAATGAATTAGAATGGATCATACGAATGAATTAGAATAGATATATTCATGCGAATGAATTAGAATGGATCGTACGAATGAATTAAAATGGATCGTACGAATGAATTAGAATGGATCATATGAACGAATTAGAATGGATCGTACGAATGAATTAGAATGGATACATTCGAGCAAATGAATTAGAATAGATCGTACGAATGAATTAGAATGGATCATAGGAATGAAGTAGAATGGATACATTCGTGCGAATGAATTAGAATGGATCGTAGGAATGAATTAGAATGGATCGTACGAATGAATTAGAATGGATCGTACGAATGAATTAGAATGGATACATTTGTGCGATGAATAAGAATGGAGCGTACGAATGAATTAGAATGGAGCGTACGATTGAACTAGAATGGATACATTCGTGCGAATGAATTAGAATAGATCGTACGAATGAATTAGAATTGATCATACAAATGAATTAGAATGGATACATTCGTGCGAATGAATTAGAATAGATCGTATGAATGAATTAGAATGGATCGTACGAATGGATCATACAAATGAATTAGAATGGATCGTACAAATGAATTAGAATGGATCGTACGAATGAGTTAGAATGGATCGTGCGAATGAATTAGAATGGATCATACAAATTAATTAGAATGGATCCACCGAATCAGTTAGAATGGATCATACGAATGAATTAGAATGGATCGTACGAATGAATTAGAATGGATTGTACGAATGAATTAGAATGGATCGTACGAACGAATTAGAATGAATCGTATGAACGAATTAGAATGGATCGTACGAATGAATTAGAATGGATACATTCGAGCGAATGAATTAGAATAGATCTTACGAATAAATTAGAATGGATCGTACGAATAAATTAGAATTGAAACATTCATGCAAATGAATTAGAATGGATCGTACGAATGAATTAGAATGGATCGTGCGAATGAATTAGAATGGATCGTACGAATCTATTCTAATCCATTCGTACGATCCATTCTAATTCATTCGTATAAATGTATCTATTCTAAATCATTCGTACAATGCGTTCTAATACATTCGTACGATCCATTCTAATTCATTCGTACAATGCGTTTTAATCCATTCGTACGATCCATTCTAATTCATTCGTACGATCCTTTCTAATTAATTCGTACGATACATTCTAATTCATTCATACGATCCATTGTAATTCATTCTAATTCATTCGTACGATCCATTCTAATTCATTTGCTCGAATGTATCCATTCTAATTCATTTGTATGAATTAGAATGGATCGTACGAATGAATTAGAATGGATACATTCGAGCGAATGAATTAGAATAGATCGTAGGAATGAATTTGAATGGATCATACAAATGAATTAGAATGGATCGTGCGAAAGAATTAGAATGGATTGTACGAATGAATTAGAATGGATACATTCGTGCGAATAAATTAGAATGGATCGTACGAATGAATTAGAATGAATCGTATGAATGAATTAGAATGGATCGTACGAATGAATTAGAATGGATACATTTGTACGAATAAATTAGAATGGATTGTACAAATGAATTAGAATGGATACATTCTTGCGAATAAATTAGAATGGATCGTATATTCGTGCAAATAAATTAGAATGGATCATACGAATGAATTAGAATGGATCGTGCGAATGAATTAGAATGAATCGTACGAATGCATTAGAATGGATCATACGAATGAATTAGAATGAATCGTACGAATGAATTAGAATGGATTGTACGAATGAATTAGAATGGATCGTGCGAATGAATTAGAATGGATCGGACAAGATCGTAGGAATTTATTAGAATCGATCGTACGAATGAATTAGAATGGTTACATTCGTGCGAATGAATTAGAATGGATCGTACGAATGAATTAGAATGGATCATGCGAATGAATTAGAATGGATCATACGATCCATTCTACTCCATTCGTACGATCCATTCTAATTCATTCGTACGATCCATTCTAATTCATTCGTATGATCCATTCTAACTCATTCGTACAAATGTATCCATTCTAAGTCATTCTTACGATCCATTCTAATTCATTCGCACGATCCATTCTAATTCATTCGTACGATCCATTCAAATTCATTCGCATGATCCATTCTAATTCATTCGTACGATCCATTCTAATTCATTCTCATGAATATAACATTTCTAATTAATTTGTTTGATCCATTCTAATTCATTCGTACGATCCATTCTAATCCATTCGTACGATCCATTGTAATTCATTCATACAATCCATTCAGATTCATTCGCACAAATGTATCCATTCAAATTCATTCGTACGATCCATTCTAATTAATTCGCACGATCCATTCTAATTCAGTCGTATGAATGTATCCATTTTAATTCATTCGTACGATCCATTCTAATTCATATGATCCATTCTAATCCATTCATACGATCCATTCTAATCCATTCGTACAATCCATTCATATTCATTCGTACGATCCATTCTAATTCATTCCTACGTACGATCCATTCTAATTCATTCGCACGAATGTAACCATTCTAATTCATTCGTACGATCCATTCTAATTCATTCCTACGATCCATTCTAATTCATTCACACGAATGTATCCATTCTAATTCATTTGCACGATCCATTCTAATTCATTCCTATGATCCATTCTAATTCATTCGTACGATCCATTCTAATTCATTCCTACGTACGATCAATTCTAATTCATTCGCACGAATGTAACCATTCTAATTCATTCGTACGATCCATTCTAATTAATTCCTACGATCTTGTCCGATCCATTCTAATTCATTCGTACGATCCATTCTAATTCATTCCTATGATCCATTCTAATCCATTCGTACGATCCATTCTAATTCATTCGCACGAATGTATCCATTTTAATTCATTTGTAGGATCCATTCTAATTCATTCGTATGATCCATTCTAATTCATTCGAATGATCCATTCTAATTCATTTGTACGATCCATTCTAATTCATTCGCACAAATGTATCCATTCTAATTCATTCGTACGATCCATTCTAATTCATTCGCACGATCCATTCTATTTCATTCGTACGATCCATTCTAATTCATTCGCACGATCCATTCTAATTCATTCGTACGATCCATTCTAATTCATACGAATGAATTAGAATGGATACATTCGAGCGAATGAATTAGAATGGATCGTACGAATGAATTAGAATGAATTACAATGGATCGTACGAATGAATTAGAATGTATCTTACGAATTAATTAGAATGGATCGTACGAATGAATTAGAATGGATCGTACGAATGGATTAAAACGCATTGTACGAATGAATTAGAATGGATCGTCCGAATGTATTAGAACACATTGTACGAATGAATTAGAATAGATACATTTATACAAATGAATTAGAATGGATCGTACGAATGGATTTGAATAGATTCGTACGATCCATTCTAATTCATTCGCACGATCCATTCTAATTCATTCGTACGATTCATTCTAATTCATTTGCATGAATGTTTCAATTCTAATTTATTCGTACGATCCATTCTAATTTATTCGTAAGATCCATTCTAATTCATTCGCTCGAATGTATCCATTCTAATTCATTCGTACGATCCATTCTAATTCGTTCATACGATCCATTCTAATTCGTTCGTACGATCCATTCTAATTCATTCGTACAATCCATTCTAATTCATTCATACGATCCATTCTAATTCATTCGTATGATCCATTCTAACTCATTCGGTGGATCCATTCTAATTAATTCGTATGATCCATTCTAATTCATTCGCACGATCCATTCTAACTCATTCGTACGATCCATTCTAATTCATTTGTACGATCCATTCTAACTTATTTGCATGAATATACGATCCATTCTAATTAATTCGCACAAATGTATCCATTCTAATTCATTCGTACAATCCATTCAAATTCATTCGTATGATCCATTCTAATTCATTCGTACGATCCATTCTAATTCATTTGCATGAATGTATCCATTCTAATTCATTCATACAATCCATTCTAATTCATTCGCACGATCTATTCTAATTCATTCGTATGATCCATTCTAATTCATTCCTACGATCCATTCTAATTCATTCGCACAAAACATTCTTATTCATTCGTACGATCCATTCAAATTCATTCACATGATCCATTCTAATTCATTCGTACGATCCATTCTAATTCATTCTCACGAATGTAACCTTTCTAATTCATTTGTATGATCCATTCTAATTCATTCGCACGATCTATTCTAATTCATTCGCACGATCCATTCTAATTCATTTGTCCGATCTAGAATGGATCGTGCGAATGAATTAGAATGGATCGTACGAATGCATTAGAATGGATACATTCGTGCGAATGAATTAGAATGGATCATACGAATGAATTAGAATGGATACATTTGTGCGAATGAATTTGAATGGATTGCACGAATTGAATTAGAATGGATCGTACGAATGGATTAGAATGGATCGTACGAATGAATTAGAATGGATCATACAAATGAATTAGAAAGGTTACATTCGTGAGAATGAATTAGAATGGATCGTGCGAATGAATTAGAATTGATCATACGAATGGATTAGAATGGATCGTACGAATGAATTAGAATAGATCGTGCGAATGAATTAGAATGGATCGTGCAAATGAATTAGAATGGATACATTCGTGCGAATGAATTAGAATGGATCGTAGGAATGAATTAGAATGGATCGTATGAATGAATTATAATGGATACATTCGAGCGAATGAATTAGAATGGATCGTACGAATGAATTAGAATGGATCATAGGAATGAATTAGAATGGATCGTGCAAATGAATTAAAATGGATACATTCGTGCGAATGAATTACAATGGATCGTAGGAATGAATTAGAATGGATCGTACGAATGAATTAGAATGGTTCGTACGAATGCATTAGAATGGATACATTTGTGCGAATGAATTAGAATGGATCGTGCGAATGAATTAGAATAGATACATTCGTACAAATGAATTAGAATGGATCGTGCGAATGAATTAGAATGGATCGAACGAATGAATTAGAATGGATAAATTTGTGTGAATGAATTAGAATGGATCGTACAAATGAATTAGAATGAATCATACGAATGAATTAGAATGGATCGTACGAATGAATTAGAATGGATCATAGGAATGAATTAGAATGGATCGTGCAAATGAATTAGAATGGATACATTCGTGCGAATGAATTAGAATGGATGGTAGGAATGAATTAGAATGGATCGTACGAATGAATTAGAATGGATACCTTTGTACGAATGAATTAGAATGGATCGTACGATTGGATTAGAATGGATCGTACGAATGGATTAGAATGGATCGTACGAATGGATTAGAATGGATACATTTGTGAGAATGAATTAGAATGGATCGTACGATTCATTCTAATTCATTCATACGATCCATTCTAATGCATTCGTACAATTCATTCTAATTCATTCGCATGATCCATTCTAATTTATTCGTACGATCCATTCTTATTCATTCATACGATCCATTCTAATTCATTCGTACGATCAATTCTAATTCATTCATATGATCCATTCTAATTGATTCGTACGATCCATTCTAATTCATTCGTACGATCCATTCTAATTCATTCGTACGATCCATTCTAATTCATTCGTATGATCCATTCTAACTCATTCGGTGGATCCATTCTAATTCATTCGTACGATCCATTCTAATTCATTCGGTGGATCCATTCTAATTCATTCGTACGATCCATTCCAATTCATTCGCACGATCCATTCTAATTCATTCGTACGATCCATTCAAATTCATTCGTATGATCCATTCTAATTCATTAGCACGAATGTAACCATTCTAATTCATTCGTACGATCTATTCTAATTCATTCCTACGATCCATACTAATTCATTCACACGAATGTATCCATTCTAATTCATTTGCATGATCCATTCTAATTCATTCCTACGATCCATTCTAATTCATTCGCACGAATGTATCCATTCTAATTCATTCGTACGATCCATTCTAATTCATTCGTACGATCCATTCTAATTCATTCGTACGATCTTGTCTAATCCATTCGAATCCATTCGTACGATCCATTCTAATTCATTCGTACGATCCATTCTAATTCATTCACTCGAACAAATTAGAATACATCATGTGAATAAATTAGAATGGATCGTACGTTTGAATTAGATTGGATTGTGCGAATAAATTAGAATGGATACATTCGTGCGAATGAATTAGAATAGATCGTATGAATGAATTAGAATGGATCGTACGAATAAATTAGAATGGATACATTTATACGAATGAATTAGAATGGATCGTACGAATGAATTAGAATGGATCGTATGAATGAATTAGAATGGATAGTGCGAATGAATTTGAGTGGATCGTACGAATAAATTAGAATGGATTGTACGAATGAATTAGAATAGATCGTGCGAATGAATTAGAATGGATCCTACGAATGAATTAGAATGGATCGTACGAATGAATTAGAATGGATCATACAAATGAATTAGAAAGGTTACATTTGTGCGAATGAATTAGAATGGATCGAACAAATGAATTTGAATGAAAACATTTATGCGAATGAATTAGAATGGATCATACGAATGAATTAGAATAGATATATTCATGCGAATGAATTAGAATGGATCGTACGAATGAATTAAAATGGATCGTACGAATGAATTAGAATGGATCATATGAACGAATTAGAATGGATCGTACGAATGAATTAGAATGGATACATTCGAGCGAATGAATTAGAATGGATCGTACGAATGAATTAGAATGGATCATAGGAATGAAGTAGAATGGATACATTCGTGCGAATGAATTAGAATGGATCGTAGGAATGAATTAGAATGGATCGTACGAATGAATTAGAATGGATCGTACGAATGAATTAGAATGGATACATTTGTGCGATGAATAAGAATGGAGCATACGAATGAATTAGAATGGAGCGTACGAATGAACTAGAATGGATACATTCGTGCGAATGAATTAGAATAGATCGTACGAATGAATTAGAATAGATCGTACGAATGAATTAGAATGGATCGTACGAATAAATTAGAATAGATCGTGCAAATTAATTAGAATGGATCATACGAATGAATTAGAATAGATCATAGAAATGAATTAGAATGGATCATACAAATGAATTAGAAAGTTTACATTCGTGAGAATGAATTAGAATGGATCGTACGATCCATTCTAATTCATTCACACGAATGTAACCTTTCTAATTCATTTGTATGATCCATTCGTACGATCCATTCTAATTCATTCATACGATCTATTCTAATTCATTCGCACGAATGTATCCATTCTAATTCATTTGTATGATCAATTCTAATTCATTTGTACAATCCATTCTAATTCAGTCGTATGATCCATTCTAATTCATTCGTACAAATGAATTAGAATGGATCGTACGAACGAATTAGAATGGATCATGCGAATGAATTAGAATGGATCGTACGAATGAATTAGAATGGATCGTACGAATGAATTAGAATGGATCGTACGAATGAATTAGAATGGATCCACCGAATTAGTTAGAATGGATCATACGAATGAATTAGAATGGATCGTACGAATGAATTAGAATGGATCGTACGAATGAATTAGAATGGATCGTACGAATCAATTAGAATGGATCGTACGAATGAATTAGAATGGATCGTACAAATTAATTAGAAAGGTTACATTTGTGAGAATGAATTAGAATGGATCGTACGAATGGATTAGAATGGATCGTACGAAAGGATTATAATGAATCATACAACTGAATTAGAAAGGTTACATTTGTGAGAATGAATTAGAATGGATCGTGCGAATGAATTAGAATTGATCATACGAATGAATTAGAATGAATCGTATGAATGAATTAGATTGCATCGTACGATCCATTCTAATTCATTCGCATGATCCATTCTATTTCATTCGTATGATCAATTCTAATACATTCCCACGATCCATTCTAATTCATTCGTACGATCCATTCTAATTCATTCACAAGAATGTAACCATTCTAATTCATTCGTACGATCCATTCTAATTTATTCCTACGATCCATTCTAATTCATTCGCACGAATGTATCCATTCTAATTCATTTGCACGATCCATTCTAATCCATTCGTACGATCCATTCTAATCCCTTCGTATGTTCCATTCTAATTCATTCGTACGCTCCATTCTTATTCATCGCACAAATGTATCCATTCTAATTCATTCGTACGATCCATTCAAATTCATTCTCATGATCCATTCTAATTCATTCGTACGATCCATTCTAATTCATTCTCACGAATGTAACCTTTCTAATTCATTTGTATGATCCATTCTAATTCATTCGTACGATCCATTCTAATCCATTCGTACGATCCATTCTAATGCTTTCGTACGATCCATTCTAATCCATTCGTACGATCCATTCTAATTCATTCTCACAAATGTAATCATTCTAATTCATTTGTACGATCCATTCTAATTCATTCGTACGATCCATTCTTATTCATTCGTACGATCCATTCTAATCCATTCGTACTATCCATTCTAATTCATTCGCACGAATGTAACCATTCTAATTCATTCGTACGATCCATTCTAATTCATTCCTATGATCCATTCTAATTCATTCGCACGAATGTATCCATTCTAATTCATTTGCACGATCCATTCTAATTCATTCCTATGATCCATTCTAATTCATTCGTACGATCCATTCTAATTCATTCGCTCGAATGTATCCATTCTAATTCATTCGTACGATCCATTCTAATTCGGTCATACGATCCATTCTAATTCGTTCGTACGATCCATTCTAATTCATTCGTATGATCTATTCTATTTCATTCGCACGATCCATTCTAATTCATTTGTACGATCCATTTTAATTCATTCGCATGATCGTATGAATGAATTAGAATGGATCGTACGAATGGATTAGAATGGATCGTACGAATAGATCATGCAAATGAATTAGAATGGATCGTACGAATGAATTAGAATAGATCGTGCGAATAAATTAGAATGGATCATACGAATGAATTAGAATAGATATATTCATGCGAATGAATTAGAATGGATCGTACGAATGAATTAGAATGGATCGTGCGAATAAATTAGAATGGATCGTATAAATAAATTTGAATGGATCGTAC
Source organism: Chamaelirium japonicum (assembly GCA_947650365.1). NCBI lineage: Eukaryota > Viridiplantae > Streptophyta > Magnoliopsida > Liliales > Melanthiaceae > Chamaelirium > Chamaelirium japonicum. The sequence continues at coordinate 593,039 of CANTAL010000066.1, read as the reverse complement.
GAATGAATTAAAATAGATACATTTGTGCGAATGAATTAGAATGGATCATACGATTGAATTTCAATGGATCGTACGAATGAATTAGAATGGATACATTTGTGCGAATTAATTAGAATGGATCGTACGAATGAATTAGAATGGATCGTACGAATGAATTAGAATGGATCATATGAATGAATTAGAATGGATAGTGCGAATGAATTAGAATGGATCGTACGAATGAATTAGAATGGATACATTCGTGCGAAAGAATTAGAATGGATCGTACGAATGAATTAGAATAGATCGTACAAATGAATTAGAATGGATCGTACGAATGCATTAGAATGGATCGTATGAATGAATAAGAATGGATCGTACGAATGAATTAGAATGGATCATGCGAATGAATTAGAATGAATCGTACGAATGCATTATAATGGATACATTTGTGCGAATGAATTAGAATGGATCGTACGAATGAATTAGAATGGATCGTACGAATGAATTAAAATGGATACATTTGTACGAATGAATTAGAATGGATCGTACGAATGAATTAGAATAGATCGTACGAATGAATTAGAATGGATACATTCGAGCGAATGAATTAGAATAGATCGTAGGAATGAATTAGAATGGATCATACGAATGAATTAGATTGGATCGTGCGAATGAATTAGAATGGATCGTGCGAATGAATTAGAATAGATCGTACGAATGAATTAGAATGGATCCACCGAATGAGTTAGAATGGATCATACGAATGAATTAGAATGGATCGTACGAACGAATTAGAATGGATCGTATGAATGAATTAGAATGGATCGTACGAATGGATTAGAATGGATCATACGAATGGATCATGCGAATAAATTAGAATGGATCGTACGAATAAATTAGAATGGATCCTACAAATGAATTAGAATGGATACATTTGTGCGAATGAATTTGAATGGATTGTGGGAATGAATTAGAACGGATTGTGCGAATGAATTAGAATGGACCGTGCGAATGAATTAGAATGGATCGTATGAATGAATAAGAATGGATCGTACGAATGAATTAGAATGGATACATTCGAGCGAATGAATTAGAATGGATCGTACGGATGAATTAGAATGGATCGTGCAAATGATCGTATGAATGGATTAGAATGGATCGTACAAATAAATTAGAATGGATCATACAAATGAATTAGAAAGGTTACATTCGTGAGAATAAATTAGAATGGATCGTGCGAATGAATTAGAATTGATCATACGAATGAATTAGAATGGATCGTACGAATGAAAAGGAATGGATCGTACGAATGAATTAGAATGGATACATTCGAGCGAATGAATTAGAATAGATCGTAGGAATGAATTAGAATGGATCATACGAATGAATTAGAATGGATCGTATGAATGAATAAGAATGGATCGTACGAATGAATAAGAATGGATCATGCGAATGAATTAGAATGAATCGTACGAATGCATTATAATGGATACATTTGTGCGAATGAATTAGAATGGATCGTACGAATGAATTAGAATGGATCGTACGAATGAATTAAAATGGATACATTTGTACGAATGAATTAGAATGGATCGTACGAATGAATTAGAATGGATCGTACGAATGAATTAGAATGGATCATACGAATGAATTAGAATGGATACATTCGAGCAAATGAATTAGAATAGATCGTAGGAATGAATTAGAATGGATCATACGAATGAATTAGAATGGATCGTGCGAATGAATTAGAATGGATCGTGCGAATGAATTAGAATAGATCGTACGAATGAATTAGAATGGATCCATCGAATGAGTTAGAATGGATCATACGAATGAATTAGAATGGATCGTACGAACGAATTAGAATGGATCGTATGAATGAATTAGAATGGATCGTACGAATGGATTAGAATGGATCATACGAATGGATCATGCGAATAAATTAGAATGGATCGTACGAATAAATTAGAATGGATCCTACGAATGAATTAGAATGGATACATTTGTGCGAATGAATTTGAATGGATTGTGCGAATGAATTACAACGGATTGTGCGAATGAATTAGAATGGACCGTGCGAATGAATTAGAATGGATCGTATGAATGAATAAGAATGGATCATACGAATGAATTAGAATGGATCATACGAATGAATTAGAATGGATCGTACGAACGAAGTAGAATGGATCGTACGAATGAATTAGAATGGATACATTCAAGCGAATGAATTAGAATGGATCGTACGAATGAATTAGAATGGATCGTGCGAATGAATTAGAATGAATCGTACGAATGTATTAGAATGGATCGTATGAACGAATTAGAATGGATCGTACGAATGAATTAGAATGGATACATTCGAGCGAATGAATTAGAATGGATCGTACGAATGAATTATAATGGATCATGCGAATGAATTAGAATGGATCGTACGATTGAATTAGAATGGATCGTGCGAATGAATTAGAATCGATCGTACGAATGAATTAGAATGGATCGTACGAATGAATTAGATCGTACGAATGAATTAGAATGGATACATTCATGCGAATGAATTAGAATGGATCGTACGAATGAATTAGAATGGATCGTACGAATGGATTAGAATGAATTAGAATGGATCATATGAATGAATTTGAACGGATCGTACGAATGAATTAGAATGGATTTTACGAATGAATTAGAATGGATACATTCGAGCGAATGAATTAGAATAGATCGTAGGAATGAATTAGAATGAATCATACGAATGAATTAGAATGGATCGTGCGAATGAATTAGAATGGATTGTACGAATGAATTAGAATGGATACATTCGTGCGAATGAATTATAATGGATCGGACGAATGAATTAGATTGGATACATTCGTGCGAATGAATTAGAATGGATCGTACGAATGAATTAGAATGGATCTTGCGAATGAATTAGAATTGATCATATGAATGAATTAGAATTGATCGTACGAATGAATTAGAATGGATTGTGCGAATGAATTAGAATGGATCGTACGAATGAAGTAGAATGGATACATACAAATGAATTAGAAAGGTTACATTCGTGAGAATGAATTAGAATGGATCGTAAGAATGAATTAGAATGGATCGTATGAATGAATTAGAATGGATACATTCGAGCAAATGAATTAGAATGGATCGTGCGAATGAATTAGAATGAATCGTACGAATGAATTAGAAAGGTTACATTTGTGACAATGAATTAGAATGGATCGTACGAATGGATTAGAATGGATCGTACGAATGGATTAGAATGGATCGTACGAATGAATTAGAATGGATCGTACGAATGAATTAGAATGGATCATACGAATGAATTAGAATGGATACATTCGAGCGAATGAATTAGAATAGATAGTACGAATGGATTAGAATGGATCGTGCGAATGAATTAGAATCGATCGTACGAATGAATTTGAATGGATCGTACGAATGAATTAGATCGTACGAATGAATTAGAATAGATAGTGCGAATGAATTAGAATGGATCGTACGAATGAATTAGAATGGTTACATTCGTGCGAATGAATTAGAATGGATCGTACGAATGAATTAGAATGGATCATAGGAATGAATTAGAATGGATACATTTGTACGAATGAATTAGAATAGATCGTACGAATGAATTAGAATGGATCGTACGCATGAATTTGAATGGATATATTTGAATGAATAAATTAGAATGGATCATACGAATGAATTAGAATGGATTGTGTGAATGAATTAGAATAGATCGTGTGATTCATTCTAATTCATTCGTACGATCCATTCTAATGCATTCGTATGATTCATTCTAAATCATTCGCACGATCCATTCTAATTCATTCGTACGATCCATTCTTATTTATTCATACGATCCATTCTAATTCATTCGTACGATCCATTCTAATTAGATAGTATGATCCATTCTAATTCATTCGCATCCATTTTAATTCATTCGTACGATCCATTCTAATTTATTCATACGATACATTCTAATTCATTCGCACGATCCATTCTAATCCATTCGTACTATCCATTCTAATTCATTCGTACGATCCATTCTAATTCATTCCTACGTACGATCAATTCTAATTCATTCGTACGAATGTATTAGAACGCATTGTACGAATGAATTAGAATAGATACATTTATACGAATGAATTAGAATGGATCGTACGAATGGATTAGAATAGATTCGTACGATCCATTCTAATTCATTCTATTTCATTCGCACGATCCATTCTAATTCATTCGTATGATCCATTCTAATCCATTTGTATGATCCATTCTAATCCATTCGTACGATCCATTCTAATTCATTCGTACGATCCACTCTAATTCATTCCTATGTATACATTCTAATTCATTCGTACGATCCATTCTAATTCTTTCATACAATCCATTCTAATTCATTCGCACGATCCATTCTAATTCATTCGTATGATCCATTCTAATTCATTCCTATGATCTATTCTAATTCATTCGCTCGAATGTATCCATTCTAATTCATTCGTACGATCCATTCTAATCCATTCGTACGATCCATTCTAATTCATTCGCACGAATGTAACCATTCTAATTCATTCGCATGATCCATTCTAATTCATTCGTACGATCCATTCTTATTCATTCATACGATCCATTCTAATTCATTCGTATGATCCATTCTAATTCATTCCTACGATCTATTCTAATTCATTCGCACGAATGTAACCATTCTAATTCATTCGTACGATCCATTCTAATCCATTCTAATCCATTCACATGATGTATTCTAATTCATTCGTACGAATAAATTAGAATGGATCATACAAATGAATTAGACAGGTTACATTCGTGAGAATAAATTAGAATGGATCGTGCGAATGAATTAGAATTGATCATACGAATGAATTAGAATGGATCGTACGAATGAATAAGAATGGATCGTACGAATGAATTAGAATGGATACATTCGAGCGAATGAATTAGAATAGATCGTAGGAATGAATTAGAATGGATCATACGAATGAATTAGAATGGATCGTATGAATGAATAAGAATGGATCGTACGAATGAATTAGAATGGATCATGCGAATGAATTAGAATGAATCGTACGAATGCATTATAATGGATACATTTGTGCGAATGAATTAGAATGGATCGTACGAATGAATTAGAATGGATCGTACGAATGAATTAAAATGGATACATTTGTACGAATGAATTAGAATGGATCGTACGAATGAATTAGAATGGATCGTACGAATGAATTAGAATGGATCATACGAATGAATTAGAATGGATACATTCGAACGAATAAATTAGAATAGACCGTAGGAATGAATTAGAATGGATCATACGAATGAATTAGAATGGATCGTGCGAATGAATTAGAATGGATCGTGCGAAGGAATTAGAATAGATCGTACGAATGAATTAGAATGGATCCACCGAATGAGTTAGAATGGATCATACGAATGAATTAGAATGGATCGTACGAACGAATTAGAATGGATCGAATGAATGAATTAGAATGGATCGTACGAATGGATTAGAACGGATCATACGAATGGATCATGCGAATAAATTAGAATGGATCGTACGAATAAATTAGAATGGATCCTACGAATGAATTAGAATGGATACATTTGTGCGAATGAATTTGAATGGATTGTGCGAATGAATTAGAACGGATTGTGCGAATGAATTAGAATGGACCGTGCGAATGAATTAGAATGGATCGTATGAATGAATAAGAATGGATCGTACGAATGAATTAGAATGGATACATTCGAGCGAATGAATTAGAATGGATCGTACGGATGAATTAGAATGGATCATACGAATGAATTAGAATGGATCGTATGAATGCATTCTAATTCATTCGCACGATCCATTCTAACTCATTCGTACGATCCATTCTAATTCATTTGCACGATCCATTCTAATTCATTCGCACGATCCATTCTAACTCATTCGTACGATCCATTCTAATTCATTTGTACGATCCATTCTAATTTATTTGCATGAATATACGATCCATTCTAATTCATTCGCACAAATGTATCCATTCTAATTCATTCGTACGATCCATTCAAATTCATTCGTATGATCCATTCTAATTCATTCGTACGATCCATTCTAATTCATTTGCATGAATGTATCCATTCTAATTCATTCGTACAACCCATTCTAATTCATTCGCACGATCTATTCTAATTCATTCGTCTGATCCATTCTAATTCATTCCTACGATCCATTCTAATTCATTCGCACAAAACATTCTTATTCATTCGTACGATCCATTCAAATTCATTCACATGATCCATTCTAATTCATTCGTACGATCCATTCTAATTCATTCTCACGAATGTAACCTTTCTAATTCATTTGTATGATCCATTCTAATTCATTCGCACGATCTATTCTAATTCATTCGCACGATCCATTCTAATTCATTCGTCCGATCTAGAATGAATCGTGCGAATGAATTAGAATGGATCGTACGAATGCATTAGAATGGATACATTCGTGCGAATGAATTAGAATGGATCATACGAATGAATTAGAATGGATACATTTGTGCGATTGAATTTGAATGGATTGCACGAATTGAATTAGAATGGATCATACGAATGGATTAGAATGGATCGTACGAATGAATTAGAATGGATCATACAAATGAATTAGAAAGGTTACATTCGTGAGAATGAATTAGAATGGATCGTGCGAATGAATTAGAATTGATCATACGAATGGATTATAATGGATCGTACGAATGAATTAGAATAGATCGTGCGAATGAATTAGAATGGATCATACAAATGAATTAGAAAGGTTACATTTGTGAGAATGAATTAGAATGGATCGTACGAATGAATTAGAATGGATCATGCGAATGAATTTGAATGGATCCTTTCTAATTCATTCGCTTGAATATATCCTTTCTAATTCTTTTGTATGATCCATTCTAATTCATTCGTACGATCCATTCTAATCCATTCGTACGATCCATTCTAATCCATTCGTACGATCCTTTCTAATTCATTCGTATGAATGTATCCATTCTAATTTATTCGTACGATCCAGTCAAATTCATTCGTATGATCCATTCTAATTCATTCGCACAAATGTATCCATTCAAATTCATTCGTACGATCAATTCTAATTCATTCGCACGATCCATTCTAATTCAGTCGTATGAATGTATCCATTTTAATTCATTCGTACGATCCATTCTAATTCGTACGATCCATTCTAATCCATTCGTACAATCCATTCTAATTCATTCGTACGATCCATTCTAACTCATTCGTACGATCGATTCTAATTCATTCGCACGATCCATTCTAATTCATTCGTACGATCCATTCTAATTCATTCGTATGATCCATTCTAATTTATTCGTTCAAATATATCCATTCTAATTCATTCGTACGATCCATTCTAATTCATTCGCACGATCCATTCTAATTCATTCGTACGATCCATTCTAATTCATTCGTATGATCAATTCTAATTCATTCGCACGATCCATTCTAATTCATTTGAACGATCTATTCTAATTCATTCGTACGATCCATTCTAATTCATTCGCACGAATGTATCCATTCTAATTCATTCGTACGATCCATTCTAATTCATTCACACTATCCATTCTAATTCATTCGTATGATCCATTCTAATTCATTCGTACAATCCATTCTAATTTATTCGTACGATCCATTCTAATTAATTCGCACAAATATATCCATTCTAATTCATTCGTACGATCCATTCAAATTCAATTGTATGATCCATTCTAATTCATTCGTACGAATGAATTAGAATAGATTATACAAATGAATTAGAATGGATCGTACGAATGAATTAGAATGGATAAGAATGGATCGTACGAATCAATTAGAATGGATCGTACGAATGAATTAGAATGGATCATACGAATGAATTAGAATGGATCGTACGAATAAATTAGAATGGATACATTCGTGTGAATGAATTAGAATGGATCGTACGAATAAATTAGAATGGATCGTGCAAATGAATTAGAATAGATCGTACGAATGAATTAGAATGGATCGTGCAAATGAATTAGAATGGATACATTCATGAGAATGAATTAGAATGGATCGTACGAATAATTAGAATGGATATATTTGAACGAATAAATTAGAATGGATCATACGAATGAATTAGAATGGATCGTACGAATGAATTAGAATGGATCGTGCGAATGAATTAGAATCGATCGTACGAATGAATTAGAATGGATCGTACGAATGAATTAGAATGGATCGTGCGAATGAATTAGAATAGATCGTTCGAATGTATCCATTCTAATTCATTCGTACGATCCATTCTAATTCGTTCATACAATCCATTCTAATTCGTTCGTACGATCCATTCTAATTCATTCGTACGATCAATTCTAATTCATTCATACGATCCATTCTAATTCATTCGCACAAATATATCCATTCTAATTCATTCGTATGACCCATTCTAATTCATTCACACGATCCATTCTAATTCATTCGTATGATCCATTCTAATTCATTCATACGATCCATTCCAATTCATTCACACAATCCATTCTAATTCATTCCTACGATCCATTCTAATCCATTCGTACGATCCATTCTAATTCATTCGTACGATCCATTCTAATTCATTCCTCTGTATCCATTCTAATTCATTCGTACGATCCATTCTAATTCTTTCATACAATCCATTCTAATTCATTCGCACGATCCATTCAAATTCATTCGTATGATCCATTCTAATTCATTCCGTTGATCTATTCTAATTCATTCGCTCGAATGTATCCATTCTAATTCATTCATACGATCCATTCTAATTCATTCGTACGATCCATTCTAATTCATTCTCACGAATGTAACCTTTCTAATTCATTTGTATGATCCATTCTAATTCATTCGTAAGATTCATTCTAATTCATTCCTACGATCCATTATAATTCATTCGTACGATCTAATTCTAATCCATTCGGACTATCCATTCTAATTCGGACAAATGTATCCATTTTAATTCATTCGTACGATCGATTCTAATTCATTCGTACGATCCATTCTAATTCATTCGTACGATCCATTCTAATCCATTCGTACGATCCATTCTAATTCATTCGTACAAATGTATCCTTTCTAATTCATTTGTACGATCCATTCTAATCCATTCGTACAATCCATTCTAATTCATTCGTACGATCTATTCTAATTCATTCGTATGATCCATTCTAATTCATTCGTACAATCCATTCAAATTCTTTCGTACGATACAATCTAATTCATTCGCACGAATATATCCATTCTAATTCATTTGTACGATCCTTTCTAATTCATTCGCACGATCCATTCTAATCCATTTGTACGATCCATTCTAATTCATTCGCACGAATGTAACCATTCTAATTCATTCGTACGATCCATTCTAATTCATTCCTACGATCCATTCTAATTCATTCGCACGAATGTATCCATTCTAATTTATTTGCACGATCCATTCTAATTCATTCCTATGATCCATTCAAATTCATTCGTACGATGCAATCTAATTCATTCGCACAAATGTATCCATTCTAATTCATTCGCACGATCCATTCTAATTCATTCGTACGATCCATTCTAATTCATTCGCTCGAATGTATCCATTCTAATTCATTCGTACGATCCATTCTAATTCATTCGTATGATCCATTCTAATTTATTCATACGATCCATTCTAATTCATTCCTACGATCCATTCTAATTTATTCCTATGATCTATTCTAATTCATTCTCACGAATGTAACATTTCTAATTCATTTGTATGATTCATTCTAATTCATTCGTACGATCCATTCGTACGATCCATTCTAATCCATTCGTACGATCCATTCTAATCCATTCGTACGATCCATTCTAATTCATTCTCACAAATATAAGCTTTCTAATTCATTTGTACGATCCATTCTAATTCATTCGTATGATCCATTCTAATTCATTCGTACGATCCATTCTAATTCATTCGTATGATCCATTCTAACTCATTCGCACAAATTTATCCATTCTAATTCATTCATACGATCCATTCTAATTCATTCATACGATCCATTCTAATTCATTCGTACGATCCATTCTAATTCATTCGCACAAATGTATCCATTCTAATTCATTCGTACGATCCATTCTAATTCATTTGTACGATCCATTCTAATTCATTCGTACGATCCATTCTAATTCATTCGCACGATCCATTCTAATTCATTCATACGATCCATTCTAATTCATTTGCACGATCCATTCTAATTCATTCGTACGATCCATTCTAATTTATTCGCACAAATGTATCCATTCTAATTCATTCGTACGATCCATTCTAATTCATTTGTACGATCCATTCTAATTCATTCGTACGATCCATTCTAATTCATTCGCACGATCCATTCTAATTCATTCGTACGATTCATTCTAATTCATTCGTATGATCCATTCTAATGCATTCGTACGATTCATTCTAATTTATTCGCACGATCCATTCTAATTCATTCGTATGATCCATTCTAATTTATTTGCACGAATATACGATACATTCTAATTTATTCGCAAGAATGTATCCATTCTAATTCATTCGTACAATCCATTCTAATTTATTCGTACAAATGTATCCATTCTAATTCATTCGTACGATCCATTCTAATTCATTCATACGATTCATTCTAATTCATTCGTACGATCCATTCTAATTCACTCGCACGAATGTATCCATTCTAATTCATTCGTACAATCTATTCTAATTCTTTCGCACGATCCATTCTAATTCATTCGTATGATCCATTCTAATTCATTCCTATCCTAATTCATTCGCTCGAATGTATCCATTCTAATTCATTCGTACGATCCATTCTAATTCATACGAATGAATTAGAATGGATACATTCGAGCGAATGAATTAGAATGGATCGTACGAATGAATTAGAATGAATTACAATGGATCGTACGAATGAATTAGAATGTATCGTACGAATTATTTAGAATGGATCGTACGAATGAATTAGAATGGATCGTACGAATGGATTAAAACGCATTGTACGAATGAATTAGAATGGATCGTACGAATGTATTAGAACGCATTGTACGAATGAATTAGAATAGATACATTTATACGAATGAATTAGAATGGATCGTACGAATGGATTAGAATAGATTCGTACGATCCATTCTAATTCATTCGCACGATCCATTCTAATTCATTTGTATGATCCATTCTAATTCATTTGCATGAATGTTTCAATTCTAATTTATTCGTACGATCCATTCTAATTTATTCGTAAGATCTATTCTAATTCATTCGCTTGAATGTATCCATTCTAATTCATTCGTACGATCCATTCTAATTCGTTCGTACGATCCATTCTAATTCATTCGTACAATCCATTCTAATTCATTTGTATGATCCATTCTAATTCATTCGTATGATCCATTCTAACTCATTCGGTGGATCCATTCTAATTAATTCGTATGATCCATTCTAATTCATTCGCAAGATCCATTCTAACTCATTCGTACGATCCATTCTAATTCATTCGTACGATCCATTCTAATTCATTCGCTCGAATGTATCCATTCTAATTCATTCGTACGATCCATTCTAATTCATTCGTATGATCCATTCTAATTCATTCATACGATCCATTCTAATTCATTCCTACGATCCATTCTAATTCATTCCTATGATCTATTCTAATTCATTCTCACGAATGTAACATTTCTAATTCATTTGTATGATTCATTCTAATTCATTCGTACGATCCATTCTAATCCATTCGTACGATCCATTCTAATCCATTCGTACGATCCATTCTAATCCATTTGTACGATCCATTCTAATTCATTCTCACAAATGTAAGCTTTCTAATTCATTTGTACGATCCATTCTAATTCATTCGTATGATCCATTCTAATTCATTCGTACGATCCATTCTAATTCATTCGTATGATCCATTCTAACTCATTCGCACAAATTTATCCATTCTAATTCATTCATACGATCCATTCTAATTCATTCATACGATCCATTCTAATTCATTCGTACGATCCATTCTAATTCATTCGCACAAGTGTATCCATTCTAATTCATTCGTACGATCCATTCTAATTCATTTGTACGATCCATTCTAATTCATTCGTACGATCCATTCTAATTCATTCGCACGATCCATTCTAATTCATTCATACGATCCATTCTAATTCATTCGCACGATCCATTCTAATTCATTCGTACGATCCATTCTAATTTATTCGCACAAATGTATCCATTCTAATTCATTCGTACGATCCATTCTAATTCATTTGTACGATCCATTCTAATTCATTCGTACGATCCATTCTAATTCATTCGCACGATCCATTCTAATTCATTCGTACGATTCATTCTAATTCATTCGTATGATCCATTCTAATGCATTCGTACGATTCATTCTAATTTATTCGCACGATCCATTCTAATTCATTCGTATGATCCATTCTAATTTATTTGCACGAATATACGATCCATTCTAATTTATTCGCAAGAATGTATCCATTCTAATTCATTCGTACAATCCATTCTAATTTATTCGTACAAATGTATCCATTCTAATTCATTCGTACGATCCATTCTAATTCATTCATACGATTCATTCTAATTCATTCGTACGATCCATTCTAATTCATTCGCACGAATGTATCCATTCTAATTCATTCGTACAATCTATTCTAATTCTTTCGCACGATCCATTCTAATTCATTCGTATGACCCATTCTAATTCATTCCTACGATCTATCCTTATTCATTCGCTCGAATGTATCCATTCTAATTCATTCGTACGATCCATTCTAATTCATACGAATGAATTAGAATGGATACATTCGAGCGAATGAATTAGAATGGATCGTACGAATGAATTAGAATGAATTACAATGGATCGTACGAATGAATTAGAATGTATCGTACGAATTAATTAGAATGGATCGTACGAATGAATTAGAATGGATCGTACGAATGGATTAAAACGCATTGTACGAATGAATTAGAATGGATCGTACGAATGTATTAGAACGCATTGTACGAATGAATTAGAATAGATACATTTATACGAATGAATTAGAATGGATCGTACGAATGGATTAGAATAGATTCGTACGATCCATTCTAATTCATTCGCACGATCTATTCTAATTCATTTGTACGATCCATTCTAATTCATTTGCATGAATGTTTCAATTCTAATTTATTCGTACGATCCATTCTAATTTATTCGTAAGATCTATTCTAATTCATTCGTATGATCCATTCTAATTCATTTGTACGATCCATTCTAATTCATTCGTATGATCCATTCTAACTCCTTCGGTGGATCCATTCTAATTAATTCGTATGATCCATTCTAATTCATTCGCAAGATCCATTCTAACTCATTCGTACGATCCATTCTAATTCATTTGGACGATCCATTCTAATTCATTCGTACGATCCATTCTAATTCATTCGCACGATCCATTCTAATTCATTCGTACGATTCATTCTAATTCATTCGTATGATCCATTCTAATGCATTCGTACGATTCATTCTAATTTATTCGCACGATCCATTCTAATTCATTCGTATGATCCATTCTAATTTATTTGCACGAATATACGATCCATTCTAATTTATTCGCAAGAATGTATCCATTCTAATTCATTCGTACAATCCATTCTAATTTATTCGTACAAATGTATCCATTCTAATTCATTCGTACGATCCATTCTAATTCATTCATACGATTCATTCTAATTCATTCGTACGATCCATTCTAATTCATTCGCACGAATGTATCCATTCTAATTCATTCGTACAATCTATTCTAATTCTTTCGCACGTTCCATTCTAATTCATTCGTATGACCCATTCTAATTCATTCCTACGATCTATCCTTATTCATTCGCTCGAATGTATCCATTCTAATTCATTCGTACGATCCATTCTAATTCATACGAATGAATTAGAATGGATACATTCGAGCGAATGAATTAGAATGGATCGTACGAATGAATTAGAATGAATTACAATGGATCGTACGAATGAATTAGAATGTATCGTACGAATTAATTAGAATGGATCGTACGAATGAATTAGAATGGATCGTACGAATGGATTAAAACGCATTGTACGAATGAATTAGAATGGATCGTACGAATGTATTAGAACGCATTGTACGAATGAATTAGAATAGATACATTTATACGAATGAATTAGAATGGATCGTACGAATGGATTAGAATAGATTCGTACGATCCATTCTAATTCATTCGCACGATCTATTCTAATTCATTTGTACGATCCATTCTAATTCATTTGCATGAATGTTTCAATTCTAATTTATTCGTACGATCCATTCTAATTTATTCGTAAGATCTATTCTAATTCATTCGTATGATCCATTCTAATTCATTTGTACGATCCATTCTAATTCATTCGTATGATCCATTCTAACTCCTTCGGTGGATCCATTCTAATTAATTCGTATGATCCATTCTAATTCATTCGCAAGATCCATTCTAACTCATTCGTACGATCCATTCTAATTCATTTGGACGATCCATTCTAATTCATTCGTACGATCCATTCTAATTCATTCGCACGATCCATTCTAATTCATTCGTACGATTCATTCTAATTCATTCGTATGATCCATTCTAATGCATTCGTACGATTCATTCTAATTTATTCGCACGATCCATTCTAATTCATTCGTATGATCCATTCTAATTTATTTGCACGAATATACGATCCATTCTAATTTATTCGCAAGAATGTATCCATTCTAATTCATTCGTACAATCCATTCTAATTTATTCGTACAAATGTATCCATTCTAATTCATTCGTACGATCCATTCTAATTCATTCATACGATTCATTCTAATTCATTCGTACGATCCATTCTAATTCATTCCTACGATCCATTCTAATTCATTCCTATGATCCATTCTAATCCATTCGTACGATCCATTCTAATTCATTCGCACGATCCATTCTAATTCATTCGTACGATCCATTCTAATTCATTTGCATGAATGTTTCAATTCTAATTTATTCGTACGATCCATTCTAATTTATTCGTAAGATCTATTCTAATTCATTCGCTCGAATGTATCCATTCTAATTCATTCGTACGATCCATTCTAATTCGTTCGTACGATCCATTCTAATTAATTCGTACAATCCATTCTAATTCATTCGTACGATCCATTCTAATTCATTCGTATGATCCATTCTAACTCATTCGGTGGATCCATTCTAATTAATTTGTATGATCCATTCTAATTCATTCGCACGATCCATTCTAACTCATTCGTACGATCCATTCTAATTCATTTGTACGATCCATTCTAATTTATTTGCATGAATATACGATCCATTCTAATTCATTCGCACAAATGTATCCATTCTAATTCATTCGTACGATCCATTCTAATTCATTCGTATGATCCATTCTAATTCATTTGCACGATCCATTCTAATTCATTCGTACGATCCATTCTAATTCATTCGTACGATCTATTCTAATTCATTCGCACGAATGTATCCATTCTAATTCATTCGTACAATCCTTTCTAATTCGTTCATACGATCCATTCTAATTCGTTGTTACGATCCATTCTAATTCGTTCGTACGATTCATTCTAATTCATTCGTACGATCCATTCTAATGCATTCGTACGATTCATTCTAATTTATTCGCACGATCCAACCATTCTTATTCATTCATCCGATCCATTCTATTTCATTCGTATGATCCATTCTAATTCATTCGTACGATCCATTCTAATTCATTCGCATGATTCATTCGAATTCGTTCGTACGATCCATTCTAATTCATTCGCACAATCCATTATAATTCATTCGTACGATCCATTCTAATTCATTCGCTCGAATGTATCCATTCTAATTCATTCGCACGATCCATTCTAATTCATTCGTAGGATCGATCCATTCTAATTTATTCGCATGATCTTTTCTAATTCATTCGCACGAATGTATCCATTCTAATTCATTCGTACGATCCATTCTAATTCATTCGTACGATCCATTCAAATTCATTCGTGCGAATGAATTAGAATGGATCGTACGAATGGATCATGTGAATGAATTAGAATGGATCGTACGAATAAATTAGAATGGATCGTACGAATGAATTAGAATGGATACATTCGAGCGAATGAATTAGAATGGATCGTACGAATGAATTATAATGGATCATAGGAATGAATTAGAATGGATCGTGCGAATGAATTAGAATGGATCTCACGAATGTATCCATTCTAATTCATTCGCACGATCCATTCTAATTCATTCGCACGATCCATTCTAATTAATTCATATGATCCATTCTAATTCATTCGTATGATCCATTCTAATTCATTCGCACAAATGTATCTATTCTAATTCATTCGTACGATCCATTCGAATTCATTCGCATGATCCATTCTAATTCATTCGTACGATCCATTCTAATTCATTCGCTCGAACGAATTAGAATACATCATGTGAATGAATTAGAATGGATCGTACGTTTGAATTAGATTGGATTGTGCGAATGAATTAGAATGGATACATTCGTGCGAATGAATTAGAATAGATCGTATGAATGAATTAGAATGGATCGTACGAATAAATTAGAATGGATACATTTATACGAATGAATTAGAATGGATCGTACGAATGAATTAGAATGGATCGTATGAATGAATTAGAATGGATAGTGCGAATGAATTTGAATGGATCGTACGAATAAATTAGAATGGATTGTACGAATGAATTAGAATAGATCGTGCGAATGAATTAGAATGGATCCTACGAAAGAATTAGAATGGATCGTACAAATGAATTAGAATGGATCATACAAATGAATTAGAAAGGTTACATTTGTGCGAATGAATTAGAATGGATCGAACGAATGAATTAGAATGGATACATTTATGCGAATGAATTAGAATGGATCATACGAATGAATTAGAATAGATATATTCATGCGAATGAATTAGAATGGATCGTACGAATGAATTAAAATGGATCGTACGAATGAATTAGAATGGATCATATGAACGAATTAGAATGGATCGTACGAATGAATTAGAATGGATACATTCGAGCGAATGAATTAGAATGGATCGTACGAATGAATTAGAATGGATCATGGGAATGAAGTAGAATGGATACATTCGTGCGAATGAATTAGAATGGATCGTAGGAATGAATTAGAATGGATCATACGAATGAATTAGAATGGATCGTACGAATGAATTAGAATGGATACATTTGTGCGATGAATAAGAATGGAGCGTACGAATGAATTGGAATGGAGCGTACGAATGAACTAGAATGGATACATTCGTGCGAATGAATTAGAATAGATCGTACGAATGAATTAGAATAGATCGTACGAATGAATTAGAATGGATCGTACGAATAAATTAGAATAGATCGTACGAATTAATTAGAATGGATCATACGAATGAATTAGAATAGATCGTAGAAATGAATTAGAATGGATCATACAAATGAATTAGAAAGGTTACATTCGTGAGAATGAATTAGAATGGATCGTACGATCCATTCTAATTCATTCTCACGAATGTAACCTTTCTAATTCATTTGTATGATCCATTCGTACGATCCATTCTAATTCATTCATACGATCTATTCTAATTCATTCGCACGAATGTATCCATTCTAATTCATTTGTATGATCACTTCTAATTCATTCGTACAATCCATTCTAATTCAGTCGTATGATCCATTCTAATTCATTCGTACAAATGAATTAGAATGGATTGTAGGAACGAATTAGAATGGATCATGCGAATGAATTAGAATATATCGTACGAATAAATTAGAATGGATCGTACGAATGAATTAGAATGGATCGTACGAATGAATTAGAATGGATCCACCGAATGAGTTAGAATGGATCATACGAATTAATTAGAATGGATCGTACGAATGAATTAGAATGGATTGTACGAATGAATTAGAATGGATCGTACGAATCAATTAGAATGGATCGTACGAATGAATTAGAATGGATCGTACAAATTAATTAGAAAGGTTACATTTGTGAGAATGAATTAGAATGGATCGTACGAATGGATTAGAATGGATCGTACGAATGGATTATAATGAATCATACAACTGAATTAGAAAGGTTACATTCGTGAGAATAAATTAGAATGGATCGTGCGAATGAATTAGAATTGATCATACGAATGAATTAGAATGAATTGTATGAATGAATTAGATTGCATCGTACGATCCATTCTAATTCATTCGCATGATCCATTCTAATTCATTCGTATGATCAATTCTAATACATTCCCACGATCCATTCTAATTCATTCGTACGATCCATTCTAATTCATTCACAAGAATGTAACCATTCTAATTCATTCATACGATCCATTCTAATTTATTCCTACGATCCATTCTAATTCATTCGCACGAATGTATCCATTCTAATTCATTTGCACGATCCATTCTAATCCATTCGTACGATCCATTCTAATCCCTTCGTATGTTCCATTCTAATTCATTCATACGCTCCATTCTTATTCATCGCACAAATGTATCCATTCTAATTCATTCGTACGATCCATTCTAATTCATTCGCATGATCCACTCTAATTCATTCATACGATCCATTCTAATTCATTCTCACGAATGTAACCTTTCTAATTCATTTGTATGATCCATTCTAATTCATTCGTACGATCCTTTCTAATTCATTCGCTCGAATATATCCTTTCTAATTCATTTGTATGATCCATTCTAATTCATTCGTACGATCCATTCTAATCCATTCGTATGATCCATTCTAATCCATTCGTACGATCCATTCTAATTCATTCGTATGAATGTATCCATTCTAATCCATTCGTACGACCTATACAAATGAATTAGAATAGATCGTATGAATGAATTAGAATGGATCGTACGAATGAATTAGAATGGATCGTGCGAATGAATTTGAATGGATCGTGCGAATGAATTAGAATGGATCATACGAATGAATTAGAATGGATCGTACGAATGAATTAGAATGCATACATTCATCCGAATGAATTAGAATGGATCGTACGAATGAATTAGACTGGATCGTACGAATTAATTAGAATGGATACATTCATATGAATGAATTAGAATGGATCGTACCAACGAATTAGAATGGATCATATGAATGAATTAGAGTGGATTGTACTAATGGATTAGAATGGATCGTACGAATGTATTAGAATGGATACATTCGTGCGAATGAATTAGAATGGATCGTAGGAATGAATTAGAATGGATCGTAGGAATGAATTAGAATGGATCGTACGAATGAATTAGAATGGATACATTCGAGCGAATGAATTAGAACAGATCGTAGGAATAAATTAGAATTGATCATACGAATGAATTAGAATGGATCGTATGAATGGATTAGAATGGATCGTACGAATGAATTCGAATGGATACATTCGAGCGAATGAATTAGAATGGATCGTACGAATGAATTAGAATGGTTACATTCGTGCTAATGAATTAGAATGGATCGTACGAATGGATTAGAATGGATCGTACGAATGAATTAGAATGGATCCATTCATACGATCCATTCTAATTCATTCATACGATCCATTCTAATTCATTCATACGATCTATTCTAATTCATTCGCACGAATGTATCCATTCTAATTCATTCGCACAATCTAATCTAATTCAAACGTACGATCCATTCTAATTCATTCACATGATGTATTCTAATTCATTCGTATGATCCATTCTAATTCATTCGTATGATTCATTCTAATTCATTCATACGATCCATTCTAATTCATTCGCACAAATGTATGCATTCTAATTCATTCGTACGATCCATTCTAATTCATTCGCACGATCCATTCTAATTCAATTGTACGAATGTATCCATTCTAATTCGTTCGCACGATCCATTTTAATTCATTCACACGATCCATTCTAATTCATTCGTATGATCCATTCTAATTCATTCCTACGATCTATTCTAATTCATTCGCTCGATCCATTCTAATTCATTCGTACGATCCATTCTAATTCATTCGTACGATCCATTCTAATTCATTCGCACGATCCATTCTAATTCATTCGTACGATCCATTCTAATTCATTCGTAAGATCCATTCTAATTCATTTGCACGAATGTATCATACGAATGAATTAGAATGGATCATGCGAATGAATTAGAATGGATCGTGCAAATGAATTAGAAAGGTTACATTCGTGAGAATGAATTAGAATGGATCGTACGAATGAATTAGAATGGATCGTAAGAATGAAATAGAATGGATACATTCGAGCGAATGAATTAGAATGGATCGTACGAATGAATTAGAATGGATCATAGGAATGAATTAGAATGGATCGTATGAATGAATTAGAATGGATCATGTGAATGAATTAGAATCGATCGTACGAATGAATTAGAATGGATCATGCGAATGAATTAGAATGGATCGTACGAATGAATTAGAATGGATCGTACGAATGGATTAGAATGGATAGTACGAATAGATTAGAATGGATCGTACGAATGGATCGTACGAATGAATTAGAATGGATCATACAAATGAATTAGAATGGATTCTAATCCATTCGTACGATCCATTCTAATCTATTCTAATTCATTCGCACAAATATATCCATTCTAATTCATTCTCACAAATGTAACCCTTCTAATTCATTTGTATGATCCATTCTAATTCATTTGTACGATCCATTCATACGATCCATTCTAATCCATTCTAATTCATTCGCATGATCCATTCGTACGATCCATTCTAATTCATTCGCACGATCCATTCTAATTCATTTGTATGATCCATTCAAATTCATTCGCATGATCCATTCTAATTCATTCGTACGATCCATTCTAATTCATTCTCACGAATGTAACCTTTCTAATTCATTTGTATGATCCATTCAAATTCATTCGTACGATCCATTCTAATCCATTCGTACGATCCATTCTAATCCTTTCATACGATCCATTCTAATTCATTCGTACGATCCATTCTAATTCATTCTCACAAATGTAACCTTTCTAATTCATTTGTACGATCCATTCTAATTCATTCGTACGATCCATTCTAATTCATTCTCTCGAATGTATCCATTCTAGTTCATTTGCACGATCCATTCTAATTCATTCCTATGATCCATTCTAATTCATTCGTACGATCCATTCTAATTCATTCGCACGAATATATCCATTCTAATTCATTCGTACGATCCATTCTAATTTATTCGTATGATCCATTCTAATTCATTCGCACGATCCATTTTAATTCATTAGTTCGATCCATTCTAATTCATTCGTATGATCAATTCTAATTCATTCGCACGATCCATTCTAATTCATTCGTATGATCCATTCTAATTCATTCGTACAATCCATTCTAATTCATTCGTCCGATCCATTCTAATTCATTCGTATGATTAATTCTAATTCATTTGTATGATCCATTCTAATCCATTTGTACGATCCATTCTAATTCATTCGTACGATCCATTCTAATTCATTCGTACAATCCATTCTAATTCAGTCGTATGAATGTATCCATTCTAATTCATTCGTACGATCCATTCTAATCTATTCGTACGATCCATTCTAATTCATTCGTTCGATTTATTCTAATTCATTCGTATGATCCATTCTAACTTATTCGTACGATCCATTCAAATTCATTTGCATGCATGTATCCATTCTAATTTATTCGTACGATCCATTCTAATTCATTCGTATGATCTATTCTAATTCATTCGCTCGAATGTATCCATTCTAATTCATTCGTTCGATCCATTCTAATTCATTCGTACGATCCATTCTAATTCATTTGCACGAATATATCCATTCTAATTCATTCGTACGATCGATTCTAATTCATTTGTACGATCCATTCTAATTCATTCGCACGATCCATTCTAATTCATTTGTACGATCCATTCTAATCCATTCGTACGATCCATTGTAATTCATTCGTACGATCCATTCTAATTCATTCGCACGATCCATTCTAATTTATTCGTACGATCCATTCTAATTCATTCGTATAATCCATTCTAATCCATTCGTACGATCCATTCTAATTCATTCGTACGCCCTATTCTTATTCATTCGCACAATCCATTCGTACGATCCATTCTAATCCATTCGTACGATTCATTCTAATTCGTTCGTATGATCCATTCTAACTCATTCAGTGGATCCATTCTAATTCATTCGTACGATCCATTCTAATTCATTCGCACGATCCATTCTAATTCATTCGTACGATCCATTCTAATTATAATCCATTCTAATTCAGTCGTATGAATGTTTCATACAAATGAATTAGAATGGATCATGCGAATGAATTAGAATGGATCGTACGAATGAATTAGAATGGATCGTACGAATGAATTAGAATGGATACATTCGAGCGAATGAATTAGAATGGATCGTACGAATGAATTAGAATGGATCATAGGAATGAATTAGAATGGATCGTGCAAATAAAGTAGAATGGATACATTCGTGCGAATGAATTAGAATGGATCGTACGAATGAATTAGAATGGATCGTACGATCCATTCTAATTCGTTCGTACGATCCATTCTAATTCATTCGCACGATCTATTCTAATCCATTCGTACGATCCATTCTAATCCATTCGTATGATCAATTCTAATTCATTCGCACGATCCATTCTAATTCATTCTCACGAATGTAACCTTTCCAATTCATTTGTATGATCCATTCTAATTCATTCGTACAATCCATTCTAATCCATTCGTACGATCCATTCTAATCCATTCGTACGATCCATTCTAATCCATTCGTACGATCCATTCTAATTCATTCGCTCGAATGTATCCATTCTAATTCATTCGTACGATCCATTCTAATCCATTCGTACGATCCATTCTAAACCATTCGTACGATCCATTCTAATTCATTCGTACGATCCATTCTAATTCATTCCTACGATCCATTCTAATTCATTCGCACGAATGTATTAGAATGGATCGTATGAATGGATCAGAATGGATCGTACGAATGAATTAGAATTGATCATACGAATGAGTTAGAATGGATCGTACGAATGAATTAGAATGGATTGTACGAATGAATTAGAATGGATCATACGAATGAATTAGAATGGATCGTACGAATGAATTAGAATGGTTACATTCGTGCGAATGAATTAGAATGGATCATACGAATGGATTAGAATGGATCGTACGAATGGATTAGAATGGATCGTACGAATGAATTAGAATGGATCGTATAAATGAATTAGAATGGATCGTATGAACGAATTAGAATGGATCGTACGAATGAATTAGAATGGATCATAGGAATGAATTAGAATGGATCGTCCAAATGAATTAGAATAGATACAATCGTGCGAATGAATTTGAATGGATCATGCGAATGAATTAGAATGGATTGTACGAATGAATTAGAATGGATACATTTGTGCGAATGAATTAGAATGGATCCTGCGAATGAATTAGAATGGATCGTACGAATGAATTAGAATGGATATATTTATGCGAATGAATTAGAATGGATCGTGCGAATGAATTAGAATGGATCGTACGAATGAATAAGAATGGATATATTTATGCGAATGAATTAGAATGAATCGTACAAATTCATTTGAATGGATCGTACGAATGAATTAGAATGGATCGTACGAATTGATTAGAATGGATCGTGCGAATGGATTAGAATGGATCGTACGAATGGATTTGAATGGATCATACGAATGAATTAGAATGGATTGTACAAATGAATTAGTACGATCCATTCTAATTTTTTATTATGATCCATTCTAATTCATTCGTACGATCTATTCTAATTCATTCGCTCGAATGTATCCATTCTAATTCATTCGTACGATCCATTCTAATTCATTCGTACGATCCATTCTAATTCATTCGTACAATCCATTCTAATTCATTCGCATGATCCATTCGTACAATCCATTCTAATCCATTAGTACGATCCATTCTAATTCATTCATACGATCCATTCTAATTCGTTCGTACAATCCATTAAAATTCATTCGTACGATCTATTCTTATTCATTCGCACGATCCATTCTAATTCATTCGTACGATCCATTCTAATTCATTCGTACGATCCATTCTAATTCATTCGTACTATCCATTCTAATTCATTCGCACGAATGTATCCATTTTAATTCATTCGTACGATCCATTCTAATTCATTCGTATGATCCATTCTAATTCATTCCTACGATCTATTCTAATTCATTCGTACGATCCATCCTAATTCATTCGCACGAATGTAACCATTTTAATTCATTTGTACGATCCATTCTAATTCATTCCTACGATCCATTCTTATTCATTTGCACGACTGTATCCATTCTAATTCATTTGCACGATCCATTCTAATTCATTCCTATGATCCATTCTAATTCATTCATACGATCCATTCTAATTCATTCGCTCAAATATATCCGTTCTAATTCATTCGTACGATCCATTCTAATTCATTCGTACGATCCATTCTAATTCATTCGCACGAATGTATCCATTCTAATTCATTCGCACAATCCAATTTAATTCAAACGTACGATCCATTCTAATTCATTCACATGATGTATTCTAATTCATTCGTATGATCCATTCTAATTCATTCGTACGATCCATTCTAATTCATTCGTACGATCCATTCTAATTCATTCGCTCGAATGTATCCATTCTAATTCGTTCGTACGATCCATTCTAATTCATTCATACGATCCATTCTAATTCATTCGTACGATCCATTCTAATTCATTCGTACGATCCATTCTAATTCATTTGTATGAATGAATTAGAATGGATCGTACGAATTGATTACAATGGATCGTACGAATGAATTAGAATGGATCATGCAAATGAATTAGAATGGTTACATTCGTGAGAATGAATTAGAATGGATCATATGAATGAATTAGAATGGATCATGCGAATGAATTTTAATGGATCGTACGAATGAATTAGAATGGATCGAACGAATGAATTAGAATGGATACATTCGAGCGAATGAATTAGAATAGATCGTAGGAATGAATTAGAATGGATCGTGCGAATGAATTACAATGAATCGTACGAATGAATTAGAATGGATTGTACGAATGAATTAGAATGGATCGTGCGAATGAATTAGAATGGATCATACGAATGAATTAGAATGGATCGTACGAATGAATTAGAATGGATCGAACGAATGAATTAGAATGGATACATTCGAGCGAATGAATTAGAATAGATCGTAGGAATGAATTAGAATGGATCATACGAATGAATTAGAATGGATTGTGCGAATGAATTAGAATGGATTGTACGAATGAATTAGAATGGATACATTCGTGCGAATGAATTAGAATGGATCGGACGAATGAATTAGAATGGATCGTATGATTCATTCTAATTCATTCGCACGATCCATTCTAATCCATTCGTACGATCCATTCTAATCCATTCGTACGATCCATTCTAATCCATTCGAATGATCCATTCTAATTCATTCGTACGATCCATTCTAATTCATTCACTCGAATGTATCTATTCTAATTCATTCGTATGATCCATTCTAATTCGTTCATACGATCCATTCTAATTCTTTCATATGAACCATTCTAATTCATTCGTACGTTCCATTCTAATTCATTCGTATGATCAATTCTAATTCATTCGCACGATCCATTCTAATTCATTCGTATGATCCATTCTAATTCAATTCGTGCAATCCATTCAAATTCATTCGCACAAATATATCCATTCTAATTCATTCGTATGATCCATTCTAATTCATTCTCACAAATGCAACCTTTCTAATTCATTTGTACGATCCATTCTAATTCATTCGTACGATCCATTCTATTCCATTCGTACGATCCATTCTAATTCATTTTCATTCGTACGATCCATTCCAATTCATTCGTATGATCCATTCTAATTCATTCTCACAAATGTAACCTTTCTAATTCATTTGCACGATAGATTCTAATTCATTCGTATGATCCATTCTAATTCATTCTCACATATGTAACCTTTCTAATTCATTTGTACGATCCATTCTAATTCATTCGTACGATCCATTCTAATCCATTCGTATGATCCATTCTAATTCATTCGCACGAATGTAACCATTCTAATTCATTCGTACGATCCATTCCAATTCATTCCTACGATCCATTCTAATTCATTCGCAAGAATGTATTTCTAATTCATTTGCACGATCCATTCTAATTCATTCCTATGATCCATTCTAATTCATTCATACGAATTAGAATGGATCGTGCGAATAAACTAGAATGGATACATTCTTGCGAATAAAATATAATGGACCGTACGAATGAATTAGAATGGATCGTGCGAATGAATTAGAATGGATACATTCGTGCGAACGAATTAGAATGGATTGTGCGAATGAATTAGAATGGATCGTGCGAATGAATTAGAATGGATCTCACGAATGTATCCATTCTAATTCATTCGCACGATCCATTCTAATTCATTCGCACGATCCATTCTAATTAATTCACATGATCCATTCTAATTCATTCGTATGATCCATTCTAATTCATTCGCACAAATGTATCTATTCTAATTCATTCGTACGATCCATTCGAATTCATTCGCACGATCCATTCTAATTCATTCGTACGATCCATTCTAATTCATTCGCTCGAACGAATTAGAATACATCATGTGAATGAATTAGAATGGATCGTACGTTTGAATTAGATTGGATTGTGCGAATGAATTAGAATGGATACATTCGTGCGAATGAATTAGAATAGATCGTATGAATGAATTAGAATGGATCGTACGAATAAATTAGAATGGATACATTTATACGAATGAATTAGAATGGATCGTACGAATGAATTAGAATGGATCGTATGAATGAATTAGAATGGATAGTGCGAATGAATTTGAATGGATCGTACGAATAAATTAGAATGGATTGTACGAATGAATTAGAATAGATCGTGCGAATGAATTAGAATGGATCCTACGAAAGAATTAGAATGGATCGTACGAATGAATTAGAATGGATCATACAAATGAATTAGAAAGGTTACATTTGTGCGAATGAATTAGAATGGATCGTACGAATGAATTAGAATGGATCGTACGAATGAATTAGAATGGATACATTTGTGCGAATGAATTAGAATGGATCGTGCGAATGAATTAGAATGGATCGCACGAATGAATTAGAATGGATCATACGAATGAATTAGAATGGATCGTACAAACGAATTAGAATGGATCGTATGAACGAATTAGAATGGATCATACGAATGAATTAGAATGGATATATTCGAGCGAATGATTTAGAATGGATCGTACAAGAATGGATCATAGGAATGAATTAGAATGGATCGTGCAAATGAATTAAAATTGATACATTCGTGCGAATGAATTAGAATGGATCGTAGGAATGAATTAGAATGGATCGTACGAATGAATTAGAATGGTTACATTCGTGTGAATGAATTAGAATGGATCGTACGAATGGATTACAATGGATCGTACAAATGGATTAGAATGGATCGTACGAATGAATTAGAATGGATCGTACAAATGAATTAGAAAGGTTACATTTCTGAGAATGAATTAGAATCGATCGTACGAATGAATTAGAATGGATCGTACGAATGGATTAGAATGGATCGTACGAATGAATTAGAATGGATTGTGCGAATGAATTAGAATGGATACATTTGTGCGAATGAGTTAGAATGGATCGTACGAATGAATTAGAATAGTTACATTCGTGCGAATGAATTAGAATGGATCGTATGAATGGATTAGAATGGATCGTACGAATGGATTAGAATGGATCATATGAATAAATTAGAATGGATCGTACAAATAAATTAGAAAGGTTACATTTGTGAGAATGAATTAGAATGGATCGTAGGAATGAATTAGAATGGATCGTACGAATGAATTAGAATGGTTACATTCGTGCGAATGAATTAGAATGGATCGTACGAATGGATTAGAATGGATCGTACTAATGGATTCGAATGGATCGTACGATTGAATTAGAATGGATCGTACAAATGAATTAGAAAGGTTACATTTGTGAGAATGAATTAGAATGGATCGTACGAATGAATTAGAATGGATCGTACGAATGGATTAGAATGGATCATACGGATGGATTAGAATGGATCGTACGAATGAATTAGAATGGTTACATTCGTGCGAATGAATTAGAATGGATCGTACGAATGAATTAGAATAGATCGTACGATTGAATTAGAATGGATCATACAAATGAATTAGAAAGGTTACATTCGTGCGAATGAATTAGAATGGATCGTACGAATGGATTAGAATGGATCGTACGAATGAATTAGAATGGATCATACGAATGAATTTGAATGTATTGTACGAATGAATTAGAATGGATCATACGAATGAATTAGAATAGATCGTGCGAATGAATTAGAATGGATCGTGCGAATCAATTAGAATGGATCGTACGAATGAATTAGAATGGATCATGCGAATGAATTTGAATGGATCGTACGAATAAATTAGAATGGATCGAACGAATGAATTAGAAATGGATACATTCGAGCGAATGAATTAGAATAGATCGTAGGAATGAATTAGAATGGATCGTACGAATGAATTAGAATGGATCGTACGAATGAATTAGTATGGATTCCTTTGTGCATATGAATTAGAATGGATCGTGCGATTGAATTAGAATGGATCGTAGGAATGAATTATAATGGATCGTACGAATGAATTAGAATGGTTACATTCGTGCGAATGAATTAGAATGGATCATACGATTGAATTTGAATGGATCGTATGAATAAATTAGAATGGATACATTTGTGCAATGAATAAGAATGGAGCATACAAATGAATTAGAATGGAGCGTACGAATGAACTAGAATGGATACATTCTTGTGAATGAATTAGAATGGATCATATGAAAGAATTAGAATGGATACATTCGAGGGAATGAATTAGAATGGATCTTACGAATGAATTAGAATGGATCATAGGAATGAATTGGAATGGATCGTGCAAATGAATTAGAATGGATTGTACGAATGAAATAGAATGGATACATTCATGCGAATGAATTAGAATGGATCGTACGAATGTATTAGAATGGATACATTCGTGTGAATGAACGAATTAGAATGGATCGTACGAAAAAATTAGAATGGATCGTACGAATGAATTAGAATAGATCGTAGGATTGAATTAGAATGGATCATACGAATGAATTAGAATGGATCGTGCAAATGAATTAGAATGGATCATGCGAATGAATTAGCATGGATCGTACGAATGAATTAGAATAGATTGTATGAATGAGTTTGAACGGATCGTACAAATGAATTAGAATGGATCGTGCGAATGAATTAGAATGGATACATTCGAGTGAATGAATTAGAATGGATCGTACGAATGGATTAGAATGGATCGTACGAATGAATTAGAATGGATACATACAAATGAATTAGAAAGGTTACATTCGTGCGAATGAATTAGAATGAATCGTACGAATGAATTAGAACTGATCGTGCGAATAAATTAGAATGAATCGTACGAATGCATTAGAATGAATTAGAATGGATCATACAAATGAATTAAAATGGATCGTACGAATGAACTAGAATGGATCGGACGAATGAATTAGAATGGATCATACGAATGAATTAGAATGAATTGTACGAATGAATTAGAATTGATCATACGAATGAATTAGAATGGATCGTACGAATGAATTATAATGGATCGAGCGAATGAATTAGAATGGATCATATGAATAAATTAGAATGGATCGTACGAATGAATTAAAATGGATACATTTGTGCGAATGAATTAGAATGGATCATACGATCTAATTAGAATGGATCATACGAATGAATTAGAATGGATCGTACGAATGAATATGGATGGATAGTGCGAATGAATTAGAATGGATCGAACGAATAAATTAGAATGGATTGTACGAATGAATTAGAATAGATCGTGCGAATGAATTATAATGGATCGTACGAAAGAATTAGAATGGATCGTACGAATGAATAATGGATCATACGAATGAATTAGAATCTTTCGTGCGAATAAAGTAGAATGGATCGTACGAATGAATTAGAATGGATTGTGCGAATGAATTAGAATAAATCATACGAATGAATTAGAATAGATCATGCGAATAAATTAGAATGGATCATACGAATTAATTAGAATAGATCGTACGAATGAATTAGAATGGATACATTTGTGCGAATGAATTAGAATGGATATATTTGAACGATCCATTCTAATTCATTCATACGATCCATTCTAATCCATTCTAATTTATTCGTACGATCCATTCTAATTCATTTGCACGATCCATTCTAATTCATTCGCACGATCCATTCAAATTCATTCGTACGAATGAATAGAATGGATCGTACGAATGAATTAGAATGGATACATTTGTACAATCCATTCTAATTCATTCTCACAAATGTAACCTTTCTAATTCATTTGTACGATCCATTCTAATTCATTCGTACGATCCATTCTAATCCATTCGTACGATCCATTCTAATTCATTCGCACGAATGTAACCATTCTAATTCATTCGTACGATCCATTCTAATTCATTCCTATGATTCATTCTAATTCATTCGCATGAATGTATCCATTCTAATTCATTTGCACGATCCATTCTAATTCATTCCTATGATCCATTTTAATCCATTCGTACGATCCATT
The DNA here is from genome assembly GCA_947650365.1 of Chamaelirium japonicum. Classification (NCBI taxonomy): domain Eukaryota; kingdom Viridiplantae; phylum Streptophyta; class Magnoliopsida; order Liliales; family Melanthiaceae; genus Chamaelirium; species Chamaelirium japonicum. Next base: position 562,213 of record CANTAL010000066.1, on the reverse strand, counting down.
CTAATCCATTCGAATGAATCGTACGAACGAATTAGAATAGATCGTAGGAATGAATTAGAATGGATCATATGAATGAACTAGAACGGATCGTGCGAATGAATTAGAATGAATCATACGAATGAATTAGAATGGATACATTTGTGCGAATGAATTAAAATGGATCGTATGAATGAATTAGAATGGATCGTACGAATGAATTAGAATGGATCGTACAAATGAATTAGAATGGATCGTACGAATGAATTAGAATGGATCGTATAAATGAATTAGAATGGATCGTACGAATGAATTAGAATGGATACATTCGTGCGAATGAATTAGAATGGATCGTAGGAATGAATTAGAATGGATCGTACGAATGAATTAGAATGGATAGTGCGAATGAATTAGAATGGATCGTACGAATGGATTAGAGTGGATCGTGCGAATGAATTAGAATGGATCGGACGAATGAATTAGAATGGATCGTACGAATGAATTAGAATGGATCGTGTGAATGAATTAGAATGAATCGTACGAATGCATTAGAATGGATCATACAACTGAATTAAAATGGATCATACAAATGAATTGGAATGGATCGTACAAATGAATTAGAATACATCAGGTGAATGAATTAGAATGGATCGTACGTTTGAATTAGATTGGATTGTGCGAATGAATTAGAATGGATAGATTCGTGCGAATGAATTAGAATAGATCATATGAATGAATTAGAATAGATCGTACGAATGAATTAGAATGGATCGTACGAATGAATTAGAATGGATCGTACGAATGAATTAGAAAGGTTACATTTGTGAGAATGAATTAGAATGGATCGTATGAATGAATTAAAATGGATCGTACGAATGGATTAGAATGGATCGTACGAATGGTTTAGAATGGATCGTTCGAATGAATTAGAATGGATCGTACAAATGAATTAGAAAGGTTACATTTGGGAGAATGAATTAGAATGGATCGTACGAATGAATTAGAATGGATCGTGCGAATGAATTAGAATGTATCGGACGAATGAATTAGAATGGATCGTACGAATGAATTAGAATGGATCGTGTGAATGAATTAGAATGAATCGTACGAATGAATTAGAATGGATCATACAACTGAATTAAAATGGATCGTACAAATGAATTGGAATGGATCGTACGAATGAATTAGAATACATCAGGTGAATGAATTAGAATGGATCGCACGTTTGAATTAGATTGGATTGTGCAAATGAATTAGAATGGATACATTCGTGCGAATGAATTAGAATAGATCGTATGAATGAATTAGAATGGATCGTACGAATGAATTAGAATGGATACATTTGTACGAATGAATTAGAATGGATCGTACGAATGAATTAGAATGGATCGTATGAATGAATTAGAATGGATCGTACAAATGAATTAGAAAGGATACATTTGTGAGAATGAATTAGAATGGATCGTACGAATGAATTAGAATGGATCGTACGAATGGATTAGAATGGATCGTACGAATGGATTAGAATGGATCGTACGAATGAATTAGAATGGATCATACAAATGAATTAGAAAGGTTACATTTGTGAGAATGAATTAGAATGGATCATACGAATGGATTAGAATGGATCGTACGAATGGATTAGAATGGATCGTACAAATGGATTAGAATGGATCGTACGAATCAATTAGAATGGATCATACAAATGAATTAGAAAGGTTACATTCGTGAGAATGAATTAGAATGAATCGTACGAATGCATTAGAATGGATACATTCATACGAATGAATTAGAATGGATCGTACGAATGAATTAGAAAGGATCATACGAATGGATTAGAATGGATCGTACGAATGAATTAGAATGGATCGTACAAATGAATTAGCAAGGTTACATTTGTGAGAATGAATTAGAATGGATCGTACGAATGAATTAGAATAGATCGTACGAATGAATTAGAATGGATCGTACGAACGAATTAGAGTGGATCGTATGAACGAATTAGAATGGATCGTACGAATGAATTAGAATGAATACATTCGAGCGAATGAATTAGAATGGATCGTACGAATGAATTAGAATGGATCATAGGAATAAATTAGAATGGATCATGCAAATGAATTAGAATGTACAAATGAATTAGAATGGATACATTCGTGCGAATGAATTAGAATAGATCTTACGAATGAATTATAATGGATCGTACGAATAGATTAGAATGCATTGTACGAATGAATAAGATTGCATCGTACGATCCATTGTAATTCATTTGTACGATCCATTCTAATTCATTCGCACAAATGTATCCATTCTAATTCATTCGCTCGAATGTATCCATTTTAATTCATTCATACGATCCATTCTAATTCATTCATACGAACTAATTCATTCGTACAATCCATTCTAATTCATTTGTATGATCTATTCTAATTCATTCGCACGAATGTATCCATTCTAATTCATTCGTACGATCCATTCTAATTCATTCGTACGATCCATTCTAATTCATTCGTACGAATAAATTAGAATGGATACATTCATGCAAATGAATTAGAATGGATACATTCGTGCAAATGAATTAGAATGGATTCATTTGTACGATCCATTCTAATTCATTTGCATGAATATACGATCCATTCTAATTCATTAGCACAAATATATCCATTCTAATTCATTCGTACGATCCATTCTAATTCATTCGTACAAGTAATTCTAATTCATTCGCACGATCCATTCTAATTCATTCCTACGATCTATTCTAATTTATTCGCTCAAATGTATCCATTCTAATTCATTCGTTTGATCCATTCTAATTCATTCGTACGATCCATTCAAATTCATTCGCATGATCCATTCTAATTCATTCGTACGATCCATTCTAATCCATTCTAATTCATTCGTACGATCCAATCTAATTCATTCGCACGATCCATTATAATTCATTCTAATTCATTCGTATGATCCATTCTAATGCATTCGTATGATTCATTCTAATTCATTCGTACGATCCATTCTAATTCATTCGTACGATCTAATTATAATCCATTCGTACGATCCATTCTAATTCACACAAATGTATCCATTTTAATTCATTTGTACGAACCATTCTTATTTATTCATACGATTCATTCTAATTCATTCGCACGATCCATTCTTATTCATTCGTACGATCCATTCTAATTCATTCGTACGATCCATTCTAATTCATTCGCACGAATGTAACCATTCGTACGATCCATTCTAATTCATTCGTATGAATGTATCCTTTCTAATTCATTTGTACGATCCATTCTAATTCGTTCATACGATCCATTCTAATTCATTTGTACGATCCATTCTAATTCATTCGCACGATCCATTCGAATCCATTCGTACGATCCATTCTAATTAATTCGTACGATCCATTCTAATTCATTCGCTCGAATCTATCTATTCTAATTCATTCGCTCGAATGTATCCATTTTAATTCATTCGTATGATCCATTCTAATTCATTCATACGATCGAACGAATGAATTAGAATGGATACATTCGAGCGAATGAATTAGAATAGATCGTAGGAATGAATTAGAATGGATCATACAAATGAATTAGAATGGATCGTGCGAATGAATTAGAATGGATTGTACGAATGAATTAGAATGGATACATTCGTGCGAATGAATTTGAATAGATCAGACGAATGAATTAGAATGGATCGTACGATCCATTCTAATTCATCTGTATGATCCATTCTAATTCATTCATACGATCCATTCTAATCCATTCGTACGATCCATTCTAATCCATTCGTACGATCCATTCTAATCCATTTGCACGAATATACGATCCATTCTAATTTATTCGCAAGAATGTATCCATTCTAATTCATTCGCACAATCCAATCTAATTCAAACGTACGATCCATTCTAATTCATTCGTATGATCCATTCGTACGATCCATTCTAATTCATTCCTATGATCCATTCTAATTCATTCGTACGATCCATTCAAATTCATTCGCTCGAATGTATCCATTCTAATTCATTCGTACGATCCATTCTAATTCATTCGCATGATCCATTCTAATTCATTCGCACGATCCATTTTAATTCATTCGTAAGATCCATTCTAATTTATTCATACGATCCATTTTAATCCATTCGCACGATCCATTCTAATCCATTCGTACGATCCATTCTAATTCATTCGCATGATCCATTCTAGTTCATTCGTATGATCCATTCAAATTCATTCGCACGATCCATTCAAATTCATTCGCACGATCCATTCTAATTCATTCTATGATCCATTCTAATTCATTTGCACGATCCATTCTAATTCATTCGCACGAATGTAACCTTTCTAATTCATTCGCATGATCCATTCTAATTCATTCGTTCGATCCATTCTAGTTCATTCGTACGATCCATTCAAATTCATTCGTATGATCCATTCTAATCCATTTGTACGATCCATTCTAATTTATTTGCACGAATATATGATCCATTCTAATTCATTCGCTCGATCCATTCTAATTCTTTCATATGAGAATGAATTTGAATGGTTACATTCGTGCGAATGAATTAGAATGGATCGTACGAATGAATTAGAATGGATCGTGCGAATGAATTAGAATTGATCATACGAATGAATTAGAATGGATCGTACGATCCATTCTAATTCATTCGCACGATCCATTCTAAGTCATTCGTACGATCCATTCTAATTTGCGAATGAATTAGAATGGATCGTAGGAATGAATTAGAATGGATCATACGAATGAATTAGAATGGTTACATTCGTGCGAATGAATTAGAATGGATACATTCATGCAAATGAATTAGAATGGATCGTACGAATGAATTAGAATTGATCATACGAATGAATTAGAATGGATCGTATGAATGAATTAGATTGCATCATATGAATGAATTAGAATGGATCGTGCGAATGAATTAGTACGATCCATTCTAATTCATTCGTACGATCCATTCTAATTCATTCATATGATCCATTCTAATTCATTCGTACGATCCATTCTAATTCATTTGCATGAATGTATCCATTCTAATTCATTCACACGAATGTATCCATTCTAATTCATTCGTACGATCCATTCTAATTCATTCTCATGAATGTAACCTTTCTAATTCATTTGTATGATCCATTCTAATCCATTCGTACGATCCATTCTAATCCATTCGTACGATCCATTCTAATTCATTCGCTCGAATGTATCCATTCTAATTCATTCGTACGATCCATTCTAATCCATTCGTACGATCCATTCTAAACCATTCGTACGATCCATTCTAATTCATTCGCACAATCCATTCTAATTCATTCGTCCGATCCATTCTAATTCATTCACACGAATGTATCCATTCTAATTCATTTGTACAATCCATTCTAATTCATTCGCACGATCCATTCTAATTCATTCGTATGATCCATTCTAATTCATTCCTACGATCTATTCTAATTCATTCGCTCGAATGTATCCATTCTAATTCATTCGTATAATCCATTCTAATCCATTCATACGATCCATTCTAAGTCATTTGTACGATCCATTCTAATTCATTCTCACAAATGTAACCTTTCAAATTTATTTGTACGATCCATTCTAATTCATTCCTACGATCTATTCTAATACATTCGTATGATCCATTCTAATTCATTCGCACGATCCATTTTAATTTATTCGTACGATCCATTCTAATTCATTCGTATGATCTATTCTAATTCATTCGTACGATCTATTCTAATTCATTCGCACGAATATAACCATTCTAATTCATTCGTACGATTCATTCTAATTCATTCGTATGAGCTATTCTAATTCATTCGTACAATCCATTCAAATTCATTCGCATGATCCATTCTAATTCATTCGTACAATCCATTCTAATTCATTCTCACGAATATAACCTTTCTGATTCATTTGTATGATCCATTCTAATTCATTCGTACGATCCATTCCATTCGCACGATCCATTCTAATTCATCCGTATGATCCATTCTAATTCATTCCAACAATCTATTCTAATTCATTTGCTCGAATGTATCCATTCTAATTCATTCGTACGATCCATTCTAGTCCATTCGTACAATCCATTCTAATTCATTCGCACGAATGTAACCATTCTAATCCATTCGTACGATCCATTCTAATTCATTCCTACGATCCATTCTAATTCATTCGCACGAATGTATCCATTCTAATTCATTAGTATGATCCATTCTAATTCATTCGTACGATCCATTCTAATTCATTCGTACAAATGTATCCATTTTAATTCATTCGCACGATCCATTCTAATTCATTCGTACAATCCATTCTAATTCATTCTAATTCATTCGTACGATCCATTCTAATTCATTCCTACGATCCATTCTAATCCATTCGCATGATCCATTCGTACGATCCATTCTAATCCATTCGTACGATCCATCCTAATTCTTTCATACGATCCATTCTAATATATTCATACGATCCATTCTAATTCGTTCGTACGATCCATTCTAATTCATTCGTACGATCCTTTCTAATTCATTCGTACGATCCATTCTAATTCATTCGCATGATCCATTGTAATTCATTCGCACGATCCATTCTAATTCATTCGCACGATCTATTCTAATTCATTCGTACAATCCAATCAAATTCAAACGTACGATCCATTCTAATTCGTTCACATGATGTATTCTAATTCATTCGTATAATCCATTCTAATTCATTCGTATGATTAGAATGGATCGTATGAACGAATTAGAATGGATCGTACGAATGAATTAGAATGTATCGTACGAATGAATTAGAATTGATTAGAATGGATCATACGTATGAATTAGAATGGTTATATTCGAGCGAATGAATTAGAATGGATCGTACGAATGAATTAGAATGGATCATAGGAATGAATTAGAATGGATTATGCAAATGAATTAGAATGGATACATTCGTGCGAATGAATTAGAATGGATCGTAGGAATGAATTAGAATGGATCGTACGAATGAATTAGAATGGATCGTACGAATCCATTCGTACGATCCATTCTAATTCATTCGCACGAATGTAACCATTCTAATTCATACGTATGATCCATTCTAATTCATTCGTATAATTTATTCACACGATCCATTCTAATTCATTCGTACGATCCATTCTAATGCATTCATACGATTCTTCTAATTCATTCGCACGATCCATTCTAATTCATTCGTATGATCAATTCTAATTTATTCATACGATATATTCAAATTCATTCGCATGATCTATTCTAATTCATTCGTACGATCCATTCTAATTCATTCGTACAATCCATTCTAATTCATTCGTACGATCCATTCTAATTCATTCGCACGATCCAATCTAATTTATTCGTACGATCCATTCTAATTCATTCGGACGATCTATTCTAACTCATTCGCACGATCCATTCTAATTCATTCGTACGATCCATTCTAATTCTTTCGCACGATCCATTCTAATTCATTCGTACGATCCATTCTAATTTATTCGCATGAATGTAACCATTCTAATTCATTCGTACGATCCATTCTAATTCATTCCTACGATCCATTCTAATTCATTCACAAGAATGTATCCATTCTAATTCATTTGCACGATCCATTCTAATTCATTCCTACGATCCATTCTAATTCATTCGCACGAATGTATCCATTCTAATTCATTTGCACGATCCATTCTAATTCATTCGCATGAATGTATGTATCCATTCTAATTCATTCGTACGATCTATTCTAATTCATTCGTATGATCAATTCTAATTCATTCGCACGATCCATTCGAATTCATTCGTACGATCCATTCTAATTCATTCGCACGAATGTAACCATTCGTACGATCCATTCTAATTCATTTGTATGAATGTATCCTTTCTAATTCATTTGTACGATCCATTCTAATTCGTTTATACAATCCATTCTAATTCATTTGTACGATCCATTCTAATTCATTTGCACGATCTATTTTAATCCATTTGTACGATCCATTCTAATTCATTCGTACGATCCATTCTAATTCATTCGCTCGAATGTATCCATTCTAATTCATTCGCTCGAATGCATCCATTTTAATTCATTCGTATGATCCATTCTAATTCATTGGTACGATCGAACGAATGAATTAGAATGGATACATTCGAGCGAATGAATTAGAATAGATCGTAAGAATGAATTAGAATGGATCATACGAATGAATTAGAATGGATCGTGATAATGAATTAGAATGGATTGTACGAATTAATTAGAATGGATACATTCATGCGAATGAATTAGAATGGATCGGACGAATGAATTAGAATGGATCGTACGATCCATTCTAATTCATTTGTATGATCCATTCTAATTCATTCGTACGATCCATTCTAATCCATTTGTATGATCCATTCTAATCCATTCGTACGATCCATTCTAATCCATTTGAACGAATATACGATCCATTCTAATTTATTCGCAAGAATGTATCCATTCTAATTCATTCGCACAATCCAATCTAATTCAAACGTACGATCCATTCTAATTCATTCGTACGATCCATTCTAATTCATTCGCACGATCCATTCTAATTTATTCGTGCGAACGGATTAGAATGGATCGTACGAATGAATTAGAATGGATCGTATGAATGAATTAGAATGGATCCACCGAATGAGTTAGAATGGATCATACGAATGAATTAGAATGGATCGTACGAATGAATTAGAATGGATTGTGTGAATGAATTAGAATAGATCGTAGGAATGAATAAGAATGGATCATACGAATGAATTAGAATGGATCGTACGAATGAACTAGAATGGATACATTCATGCGAATGAATTAGAATGGATCATATGAAAGAATTAGAATGGATCGTGCGAATGAATTAGAAAGGATCGTATGAATGAATTAGAATGGATATATTCGTGCGAATGAATTAGAATGGATCGTACGAATGGATTAGAATGGATCGGACGAATGAATTAGAATGGATACATTCGAGCAAATGAATTAAAATAGATCGTAGGAATGAATTAGAATGGATCATACGAATGACTTAGAATGGATCGTGCGAATGAATTAGAATGGATTGTATGAATGAATTAGAATGGAAACATTCGTGCGAATAAATTAGAATGGATCGGACGAATGAATTAGAATGGATCGTACGATTCATTCTAATTCATTCGTACGATCCATTCTAATGCATTCGTACGATTCGTTCTAATTCATTCGCACGATCCATTCTAATTCATTCGTACGATCCATTCTAATTCATTCGCACGATCCATTCTAATCCATTCGTGCGATCCATTCTAATCCATTCGTACGATCCATTCTAATCCATTCGTACGATCCATTCTAATTCATTCCTCTGTATCCATTCTAATTCATTCGTAAGATCCATTCTAATTCTTTCATACAATCCATTCTAATTCATTCGCACGATCCATTCTAATTCATTCGTATGATCCATTCTAATTCATTCCGTTGATCTATTCTAATTCATTCGCTCGAATGTATCCATTCTAATTCATTCGTACGATCCATTCTAATTCATTCGTACGATCCATTCTAATTCATTCTCACGAATGTAACCTTTCTAATTCATTTGTATGATCCATTCTAATTCATTCGTAAGATTCATTCTAATTCATTCCTACGATCCATTCTAATTCATTCGTACGATCTAATTCTAATCCATTCGGACGATCCATTCTAATTCGGACAAATGTATCCATTTTAATTCATTCGTACGATCGATTCTAATTCATTCGTACGATCCATTCTAATTCATTCGTACGATCCATTCTAATTCATTCGTACAAATGTATCCTTTCTAATTCATTTGTACGATCCGTTCTAATCCATTCGTACGATCCATTCTAATTCATTCGCACGATCTATTCTAATTCATTCGTATGATCCATTCTAATTCATTCGTACAATCCATTCAAATTCATTCGTACGATACAATCTAATTCATTCGCACGAATATATCCATTCTAATTCATTTGTACGATCCTTTCTAATTCATTCGCACGATCCATTCTAATCCATTTGTACGATCCATTCTAATTCATTCGCACGAATGTAACCATTCTAATTCATTCGTACGATCCATTCTAATTCATTCCTACGATCCATTCTAATTCATTCGCACGAATGTATCCATTCTAATTTATTTGCACGATCCATTCTAATTCATTCCTTGATCCATTCAAATTCATTCGTACGATGCAATCTAATTCATTCGCACAAATGTATCCATTCTAATTCATTCACACGATTTATTCTAATTCATTCGTACGATCCATTCTAATTCATTCGCTCGAATGTATCCATTCAAATTCATTCGTACGATCCATTCTAATTCATTCGTATGATCCATTCTAATTCATTCATACGATCCATTCTAATTCATTCCTATGATCTATTCTAATTCATTCTCACGAATGTAACATTTCTAATTCATTTGTATGATTCATTCTAATTCATTCGTACGATCCATTCTAATCCATTCGTACGATCCATTCTAATCCATTCGTACGATCCATTCTAATTCATTCTCACGAATGTAAGCTTTCTAATTTATTTGTACGATCCATTCTAATTCATTCATATGATCCATTCTAATTCATTCGTACGATCCATTCTAATTCATTCGTATGATCCATTCTAACTCATTCGCACAAATTTATCCATTCTAATTCATTCGCACGATCCATTCTAATTCATTCGTACGATCCATTCTAATTCATTCGTACGATCCATTCTAATTCATTCGCACAAATGTATCCATTCTAATTCATTCGTACGATCCATTCTAATTCATTTGTACGATCCATTCTAATTCATTCGTACGATCCATTCTAATTCATTCCCACGATCCATTCTAATTCATTCGTACGATCCATTCTAATTCATTCGCACGAATGTATCCATTCTAATGCATTCGTACGATCCATTCTAATTCATTCGTACGATCCATTCTAATCCATTCGTACGATCCATTCTAATTCATTCGTACGATCCATTCTAATTCATTCTCACAAATGTAACCTTTCTAATTCATTTGTACGATCCATTCTAATTCATTCGTACGATCCATTCTAATCCATTCGTACGATCCATTCTAATCCATTCGCACGAATGTAACCATTCTAATTCATTCGTACGATCCAATCTAATTCATTCCTACGATCCATTCTAATTCATTCGCACGAATGTATCCATTCTAATTCATTTGCACGATCCATTCTAATTCATTCCTATGATCTATTCTAATTCATTCGTACGATCCATTCTAATTCATTCGCTCGAGTGTATCCATTCTAATTCATTCGTACAATCCATTCTAATTCATTCGTACGATCCATTCTAATCCATTCGTACGATCCATTCTAATTCATTCGTACGATCCTTTCTAATTTATTTGCACGAATATACGAATAAATTGTACAAATGAATTAGAAAGGTTAGATTTGTGAGAATGAATTAGAATGGATCATACGAATGAATTAGAATGGTTACATTCGTGTGAATGAATTAGAATGGATCGTATGAATGGATTAGAATGGATCGTACGAATGGATTAGAATGGATCGTATGAATGAATTAGAATGGATCGTACAAATGAATTAGAAAGATTACATTTGTGAGAATGAATTAGAATAGATCGTAGGAATGAATTAGAATGGATCATACGAATGAATTAGAATGGATCCTACGAACGAATTAGAATGGATCGAATGAACGAATTAGAATTGATCGTACGAATGAATTAGAATGGATACATTCGAGCGAATGAATTAGAATGGATCGTACGAATAGATTAGAATGGATCGTACGAATGAATTAGAATGGATCGTGCGAATGGATTAGAATGGATCGTACGAATGAATTAGAATGGATCGTAGGAATGAATTAGAATGGATCGTACGAATGAATTAGAATGGTTACATTCGTGCGAATGAATTAGAATGGATCGTACGAATGGATTAGAATGGATCGTACGAATGGATTAAAATGGATCGTACGAATGAATTAGAATGGATCGTACAAATGAATTAGAAAGGTTACATTTGTGAGAATGAATTAGAATGGATCGTACGAATGAATTAGAATGGATAGTACGAATGAATTAGAATGGATCGTACGAATGGATTAGAATGGATCGTACGAATGGATTAGAATGGATCATACAAATGAATTGGAAAGGTTACATTCGTGAGAATGAATTGATATGGATCGTACGAATGAATTAGAATGGATCATGCGAATGAATTTGAATGGATCGTACGAATGAATTAGAATGGATCGTAGGAATGAATTAGAATGGATCGTACGAATGAATTAGAATGGTTACATTTGTGAGAATGAATTAGAATTGATCGTACGAATGGATTAGAATGGATCGTACGAATGGATTAGAATGGATCGTATGAATGAATTAGAATGGATCATGTGAATGAATTAGAATGGATAGTGCGAATGAATTAGAATAGATCGTACGAATGAATTAGAATGGATCCACCGAATGAGTTAGAATGGATCATGCGAATGAATTAGAATGGATCGTGCGAATGAATTAGAATGGATTGTATGAATGAATTAGAATGGATACATTCGTGCGAATGAATTAGAATGGATCGGATGAATGAATTAGAATGGATCGTACGATTCATTCTAATTCATTCGTACGATCCATTCTAATGCATTCGTACGATTCATTCTAATTCATTCGCACGATCCACTCTAATTAATTCGTACGATCCATTCTTATTCATTCATACGATCCATTCTAATTCATTCGCACAATCCATTCTAATTCATTCGTACGATCTATTCTTATTCATTCATACGATCCATTCTAATGCATTCGTACGATCCATTCTAATTCATTCGTACGATCCATTCTAATTCAATCCTATGATCCATTCTAATTCATTCGTACGATCCATTCTAATTCATTCACTCGAATGTATCTATTCTAATTCATTCGTACGATCCATTCTAATTTGGTCATACGATCCATTCTAATTCGTTCGTACGATCCATTCTAATTCATCCACACGATCCATTCTAATTCATTCGTACGAGCCATTCTAATTCATTCGTACAAATGTATCTATTTTAATTCATTCGTACGATCCATTCTAATTCATTTGTACGATCCATTCTAATTCATTCTAATTAATTCGTACGATTCATTCTAATTCATTCCTACGATCCATTCTAATTCATTCGTATGATTCATTCGTATGATCCATTCGTACGATCCATTCGTACGATCCATTCTAATCCATTCATACGATCCATTCTAATTCGTTCGTACGATCCATTCTAATTCGTTCGTACGATCCATTCTAATTTATTCGCACGATCCATTCTAATTCATTTGTACGATCCATTTTAATTCATTCGCATGATCCATTCTAATTCATTCGTACAATGCGTTCTAATTCATTCGCTCGAATGTATCCATTCTAATTCATTCGCACGAATGAATTAGAATGGATCGGACGAATGAATTAGAATGGATCGTACAATTCATTCTAATATATTCGTACGATCCATTCTAATGCATTCGTACGATTCATTCTAATTCATTCGCACGATCCATTCTAATTCATTCGTACGATCCATTTTTATTCATTCATACGATCCATTCTAATTGATTCGCACAATCCATTCTAATTCATTCGTACGATCCATTCTAATTCATTCGTATGATCCATTCTAACTTATTTTAGAATGGATCGTACGAACAAATTAGAATGGATCGTATGAACGAATTAGAATGGATCGTACGAATGAATTAGAATGGATACATTCGAGCGAATGAATTAGAATAGATCGTACGAATGGATTAGAATGGATCGTACGAATGGATTAGAATGGATCGTACGAATGGATTAGAATAGATCGTACGAAAGAATTAGAATGGATCGTACAAATGAATTAGAAAGGTTACATTCGTGAGAATGAATTAGAATCGATCGTACGAATGAATTAGAATAGATCATGCGAATGAATTTAAATGGATCGTACGAATGAATTAGAATGGATCGAACGAATGAATTAGAATGGATACATTCGAGCGAATGAATTAGAATAGATCGTAGGAATGAATTAGAATGGATCATACGAATAAATTAGAATGGATCGTGCGAATGAATTAGAATGGATTATACGAATGAATTAGAATGAATACATTCGTGCGAATGAATTAGAATGGATCGTACGAATGAATTAGAATGGATCGTGCGAATGAATTAGAATGAATCATACGAATTCATTAGAATAGATACATTCGTGCGAATGAATTAGAATAGATCGTACGAATGAATTAGAATGGATCGTGCGAATTAATTAGAATGGATCGTACGAATGAATTAGAATGGATCGTGCGAATGAATTAGAATGGATCGTACGAATTAATTAGAATGGATACAAACAAATGAATTAGAAATGTTACATTCGTGAGAATGAATTAGAATGGATCGTACGAATGAATTAGAATGGATCGTACGAATGAATTAGAATGGATACATTCGAGCGAATGAATTAGAATGGATCGTACGAATGAATTAGAATGGATCATAGGAATGAATTAGAATAGATCCTGCAAATGAATTAGAATGGATACATTCGTGCGAATGAATTAGAATGGATCGTATGAATGAATTAGAATGGATCGTACGAATGAATTAGAATGGTTACATTCGTGCGAATGAATTAGAATGGATCGTACGAATGGATTAGAATGGATCGTACGAATGGATTAGAATGGATCGTACAAATGAATTAGAAAGGTTACATTTGTGAGAATGAATTAGAATGGATCGTACGATCCGATTAGAATGGATCTTACGAATGGATTAGAATGGATCGTACGAATGAATTAGAATGGATCATACAAATGAATTAGAAAGGTTACATTCGTGAGAATGAATTAGAATGGATCGTACGAATGAATTAGAATGGATCATGCGAATGAATTTGAATGGATCGTATGAATGAATTAGAATGGATCGAACGAATGAATTATAATGGATATATTCGAGTGAATGAATTAGAATAGATCGTAGGAATGAATTAGAATTGATCATAAGAATGAATTAGAATGGATCATGCGAATGAATTAGAATGGATTGTACGAATGAATTAGAATGGATACATTCGTGCGAATGAATTAGAATCGATCGGACGAATGAATTAGAATGGATCGTACGAATAAATTAGAATGGATCATGCAAATGAATTAGAATGAATCGTACGAATGCATTATAATGGATACATTCGTGCGAATGAATTAGAATAGATCGTACGAATGAATTAGAATGGATCATGCGAATGAATTAGAATGGATCGTACGAATGAATTAGAATGGATCGTGCGAATGAATTAGAATGTATCGTACGAATGAACTAGAATGGATCGTATGAATGAATTAGAATGGATACATTTGTACGAATGAATTAGAATGGATCGTGCGAATGAATTAGAATGGATCGTACGAATGAACTATAATGGATCGTACGAATAAATTAGATTGGATCTTGCGGTTGAATTAGAATAGATCGTACGAATGAATTAGAATGGATACATTCGTGCGAATGAACTAGAATGGATACATACATTCATGCGAATGAATTAGAATGGACCGTATGAATGAGTTAGAATGGATCGTATGAATGAATTAGAATGGATTGCATGAATGAATTAGAATGGATCATACGAATGAATTGGAATGGATCGTGCGAATGAATTAGAATGGATACATTCATGCAAATGAATTAGAATGGATCATACGAATGAATTAGAATGGATCATATGAATGAATTAGAATGGATCGTGCGAATGAATTAGAATGGATACATTCGTACAAATGAATTAGAATGGATCGTGCGAATGAATTAGAATGGATCGTACGAATGAATTAGAATGGATACATTTGTGCGAATGAATTAGAATGGATCGTACGAATGAATTAGAATGAATCATACGAATGAATTTGAATGGATCATACGAATGAATTAGAATACATAATGTGAATGAATTAGAATGGATCGTACGTTTGAATTAGATTGGATTGTGCGAATGAATTAGAATGGATACATTCGTGCGAATGAATTAGAATAGATCGTATGAATGAATTAGAATGGATCGTACGAATGAATTAGAATGGATCGTACGAATGAATTAGAATGGATAGTGCGAATGAATTAGAATGGATTGTACGAATGAATTAGAATAGATCGTACGAATGAATTACAATGGATTGTGCGAATGAATTAGAATGAATCGTATGAATAGATAAAAATGGATCGTACGAATGAATTAGAATGGATCGTGCGAATGAATTAGAATGAATCGTACGAATGCATTAGAATGGATACATTCGTGCGAATGAATTATAATTGATCGTACGAATGAATTAGAATGGATCGTGCGAATGAATTAGAATGAATCGTACGAATGAATTAGAATGGATCGTACGAATGAATTAGAATGGATAAATTTGTACGAATAAATTAGAATGGATTGTACGAATGAATTAGAATGGATTGTATGAATAAATTAGAACGGATCGTACGAATGAATTAGAATTGATCGTGCGAATGAATTAGATTGGATACATTCTTGCGAATGAATTTGAATGGATCGTACGAATGGAACGTACGAATGAATTAGAATGGTTACATTGGTGAAAATGAATTAGAATGGATCGTATGAATAAATTAGAATGGATACATTCGTGCGAATGAATTAGAATAGATCGTACAAATGAATTAGAATGGATCGTACGAATAAATTAGAATGGATCATGCGAATGAATTAGAATGGATTGTACGAATGAATTAGAATGGATACATTTGTGCGAATGAATTAGAATGGATTGTGCGAATGAATTAGAATAGATCGTACGAATGAATTAGAATAGATATATTTTTGCGAATGAATTAGAATGGATCGAACAAATGAATTAGAATGGATACATTTGTGCAAATGAATAAGAATAGATCATACGAATGAATTAGAACGGATCGTACGAATGAATTAGAATAGATACATTTGTGCAAATGAATTAGAATGGATCATATATTCGTGCAAATAAAATAGAATGGATCGTACGAATGAATTAGAAAGGATCCACCGAATAAGTTAGAATGGATCATACGAATGAATTAGAATGGATCGTACGAATGAATTAGAATGGATTGTGCGAATGAATTAGAATGGATCGTATGAATGAATAAGAATGGATCGTGCGAATGAATTAGAATAGATCGTACGAATGAATTAGAATGGATCATGCGAATGAATTAGAATGAATTAGATTGCATCGTACGATCAATTCTAATCCATTCGTACGATCCATTCTTATTCATTCATACGATCCATTCTAATTCATTCGCACAATCCATTCTAATTCATTCGTACGATCCATTCTAATTCATTCCTACGATCCATTCTAATTCATTCGGTGGATCCATTCTAATTCATTCGTACGATCCATTCTAATTTAGTTGCACGAATATACGATCCATTCTAATTCATTCGCACAAATGTATCCATTTTAATTCATTCGCACGATCCATTCTAATTCATTCTCACGAATGTAACCATTCTAATTCATTTGGATGATCCATTCAAATTCATTCGTACGATCCATTCTAATCCATTCGTACGATCCATTCTAATCCATTCGTACGATCCATTCTAATTCATTCTCACAAATGTAACCTTTCTAATTCATTTGTACGATCCATTCTAATTCATTCGTACGATCCATTCTAATCCATTCGTACGATCCATTTTAATCCATTCATACGATCCATTCTAATTCATTCGCACGAATGTAACCATTTTAATTCAAATTCATTCGTACGATCCATTCTAATTCATTCGCACTATCCATTCTAATTCATTCGTACGATCCATTCTAATTCATTCGTACGATCCATTCTAATTCATTCGTACAAATGTATCGAACGAATGATCGTACGAATGAATTAGAATGGATCGTACGAATGAATTAGAATTAGAATAGTTACACTCGTGCGAATGAATTAGAATGGATCGTACGAATGGATTAGAATGGATCGTACGAATGGATTAGAATGGATCATACGAATGAATTAGAATGGATCGTACAAATGAATTAGAAAGGTTATATTTGTAAGAATGAATTAGAATGGATTGTACGAATGAATTAGAATGGATCGTATGAATGGATTAGAATGGATCGTACGAATGGATTAGAATGGATCGTATGAATGAATTAGAATGGATCATACAAATGAATTAGAAAGGTTACATTCGTGAGAATGAATTAGAATGGATCGTACGAATGAATTAGAATGGATCATGCGAATGAATTTGAATGGATCGTACGAATGAATTAGAATGGATGGTACGAATGAATTAGAATGGATTGTACAAATGAATTAGAAAGGTTACATCTGTGAGAATGAATTAGAATGGATCGTACGAATGGATTAGAATAGATCGTACGAATGGATTAGAATGGATCGTACGAATGGATTAGAATGGATCGTACGAATGAATTAGAATGGATCATACAAATGAATTAGAAAGGTTATATTCATGAGAATGAATTAGAATGGATCGTACGAATGAATTAGAATGGATCATGCGAATGAATTTGAAAGGATCGTAAGAATGAATAAGTATGGATCATACGAATGAATTAGAATGGATACATTCGAGCGAATGAATTAGAATAGATCGTAGGAATGAATTAGAATGGATCATACGAATGAATTAGAATGGATCGTGTGAATGAATTAGAGTGGATTGTATGAATGAATTAGAATGGATACATTCATGCGAATGAATTAGAATGGATCGGACGAATGAATTAGAATAGATCGTACGATTCATTCTAATTCATTCGTACAATCCATTCTAATGCATTCGTACGATTCATTCTAATTCATTCGCACGATCCATTCTAATTCATTCGTACGATCCATTCTTATTCATTCATACGATCCATTCTAATTCATTCGCACAATCCATTCTAATTCATTCGTACGATCCATTCTAATTCATTCGTTTGATCCATTCTAACTCATTCAGTGGATCCATTCTAATTCATTCGTACGATCCATTCTAATTCATTCGTACGATCCATTCTAATTCATTCGTACGATTCATTCTAATTCATTCGCACGATCCATTCTAATTCATTCCTACGATCTATTCTAATTCATTCGCTCGAATGTATCCAATCTAATTCATTCATTCGATCCATTCTAATTCATTCGTACGATCCATTCAAATTCATTCGCAAAAACCATTCTAATTCATTCGTACGATCCATTCTAATTCATTCTCACGAATGTAACCTTTCTAATTCATTTGTATGATCCATTCTAATTCATTCGTACGATCCATTCTAATCCATTCGTACGATCCAGTCTAATCTATTCATACGATCCATTCTAATCCATTCGTACGATCCATTCTAATTCATTCTCACAAATGTAACCTTTCTAATTCATTTGTACGATCCATTCTAATTCATTCGTACGATCCATTCTAATTCATTCGTATGATCCATTCTAATTCATTCATACAATCCATTCAGATTCATTCGCACAAATGTATCCATTCAAATTCATTTGTACGATCCAGTCTAATTCATTCGTACGATCCATTCTAATTCATTCGCACGAATATATCCATTCTAATTCATTCGTACGATCCATTCTAATTCATTCGTACGATCCATTCTAATTTATTCGTACGATCTAATTCATTCGTACGATCCAATCTAATTCATTCGTACGATCGATTCTAATTCATTCGCACGATCCATTCTAATTCATTCGTACGATCCATTCTAATTCATTCGTATGATCCATTCTAATTTATTCGTTCAAATATATCTATTCTAATTCATTCGTACGATCCATTCTAATTCATTCGCATGATCCATTCTAATTCATTCGCACGAATGTATCCATTCTAATTCATTTGCACGATCCATTCTAATTTATTCATATGATCCATTCTAATTCATTCGTACGATCCATTCTAATTCATTCACTCTAATGTATTTATTCTAATTCATTTGTATGATCCATTCTAATTCGTTCATATGATCCATTCTAATTCGTTCGTACGATCCATTCTAATTCATTCGTATGATCCATTCTAATTCATTCCTACGATCTATTCTAATTCAATCGCTCGAATGTATCCATTCTAATTCATTCGTTCGATCCATTCTAATTCATTCGTACGATCCATTCAAATTCATTCGCATGATCCATTCTAATTCATTCGTACGATCCTTTCTAATTCATTCTCATGAATGTAACCTTTCTAATTCATTTGTATGATCCATTCTAATTCATTCGTACGATCCATTCTAATCCATTCGTATGATCCATTCTAATCCATTCGTACGATCCATTCTATTTCATTCTCACAAATGTAACCTTTCTAATTCATTTGTACTATCCATTCTAATTCATTCGTACGATCCATTCTAATCCATTCGTACGATCCATTCTAATTCATTCGCACGAATGTAACCATTCTAATTCATTCGTACGATCCATTCTAATTCATTCCTACAATCTATTCTAATTCATTCGCACGAATGTATCCATTCTAATTCATTTGCACGATCCATTCTAATTAATTCCTATGACCCATTCTAATTCATTCGTACGATCCATTCTAATTCATTCACACGAATGTAACCTTTCTAATTCATTTGTATGATCCATTCTAATTCATTCGTACGATCCATTCTAATCCATTTGTACGATCCATTCTAATCCATTCGTACTATCCATTCTAATCCATTCGTACGATCCATTCTAATTCAATCGCTCGATCCATTCTAATTCATTCGTACGATCCATTCTAATTCATTTGTACGAATGGATCCATTCTAATTCATTAAAACGATCCGTTCTAATTCATTCTTACATTCCATTCTAATTCATTCGCACGAATGTATCCATTCTAATTCATTCGTACAATCCATTCTAATCCATTCATACGATCCATTCTAATTCATTCGTACGATCCATTCTAATTCATTCTCACAAATGTAACCTTTCAAATTCATTTGTACGATCCATTCTAATTCATTCCTACGATCTATTCTAATTCATTCGTATGATCCATTCTAATTCATTCGCACGATCCATTTTAATTTATTCGTACGATCCATTCTAATTCATTCGTACGATCTATTCTAATTCATTCGTACGATCTATTCTAATTCATTCGCACGAATATAACTATTCTAATTCATTCGTACGATTCATTCTAATTCATTCGTATGAGCTATTCTAATTCATTCGTACAATCCATTCAAATTCATTCGCATGATCCATTCTAATTCATTCGTACAATCCATTCTAATTCATTCTCACGAATGTAACCTTTCTGATTCATTTGTATGATCCATTCTAATTCATTCGTACGATCCATTCCATTCGCACGATCCATTCTAATTCATCCGTGTGATCCATTCTAATTCATTCCAACGATCTATTCTAATTCATTTGCTCGAATGTATCCATTCTAATTCATTCGTACGATCCATTCTAGTCCATTCGTACAATCCATTCTAATTCATTCGCACGAATGTAACCATTCTAATCCATTCGTACGATCCATTCTAATTCATTCCTACGATCCATTCTAATTCATTCGCACGAATGTATCCATTCTAATTCATTTGTATGATCCATTCTAATTCATTCGTACGATCCATTCTAATTCATTCGTACAAATGTATCCATTTTAATTTATTCGCACGATCCATTCTAATTCATTCGTACGATCCATTCTAATTCATTCTAATTCATTAGTACAATCCATTCTAATTCATTCGCATGATCCATTCGTACGATCCATTCTAATCCATTCGTACGATCCATTCTAATTCTTTCATACGATCCATTCTAATACATTCATACGATCCATTCTAATTCGTTCGTACGATCCATTCTAATTCATTCGTACGATCCATTCTAATTCATTCGTACGATCCATTCTAATTCATTCGCATGATCCATTGTAATTCATTCGCACGATCCATTCTAATTCATTCGCACGATCCATTCTAATTCATTCGTACAATCCAATCAAATTCAAACGTACGATCCATTGTAATTCGTTCACATGATGTATTCTAATTCATTCGTATGATCCATTCTAATTCATTCGTATGATTAGAATGGATCGTATGAACGAATTAGAATGGATCGTACGAATGAATTAGAATGGATCGTACGAATGAATTAGAATTGATTAGAATGGATCATACGTATGAATTAGAATGGTTACATTCGAGCGAATGAATTAGAATGGATCGTACGAATGAATTAGAATGGATCATAGGAATGAATTAGAAAGGATTGTGCAAATGAATTAGAATGGATACATTCGTGCGAATGAATTAGAATGGATCATAGGAATGAATTAGAATGGATCGTACGAATGAATTAGAATGGATCGTACGAATCCATTCGTACGATCCATTCTAATTCATTCGCACGAATGTAACCATTCTAATTCATACGTATGATCCATTCTAATTCATTCGTATAATTTATTCACACGATCCATTCTAATTCATTCGTACGATCCATTCTAATGCATTCGTACGATTCATTCTAATTCATTCGCACGATCCATTCTAATTCATTCGTATGATCCATTCTAATTTATTCATACGATACATTCAAATTCATTCGCATGATCTATTCTAATTCATTCGTACGATCCATTCTAATTCATTCGTACGATCCATTCTAATTCATTCGGACGATCCATTCTAATTTATTCGTACGATCCATTCTAATTCATTCGGACGATCTATTCTAACTCATTCGCACGATCCATTCTAATTCATTCGTACGATCCATTCTAATTCTTTCGCACGATCCATTCTAATTCATTCGTACGATCCATTCTAATTTATTCGCACCAATGTAACCATTCTAATTCATTCGTACGATCCATTCTAATTCATTCCTACGATCCATTCTAATACATTCACACGAATGTATCCATTCTAATTCATTTGCACGATCCATTCTAATTCATTCCTACGATCCATTCTAATTCATTCGCACGAATGTATCCATTCTAATTCATTTGCACGATCCATTCTAATTCATTCGCATGAATGTATGTATCCATTCTAATTCATTCGTACGATCTATTCTAATTCATTTGTATGATCAATTCTAATTCATTCGCACGATCCATTCTAATTCATTCGTACGATCCATTCTAATTCATTCGCACGAATGTAACCATTCGTACGATCCATTCTAATTCATTTGTATGAATGTATCCTTTCTAATTCATTTGTACGATCCATTCTAATTCGTTTATACAATCCATTCTAATTCATTTGTACGATCCATTCTAATTCATTCGCACGATCTATTTTAATCCATTCGTACGATCCATTCTAATTCATTCGTACGATCCATTCTAATTCATTCGCTCGAATGTATCCATTCTAATTCATTCGCTCGAATGTATCCATTTTAATTCATTCGTATGATCTATTCTAATTCATTGGTACGATTGAACGAATGAATTAGAATGGATACATTCGAGCGAATGAATTAGAATAGATCGTAAGAATGAATTAGAATGGATCATACGAATGAATTAGAATGGATCGTGATAATGAATTAGAATGGATTGTACGAATTAATTAGAATGGATACATTCATGCGAATGAATTAGAATGG
Organism: Chamaelirium japonicum; assembly: GCA_947650365.1. Taxonomy (NCBI): domain Eukaryota; kingdom Viridiplantae; phylum Streptophyta; class Magnoliopsida; order Liliales; family Melanthiaceae; genus Chamaelirium; species Chamaelirium japonicum. The sequence continues at coordinate 538,475 of CANTAL010000066.1, read as the reverse complement.
ATCGGACGAATGAATTAGAATGGATCGTACGATCCATTCTAATTCATTTGTATGATCCATTCTAATTCATTCGTACGATCCATTCTAATCCATTTGTACGATCCATTCTAATCCATTCGTACGATCCATTCTAATCCATTTGCACGAATATACGATCCATTCTAATTTATTCGCAAGAATGTATCCATTCTAATTCATTCGCACAATCCAATCTAATTCAAACGTACGATCCATTCTAATTCATTCGTACGATCAATTCTAATTCATTCGCACGATCCATTCTAATTTATTCGTGCGAACGGATTAGAATGGATCGTACGAATGAATTAGAATGGATCGTACGAATGAATTAGAATGGATCCACCGAATGAGTTAGAATGGATCATACGAATGAATTAGAATGGATCATACGAATGAATTAGAATGGATTGTGTGAATGAATTAGAATAGATCGTAGGAATGAATTAGAATGGATTATACGAATGAATTAGAATGGATCATACGAATGAATTAGAATGGATCGTACGAATGAACTAGAATGGATACATTCATGCGAATGAATTAGAATGGATCATATGAAAGAATTAGAATGGATCGTGCGAATGAATTAGAAAGGATCGTACGAATGAATTAGAATGGATATATTCGTGCGAATGAATTAGAATGGATCGTACGAATGGATTAGAATGGATCGGACGAATGAATTAGAATGGATACATTCGAGCAAATGAATTCGAATAGATAGTAGGAATGAATTAGAATGGATCATACGAATGACTTAGAATGGATCGTGCGAATGAATTAGAATGGATTGTATGAATGAATTAGAATGGATACATTCGTGCGAATGAATTAGAATGGATCGGACGAATGAATTAGAATGGATCGTACGATTCATTCTAATTCATTCGTACGATCCATTCTAATGCATTCGTACGATTCGTTCTAATTCATTCGCACGATCCATTCTAATTCATTCGTACGATCCATTCTAATTCATTCGCACGATCCATTCTAATCCATTCGTGCGATCCATTCTAATCCATTCGTACGATCCATTCTAATCCATTCGTACGATCCATTCTAATTCATTCGTACGATCCATTCTAATTTATTCCTCTGTATCCATTCTAATTCATTCGTACGATCCATTCTAATTCTTTCATACAATCCATTCTAATTCATTCGCACGATCCATTCTAATTCATTCGTATGATCCATTCTAATTCATTCCGTTGATCTATTCTAATTTATTCGCTCGAATGTATCCATTCTAATTCATTCGTACGATCCATTCTAATTCATTCGTACGATCCATTCTAATTCATTCTCACGAATGTAACCTTTCTAATTCATTTGTATGATCCAGTCTAATTCATTCGTAAGATTCATTCTAATTCATTCCTACGATCCATTCTAATTCATTCGTACGATCTAATTCTAATCCATTCGGACGATCCATTCTAATTCGGACAAATGTATCCATTTTAATTCATTCGTACGATCGATTCTAATTCATTCGTACGATCCATTCTAATTCATTCGTACGATCCATTCTAATCCATTCGTACGATCCATTCTAATTAATTCGTACAAATGTATCCTTTCTAATTCATTTGTACGATCCATTCTAATCCATTCGTACGATCCATTCTAATTCATTCACACGATCTATTCTAATTCATTTGTATGATCCATTCTAATTCATTCGTACAATCCATTCAAATTCATTCGTACGATACAATCTAATTCATTCGCACGAATATATCCATTCTAATTCATTTGTACGATCCTTTCTAATTCATTCGCACGATCCATTCTAATCCATTTGTACGATCCATTCTAATTCATTCGCACGAATGTAACCATTCTAATTCATTCGTACGATCCATTCTAATTCATTCCTACGATCCATTCTAATTCATTCGCACGAATGTATCCATTCTAATTTATTTGCACGATCCATTCTAATTCATTCCTATGATCCATTCAAATTCATTCGTACGATGCAATCTAATTCATTCGCACAAATGTATCCATTCTAATTCATTCGCACGATCCATTCTAATTCATTCGTACGATCCATTCTAATTCATTCGCTCGAATGTATCCATTCTAATTCATTTGTACGTTCCATTCTAATTCATTCTTATGATCCATTCTAATTCATTCATACGATCCATTCTAATTTATTCCTACGATCCATTCTAATGCATTCCTATGATCTATTCTAATTCATTCTCACGAATGTAACATTTCTAATTCATTTGTATGATTCATTCTAATCCATTCGTACGATCCATTCTAATCCATTCGTACGATCCATTCTAATCCATTCGTACGATCCATTCTAATTCATTCTCACAAATGTAAGCTTTCTAATTCATTTGTATGATCCATTCTAATTCATTCGTATGATCCATTCTAATTCATTCGTACAATCCATTCTAATTCATTCGTATGATCCATTCTAACTCATTCGCACAAATTTATCCATTCTAATTTATTCATACGATCCATTCTAATTCATTCGCATGATCCATTCTAATTCATTCGTACGATCCATTCTAATTCATTCGTACGATCCATTCTAATTCATTCGCACAAATGTATCCATTCTAATTCATTCGTACGATCCATTCTAATTCATTCGCACGATCCATTCTAATTCATTCGTACGATCCATTCTAATTCATTCACACGAATGTATCCATTCTAATGCATTCGTACGATTCATTCTAATTCATTCGTACGATCCATTCTAATCCATTCGTACGATCCATTCTAATTCATTCGTACGATCCATTCCAATTCATTCTCACAAATGTAACCTTTCTAATTCATTTGTACGATCCATTCTAATTCATTCGTACGATCCATTCTAATCCATTCGTACGATCCATTCTAATCCATTCGCACGAATGTAACCATTCTAATTCATTCATACGATCCATTCTAATTCATTCCTACGATCCATTCTAATTCATTCGCACGAATGTATCCATTCTAATTCATTTGCACGATCCATTCTAATTCATTCCTATGATCTATTCTAATTCATTCGTACGATCCATTCTAATTCATTCGCTCGAGTGTATCCATTCTAATTCATTCGTACGATCCATTCTAATTCATTCGTACGATCCATTCTAATCCATTCGTACGATCCATTCTAATTCATTCGTACGATCCTTTCTAATTTATTTGCACGAATATACGAATAAATTGTACAAATGAATTAGAAAGGTTACATTTGTGAGAATGAATTAGAATGGATCATATGAATGAATTAGAATGGTTACATTCGTGTGAATGAATTAGAATGGATCGTACGAATGGATTAGAATGGATCGTACGAATGGATTAGAATGGATCGTATGAATGAATTAGAATGGATCGTACAAATGAATTAGAAAGATTACATTTGTGAGAATGAATTAGAATAGATCGTAGGAATGAATTAGAATGGATCATACGAATGAATTAGAATGGATCGTACGAACGAATTAGAATGGATCGAATGAACGAATTAGAATTGATCGTACGAATGAATTAGAATGGATACATTCGAGCGAATGAATTAGAATGGATCGTACGAATGAATTAGAATCGATCCATTCGTGCGAATGAATTAGAATGGATCGTAGGAATGAATTAGAATGGATCGTACGAATGAATTAGAATGGTTACATTCGTGCGAATTAATTAGAATGGATCGTACGAATGGATTAGAATGGATCGTACGAATGGATTAAAATGGATCGTACGAATGAATTAGAATGGATCGTACAAATGAATTAGAAAGGTTACATTTGTGAGAATGAATTAGAATGGATCGTACTAATGAATTAGAATAGATAGTACGAATGGATTAGAATGGATCGTACGAATGGATTAGAATGGATCGTACGAATGGATTAGAATGGATCGTACAAATGAATTGGAAAGGTTACATTCGTGAGAATGAATTAGAATGGATCGTGTTGGGGGTAATCAAAAACCATATATCTTGGATAGCCCGTCCAGGAGTTGGAACCCTCGTCAGGAGCTCGCCTTCACATGGAGCGGGATGGACACCTTGTATCTGAGTACAGCTCACACCTCCAGTCCCCCACAGGAGCTCGCCCAAGCTCATCCAGGAGCTCGCCATACTCGCCCATATTCGATAAATGGCTTAGACAAAGAGCGCGAAGGAGCTCGCCCAAGCTCATCCAGGAGCTCGCCATACTCGCCCATATTCGATAAATGGCTTAGACAAAGAGCGCGAAGGAGCTCGCCCAAGCTCATCCAGGAGCTCGCCATACTCGCCCATATTCGATAAATGGCTTAGACAAAGAGCGCGAAGGAGATCGCCCAAGCTCGTCCAGGAGCTCGTCATGCTCGCTCAGGAGCTCGCTTAGCTCGTCCAGGAGCTCGAAACGCTCGCTCAGGAGCTCGCCTAGCTCGTCCAGGAGCTCGCCATGCTCGCTCAGGAGCTCGCCTAGCTCGTCCAGGAGTTCGCCATGTTCACTCATGAACCCGCCTAGCTGGCATAGGAGCTCGCCCAAGCTCATTTAGGAGCACGCCATGCTCACTCAGGAGCTCGCCTAGCTCGCTCAGGAGCTCGCCCAACCTCGCCCAGGAGTTCGCCCAAGCTCGCTCAGAAGCTCGCCCAGAAGCTCGCCTAGACCCCTGTTTATCGAAGAGGTTGCTCCCACGAGGTCCAACTCTTGATAAATATGGGCGAAAGGACGGAGCAGTATTGGGCGAGCTGGCCTTTGCTTTTTCCCTGAGATTGCCAGGTGTCGAGAACCCACTGAAGCTACGTGGACGATTGCAGTCCATGGAAGCCAGTCAGAGTCGGTTTGAGACCTCCTAGACTTGAACATTCTGGAAGATCCCTATGGCGGCAACAGAATAGCAGCTGCTGTCCCCCACTACTGCGTCAGAAGAGCTAGACGACAAAGAATGTCAGGGGTCCAAGTTCCAAGAACTGTCAGAAACTATTGAAAGCTAGAACGTGGGGGCCTAGAAGGTGCCGGAAAGAGCCTCCACGCGTCGTAGCTCGATAGGTCGCCCATGTCTATAAATGCACACCCCCAGGCTCCAAAGTACAGGTTCGAAATCCCTTTCACTACCACTTTGGTATACAACAGCTCTCCGTTGTGTTACCATAACTGACTTGAGCGTCGGAGGGTCTGCGCTCCTAAGGGAGCCAGCCGTTCTCACGTTTCTTTTTTCTTGATCTTACAGGTGGCTCGCAAGGACCAGAAAAAATCCCCCAAACATTTGGCGCCGTCTGTGGGATTTCGACTGGTTCCTGTGAGAACGCTCACGACCATACGGCTGTGCGTCGACGGCCTTAGAAACCCCAAAGATGGCTCCGGCGACAAGGGGGCGTAGGCGGGCGAGGGCCCGTATGGGGTCTGTGCACAGCGAACCCCCCGCTGAGACTCCCCAGCCCTTTGTCCCGCTCAGTGACCAGCTCCTGTTGGAGATGTTGGCCACCCAGCGGGCGATGATGGAGGAGTTGACGCGCTTGCGTCAGGCTCCGGCGGCTAGCCGGCGGTCAGGACCTTCGAGGCCTGCGTCCCCCGCGCGACCTCCCGTCTCGTCGCGTCTGCCCACGACCGTCCCAGCACGGCGAACTTCCCGACCGGAACCCCCGGTTGAGAGGACGGCCGTGCGTGGAGCGAAGGAGACCCCGCTCACAAGGTTACAGAAGCTGGTAACCCAGCGGTCCAGCAACCAGGCGACCTCGCGCGCGACCATCCCTCGCCGACGTAGCCGGAGCGTCGACTCTGACGGATCGGAGGCGAGGTCTCAAGAGAGGGATCGCGACCCGCGCCATCGGCGACGAGGGAAAGAGCCCGCGGTGACTCTACCTTCCGAACCTCGAGAGGTGACGGCCTCCCACAGACCAACCGCCTCGCTGAAGGGATCCGCGCGCGAGCAGCCAGGAGGCCGCCGATTGGTGGCTCCCGAGGGTCGCCGTGGGGTGGATCCGACCCTTCCTAGAGGGAGTGCGCACGAGCGCCTAGGACCTGCGCAGCCGCCTTTGGGATTTCTCCCCGGGCACTGGCAGCGACCTAGTGCGCCAGTGGATTTACTGGAGGACCTCGCCGCCCACGGAGGAAGCTCGCCTTTCACCAGCGAGGTCCATCAAGGGGGTTTTCCGCACCACTGGACCCCCCCGAAGTTTGTATTGTTTGACGGATCGCAAGATCCCGTCGACCATCTCTTGGCCTACAGGAAACTTCTATTTTTCCGGGACCAGGACCATGTCTTGTGTCGCGCGTTTCCAAGCAGTCTGACCGGATCGGCATTGAATTGGTTCCACAAGCTGCCATCCGGCGTGATCCCCAACTTTCCAACTCTCTCTAGGCTATTCCTGGAGCAGTATCGCTGCAACAGGCAGCCCCCGAAGAGGATCGAATCTCTGTTTACTCTGGCCATGGGAGCTCGCGAAACGCTCCGATGCTTCGCAACGCGATTCCGAAGCGCTTACCTCGCTCTGGAAGACGCGGCGGGCCAGGATCGTACCGCGGTGAGCGCCTTCAGAAGCGCCCTCCCCGAGGGGGGCAAGCTTCATGACGCCTTAGTAATCAAGGACCCTCGCACAATGGTCGAACTATTCGCCCTGGTCCAGCAGCACATCAAGCTCGAGGATGCAGTGCTAGATCGGAAGGGAAAGGCAGTAGAGCAGCGACCTCCTCCGGCTTTGCGACCTCTTGTCGTTAAGGCCGTGGAGAGGAGGGAGGTGCCACTTTCGGTACCATTGCCCGGACCGTCCGCAGCTCCTGCAATACCGTCCGCTGAAGCTCCCGCGGTGGTCGCTGGAAGGCCAGCAAACTGGCGCCTGCCTCCGGGACCCGGGGAGCGGGACTTCACCGTGCTGACCCACTCGCCGGGGCAAATTTTCCATCAGATTCGGAATGAGCCTTTCTTCCAGTACCCGCCACCCCTACAGGTTGGAGAACCTGGCTCGACCGACAACTCGCGACGGTGCGCTTTTCATCGAAGCCCGGGGCATCACACTAATAGATGCCGGGCTCTGAAAAACCACCTGGAGGATTTGGTCACCTTGGGACACTTGAGCCAGTTCATCTCGCTCCCGAGGAGGTTCGAAGTGATTCCAGAGCGAGCACCTCGGGAGGGAGATCGCCCAGGACTCGCGGAGCCCGCCTTACCTCCTCCTCCCCCGGGAGGACCGGCGATCTGCCACACCATTAGCGGGCGGCTGAGCGGCCCCAGATCAAGTAATGAAGCCCGCCGGCGAGTAAGGGAGATGGAGCGGGCGCAGAAGGTATTTTCTGTCTCGCTAACTCCTACTTTACTTCAAGCGCCGAGGGCAGAAGCCAGCGATTTCCTATGGTTTTCGGAGGATGACATGGCTGGGGTTGTCGCGCCCCACAATGACCCCCTCGTCATACGCCTGATGATGGCAAACATCGAGGTAAGGCGAGCTCTGGTGGATTCAGGGAGCGCCGTTGACATCCTCTTTCTGTCGGCCTACCTACGAATGGGTTTGAGACTTGCCGACTTGTCTCCCTCGACGAGCTCCCTCAGCGGATTCACCGGTGAGGTCGCTAAAGTAGCGGGAGAGATAACCCTCACCGTGACAGCGGGCCCGGAAGCTCGCCAAGTCCGCTTCGCGGTAGTCGACGGGAGTTCGGCCTTTAACGCCATTCTTGGGCGGCCTTGGCTAAGGCAGATGAAGGCAGTATCTTCACCCAACCATCAGGCCCTCAAATTCCCAACCACGGGTGGGGTCGTGGTCATTCGGGGAGATCAGGTAGCCGCAACCAGATGCGAGCAGGATGCTCCTCACCTCATGGACGTGGAGGTCGCCGAGGCCAAGAGGCCCGCACCCTCCTAGCAATTACCGCCCGGTACAAGCGAGCTCCTGGGGAGCCCGTTGGGGGCCTCTTCGTTTAAGTCCCCTACTCCATCTTCGGGTGGGAGCGGTGTGGATCTTAAGTTGGAGGAAGGCCGCCTAACAACCCCCAAGAGAGGTAGTTTTCCGGTTGCCGAAGCACTTCAAGAGATCGATATTGGCGGCAAAGAAGGGCCAAGAATTGTTAGTCTTGGGACCTTGTTAACCGAGGGCGAGGTCCAAGCCATAACCAGCTTGCTCAGGGAATACCGCGACGTATTTGCCTGGAGCTTCGCGGACATGCCAGGGATTGACCCGGAGGTCGCCTGTCATCGTCTGCACACCATGAAGGAGTTCCCGCCGGTCAAACAGAAAGCTCGGCACATACCTGCTGCAAAGTCCGTAGCAGTGGCAGCGGAGATAGATAAGCTGGAGCGAGCCGGCTTCATCCGCGAGGCGCACTTCCCCGAGTGGATCTCCAATATCGTGGCGGTGCCTAAGAAGAGCGGAGCGGTCAGGGTGTGCATTGACTTCTCCGACCTCAACAAGGCATGCCCGAAGGACGGATTTCCTCTTCCGAGAATCGGCGCACTGGTCGACGCAGCTGTCGGGTTCCGAGCTCTGTCATTCATGGATGGATACTCAGGGTACAACCAAATACCCCTCCATCCCGAGGATCAAGAGAAGACCGCTTTCTACTCCGGAGCGGGCTATCAGAAGCTGTACTGCTATCAAGTGATGCCCTTCGGACTCAAGAACGCTGGAGCGACCTACCAAAGGTTAGTCACTCAAATGTTTAAAAGTCAGATCGGCAGAAATGTCGAGGTTTATGTTGACGACCTTCTGGTCAAAAGTCGAGAGCGAGGAGGGCATGTAGCTGACCTCCGCGAAACCTTCGAGATACTGAGAAAGTACCGAATGAGGCTGAACCCGGTGAAGTGCGCATTCGGAGTGACGTCGGGGAAATTCCTCGGGTACCTGGTCACCCACAGGGGGATCGAGGCCGACCCTGGGCAAATCCGAGCACTTGTCGAAATGCCCGCACCAAGAACCCGGCAAGAAGTCCAGAGATTGAGCGGACGAATCGCCGCGCTCAACCGGTTTATATCCAAATCCTCAGACAATTGCCGACCTCTTTTCGAGCTGCTGCGAAAAGGAGCAAGCATTTGCTGGGATGAAAATTACGAGCGCGCCTTTCAGAAGATCAAAGACTATCTTGCGAGCCCGCCGATCCTAGCGGCACCAAAAGATGGCGCCGAGCTTGGCGTGTATCTCGCAGTCACGGAGAACGCCGTAAGCGGGGTCCTGGTGGTGGAAGAAGCAAAGGTAGAGCGACCTGTCTATTTTGTGAGCCATACGATGCTTCCCGCCGAGCTCCGGTATCGACCAATCGAGAAGGTCGCATTGGCCTTGGTCCTTACCGCGAGAAAGCTTCATCCCTACTTCTCAGCGCATATCGTCAAAGTCATCACGGAGCATCCCCTGAAGAGCGCTCTCTCCAGGCCTTCGGTAGCCGGCAGGTTGTATCGATGGTCTGCCGAGCTCGCCGCCTATGGATTGGAATATGTCCCTCGAGTGGCTGTCAAAGGACAGGCTCTCGCTGATTTCTTGGCGGACTTCCCCATAGAAGAACCAGTCCAGTACCAGGAGGATGAGCCAACTGAGGCGCACCCTGGGAAGGCGAGGTTCTTGGACAACCAAGGCGAGCGTCCTCCCAATGAGCATCCAGAGGCGACGGGATGGGAATTGTTCGTAGATGGTTCCTCCAACGCTTTGGGGGCTGGGATTGGGGTCACTCTGATCGCCCAAGAGATGCTGCTCGAGAAATCAGTCCGACTGGATTTCGCCGCTACTAACAATGAAGCAGAGTACGAGGCGTTACTGGCCGGTCTGGAGCTCGCTCAAGAGGTAGGCGCCAAACGCTTAAAAGTCTTTAGTGATTCCCAGCTAATTATTTGCCAAATCAATGGGGAGTACGCCTCCCGGGATGCACGAATGGCGATCTACGTTGATCTGGTGAAAAGCAAGGCCGCGGAGTTCGAAAAGATCTCTTTCGAGCAAATTCCGCGAGCCGATAATAGGCGAGCTGATGCCTTGGCAAACGCCGCCTCCTTGCTGGGAACATCGGAAGCTCGCCATATTCTCATTGAAGTCCAGAATCAGTCTCGGCTCCAGCTGGCGGAGCTCGCAGTTAACCAAGTTTCTGCCGACGTATCTCCTGGCGGGTGGATCGCTCTCATTCTTCGTTTCCTTCAGAAGGGCGAGCTTCCCGAAGGTAAAGAGGAAGCCCGGCGATTGGAGAAATGCGCTGGTCGCTATCTCATTCGCTGGGATCGCCTTTTTCGGAGGTCGTTTGGCGGGCCAAACCTTCGTTGCATCGAAAGCCCGGAGACCGAAGAAGTTCTGAATTGCATCCACTCTGGCGAGCTGGGAAACCACGCTGGTGGGCGATCTCTAGCTGCGAAAGTTCGAAGGCAAGGGTACTGGTGGCCCACTCTGGAGCAGGACGCTTTGAAGACCGCCCTGAGGTGCATCCAATGCCAGAAGCACGCCACAACGAACCATATGCCCGCAGAAGAACTTCACCCATTGGCGAGCCCCTGGCCTTTCCAGCAATGGGGAATGGATATAGTGGGACCTTTCCCTGTGTCTACCCGGCAGAAGAAATTCATCTTGGTAGCTACGGACTACTTCACCAAATGGGTGGAAGCGGTCCCACTAGCTAAGATTGGTGAGAAACAAGTCAAGGACTTCCTCTGGAAGAATATCTTCTGCCGCTTTGGGCTGCCCCGAGTGCTCATCACCGACAATGGTCGCCAGTTCGACAATCGCTTGATCAGAAGCTTTTGTGTTGAATATGGAGTCGATTTAAGATTCTCGTCCCCGAGGTACCCTCAAAGCAACGGGCAGGCCGAAGCTACGAATCGAGTAATCTTAGACAACCTCAAGAAAAGGTTGGAAGGAAAGAAAGGATTGTGGGAGCAGGAGCTCGACGGCGTGCTGTGGGCTTATCGTACCACTCCACGTCGCTCAACCGATGAATCGCCTTTCAGCCTAACTTACGGGTGTGAAGCCGTGCTGCCCATCGAAGCCGAGCTGCCAACAGAAAGGAAGCTTGCTGCAGGTGAGGTCGATAACGACGCTCTGCTCGCCGACTCTCTCGACCAGCTCGAAGAAAAACGAGAGCGCGCCAATCTACATCTCGCTGGGTACCGACAAGAAATGAAGCGCGCCTACAACAAAAGAGTCCGCCATCGGGCATTCAAAGCCGGGGACATGGTGATGAGAAAGGTGTTCGCAAACACGCAGGAACCTAATGCAGGGAAGCTCGCGGCGAACTGGGAGGGCCCCTACATAATACGCGAAGCGCGTGGATCGGGGGCTTACCAGTTGATGACCGCTGAAGGCGACCTGTTAGAGCGGCCTTGGAATGCTTTGCACCTTCGCAAGTTCTATGCCTAAGGAAATTTTTGTAAAAATTTTCTTTTTGAAGAGGTTATGAATGAATGATGGGATTTTCCACAAAGAATTCCACCCGGAAGCTCGCCGCACCAAGAACTCGCTTAATCTACAAAACAGTCCGTCGTTGTGCGGACTTAAAGCAAGACCGGGATCCTCAGAGGCAGCCAGTGGGCGACCTTGAGCTTCCCGGGGCAGTCCGCCGTTGTGCGGACTTAAAGCAAGACCGGGATCCTCAGAGGCAGCCAGTGGGCGACCTTGAGCTTCCCGGGGCAGTCCGCCGTTGTGCGGACGTAAAGCAAGACCGGAATCCTCAGAGGCAGCCAGTGGGCGACCTTGAGCTTTCCGGGGCAGTCCGCCGTTGTGCGGACTTAAAGCAAGACCGGGATCCTCAGAGGCAGCCAGTGGGCGACCTTGAGCTTCCCGGGGCAGTCCGCCGTTGTGCGGACTTAAAGCAAGACCGGGATCCTCAGAGGCAGCCAGTGGGCAACCTTGAGCATCCTGGCGTTGGCGTACCCCTCGAACGGCGAGCCCGCTGAACAGGACCATCGAGAGAAATTAACCGGGCAGGGGGCAGCTAGCACTTATTTAGTTTCATTTAAAAATAAACATGGTTTTTAGTCTCTGAGTGTAGGGAATTTTTTGAAATCCTTTTGTTTTGCTTAAACGTTTTCCGGGCTCAGAGACTTGAATTTTTACGAGCATGCCGAAGTTTTTCGTTTGCATATACTTTAAAAAATAAAAAGGGTTGAATCGAATTAGCTGCCTCGCCCGGGGTATCACTCTCGAGATCGCTGCGAATTTCTAGAACGAGCTCGAAGGCAAGACAGAGAAAGAAATGGAAACAAGCGGACTCAAAAAAGTCTCATTTCATTCATTTAAGTCAAAAAATTACAGAGATACAGCTTAAGCTGGGCCCGCACCAGCGCCCTCATCGTCGCCGCCGCGCTTCCTCTTTTTCGACCTTTCGGCCTTGTACTTCTCGATGGCGTCGATCGCGCCTTTCTGCAGAAGCTCGTTGAGTTGCGCCTGGAGGCGGCGTTGCTGGGAGTGGAGGTCTTGGAGATGCGTTTCCTTCAGAGACGCGATCTCATCCCTGGAGGCCGCCAACTGACGTTGAAGCTCGGAGACTTCCTTCTGGGCGGCCTCCGCATCAGATAGGGCGCGGCCGCGGGCATCCTCAACCAAGGCTAGCGTGGTGGTGAAGGTGGCGGCCCGCTGGCGCAGTTCGTTGACCTCCGCGTTAGAGGAAGCGACCTGCTGGCGCAGTCGGTCCACTTCAGCCCGCAGCTCGCCTGACTGGTCCATTTGGCGGATTCGAAGAATGTACTCGTCTACTCTCCTCTCCGAGTCATGGAGAGTGTCATCGTAGAGAGCAACGGTGTTCCCTGCGACTTCTGCGACCTCGTCAACAAGAGCCCGGCCGACCCGCTCTACCTACGGAGAAAGCGAACAAATTAAGTTAGAAGTTGAAGCGGGGGTTTGGAGATAAAGGAGTATGGAGGCGGCCTTACCTCGAGCAGTCGGTTAATGATATCGACGTAGGGAGCTTGGGCAAAGATATTGCGCCCCAGGATCTCCCGTATGAAGAAAGGGGCGCGCTCAGGACCGCCAGTGGAGGAGCCCGCTTGGCTCGCCTCGGTGGGAGCAGCTGGAGGGGGCGCACTGATGGAGGCAGCAGCAGGCTCGGCCTCTTGAGCGCCGGCAATTCCTTCGTGGGTAGGGGAAGGCGCGGCGGCTCCCCTTCGCCCCGGCAGGTCCGAGTCCGAGGCTTCCGAGCTGGAGCTCGGAAAGTCGTCCAGGATGGCCCCTAGATCCGGAGACCAATAGGCCAACCTGCCCAGCTCAGGGAGAGGGGGAACCTCAAGAGTGGCGGGCGCGGACTCAGGCGCGAGTGCGGGCTCGGAAGCAGGCGCGGGCTCGGGAGCAGGCGCGGGCTCGGGCGCAGGCGCAGACTCAGGCGCAAGCGCAGTCTCGAGAGCGAGCGCGGGCTCGGGAGCAGGCGTGGGCTCGGGCGCAGGCGCGGGCTCGGAAGCAGGCGCGGACTCGGGAGCAGGCGCGGGCTCGGGCGCAGGCGCAGACGCAGGCACGGGCTCGGGAGCAGGCGCGGGCTCGGGAGCGAGCACGGGCTCGGGAGCAGGCGTGGGCTTGGGCGCAGGCGCGGGCTCAGACGCGGGCGCGGGCTCGGGCGCACGCGCGGGCACGGGAGCAGGCGCGGGCTCGTGCGCAGGCGCGGGCTTAGGCGCAAGCGCGGGCTCGGGCGCGGGCGCAGGCGCGAGCCTGGACGCAGGAGCAGGTTCCTGCGCGGGCGCAGGCTCGGACACGGGTCCGAGCTCGGGCGCAAGCGCAGGCACAGGTGAGGGCTCGGGAGCAGGTTCCTGCGCGGGCATGCTAGGGGCAGGAGCGGCCGGTGCCGAGGTCTTGGCCGGAGCAGGTGCAGAAGGTAGAGGGCTCATTGGCGCCGGTCCCTCGAAGGGCAGAGGAGGCCTCGCTGTCGTAGAAGCGGGCTCGTCCTCGAGAGACCGCGGCTCCTCTTCTTCCGAGCCGGACTCCTCGCTGGAATCCTCGCCCGATGGCAAGCCCGCTTCCTCGAGGGCGGCTTTCTTCCTGTCCTCAATGGCTCGCGCATAGGCTTCACGAGCCTTGCGAACGGCGTCGTCCTCCGCCATTGGGCGGGCTGCTGGAGCCTTCTTCTTCTTCTTCTTTATATGGGCGCCCTCCATCTCTGGGGTCATTACCGCGACATAAAGAGGTTTAGAAAGGTCGCCCGGGAACTCGCGCATCAGTATCTCGGCCATTGGGGTTTCCACCTCCGCCATGCCAAGAAGGAGCTCGACGCGCGGGTCCTCGGGGTCGACCATCACAACTTGACGTCGTGGAGGTTCCGAAACTGAGGAGTGCATGAGGGGATTGGAAACGAAGGGGGAGTTCGCCTGACCTGGGGCAACCTCGCGGGATGGAGGCGGCGGCGAGGGAATATCCTCCTCGCGGAGCATGTCGATGGTGTCTTCATCGGCGAGCCTGATCGGAGAAGCTCGTTTCTTCTTCCCCTTCCTCGCCGAAGAAGTGCCGACACCGGCGGGCGCGGCAGCAGCCTGGGAAGTCGCCCCGGTGCGGCGAGAGACCGCCACCTTCTTGCGCATGATCTTCTGGCGGGTCATGATGGTGCCCGTCCGGAGATCCTTCCAGAGGAAGGAGAAGTCCGGGGCCAGGACCTTGTCCGGAGTCCGCCCGCCGAGGAACTCCAGGATCGCCTCATCAAGAGATTTCTCTCGGGCTGCCGAGATACACTTCTTCCCCTTAGAGCGATACTCCGCGATCTCCTTGAAGACCGGCAGAGGCGGTCTGCCGGGAAAGGAGCGGACTCCGGCGCAGGGACCTCGCCAGTTGCCCTCGATCACGAATGGATACTCCTTCCAATATCGGTCTTTGTTCTCGACCGCGGAGAAGGGCAGCACCTCGCCAGGGCGGCCTGCGAGGTAGTAGTGGCCGCAGTCGACCTCGCTGAAGATTGTCCCCGGCTTGAGGGACCACTTCTTCAGGAGATAGGCCAGGGGGATCCTCACGTTAAGGGCTTCCTCGATTTGAGAAAGCCCGTAGAGAATCCCCCACGAGTTGCCTGGGAGCTGAGCGGGGCATAAGCCCGCCAGCTCCAGGAGCTCGCTGGCTAGATGGTTCAGGGGCAGTCGGAGCCCTGACCATATTTGCCCCACGGAGACCGCAGTTCCGGAGAGCGGTCTCCCCGATCTCGGGAAAGGAAGGATGTCGAGCTTTTGGGGGATGCCCGCCGCTGTCCGTAGACTCTCGGGGACCGGCACGCCCCCGATGTCGTTGAACCAGAGGACGGCGGGCACCTTGGGAGGAGCCTCTTTCTCGGTGCCCGGAGCACGCACCGAGATGGGGGCGACATTGAGAGGCTCCTCCCGGGAGATCGCAGCAGCAGCAGCAGTGGCTGACGAAGAAGCAGCAGCAGAGGAAGCCATGAGAGCAAGAGGGCGCAAGCGAGCTGCGAGTTGAGAAGGTTAGGGGAGAAGGGAGAGCTGTTTTCACGCAGCGGTAAAAAATCGTCCCCCTTCCCCTATTTATAGGCAAATGAAAGAAAGGTGAATCGGGCCGCAGTTAATGCCCGAGCGCGCTCAGCGAGGCGACGTGACGACAGGTGAAGCGACAGCTCGTTCCCTTCCAATCGTCAAGCGCCACGTGGGCCACGCGTGGAAAAAGCTGCGCAGGCGCCGACACTGTCATTTCTGACAGAAGAAGAACAAATGAGGAGGAGACACGTGTCTCGCGCCGATCGGGATCTCATGATGAGATTCGCTGTATCAGCATTGAGTCTCGCGTCACATTTAAGACAAAGCGACCGTTGGAGATTTGGTGCGATACCCAAGTCACAAGATCGCTCGCGGCAGGTGCCCGCAGCTCGCCCGACGCAGACCCTGGCCGCATGTGACAAGCTCGCATCGGAAGGAGATCGCTCGTGGCTGACGCACGTGGCCCACCAGCGTTTGTGAAGTACTGGCAGTCAAAGCTCTCGGCGCAGATCGCTTGCGGTAGGTGCCCGCAGCTCGCCCGACGCAGACCCTGGCCGCATGTGACAAGCTCGCATCGGAAGGAGATCGTTCGTGGCTGACGCTCGTGGCCCGCCCAGCTTTTGAGAAGAACTGGCGGTCAAAGCTCTCGGCGCAGTTTGCTCGCGGCAGGTGCCCGCAGCTCGCCCGACGCAGACCCTGGCCGCATGTGACAAGCTCGCATCGAAAGGAGATCGCTCGTGGCTGACGCTCGTGGCTAGTTCGCACCGGAAGGAGGCCGCCCGCGGAAGGTGCTCCTGGCCCGCCCGACGCTTGCAGTAGCGGATAGCTGCGTTCCTTGGACATAGCAGCATCGTCCTCGAGGTCTCACCCATGAGACGCCGAGTCAAAGCTCTCGGTGAAGCTCGCCCGTAGCTACTATCTCCGCCCCGTCAGGAAACTGTTGCAGCAGACATTGATATCAGGCACATTAACGAGGGATAGGAACTCGCTAAGACTCCTGAGCAAGCATCGAGTTTCCTCGATCACTCCCTCAGGAGGGGGTAATGTTGGGGGTAATCAAAAACCACATATCTTGGATAGCCCGTCCAGGAGTTGGAACCCTCGTCAGGAGCTCGCCTTCACATGGAGCGGGATGGACACCTTGTATCTGAGTACAGCTCACACCTCCAATCCCCCACAGGAGCTCGCCCAAGCTCATCCAGGAGCTCGCCATACTCGCCCATATTCGATAAATGGCTTAGACAAAGAGCGCGAAGGAGCTCGCCCAAGCTCATCCAGGAGCTCGCCATACTCGCCCATATTCGATAAATGGCTTAGACAAAGAGCGCGAAGGAGCTCGCCCAAGCTCATCCAGGAGCTCGCCATACTCGCCCATATTCGATAAATGGCTTAGACAAAGAGCGCGAAGGAGATCGCCCAAGCTCGTCCAGGAGCTCGTCATGCTCGCTCAGGAGCTCGCTTAGCTCGTCCAGGAGCTCGAAACGCTCGCTCAGGAGCTCGCCTAGCTCGTCCAGGAGCTCGCCATGCTCGCTCAGGAGCTCGCCTAGCTCGTCCAGGAGTTCGCCATGTTCACTCATGAACCCGCCTAGCTGGCATAGGAGCTCGCCCAAGCTCATTTAGGAGCACGCCATGCTCACTCAGGAGCTCGCCTAGCTCGCTCAGGAGCTCGCCCAACCTCGCCCAGGAGTTCGCCCAAGCTCGCTCAGAAGCTCGCCCAGAAGCTCGCCTAGACCCCTGTTTATCGAAGAGGTTGCTCCCACGAGGTCCAACTCTTGATAAATATGGGCGAAAGGACGGAGCAGTATTGGGCGAGCTGGCCTTTGCTTTTTCCCTGAGATTGCCAGGTGTCGAGAACCCACTGAAGCTACGTGGACGATTGCAGTCCATGGAAGCCAGTCAGAGTCGGTTTGAGACCTCCTAGACTTGAACATTCTGGAAGATCCCTATGGCGGCAACAGAATAGCAGCTGCTGTCCCCCACTACTGCGTCAGAAGAGCTAGACGACAAAGAATGTCAGGGGTCCAAGTTCCAAGAACTGTCAGAAACTATTGAAAGCTAGAACGTGGGGGCCTAGAAGGTGCCGGAAAGAGCCTCCACGCGTCGTAGCTCGATAGGTCGCCCATGTCTATAAATGCACACCCCCAGGCTCCAAAGTACAGGTTCGAAATCCCTTTCACTACCACTTTGGTATACAACAGCTCTCCGTTGTGTTACCATAACTGACTTGAGCGTCGGAGGGTCTGCGCTCCTAAGGGAGCCAGCCGTTCTCACGTTTCTTTTTTCTTGATCTTACAGGTGGCTCGCAAGGACCAGAAAAAATCCCCCAAACAGATCGTACGAATGAATTAGAATGGATCATGCGAATGAATTTGAATGGATCGTACGAATGAATTAGAATGGATCGTAGGAATGAATTAGAATGGATCGTATGAATGAATTAGAATGGTTACATTTGTGAGAATGAATTAGAATGGATCGTACGAATGAATTAGAATGGATCGTTCGAATGGATTAGAATGGATCGTATGAATGAATTAGAATGGATCGTGTGAATGAATTAGAATGGATAGTGCGAATGAATTAGAACAGATCGTACGAATGAATTAGAATGGATCCACCGAATGAGTTAGAATGGATCATGCGAATGAATTAGAATGGATCGTGCGAATGAATTAGAATGGATTGTACGAATGAATTAGAATGGATACATTCGTGCGAATGAATTAGAATGGATCGGATGAATGAATTAGAATGGATCGTACGATTCATTCTAATTCATTCGTACGATCCATTCTAATGCATTCGTACGATTCATTCTAATTCATTCGCACGATCCATTCTAATTAATTCGTACGATCCATTCTTATTCATTCATACGATCCATTCTAATTCATTCGCACAATCCATTCTAATTCATTCGTACGATCCATTCTTATTCATTCATACGATCCATTCTAATGCATTCGTAGGATCCATTCTAATTCATTCGTACGATCCATTCTAATTCATTCCTATGATCCATTCTAATTCATTCGTACGATCCATTCTAATTCATTCGCTGGAATGTATCTATTCTAATTCATTCGTACGATCCATTCTAATTTGGTCATACGATCCATTCTAATTCGTTCGTACGATCCATTCTAATTCATTCACACGATCCATTCTAATTCATTCGTACGATTCATTGTAATTCATTCGTACAAATGTATCTATTTTAATTCATTCGCACGATCCATTATAATTCATTCGTACGATCCATTCTAATTCATTCTAATTCATTCGTACGATTCATTCTAATTCATTCCTACGATCCATTCTAATTCATTCGTATGATCCATTCGTATGATCCATTCGTACGATCCATTCGTACGATCCATTCTAATCCATTCATACGATCCATTCTAATTCGTTCGTACGATCCATTCTAATTCGTTCGTACGATCCATTATAATTTATTCGCACGATCCATTCTAATTCATTTGTACGATCCATTTTAATTCATTCGCATGATCCATTCTAATTCATTCGTACAATGCATTCTAATTCATTCGCTCGAATGTATCCATTCTAATTCATTCGCACGAATGAATTAGAATGGATCGGACGAATGAATTAGAATGGATCGTACAATTCATTCTAATTCATTCATACGATCCATTCTAATGCATTCGTACGATTCATTCTAATTCATTCGCACGATCCATTCTAATTCATTCGTACGATCCATTCTTATTCATTCATACGATCCATTCTAATTGATTCGCACAATCCATTCTAATTCATTCGTACGATCCATTCTAATTCATTCGTATGATCCATTCTAACTTATTTTAGAATGGATCGTACGAACGAATTAGAATGGATCGTATGAACGAATTAGAATGGATCGTACGAATGAATTAGAATGGATACATTCGAGCGAATGAATTAGAATGGATCGTACGAATGGATTAGAATGGATCGTACGAATGGATTAGAATGGATTGTACGAATGGATTAGAATAGATCGTACGAAAGAATTAGAATGGATCGTACAAATGAATTAGAAAGGTTATATTCGTGAGAATGAATTAGAATCGATCGTACGAATGAATTAGAATGGATCATGCGAATGAATTTGAATGGATCGTACGAATGAATTAGAATGGATCGAACGAATAAATTAGAATGGATACATTCGAGCGAATGAATTAGAATAGATCGTAGGAATGAATTAGAATGGATCATACGAATGAATTAGAATGGATCGTGCGAATGAATTAGAATGGATTATACGAATGAATTAGAATGAATACATTCGTGCGAATGAATTAGAATGGATCAGACGAATGAATTAGAATGGATCGTACGAATGAATTAGAATGGATCGTGCGAATGAATTAGAATGAATCGTACGAATGCATTAGAATGGATACATTCGTGCGAATGAATTAGAATAGATCGTATGAATGAATTAGAATGGATCGTGCGAATGAATTAGAATGGATCGTACGAATGAATTAGAATGGATCGTGCGAATGAATTAGAATGGATCGTACGAATGAATTAGAATGGATACAAACAAATGAATTAGAAATGTTTCATTCGTGAGAATGAATTAGAATGGATCGTACGAATGAATTAGAATGGATCGTACGAATGAATTAGAATGGATACATTCGAGCGAATGAATTAGAATGGATCATACGAATGAATTAGAATGGATCATAGGAATGAATTAGAATGGATCCTGCAAAAATGGATACATTCGTGCGAATGAATTAGAATGGATCGTATGAATGAATTAGAATGGATCGTACGAATGAATTAGAATGGTTACATTCGTGCGAATGAATTAGAATGGATCGTACGAATGGATTAGAATGGATCGTACGAATGGATTAGAATGGATCATACGAATGAATTAGAAAGGTTACATTTGTGAGAATGAATTAGAATGGATCGTACGATCCGATTAGAATGGATCTTACGAATGGATTAGAATGGATCGTACGAATGAATTAGAATGGATCATACAAATGAATTAGAAAGGTTACATTCGTGAGAATGAATTAGAATGGATCGTACGAATGAATTAGAATGGATCATGCGAATGAATTTGAATGGATCGTATGAATGAATTAGAATGGATCGAACGAATAAATTATAATGGATATATTCGAGCGAATGAATTAGAATAGATCGTAGGAATGAATTAGAATGGATCATAAGAATGAATTAGAATGGATCATGCGAATGAATTAGAATGGATTGTACGAATGAATTAGAATGGATACATTCGTGCGAATGAATTAGAATCGATCGGACGAATGAATTAGAATGGATCGTACGAATGAATTAGAATGGATCATGCAAATGAATTAGAATGAATCGTACGAATGCATTATAATGGATACATTCGTGCGAATGAATTAGAATAGATCGTTCGAATGAATTAGAATGGATCATGCGAATGAATTAGAATGGATCATACGAATGAATTAGAATGGATCGTGCGAATGAATTATAATGTATCGTACGAATGAACTAGAATGGATCGTACGAATGAATTAGAATGGATACATTTGTACGAATGAATTAGAATGGATCGTGCGAATGAATTAGAATGGATCGTACGAATGAATTATAATGGATCGTACGAATAAATTAGATTGGATCTTGCGATTGAATTAGAATAGATCGTATGAATGAATTAGAATGGATACATTCGTGCGAATGAACTAGAATGGATGCATACATTCATGCGAATGAATTAGAATGGACCGTATGAATGAGTTAGAATGGATCGTATGAATGAATTAGAATGGATTGCATGAATGAATTAGAATGGATCATACGAATGAATTGGAATGGATCGTGCGAATGAATTAGAATGGATACATTCATGCAAATGAATTAGAATGGATCATACGAATGAATTAGAATGGATCATATGAATGAATTAGAATGGATCGTGAGAATGAATTAGAAAGGATACATTCGTACAAATGAATTAGAATGGATCGTGCGAATGAATTAGAATGGATCGTACGAATGAATTAGAATGGATACATTTGTGCGAATGAATTAGAATGGATCGTACGAATGAATTAGAATGAATCATACGAATGAATTTGAATGGATCATATGAATGAATTAGAATACATAATGTGAATGAATTAGAATGGATCGTACGTTTGAATTAGATTGGATTGTGCGAATGAATTAGAATGGATACATTCGTGCGAATGAATTAGAATAGATCGTATGAATGAATTAGAATGGATCGTACGAATGAATTAGAATGGATACATTTGTACGAATGAATTAGAATGGATCGTACGAATGAATTAGAATGGATCGTACGAATGAATTAGAATGGATAGTGCGAATGAATTAGAATGGATCGTATGAATGAATTAGAATGGATTGTACGAATGAATTAGAATAGATCGTACGAATGAATTAGAATGGATTGTGCGAATGAATTAGAATGAATCGTATGAATGGATAAAAATGGATCGTACGAATGAATTAGAATGGATCGTGCGAATGAATTAGAATGAATCGTACGAATGCATTAGAATGGATACATTCGTGCGAATGAATTAGAATTGATCGTACGAATGAATTAGAATGGATCGTGCGAATGAATTAGAATGAATCGTACGAATGAATTAGAATGGATAAATTTGTACGAATAAATTAGAATGGATTGTACGACTGAATTAGAATGGATTGTATGAATAAATTAGAACGGATCGTACGAATGAATTAGAATTGATCGTGCGAATGAATTAGAATTGATACATTCTTGCGAATGAATTTGAATGGATCGTACGAATGGAACGTACGAATGAATTAGAATGGTTACATTGGTGAAAATGAATTAGAATGGATCGTATGAATAAATTAGAATGGATACATTCGTGCGAATGAATTAGAATAGATCGTACAAATGAATTAGAATGGATCGTACGAATGAATTAGAATGGATCATGCGAATGAATTAGAATGGATTGTACGAATGAATTAGAATGGATACATTTGTGCGAATGAATTAGAATGGATCGTGCGAATGAATTAGAATAGATCGTACGAATGAATTAGAATAGATATATTTTTGCTAATGAATTAGAATGGATCGAACGAATGAATTAGAATGGATACATTTGTGCAAATGAATAAGAATAGATCATACGAATGAATTAGAACGGATCGTACGAATGAATTAGAATAGATACATTTGTGTAAATGAATTAGAATGGATCGTATATTCGTGCAAATAAATTAGAATGGATCGTACGAATGAATTAGAATGGATCCACCGAATGAGTTAGAATGGATCATACGAATAAATTAGAATGGATCGTACGAACGAATTAGAATGGATCGTATGAATGAATTAGAATGGATCGTACGAATGGATTAGAATGGATCATACGAATGGATCATGCGAATAAATTAGAATGGATCGTACGAATAAATTAGAATGGATCCTACAAATGAATTAGAATGGATACATTTGTGCGAATGAATTTGAATGGATTGTGCGAATGAATTAGAACGGATTGTGCGAATGAATTAGAATGGACCGTGCGAATGAATTAGAATGGATCGTATAAATGAATAAGAATGGATCGTACGAATGAATTAGAATGGATACATTCGAGCGAATGAATTAGAATGGATCGTACGGATGAATTAGAATGGATCGTGCAAATGATCGTATGAATGGATTAGAATGGATCGTACAAATAAATTAGAATGGATCATACAAATGAATTAGAAAGGTTACATTCGTGAGAATAAATTAGAATGGATCGTGCGAATGAATTAGAATTGATCATACGAATGAATTAGAATGGATCGTACGAATGAATAGGAATGGATTGTACGAATGAATTAGAATGGATACATTCGAGCGAATGAATTAGAATAGATCGTAGGAATGAATTAGAATGGATCATACGAATGAATTAGAATGGATCGTATGAATGAATAAGAATGGATCGTACGAATGAATTAGAATGGATCATGCGAATGAATTAGAATGAATCGTACGAATGCATTATAATGGATACATTTGTGCGAATGAATAAGAATGGATCATACGAATGAATTAGAATGGATCGTACGAATGAATTAAAATGGATACATTTGTACGAATGAATTAGAATGGATCGTACGAATGAATTAGAATGGATCGTACGAATGAATTAGAATGGATCATATGAATGAATTAGAATGGATACATTCGAGCGAATGAATTAGAATAGATCGTAGGAATGAATTAGAATGGATCATACGAATGAATTAGAATGGATCGTGCGAATGAATTAGAATGGATCGTGCGAATGAATTAGAATAGATCGTACGAATGAATTAGAATGGATCCACCGAATGAGTTAGAATGGATCATACGAATGAATTAGAATGGATCGTACGAACGAATTAGAATAGATCGTATGAATGAATTAGAATGGATCGTACGAATGGATTAGAATGGATCATACGAATGGATCATGCGAATAAATTAGAATGGATCGTACGAATAAATTAGAATGGATCCTACGAATGAATTAGAATGGATACATTTGTGCGAATGAATTTGAATGGATTGTGCGAATGAATTAGAACGGATTGTGCGAATGAATTAGAATGGACCGTGCGAATGAATTAGAATGGATCGTATGAATGAATAAGAATGGATCGTACGAATGAATTAGAATGGATACATTCGAGCGAATGAATTAGAATGGATCGTACAGATGAATTAGAATGGATCATACGAATGAATTAGAATGGATCGTATGAATGCATTAGAATGGATACATTCGTGCGAATGAATTAGAATGGATCGTACGAATGAATTAGAATGGATCGTACGAATGAATTAGAATCGATTGTACGAATGAATTAGAATGGATAGTACGAATGAATTAGATCGTACGAATAAACTAGAATGGATCGTACGAATGAATTAGAATGGTCACATTCGTGTGAATGAATTAGAATGGATCGTACGAATGAATTAGAATGGATCATGCGAATGAATTTGAATGGATCGTACGAATGAATTAGAATGGATCGAACGAATGAATTAGAATGGATACATTCGAGCGAATGAATTAGAATAGATCGTAGGAATGAATTAGAATGGATCATACGAATGAATTAGAATGGATCATACGAACGAAGTAGAATGGATCGTACGAATGAATTAGAATGGATACATTCAAGCGAATGAATTAGAATGGATCGTACGAATGAATTAGAATGGATCGTGTGAATGAATTAGAATGAATCGTACGAATGCATTAGAATGGATCGTATGAACGAATTAGAATGGATCGTACGAATGAATTAGAATGGATACATTCGAGCGAATGAATTAGAATGGATCGTACGAATGAATTATAATGGATCGTGCGAATGAATTAGAATGGATCGTACGAATGAATTAGAATGGATCGTGCGAATGAATTAGAATCGATCGTACGAATGAATTAGAATGGATCGTACGAATGAATTAGATCGTACGAATGAATTAGAATGGATCATACGATTGAATTTCAATGGATCGTACGAATGAATTAGAATGGATACATTCATGCGAATGAATTAGAATGGATCGTACGAATGGATTAGAATGAATTAGAATGGATCATATGAATGAATTTGAACGGATCGTACGAATGAATTAGAATGGATTTTACGAATGAATTAGAATGGATACATTCGAGCGAATGAATTAGAATAGATCGTAGGAATGAATTAGAATGAATCATACGAATGAATTAGAATGGATCGTGCGAATGAATTAGAATGGATTGTACGAATGAATTAGAATGGATACATTCGTGCGAATGAATTATAATGGATCGGACGAATGAATTAGAATGGATACATTCGTGCGAATGAATTAGAATGGATCGTACGAATGAATTAGAATGGATCGTGCGAATGAATTAGAATTGATCATACGAATGAATTAGAATTGATCGTACGAATGAATTAGAATGGATCGTGCGAATGAATTAGAATGGATCGTACGAATGAATTAGAATGGATACATACAAATGAATTAGAAAGGTTACATTCGTGAGAATGAATTAGAATGGATCGTAAGAATGAATTAGAATGGATCGTATGAATGAATTAGAATGGATACATTCGAGCGAATGAATTAGAATGGATCGTGCGAATGAATTAGAATGAATCGTACGAATGAATTAGAAAGGTTACATTTGTGACAATGAATTAGAATGGATCGTACGAATGGATTAGAATGGATCGTACGAATGGATTAGAATGGATCGTATGAATGAATTAGAATGGATCGTACGAATGAATTAGAATGGATCATACGAATGAATTAGAATGGATACATTCGAGCGAATGAATTAGAATAGATCGTACGAATGGATTAGAATGGATCGTGCGAATGAATTAGAATCGATCGTACGAATGAATTAGAATGGATCGTACGAATGAATTAGATCGTACGAATGAATTAGAATGGATAGTGCGAATGAATTAGAATGGATCGTACGAATGAATTAGAATGGTTACATTCGTGCGAATGAATTAGAATGGATCGTACGAATGAATTAGAATGGATCATTGGAATGAATTAGAATGGATACATTTGTACGAATGAATTAGAATAGATCGTACGAATGAATTAGAATGGATCGTACGCATGAATTTGAATGGATATATTTGAATGAATAAATTAGAATGGATCATACGAATGAATTAGAATGGATTGTGTGAATGAATTAGAATAGATCGTGTGATTCATTCTAATTCATTCGTACGATCCATTCTAATGCATTCGTACGATTCATTCTAAATCATTAGCACGATCCATTCTAATTCATTCGTACGATCCATTCTTATTCATTCATACGATCCATTCTAATTCATTCGTACGATCCATTCTAATTAGATAGTATGATCCATTCTAATTCATTCGCATCCATTTTAATTCATTCGTACGATCCATTCTAATTTATTCAAACGATACATTCTAATTCATTCGCACGATCCATTCTAATCCATTCGTACTATCCATTCTAATTCATTCGTACGATCCATTCTAATTCATTCCTACGTACGATCAATTCTAATTCATTCGTACGAATGTATTAGAACGCATTGTACGAATGAATTAGAATAGATACATTTATACGAATGAATTAGAATGGATCGTACGAATGGATTAGAATAGATTCGTACGATCCATTCTAATTCATTCTATTTCATTCGCACGATCCATTCTAATTCATTCGTATGATCCATTCTAATCCATTTGTACGATCCATTCTAATCCATTCGTACGATCCATTCTAATTCATTCGTACGATCCAGTCTAATTCATTCCTATGTATACATTCTAATTCATTTGTACGATCCATTCTAATTCTTTCATACAATCCATTCTAATTCATTCGCACGATCCATTCTAATTCATTCGTATGATCCATTCTAATTCATTCCTATGATCTATTCTAATTCATTCACTCGAATGTATCCATTCTAATTCATTCGTACGATCCATTCTAATCCATTCGTACGATCCATTCTAATTCATTCGCACGAATGTAACCATTCTAATTCATTCGCATGATCCATTCTAATTCATTCGTACGATCCATTCTTATTCATTCATACGATCCATTCTAATTCATTCGTATGATCCATTCTAATTCATTCCTACGATCTATTCTAATTCATTCGCACGAATGTAACCATTCTAATTCATTCGTACGATCCATTCTAATCCATTCTAATCCATTCACATGATGTATTCTAATTCATTCGTACGAATAAATTAGAATGGATCATACAAATGAATTAGAAAGGTTACATTCGTGAGAATAAATTAGAATGGATCGTGCGAATGAATTAGAATTGATCATACGAATGAATTAGAATGGATCGTACGAATGAATAAGAATGGATCGTACGAATGAATTAGAATGGATACATTCGAGCGAATGAATTAGAATAGATCGTAGGAATAAATTAGAATGGATCATACGAATGAATTAGAATGGATCGTATGAATGAATAAGAATGGATCGTACGAATGAATTAGAATGGATCATGCGAATGAATTAGAATGAATCGTACGAATGCATTATAATGGATACATTTGTGCGAATGAATTAGAATGGATCGTACGAATGAATTAGAATGGATCGTACGAATGAATTAAAATAGATACATTTATACGAATGAATTAGAATGGATCGTACGAATGAATTAGAATGGATCGTACGAATGAATTAGAATGGATCATACGAATGAATTAGAATGGATACATTCGAACGAATGAATTAGAATAGATCGTAGGAATGAATTAGAATGGATCATACGAATGAATTAGAATGGATCGTGCGAATGAATTAGAATGGATCGTGCGAATGAATTAGAATAGATCGTACGAATGAATTAGAATGGATCCACCGAATGAGTTAGAATGGAACATACGAATGAATTAGAATGGATCGTACGAACGAATTAGAATGGATCGTATGAATGAATTAGAATGGATCGTACGAATGGATTAGAATGGATCATACGAATGGATCATGCGAATAAATTAGAATGGATCGTACGAATAAATTAGAATGGATCCTACGAATGAATTAGAATGGATACATTTGTGCGAATGAATTTGAATGGATTGTGCGAATGAATTAGAACGGATTGTGCGAATGAATTAGAATGGACCGTGCGAATGAATTAGAATGGATCGTATGAATGAATAAGAATGGATCGTACGAATGAATTAGAATGGATACATTCGAGCGAATGAATTAGAATGGATCGTACGGATGAATTAGAATGGATCATACGAATGAATTAGAATGGATCGTATGAATGCACTAGAATGGATACATTCGCGCGAATGAATTAGAATGGATCGTACGAATGAATTAGAATGGATCGTACGAATGAATTAGAATCGATTGTACGAATGAATTAGAATGGATAGTACGAATGAATTAGATCGTACGAATAAACTAGAATGGATCGTACGAATGAATTAGAATGGATCGTACGAATGAATTAGAATGGATCCACCGAATGAGTTAGAATGGATCATACGAATGAATTAGAATGGATCGTACGAACGAATTAGAATGGATCGTATGAATGAATTAGAATGGATCGTACGAATGGATTAGAATGGATCATGCGAATAAATTAGAATGGATCGTACGAATAAATTAGAATGGATCCTACAAATGAATTAGAATGGATACATTTGTGCGAATGAATTTGAATGGATTGTGCGAATGAATTAGAACGGATTGTGCGAATGAATTAGAATGGACCGTGCGAATGAATTAGAATGGATCGTATGAATGAATAAGAATGGATCGTACGAATGAATTAGAATGGATACATTCGAGCGAATGAATTAGAATGGATCGTACGGATAAATTAGAATGGATCATACGAATGAATTAGAATGGATCGTATGAATGCACTAGAATGGATACATTCGCGCGAATGAATTAGAATGGATCGTACGAATGAATTAGAATGGATCGTACGAATGAATTAGAATCGATTGTACGAATGAATTAGAATGGATAGTACGAATTAATTAGATCGTACGAATAAACTAGAATGGATCGTACGAATGAATTAGAATGGATCGTACGAATGAATTAGAATGGATCCACCGAATGAGTTAGAATGGATCATACGAATGAATTAGAATGGATCGTACGAACGAATTAGAATGGATCGTATGAATGAATTAGAATGGATCGTACGAATGGATTAGAATGGATCATGCGAATAAATTAGAATGGATCGTACGAATAAATTAGAATGGATCCTACAAATGAATTAGAATGGATACATTTGTGCGAATGAATTTGAATGGATTGTGCGAATGAATTAGAACGGATTGTGCGAATGAATTAGAATGGACCGTGCGAATGAATTAGAATGGATCGTATGAATGAATAAGAATGGATCGTATGAATGAATTAGAATGGATACATTCGAGCGAATGAATTAGAATGGATCGTAGGGATGAATTAGAATGGATCGTGCAAATGATCGTATGAATGGATTAGAATGGATCGTACAAATAAATTAGAATGGATCATACAAATGAATTAGAAAGGTTACATTCGTGAGAATAAATTAGAATGGATCGTGCGAATGAATTAGAATTGATCATACGAATGAATTAGAATGGATCGTACGAATGAATAGGAATGGATTGTACGAATGAATTAGAATGGATACATTCGAGCGAATGAATTAGAATAGATCGTAGGAATGATTTAGAATGGATCATACGAATGAATTAGAATGGATCGTATGAATGAATAAGAATGGATCGTACGAATGAATTAGAATGGATCATGCGAATGAATTAGAATGAATCGTACGAATGCATTATAATGGATACATTTGTGCGAATGAATTAGAATGAATCGTACGAATGCATTATAATGGATACATTTGTGCGAATGAATTAGAATGGATCGTACGAATGAATTAGAATGGATCGTACGAATGAATTAAAATGGATACATTTGTACGAATGAATTAGAATGGATCGTACGAATGAATTAGAATGGATCGTACGAATGAATTAGAATGGATCATACGAATGAATTAGAATGGATACATTCGAGCGAATGAATTAGAATAGATCGTAGGAATGAATTAGAATGGATCATACGAATGAATTAGAATGGATCGTGCGAATGAATTAGAATGGATCGTGCGAATGAATTAGAATAGATCGTACGAATGAATTAGAATGGATCCACCAAATGAGTTAGAATGGATCATACGAATGAATTAGAATGGATCGTACGAACGAATTAGAATGGATCGTACGAATGAATTAGAATCGATTGTACGAATGAATTAGAATGGATAGTACGAATGAATTAGATCGTACGAATAAACTAGAATGGATCGTACGAATGAATTAGAATGGATCATACGAATGAATTAGAATGGATCCACCGAATGAGTTAGAATGGATCATACGAATGAATTAGAATGGATCGTACGAACGAATTAGAATGGATCGTATGAATGAATTAGAATGGATCGTACGAATGGATTAGAATGGATCATGCGAATAAATTAGAATGGATCGTACGAATAAATTAGAATGGATCCTACAAATGAATTA
Organism: Chamaelirium japonicum; assembly: GCA_947650365.1. Taxonomy (NCBI): domain Eukaryota; kingdom Viridiplantae; phylum Streptophyta; class Magnoliopsida; order Liliales; family Melanthiaceae; genus Chamaelirium; species Chamaelirium japonicum. Next base: position 507,958 of record CANTAL010000066.1, on the reverse strand, counting down.
GAATGGATACATTTGTGCGAATGAATTTGAATGGATTGTGCGAATGAATTAGAACGGATTGTGCGAATGAATTAGAATGGACCGTGCGAATGAATTAGAATGGATCGTATGAATGAATAAGAATGGATCGTACGAATGAATTAGAATGGATACATTCGAGCGAATGAATTAGAATGGATCGTACGGATGAATTAGAATGGATCGTGCAAATGATCGTATGAATGGATTAGAATGGATCGTACAAATAAATTAGAATGGATCATACAAATGAATTAGAAAGGTTACATTCGTGAGAATAAATTAGAATGGATCGTGCGAATGAATTAGAATTGATCATACGAATGAATTAGAATGGATCGTACGAATGAATAGGAATGGATTGTACGAATGAATTAGAATGGATACATTCGAGCGAATGAATTAGAATAGATCGTAGGAATGAATTAGAATGGATCATACGAATGAATTAGAATGGATCGTATGAATGAATAAGAATGGATCGTACGAATGAATTAGAATGGATCATGCGAATGAATTAGAATGAATCGTACGAATGCATTATAATGGATACATTTGTGCGAATGAATTAGAATGAATCGTACGAATGCATTATAATGGATACATTTGTGTGAATGAATTAGAATGGATCGTACGAATGAATTAGAATGGATCGTACGAATGAATTAAAATGGATATATTTGTACGAATGAATTAGAATGGATCGTACGAATGAATTAGAATGGATCGTACGAATGAATTAGAATGGATCATACGAATGAATTAGAATGGATACATTTGAGCGAATGAATTAGAATAGATCGTAGGAATGAATTAGAATGGATCATACGAATGAATTAGAATGGATCGTGCGAATGAATTAGAATGGATCGTGCGAATGAATTAGAATAGATCGTACGAATGAATTAGAATGGATCCACCGAATGAGTTAGAATGGATCATACGAATGAATTAGAATGGATCGTACGAACGAATTAGAATGGATCGTATGAATGAATTAGAATGGATCGTACGAATGGATTAGAATGGATCATACGAATGGATCATGCGAATAAATTAGAATGGATCGTACGAATAAATTAGAATGGATCCTACGAATGAATTAGAATGGATACATTTGTGCGAATGAATTTGAATGGATTGTGCGAATGAATTAGAACGGATTGTGCGAATGAATTAGCATGGACCGTGCGAATGAATTACAATGGATCGTATGAATGAATAAGAATGGATCGTACGAATGAATTAGAATGGATACATTCGAGCGAATGAATTAGAATGGATCGTACGGATGAATTAGAATGGATCATACGAATGAATTAGAATGGATCGTATGAATGCATTAGAATGGATACATTCGTGCGAATGAATTAGAATGGATCGTACGAATGAATTAGAATGGATCGTACGAATGAATTAGAATCGATTGTACGAATGAATTAGAATGGATAGTACGAATGAATTAGATCATACGAATAAACTAGAATGGATCGTACGAATGAATTAGAATGGTCACATTCGTGCGAATGAATTAGAATGGATCATACGAATGAATTAGAATGGATCATGCGAATGAATTTGAATGGATCGTACGAATGAATTAGAATGGATCGAACGAATGAATTAGAATGGATACATTCGAGCGAATGAATTAGAATAGATCGTAGGAATGAATTAGAATGGATCATACGAATGAATTAGAATGGGTCGTACGAACGAAGTAGAATGGATTGTACGAATGAATTAGAATGGATACATTCAAGCGAATGAATTAGAATGGATCGTACGAATGAATTAGAATGGATCGTGCGAATGAATTAGAATGAATCGTACGAATGCATTAGAATGGATCGTATGAACGAATTAGAATGGATCGTACGAATGAATTAGAATGGATACATTCGAGCGAATGAATTAGAATGGATCGTACGAATGAATTATAATGGATCGTGCGAATGAATTAGAATGGATCGTACGAATGAATTAGAATGGATCGTGCGAATGAATTAGAATCGATCGTACGAATGAATTAGAATGGATCGTACGAATGAATTAGATCGTACGAATGAATTAGAATGGATCATACGATTGAATTTGAATGGATCGTACGAATGAATTAGAATGGATACATTCATGCGAATGAATTAGAATGGATCGTACGAATGGATTAGAATGAATTAGAATGGATCATATGAATGAATTTGAACGGATCGTACGAATGAATTAGAATGGATTTTACGAATGAATTAGAATGGATACATTCGAGCGAATGAATTAGAATAGATCGTAGGAATGAATTAGAATGAATCATACGAATGAATTAGAATGGATCGTGCGAATGAATTAGAATGGATTGTACGAATGAATTAGAATGGATACATTCGTGCGAATGAATTATAATGAATCGGACGAATGAATTAGAATGGATACATTCGTGCGAATGAATTAGAATGGATCGTACGAATGAATTAGAATGGATCGTGCGAATGAATTAGATTTGATCATACGAATGAATTAGAATTGATCGTACAAATGAATTAGAATGGATCGTGCGAATGAATTAGAATGGATCGTACGAATGAATTAGAATGGATACATACAAATGAATTAGAAAGGGTACATTCGTGAGAATGAATTAGAATGGATTGTAAGAATGAATTAGAATGGATCGTATGAATGAATTAGAATGGATACATTCGAGCGAATGAATTAGAATGGATCGTGCGAATGAATTAGAATGAATCGTACGAATGAATTAGAAAGGTTACATTTGTGACAATGAATTAGAATGGATCGTACGAATGGATTAGAATGGATCGTACGAATGGATTAGAATGGATCGTATGAATGAATTAGAATGGATCGTACGAATGAATTAGAATGGATCATACGAATGAATTAGAATGGATACATTCGAGCGAATGAATTAGAATAGATCGTACGAATGGATTAGAATGGATCGTGCGAATGAATTAGAATCGATCGTACGAATGAATTAGAATGGATCGTAAGAATGAATTAGATCGTACGAATGAATTAGAATGGATAGTGCGAATGAATTAGAATGGATCGTACGAATGAATTAGAATGGTTACATTCGTGCGAATGAATTAGAATGGCTCGTACGAATGTATTAGAATGGATCATAGGAATGAATTAGAATGGATACATTTGTACGAATGAATTAGAATAGATCGTACGAATGAATTAGAATGGATCGTACGCATGAATTTGAATGGATATATTTGAATGAATAAATTAGAATGGATCATATGAATGAATTAGAATGGATTGTGTGAATGAATTAGAATAGATCGTGTGATTCATTCTAATTCATTCGTACGATCCATTCTAATGCATTCGTACGATTCATTCTAAATCATTAGCACGATCCATTCTAATTCATTCGTACGATCCATTCTTATTCATTCATACGATCCATTCTAATTCATTCGTACAATCCATTCTAATTAGATAGTATGATCCATTCTAATTCATTCGCATCCATTTTAATTCATTCGTACGATCCATTCTAATTTATTCATACGATACATTCTAATTCATTCGCACGATCCATTCTAATCCATTCGTACTATCCATTCTAATTCATTCGTACGATCCATTCTAATTCATTCCTACATACGATCAATTCTAATTCATTCGTACGAATGTATTAGAACGCATTGTACGAATGAATTAGAATAGATACATTTATACGAATGAATTAGAATGGATCGTACGAATGGATTAGAATAGATTCGTACGATCCATTCTAATTCATTCTATTTCATTCGCACGATCCATTCTAATTCATTCGTATGATCCATTCTAATCCATTTGTACGATCCATTCTAATCCATTCGTACGATCCATTCTAATTCATTCGTACGATCCACTCTAATTCATTCCTATGTATACATTCTAATTCATTCGTACGATCCATTCTAATTCTTTCATACAATCCATTCTAATTCATTCGCACGATCCATTCTAATTCATTCGTATGATCCATTCTAATTCATTCGTATGATCTATTCTAATTCATTCGCTCGAATGTATCCATTCTAATTCATTCGTACGATCCATTCTAATCCATTCGTACGATCCATTCTAATTCATTCGCACGAATGTAACCATTCTAATTCATTCGCATGATCCATTCTAATTCAGTCGTACGATCCATTCTTATTCATTCATACGATCCATTCTAATTCATTCGTATGATCCATTCTAATTCATTCCTACGATCTATTCTAATTCATTCGCACGAATGTAACCATTCTAATTCATTCGTACGATCCATTCTAATCCATTCTAATCCATTCACATGATGTATTCTAATTCATTCGTACGAATAAATTAGAATGGATCATACAAATGAATTAGAAAGGTTACATTCGTGAGAATAAATTAGAATGGATCGTGCGAATGAATTAGAATTGATCATACGAATGAATTAGAATGGATCGTACGAATGAATAAGAATGGATCGTACGAATGAATTAGAATGGATACATTCGAGCGAATGAATTAGAATAGATCGTAGGAATAAATTAGAATGGATCATACGAATGAATTAGAATGGATCGTATGAATGAATAAGAATGGATCGTACGAATGAATTAGAATGAATCGTACGAATGCATTATAATGGATACATTTGTGCGAATGAATTAGAATGGATCGTACGAATGAATTAGAATGGATCGTACGAATGAATTAAAATAGATACATTTGTACGAATGAATTAGAATGGATCGTACGAATGAATTAGAATGGATCGTACGAATGAATTAGAATGGATCATACGAATGAATTAGAATGGATACATTCGAACGAATGAATTAGAATAGATCGTAGGAATGAATTAGAATGGATCATACGAATGAATTAGAATGGATCGTGCAAATGAATTAGAATGGATCGTGTGAATGAATTAGAATAGATCGTACGAATGAATTAGAATGGATCCACCGAATGAGTTAGAATGGATCATATGAATGAATTAGAATGGATCGTACGAACGAATTAGAATGGATCGTATGAATGAATTAGAATGGATCGTACGAATGGATTAGAATGGATCATACGAATGGATCATGCGAATAAATTAGAATGGATCGTACGAATAAATTAGAATGGATCCTACGAATGAATTAGAATGGATACATTTGTGCGAATGAATTTGAATGGATTGTGCGAATGAATTAGAACGGATTGTGCGAATGAATTAGAATGGACCGTGCGAATGAATTAGAATGGATCGTATGAATGAATAAGAATGGATCGTATGAATGAATTAGAATGGATACATTCGAGCGAATGAATTAGAATGGATCGTACGGATGAATTAGAATGGATCATACGAATGAATTAGAATGGATCGTATGAATGCACTAGAATGGATACATTCGCGCGAATGAATTAGAATGGATCGTACGAATGAATTAGAATGGATCGTACGAATGAATTAGAATCGATTGTACGAATGAATTAGAATGGATAGTACGAATGAATTAGATCGTACGAATAAACTAGAATGGATCGTACGAATGAATTAGAATGGTCACATTCGTGCGAATGAATTAGAATGGATCGTACGAATGAATTAGAATGGATCATGCGAATGAATTTGAATGGATCGTACGAATGAATGAGAATGGATCGAACGAATGAATTAGAATGGATACATTCGAGTGAATGAATTAGAATAGATCGTAGGAATGAATTAGAATGGATCATACGAATGAATTAGAATGGATCATATGAATGAATTAGAATGGATCGTACGAACGAAGTAGAATGGATCATACGAATGAATTAGAATGGATCGTACGAATGAATTAGAATGGATCGTGCGAATGAATTAGAATGAATCGTACGAATGCATTAGAATGGATCGTATGAACGAATTAGAATGGATCGTACGAATGAATTAGAATGGATACATTCGAGCGAATGAATTAGAATGGATCGTACGAATGAATTAGAATGGATCGTGCGAATGAATTAGAATGGATCGTACGAATGAATTAGAATGGATCGTGCGAATGAATTAGAATCGATCGTACGAATGAATTAGAATGGATCGTTCGAATGAATTAGATCGTACGAATGAATTAGAATGGATCATACGATTGAATTTGAATGGATCGTACGAATAAATTAGAATGGATCATACGATTGAATTTGAATGGATCGTACGAATGAATTAGAATGGATACATTCATGCGAATGAATTAGAATGGATCGTACGAATGAATTAGAATGGATCGTACGAATGGATTAGAATGAATTAGAATGGATCATATGAATGAATTTGAACGGATCGTACGAATGAATTAGAATGGATTTTACGAATGAATTAGAATGGATACATTCGAGCGAATGAATTAGAATAGATCGTAGGAATGAATTAGAATGAATCATACGAATGAATTAGAATGGATCGTGCGAATGAATTAGAATGGATTGTACGAATGAATTAGAATGGATACATTCGTGCGAATGAATTAGAATGGATCGGACGAATGAATTAGAATGGATACATTCGTGCGAATGAATTAGAATGGATCGTACGAATGAATTAGAATGGATCGTGCGAATGAATTAGAATTGATCATACGAATGAATTAGAATGGATCGTACGAATGAATTAGAATGGATCGTGCGAATGAATTAGAATGGATCGTACGAATGAATTAGAATGGATACATACAAATGAATTAGAAAGGTTACATTCGTGAGAATGAATTAGAATGGATCGTAAGAATGAATTAGAATGGATCGTATGAATGAATTAGAATGGATACATTCGAGCGAATGAATTAGAATGGATCGTGCGAATGAATTAGAATGAATCGTACGAATGAATTAGAATGGTTACATTTGTGACAATGAATTAGAATGGATCGTATGAATGGATTAGAATGGATCGTACTAATGGATTAGAATGGATCGTACGAATGGATTAGAATGGATCGTACGAATGAATTAGAATGGATCATACGAATGAATTAGAATGGATACATTCGAGCGAATGAATTAGAATAGATCGTACGAATGGATTAGAATGGATCGTGCGAATGAATTAGAATCGATCGTACGAATGAATTAGAATGGATCGTACGAATGAATTAGATCATACGAATGAATTAGAATGGATAGTGCGAATGAATTAGAATGGATCGTACGAATGAATTAGAATGGTTACATTCATGCGAATGAATTAGAATGGATCGTACGAATGAATTAGAATGGATCATAGGAATGAATTAGAATGGATACATTTGTACGAATGAATTAGAATAGATCGTATGAATGAATTAGAATGGATCGTACGCATGAATTAGAATGGATATATTTGAATGAATAAATTAGAATGGATCATACGAATGAATTAGAATGGATTGTGTGAATGAATTAGAATAGATCGTGTGATTCATTCTAATTCTTTCGTACGATCCATTCTAATGCATTCGTACGATTCATTCTAAATCATTCGCACGATCCATTCTAATTCATTCGTACGATCCATTCTTATTCATTCATACGATCCATTCTAATTCATTCGTACGATCCATTCTAATTAGATAGTATGTTCCATTCTAATTTATTCGCATCCATTTTAATTCATTCGTACGATCCATTCTAATTTATTCATACGATACATTCTAATTCATTCGCATGATCCATTCTAATCCATTCGTCCGATCCATTCTAATTCATTCGTACGATCCATTCTAATTCATTCCTACGTACGATCAATTCTAATTCATTCATACGAATGTATTAGAACGCATTGTACGAATGAATTAGAATAGATACATTTATACGAATGAATTAGAATGGATCGTACGAATGGATTAGAATAGATTCGTACAATCCATTCTAATTCATTCGCACGATCCATTCTAATTCATTCGTACGATCCATTCTAATTCATTTGCATGAATGTTTCAATTCTAATTCATTCGTACGATCCATTCTAATTCGTTCATACGATCCATTCTAATTCGTTCGTACAATCCATTCTAATTCATTCGTACAATCCCTTCTAATTCATTCGTACGATCCATTCTAATTCATTCGTATGATCTATTCTAACTCATTCGGTGGATCCATTCTAATTAATTCGTATGATCCATTCTAATTCATTCGCACGAACCATTCTAACTCATTCGTACGATCCATTCTAATTCATTTGTACGATCCATTCTAATTTATTTGCATGAATATACGATCCATTCTAATTCATTCGCACAAATGTATCCATTCTAATTCATTCGTACGATCCATTCAAATTCATTCGTATGATCCATTCTAATTCATTCGTACGATCCATTCTAATTCATTTGCATGAATGTATCCATTCTAATTCATTCGTACAATCCATTCTAATTCATTCGCACGATCTATTCTAATTCATTCGTATGATCCATTCTAATTCATTCCTACGATCCATTCTAATTCATTCGCACAAAACATTCTTATTCATTCGTACGATCCATTCAAATTCATTCACATGATCTATTCTAATTCATTCGTACGATCCATTCTAATTCATTCTCACGAATGTAACCTTTCTAATTCATTTGTATGATCCATTCTAATTCATTCGCACGATCTATTCTAATTCATTCGCATGATCCATTCTAATTCATTCGTCCGATCTAGAATGGATCGTGCGAATGAATTAGAATGGATCGTACGAATGCATTAGAATGGATACATTCGTGCGAATGAATTAGAATGGATCATACGAATGAATTAGAATGGATACATTTGTGCGAATGAATTTGAATGGATTGCACGAATTGAATTAGAATGGATCGTACGAATGGATTAGAATGGATCGTACGAATGAATTAGAATGGATCATACAAATGAATTAGAAAGGTTACATTCGTGAGAATGAATTAGAATGGATTGTGCGAATGAATTAGAATTGATCATACGAATGGATTATAATGGATCGTACGAATGAATTAGAATAGATCGTGCGAATGAATTAGAATGGATCATACAAATGAATTAGAAAGGTTACATTCGTGAGAATGAATTAGAATGGATCGTACGAATGAATTAGAATGGATCATGCGAATGAATTTGAATGGATCCTTTCTAATTCATTCGCTCGAATATATCCTTTCTAATTCATTTGTATGATCCATTCTAGTTCATTCGTACGATCCATTCTAATCCACTCGTACGATCCATTCTAATCCATTCGTACGATCCTTTCTAATTCATTCGTATGAATGTATCCATTCTAATTTATTCGTACGATCCAGTTTAATTCATTCGTATGATCCATTCTAATTCATTCGCACAAATGTATCCATTCAAATTCATTCGTACGATCAATTCTAATTCATTCGCACGATCCATTCTAATTCAGTCGTATGAATGTATCCATTTTAATTCATTCGTACGATCCATTCTAATTCGTACGATCCATTCTAATCCATTCGTACAATCCATTCTAATTCATTCGTACGATCCATTCTAATTCATTCGTACGATCGATTCTAATTCATTCGCACGATCCATTCTAATTCATTCGTACGATCCATTCTAATTCATTCGTATGATCCATTCTAATTTATTCGTTCAAATATATCCATTCTAATTCATTCGTACGATCCATTCTAATTCATTCGCACGATCCATTCTAGTTCATTCGTACGATCCATTCTAATTCATTCGTATGATCAATTCTAATTCATTCGCACGATCCATTCTAATTCATTTGAACGATCTATTCTAATTCATTCGTACGATCCATTCTAATTCATTCGCACGAATGTATCCATTCTAATTCATTCGTACGATCCATTCTAATTCATTCGCATTATCCATTCTAATTCATTCGTACGATCCATTCTAATTCATTCGTACGATTCATTCTAATTTATTCGTACGATCCATTCTAATTAATTCGCACAAATATATCCATTCTAATTCATTCGTACGATCCATTCAAATTCAATTGTATGATCCATTCTAATTCATTCGTACGAATGAATTAGAATAGTTCATACAAATGAATTAGAATGGATCGTACGAATGAATTAGAATGGATAAGAATGGATCGTACGAATCAATTAGAATAGATCGTACGAATGAATTAGAATGGATCATACGAATGAATTAGAATGGATCATACGAATGAATTAGAATGGATACATTCGTGTGAATGAATTAGAATGGATCGTACGAATAAATTAGAATGGATCGTGCAAATGAATTAGAATAGATCGTACGAATGAATTAGAATGGATCGTGCAAATGAATTAGAATGGATACATTCGTGAGAATGAATTAGAATGGATCGTACGAATGAATTAGAATGGATATATTTGAACGAATAAATTAGAATGGATCATACGAATGAATTAGAATGGATCGTACGAATGAATTAGAATGGATCGTGCGAATGAATTAGAATCGATCGTACGAATGAATTAGAATGGATCGTACGAATGAATTAGAATGGATCGTGCGAATGAATTAGAATAGATCATTCGAATGTATCCATTCTAATTCATTCGTACGATCTATTCTAATTCGTTCATACAATCCATTCTAATTCGTTCGTACGATCCATTCTAATTCATTCATACGATCAATTCTAATTCATTCGTACGATCCATTCTAATTCATTCGCACAAATGTATCCATTCTAATTCATTCGTATGACCCATTCTAATTCATTCGCACGATCCATTCTAATTCATTCGTATGATCCATTCTAATTCATTCATACGATCCATTCCAATTCATTCACACAATCCATTCTAATTCATTCCTATGATCCATTCTAATCCATTCGTACGATCCATTCTAATTCATTCGTACGATCCATTCTAATTCATTCCTCTGTATCCATTCTAATTCATTCGTACGATCCATTCTAATTCTTTCATACAATCCATTCTAATTCATTCGCACGATCCATTTTAATTCATTCGTATGATCCATTCTAATTCATTCCGTTGATCTATTCTAATTCATTCGCTAGAATGTATCCATTCTAATTCATTCGTACGATCCATTCTAATTCATTCGTACGATCCATTCTAATTCATTCTCACGAATGTAACCTTTCTAATTCATTTGTATGATCCATTCTAATTCATTCGTAAGATTCATTCTAATTCATTCCTACGATCCATTCTAATTCATTCGTACGATCTAATTCTAATCCATTCGGACTATCCATTCTAATTCGGACAAATGTATCCATTTTAATTCATTCATACGATCGATTCTAATTCATTCGTACGATCCATTCTAATTCATTCGTACGATCCATTCTAATCCATTCGTACGATCCATTCTAATTCATTCGTACAAATGTATCCTTTCTAATTCATTTGTACGATCCATTATAATCCATTCGTACGATCCATTCTAATTCATTCGTACGATCTATTCTAATTCATTCGTATAATCCATTCTAATTCATTCGTACAATCCATTCAAATTCATTCGTACGATACAATCTAATTCATTCGCACGAATATATCCATTCTAATTCATTTGTACGATCCTTTCTAATTCATTCGCACGATCCATTCTAATCCATTTGTACGATCCATTCTAATTCATTCGCACGAATGTAACCATTCTAATTCATTCGTACGATCCATTCTAATTCATTCCTACGATCCATTCTAATTCATTCGCACGAATGTATCCATTCTAATTTATTTGCACGATCCATTCTAATTCATTCCTATGATCCATTCAAATTCATTCGTACGATGCAATCTAATTCATTCGCACAAATGTATCCATTCTAATTCATTCGCACGATCCATTCTAATTCATTCGTACGATCCATTCTAATTCATTCGCTCGAATGTATCCATTCTAATTTATTCGTACGATCCATTCTAATTCATTCGTATGATCCATTCTAATTCATTCATACAATCCATTCTAATTCATTCCTATGATCCATTCTAATTCATTCCTATGATCTATTCTAATTCATTCTCACGAATGTAACATTTCTAATTCATTTGTATGATTCATTCTAATTCATTCGTACGATCCATTCTAATCCATTCGTACGATCCATTCTAATCCATTCGTACGATCCATTCTAATCCATTCGTACGATCCATTCTAATCCATTCTCACAAATGTAAGCTTTCTAATTCATTTGTACGATCCATTCTAATTCATTCGTATGATCCATTCTAATTCATTCGTACGATCCATTCTAATTCATTCGTATGATCCATTCTAACTCATTCGCAAAAATTTATCCATTCTAATTCATTCATACGATCCATTCTTATTCATTCATACGATCCATTCTAATTCATTCATAGGATCCATTCTAATTCATTCGCACAAATGTATCCATTCTAATTCATTCGTACGATCCATTCTAATTCATTTGTACGATCCATTCTAATTCATTCGTACGATCCATTCTAATTCATTCGCACGATCCATTCTAATTCATTCATACAATCCATTCTAATTCATTCGCACGATCCATTCTAATTCATTCGTACGATCCATTCTAATTTATTCGCACAAATGTATCCATTCTAATTCATTCGTACGATCCATTCTAATTCATTTGTACGATCCTTTCTAATTCATTCGTACGATCCATTCAAATTCATTCGCACGATCCATTCTAATTCATTCGTACGATTCATTCTAATTCATTCGTATGATCCATTCTAATGCATTCGTACGATTCATTCTAATTCATTCGCACGATCCATTCTAATTCATTCGTATGATCCATTCTAATTTATTTGCACGAATATACGATCCATTCTAATTTATTCGCAAGAATGTATCCATTCTAATTCATTCGTACAATCCATTCTAATTTATTTGTACAAATGTATCCATTCTAATTCATTCGTACGATCCATTCTAATTCATTCATACGATTCATTCTAATTTATTCGTACGATCCATTCTAATTCATTCGCACGAATGTATCCATTCTAATTCATTCGTACAATCCATTCTAATTCTTTCGCACGATCCATTCTAATTCATTCGTATGATCCATTCTAATTCATTCCTACGATCTATTCTAATTCATTCGCTCGAATGTATCCATTCTAATTCATTCGTACGATCCATTCTAATTCATACGAATGAATTAGAATGGATACATTCGAGCGAATGAATTAGAATGGATCGTACGAATGAATTAGAATGAATTACAATGGATCGTACGAATGAATTAGAATATATCGTACAAATTAATTAGAATGGATCGTACGAATGAATTAGAATGGATCGTACGAATGGATTAAAACGCATTGTACGAATGAATTAGAATGGATCGTACGAATGTATTAGAACGCATTGTACGAATGAATTAGAATAGATACATTTATACGAATGAATTAGAATGGATCGTACGAATGGATTAGAATAGATTCGTACGATCCATTCTAATTCATTCGCACGATCCATTCTAATTCATTCGTACGATCCATTCTAATTCATTTGCATGAATGTTTCAATTCTAATTTATTCGTACGATCCATTCTAATTTATTCGTAAGATCTATTCTAATTCATTCGCTCGAATGTATCCATTCTAATTCATTCGTACGATCCATTCTAATACGTTCGTACGATCCATTCTAATTGATTCGTACGATCCATTCTAATTCATTCGTATGATCCATTCTAACTCATTCGGTGGATCCATTCTAAATAATTCGTATGATCCATTCTAATTCATTCGCACGATCCATTCTAACTCATTCGTACGATCCATTCTAATTCATTTGTACGATCCATTCTAATTTATTTGCATGAATATACGATCCATTCTAATTCATTCGCACAAATGTATCCATTCTAATTCATTCGTACGATCCATTCTAATTCATTCGTATGATCCATTCTAATTCATTTGCACGATCCATTCTAATTCATTCATACGATCCATTCTAATTCATTCGTACGATCTATTCTAATTCATTCGCACGAATGTATCCATTCTAATTCATTCGTACAATCCATTCTAATTCGTTCATACGATCCATTCTAATTCGTTGTTACGATCCATTCTAATTCGTTCGTACGATTCATTCTAATTCATTCGTACGATCCATTCTAATGCATTCGTACGATTCATTCTAATTCATTCGCACGATCCATCCATTCTTATTCATTCGTCCGATCCATTCTATTTCATTCGTATGATCCATTCTAATTCATTCGTACGATCCATTCTAATTCATTCGCATGATTCATTCGAATTCGTTCATACGATCCATTCTAATTCATTCGCACAATCCATTATAATTCATTCGTACGATCCATTCTAATTCATTCGCTCAAATGTATCCATTCTAATTTATTCGCACGATCCATTCTAATTCATTCGTACGATCGATCCATTCTAATTTATTCGCACGATCTTTTCTAATTCATTCGCACGAATGTATCCATTCTAATTCATTCGTACGATCCATTCTAATTCATTTGTACGATCCATTCAAATTCATTCGTGCGAATGAATTAGAATGGATCGTACGAATGGATCATGTGAATGAATTAGAATGGATCGTACGAATAAATTAGAATGGATCGTACGAATGAATTAGAATGGATACATTCGAGCGAATGAATTAGAATGGATCGTACGAATGAATTATAATGGATCATAGGAATGAATTAGAATGGATCGTGCGAATGAATTAGAATGGATCTCACGAATGTATCCATTCTAATTCATTCGCACGATCCATTCTAATTCATTCGCACGATCCATTCTAATTAATTCATATGATCCATTCTAATTCATTCGTATGATCCATTCTAATTCATTCGCACAAATGTATCTATTCTAATTCATTCGTACGATCCATTCGAATTCATTCGCACGATCCATTCTAATTCATTCGTACGATCCATTCTAATTCATTCGCTCGAACGAATTAGAATACATCATGTGAATGAATTAGAATGGATCGTACGTTTGAATTAGATTGGATTGTGCGAATGAATTAGAATGGATACATTCGTGCGAATGAATTAGAATAGATCGTATGAATGATTTAGAATGGATCGTACGAATAAATTAGAATGGATACATTTATACGAATGAATTAGAATGGATCGTACGAATGAATTAGAATGGATCGTATGAATGAATTAGAATGGATAGTGCGAATGAATTTGAATGGATCGTACGAATAAATTAGAATGGATTGTACGAATGAATTAGAATAGATCGTGCGAATGAATTAGAATGGATCCTACGAAAGAATTAGAATGGATCGTACGAATGAATTAGAATGGATCATACAAATGAATTAGAAAGGTTACATTTGTGCGAATGAATTAGAATGGATACATTTATGCGAATGAATTAGAATGGATACATTTATGCGAATGAATTAGAATGGATCATACGAATGAATTAGAATAGATATATTCATGCGAATGAATTAGAATGGATCGTACGAATGAATTAAAATGGATCGTACGAATGAATTAGAATGGATCATATGAACGAATTAGAATGGATCGTACGAATGAATTAGAATGGATACATTCGAGCGAATGAATTAGAATGGATCGTACGAATGAATTAGAATGGATCATAGGAATGAAGTAGAATGGATACATTCGTGCGAATGAATTAGAATGGATCGTAGGAATGAATTAGAATGGATCGTACGAATGAATTAGAATGGATCGTACGAATGAATTAGAATGGATACATTTGTGCGATGAATAAGAATGGAGCGTACGAATGAATTAGAATGGAGCGTACGAATGAACTAGAATGGATACATTCGTGCGAATGAATTAGAATAGATCGTACGAATGAATTAGAATAGATCGTACGAATGAATTAGAATGGATCGTACGAATAAATTAGAATAGATCATGCGAATTAATTAGAATGGATCATACGAATGAATTAGAATAGATCGTAGAAATGAATTAGAATGGATCATACAAATGAATTAGAAAGGTTACATTTGTGAGAATGAATTAGAATGGATCGTACGATCCATTCTAATTCATTCTCACGAATGTAACCTTTCTAATTCAATTTGTATGATCCATTCGTACGATCCATTCTAATTCATTCATACGATCTATTCTAATTCATTCGCACGAATGTATCCATTCTAATTCATTTGTATGATCACTTCTAATTCATTCGTACAATCCATTCTAATTCAGTCGTATGATCCATTCTAATTCATTCGTACAAATGAATTAGAATGGATCGTACGAACGAATTAGAATGGATCATGCGAATGAATTAGAATAGATCGTACGAATGAATTAGAATGGATCGTACGAATGAATTAGAATGGATCCACCGAATGAGTTAGAATGGATCATACGAATGAATTAGAATGGATCGTACGAATGAATTAGAATGGATCGTACGAATGAATTAGAATGGATCGTACGAATGAATTAGAATGGATCGTACAAATTAATTAGAAAGGTTACATTTGTGAGAATGAATTAGAATGGATCGTACGAATGGATTAGAATGGATCATACAACTGAATTAGAAAGGTTACATTCGTGAGAATGAATTAGAATGGATCGTACGAATGAATTAGAATGGATCATAGGAATGAATTAGAATGGATCGTGCAAATGAATTAGAATGGATACATTCGTGCGAATGAATTAGAATGGATCGTAGGAATGAATTAGAATAGATCCATTTTAATTGATCATACGAATGAATTAGAATGAATCGTATGAATGAATTAGATTGCATCGTACGATCCATTCTAATTCATTCGCATGATCCATTCTAATTCATTCGTATGATCAATTCTAATACATTCCCACGATCCATTCTAATTCATTCGTACGATCCATTCTAATTCATTCACAAGAATGTAACCATTCTAATTCATTCATACGATCCATTCTAATTTATTCCTACGATCCATTCTAATTCATTCGCACGAATGTATCCATTCTAATTCATTTGCACGATCCATTCTAATCCATTCGTACGATCCATTCTAATCCCTTCGTATGCTCCATTCTAATTCATTCGTACGCTCCATTCTTATTCATCGCACAAATGTATCCATTCTAATTCATTCGTACGATCCATTCTAATTCATTCGCATGATCCACTCTAATTCATTCATACGATCCATTCTAATTCATTCTCACGAATGTAACCTTTCTAATTCATTTGTATGATCCATTCTAATTCATTCGTACGATCCTTTCTAATTCATTCGCTCGAATATATCCTTTCTAATTCATTTGTATGATCCATTCTAATTCATTCGTACGATCCATTCTAATCCATTCGTATGATCCATTCTAATCCATTCGTACGATCCATTCTAATTCATTTGTATGAATGTATCCATTCTAATCCATTCGTACGATCTATACAAATGAATTAGAATAGATCGTATGAATGAATTAGAATGGATCGTACGAATGAATTAGAATGGATCGTGCGAATGAATTTGAATGGATCGTGCGAATGAATTTGAATGGATCATACGAATGAATTAGAATGGATCGTACGAATGAATTAGAATGCATACATTCATCCGAATGAATTAGAATGGATCGTACGAATGAATTAGACTGGATCGTACGAATTAATTAGAATGGATACATTCATATGAATGAATTAGAATGGATCGTACCAACGAATTAGAATATATCATATGAATGAATTAGAGTGGATTGTACGAATGGATTAGAATGGATCGTACGAATGTATTAGAATGGATACATTCGTGCGAATGAATTAGAATGGATCGTAGGAATGAATTAGAATGGATCGTACGAATGAATTAGAATGGATACATTCGAGCGAATGAATTAGAACAGATCGTAGGAATGAAGTAGAATTGATCATACGAATGAATTAGAATGGATCGTATGAATGGATTAGAATGGATCGTACGAATGAATTCGAATAGATACATTCGAGCGAATGAATTAGAATGGATCGTACGAATGAATTAGAATGGTTACATTCGTGCGAATGAATTAGAATGGATCGTATGAATGGATTATAATGGATCGTAAGAATGAATTTGAATGGATCCATTCATACGATCCATTCTAATTCATTCGTACGATCCATTCTAATTCATTTATACGATCTATTCTAATTCATTCGCACGAATGTATCCATTCTAATTCATTCGCACAATCTAATCTAATTCAAACGTACGATCCATTCTAATTCATTCACATGATGTATTCTAATTCATTCGTATGATCCATTCTAATTCATTCGTATGATTCATTCTAATTCATTCGTACGATCCATTCTAATTCATTCGCACAAATGTATGCATTCTAATTCATTCGTACGATCCATTCTAATTCATTCGCACGATCCACTCTAATTCAATTGTACGAATGTATCCATTCTAATTCGTTCGCACGATCCATTCTAATTTATTCACACGATCCATTCTAATTCATTCGTATGATCCATTCTAATTCATTCCTACGATCTATTCTAATTCATTCGCTCGATCCATTCTAATTCATTCGTACGATCCATTCTAATTCATTCGTACGATCCATTCTAATTCATTCATATGATCCATTCTAATCCATTCGTACGATCCATTCTAATTCATTCGTGCGCTCTATTCTTATTCATTCGCACAATCCATTCGTACGATCCATTCTAATCCATTCGTACGATTCATTCTAATTCGTTCGTATGATCCATTCTAACTCATTCAGTGGATCCATTCTAATTCATTCGTACGATCCATTCTAATTCATTCGCACGATCCATTCTAATTCATTCGTACGATCCATTCTAATTACAATCCATTCTAATTCAGTCGTATGAATGTTTCATACGAATGAATTAGAATGGATCATGCGAATGAATTAGAATGGATCGTACGAATGAATTAGAATGGATCGTACGAATGAATTAGAATGGATCGTACGAATGAATTAGAATCGATCGTATGAATGATCCATTCTTATTCATTCGCACGATCCATTCTAATTCGTTCGTACGATCCATTCTAATTCATTCGCACGATCTATTCTAATTCATTCGTACGATCCATTCTAATCCATTCGTATGATCAATTCTAATTCATTCGCACGATCCATTCTAATTCATTCTCACGAATGTAACCTTTCCAATTCATTTGTATGATCCATTCTAATTCATTCGTACAATCCATTCTAATCCATTCGTACGATCCATTCTAATCCATTCGTACGATCCATTCTAATCCCTTCGTACGATCCATTCTAATTCATTCGCTCGAATGTATCCATTCTAATTCATTCGTACGATCCATTCTAATCCATTCGTACGATCCATTCTAAACCATTCGTACGATCCATTCTAATTCATTCGTACGATCCATTCTAATTCATTCCTACGATCCATTCTAATTCATTCGCACGAATGTATTAGAATGGATCGTACGAATGGATCAGAATGGATCATACGAATGAATTAGAATTGATCATACGAATGAGTTAGAATGGATCGTACGAATGAATTAGAATGGATTGTACGAATGAATTAGAATGGATCATACGAATGAATTAGAATGGATCGTACGAATGAATTAGAATGGTTACATTCGTGCGAATGAATTAGAATGGATCATACGAATGGATTAGAATGGATCGTACGAATGGATTAGAATGGATCGTACGAATGAATTAGAATGGATCGTATAAATGAATTAGAATGGATCATAGGAACGAATTAGAATGGATCATACGAATGAATTAGAATGGATCATAGGAATGAATTAGAATGGATCGCCGAAATGAATTAGAATGGATACAATCGTGCGAATGAATTTGAACGGATCATGCGAATGAATTAGAATGGATTGTACGAATGAATTAGAATGGATACATTTGTGCGAATGAATTAGAATGGATCGTGCGAATGAATTAGAATGGATCGTACGAATAAATTAGAATAGATATATTTATGCGAATGAATTAGAATGGATCGTGCGAATGAATTAGAATGGATCGTACGAATGAATAAGAATGGATATATTTATGCGAATGAATTAGAATGAATCGTACAAATTCATTAGAATGGATCGTACGAATGAATTAGAATGGATCGTACGAATTGATTAGAATGGATCGTGCGAATGGATTAGAATGGATCGTACGAATGGATTAGAATGGATCATACGAATGAATTAGAATGGATTGTACAAATGAATTAGTACGATCCATTCTAATTTATTATTATGATCCATTCTAATTCATTCGTACGATCTATTCTAATTCATTCGCTCGAATGTATCCATTCTAATTCATTCGTATGATCCATTCTAATTCATTCGTACGATCCATTCTAATTCATTCGTACAATCCATTCTAATTCATTCGCATGATCCATTCGTACAATCCATTCTAATTCATTAGTACGATCCATTCTAATTCATTCATACGATCCATTCTAATTCGTTCGTACAATCCATTCAAATTCATTCGTACGATCCATTCTAATTCATTCGCACGATCCATTCTAATTGAATCGTACGATCCATTCTGTTTCATTCGTACGATCCATTCTAATTCATTCGTACGATCCATTCTAATTCATTCGCACGAATGTATCTATTTTAATTCATTCGTACGATCCATTCTAATTCATTCGTATGATCCATTCTAATTCATTCCTACGATCTATTCTAATTCATTCGTACGATCCATCCTAATTCATTCGCACGAATGTAACCATTTTAATTCATTCGTACGATCCATTCTAATTCATTCCTACGATCCATTCTTATTCATTTGCACGAATGTATCCATTCTAATTCATTTGCACGATCCATTCTAATTCATTCCGATGATCCATTCTAATTCATTCATACGATCCATTCTAATTCATTCGCTCAAATATATCCGTTCTAATTCATTCGTACGATCCATTCTAATTCATTCGTACGATCCATTCTAATTCATTCGCACGAATGTATCCATTCTAATTCATTCGCACAATCCAATCTAATTCAAACGTACGATCCATTCTAATTCATTCACATGATGTATTCTAATTCATTCGTATGATCCATTCTAATTCATTCGTACGATCCATTCTAATTCATTCGTATGATCCATTCTAATTCATTCGCTCGAATGTATCCATTCTAATTCGTTCGTACGATCCATTCTAATTCGTTCATACGATCCATTCTAATTCATTCGTACGATCCATTCTAATTCATTTGTATGAATGAATTAGAATGGATCGTACGAATTGATTACAATGGATAGTACGAATGAATTAGAATGGATCGTGCAAATGAATTAGAATGGTTACATTCGTGAGAATGAATTAGAATGGATCATACGAGTGAATTAGAATGGATCATGCGAATGAATTTTAATGGATCGTACGAATGAATTAGAATGGATCGAACGAATGAATTAGAATGGATACATTCGAGCGAATGAATTAGAATAGATCGTAGGAATGAATTAGAATGGATCGTGCGAATGAATTACAATGAATCGTACGAATGAATTAGAATGGATCGTACGAATGAATTAGAATGGATCGTGCGAATGAATTAGAATGGATCAAATGAATGAATTAGAATGGATCGTACGAATGAATTAGAATGGATCGAACGAATGAATTAGAATGGATACATTCGAGCGAATGAATTAGAATAGATCGTAGGAATGAATTAGAATGGATCATACGAATGAATTAGAATGGATCGTGCGAATGAATTAGAATGGATTGTACGAATGAATTAGAATGGATACATTCGTGCGAATGAATTAGAATGGATCGGACGAATGAATTAGAATGGATCGTATGATTCATTCTAATTCATTCACACGATCCATTCTAATCCATTCGTACGATCCATTCTAATCCATTCGTACGATCCATTCTAATCCATTCGTATGATCCATTCTTATTCATTCGTACGATCCATTCTAATTCATTCACTCGAATGTATCTATTCTAATTCATTCGTACGATCCATTCTAATTCGTTCATACGATCCATTCTAATTCTTTCATATGAACCATTCTAATTCATTCGTACGATCCATTCTAATTCATTCGTATGATCAATTCTAATTCATTCGCACGATCCATTCTAATTCATTCGTATGATCCATTCTAATTCAATTCGTGCAATCCATTCAAATTCATTCGCACAAATATATCCATTCTAATTCATTCGTATGATCCATTCTAATTCAGTCGCTCGAATGTATCTATTCTAATTCATTAGTACGATCCATTCTAATTCATTCGCACGAACCATTCTAATTCATTCGTACGATCCATTCTAATTCATTCGTATGATCAATTCTAATTCATTCGCACTATCCATTCGAATTCATTGGCACGATCCATTCTAATTCATTCTCACGAATGTAACCTTTATAATTCATTTGTATGATCCATTCTAATTCATTCGTACGATCCATTCTAATCCATTCGTACGATCCATTCTAATCCATTCGTACGATCTATTCTAATCCATTCGTACGATCCATTCTAATTCATTCGTACGATCCATTCTAATACATTCTCACAAATGCAACCTTTCTAATTCATTTGTACGATTCATTCTAATTCATTCGTACGATCCATTCTATTCCATTCGTACGATCCATTCTAATTCATTTTCATTCGTACGATCCATTCCAATTCATTCGTATGATCCATTCTAATTCATTCTCACAAATGTAACCTTTCTAATTCATTTGCACGATAGATTCTAATTCATTCGTACGATCCATTCTAATTCATTCTCACATATGTAACCTTTCTAATTCATTTATACGATCCATTCTAATTCATTCGTACGATCCATTCTAATCCATTCGTATGATCCATTCTAATTCATTCGCACGAATGTAACCATTCTAATTCATTCGTACGATCCATTCTAATTCATTCCTACGATCCATTCTAATTCATTCGCAAGAATGTATCCATTCTAATTCATTTGCACGATCCATTCTAATTCATTCCTATGATCCATTCTAATTCATTCATACGAATTAGAATGGATCGTGCGAATAAACTAGAATGGATACATTCTTGCGAATAAAATATAATGGACCGTACAAATGAATTAGAATGGATCGTGCGAATGAATTAGAATGGATACATTCGTGCGAACGAATTAGAATGGATTGTGCGAATGAATTAGAATGGATCGTGCGAATGAATTAGAATGGATCTCACGAATGTATCCATTCTAATTCATTCGCACGATCCATTCTAATTCATTCGCACGATCCATTCTAATTAATTCATATGATCCATTCTAATTCATTCGTATGATCCATTCTAATTCATTCGCACAAATGTATCTATTCTAATTCATTCGTACGATCCATTCGAATTCATTCGCACGATCCATTCTAATTCATTCGTACGATCCATTCTAATTCATTCGCTCGAACGAATTAGAATACATCATGTGAATGAATTAGAATGGATCGTACGTTTGAATTAGATTGGATTGTGCGAATGAATTAGAATGGATACATTCGTGCGAATGAATTAGAATAGATCGTATGAATGAATTAGAATGGATCGTACGAATAAATTAGAATGGATACATTTATACGAATGAATTAGAATGGATCGTACGAATGAATTAGAATGGATCGTATGAATGAATTAGAATGGATAGTGCGAATGAATTTGAATGGATCGTACGAATAAATTAGAATGGATTGTACGAATGAATTAGAATAGATCGTGCGAATGAATTAGAATGGATCCTACGAAAGAATTATAATGGATCGTACGAATGAATTAGAATGGATCATACAAATGAATTAGAAAGGTTACATTTGTGCGAATGAATTAGAATGGATCGTACGAATGAATTAGAATGGATCGTACGAATGAATTAGAATGGATACATTTGTGCGAATGAATTAGAATGGATCGTGCGAATGAATTAGAATGGATCGCACGAATGAATTAGAATGGATCATACGAATGAATTAGAATGGATCGTACGAACGAATTAGAATGGATCGTATGAACGAATTAGAATGGATCATACGAATGAATTAGAATGGATATATTCGAGCGAATGAATTAGAATGGATCATACAAGAATGGATCATAGGAATGAATTAGAATGGATCGTGCAAATGAATTAGAATTGATACATTCGTGCGAATGAATTAGAATGGATCGTAGGAATGAATTAGAATGGATCGTAGGAATGAATTAGAATGGTTACATTCGTGTGAATAAATTAGAATGGATCGTACGAATGGATTACAATGGATCGTACGAATGGATTAGAATGGATCGTACGAATGAATTAGAATGGATCGTACAAATGAATTAGAAAGGTTACATTTCTGAGAATGAATTAGAATGGATCGTACGAATGAATTAGAATGGATCGTACGAATGGATTAGAATGGATCGTACGAATGAATTAGAATGGATTGTGCGAATGAATTAGAATGGATACATTTGTGCGAATGAGTTAGAATGGATCGTACGAATGAATTAGAATAGTTACATTCGTGCGAATGAATTAGAATGGATCGTATGAATGGATTAGAATGGATCGTACGAATGGATTAGAATGGATCATACGAATGAATTAGAATGGATCGTACAAATGAATTAGAAAGGTTACATTTGTGAGAATGAATTAGAATGGATCGTAGGAATGAATTAGAATGGATCGTACGAATGAATTAGAATGGTTACATTCGTGCGAATGAATTAGAATGTACGAATGGATTAGAATGGATCGTACGAATAGATTCGAATGGATCGTACGATTGAATTAGAATGGATCGTACAAATGAATTAGAAAGGTTACATTTGTGAGAATGAATTAGAATGGATCGTACGAATGAATTAGAATGGATCGTACGAATGGATTAGAATGGATCATACGAATGGATTAGAATGGATCGTACGAATGAATTAGAATGGTTACATTCGTGCGAATGAATTAGAATGGATCGTACGAATGAATTAGAATAGATCGTACGAATGAATTAGAATGGATCATACAAATGAATTAGAAAGGTTACATTCGTGCGAATGAATTAGAATAGATCGTACGAATGGATTAGAATGGATCGTACGAATGAATTAGAATGGATCGTACGAATGAATTTGAATGGATTGTACGAATGAATTAGAATGGATCATACGAATGAATTAGAATAGATCGTGTGAATGAATTAGAATGGATCGTGCGAATCAATTAGAATGGATCGTACGAATGAATTAGAATGGATCATGCGAATGAATTTGAATGGATCGTACGAATAAATTAGAATGGATCGAACGAATGAATTAGAAATGGATACATTCGAGCGAATGAATTAGAATAGATCGTAGGAATGAATTAGAATGGATCGTACGAATGAATTAGAATGGATCGTACGAATGAATTAGTATGGATTCCTTTGTGCATATGAATTAGAATGGATCGTGCGAATGAATTAGAATGGATCGTAGGAATGAATTATAATGGATCGTACGAATGAATTAGAATGGTTACATTCGTGCGAATGAATTAGAATGGATCATACGATTGAATTTGAATGGATCGTATGAATAAATTAGAATGGATACATTTGTGCAATGAATAAAAATGGAGCGTACGAATGAATTAGAATGGAGCATACGAATGAACTAGAATGGATACATTCGTGCGAATGAATTAGAATGGATCATATGAAAGAATAAGAATGGATACATTAGAGGGAATGAATTAGAATGGATCTTACGAATGAATTAGAATGGATCATAGGAATGAATTGGAATGGATCGTGCAAATGAATTAGAATGGATTGTACGAATGAATTAGAATGGATACATTCATGCGAATGAATTAGAATGGATCGTACGAATGTATTAGAATGGATACATTCGTGCGAATGAACGAATTAGAATGGATCGTACGAATAAATTAGAATGGATCGTACGAATGAATTAGAATAGATCGTAGGATTGAATTAGAATGGATCATACGAATGAATTAGAATGGATCGTGCAAATGAATTAGAATGGATCATGCGAATGAATTAGCATGGATCGTGCGAATGAATTAGAATGGATTGTATGAATGAGTTTGAACGGATCGTACAAATGAATTAGAATGGATCGTGCGAATGAATTAGAATGGATACATTCGAGCGAATGAATTAGAATGGATCGTACGAATGGATTAGAATGGATCGTACGAATGAATTAGAATGGATACATACAAATGAATTAGAAAGGTTACATTCGTGCGAATGAATTAGAATGAATCGTACGAATGAATTAGAATGGATCGTGCGAATGAATTAGAATGAATCGTACGAATGCATTAGAATGAATTAGAATGGATCATACAAATGAATTAAAATGGATCGTACGAATGAATTAGAATGGATCGGACGAATGAATTAGAATGGATCATACGAATGGATTAGAATAAATTGTACGAATGAATTAGAATTGATCATACGAATGAATTAGAATGGATCGTACGAATGAATTATAATGGATCGAGCGAATGAATTAGAATGGATCATACGATCTAATTAGAATGGATCGTACGAATGAATTAGAATGGATCGTACGAATGAATATGGATGGATAGTGCGAATGAATTAGAATGGATCGAACGAATAAATTAGAATGGATTGTACGAATGAATTAGAATAGATCGTGCGAATGAATTATAATGGATCGTACGAAAGAATTAGAATGGATCGTACGAATGAATAATGGATCATACGAATGAATTAGAATCTTTCGTGCGAATAAAGTAGAATGGATCGTACGAATGAATTAGAATGGATCGTGCGAATGAATTAGAATAAATCATACGAATGAATTAGAATAGATCATGCGAATAAATTAGAATGGATCATACGAATTAATTAGAATAGATCGTACGAATGAATTAGAATGGATACATTTGTGCGAATGAATTAGAATGGATATATTTGAACAATCCATTCTAATTCATTCATACGATCCATTCTAATCCATTCTAATTTATTCGTACGATCCATTCTAATTCATTTGCACGATCCATTCTAATTCATTCGTACGATCCATTCAAATTCATTCGTACGAATGAATAGAATGGGTCGTACGAATGAATTAGAATGGATACATTTGTACAATCCATGCTAATTTATTCTCACAAATGTAACCTTTCTAATTCATTTGTACGATCCATTCTAATTGATTCGTACGATCCATTCTAATCCATTCGTACGATCCATTCTAATTCATTCGCACGAATGTAACCATTCTAATTCATTCGTACGATCCATTCTAATTCATTCCTATGATTCATTCTAATTCATTCGCATGAATGTATCCATTCTAATTCATTTGCACGATCCATTCTAATTCATTCCTATGATCCATTTTAATCCATTCGTACGATCCATTCTAATCCATTCGAATGAATCGTACGAACGAATTAGAATAGATCGTAGGAATGAATTAGAATGGATCATATGAATGAATTAGAACGGATCGTGCGAATGAATTAGAATGAATCATACGAATGAATTAGAATGGATACATTTGTGCGAATGAATTAAAATGGATCGTATGAATGAATTAGAATGGATCGTACGAATGAATTAGAATGGATCGTACAAATGAATTAGAATGGATCGTACGAATGAATTAGAATGGATCGCATAAATGAATTAGAATGGATCGTACGAATGAATTAGAATGGATACATTCGTGCGAATGAATTAGAATGCATCGTACGAATGAATTAGAATGGATCGTAAGAATGGATTAGAATGGATCGTACGAATGGATTAGAATGGATCGTACGAATGGATTAGAATGGATCGTGCGAATGAATTAGAATGGATCGAACGAATGAATTAGAATGGATCGTACGAATGAATTAGAATGGATCGTGTGAATGAATTAGAACGAATCGTACGAATGCATTAGAATGGATCATACAACTGAATTAAAATGGATCGTACAAATGAATTGGAATGGATCGTACAAATGAATTAGAATACATCAGGTGAAGGAATTAGAATGGATCGTACGTTTGAATTAGATTGGATTGTGCGAATGAATTAGAATGGATAGATTCGTGCGAATGAATTAGAATAGATCATATGAATGAATTAGAATGGATCGTACGAATGAATTAGAATGGATCGTACGAATGAATTAGAATGGATCGTACGAATGAATTAGAAAGGTTACATTTGTGAGAATGAATTAGAATGGATCGTACGAATGAATTAAAATGGATCGTACGAATGGATTAGAATGGATCGTACGAATGAATTAGAATGGATCGTACAAATGAATTAGAAAGGTTACATTTGGGAGAATGAATTAGAATGGATCGTACGAATGAATTAGAAAGGATCGTGCGAATGAATTAGAATGTATCGGACGAATGAATTAGAATGGATCGTACGAATGAATTAGAATGGATCGTGTGAATGAATTAGAATGAATCGTACGAATGCATTAGAATGGATCATACAACTGAATTAAAATGGATCGTACAAATGAATTGGAATGGATCGTACGAATGAATTAGAATACATCAGGTGAATGAATTAGAATGGATCGTACGTTTGAATTAGATTGGATTGTGCGAATGAATTAGAATGGATACATTCGTGCGAATGAATTAGAATAGATCGTATGAATGAATTAGAATGGATCGTACGAATGAATTAGAATGGATACATTTGTACGAATGAATTAGAATGGATCGTACGAATGAATTAGAATAGATCGTACGAATGAATTAGAATGGATCGTACAAATGAATTAGAAAGGATACATTTGTGAGAATGAATTAGAATGTATCGTACGAATGAATTAGAATGGATCGTACGAATGGATTAGAATGGATCATACGAATGGATTAGAATGGATCGTACGAATGAATTAGAATGGATCATACAAATGAATTAGAAAGGTTACATTTGTGAGAATGAATTAGAATGGATCATACGAATGGATTAGAATGGATCGTACGAATGGATTAGAATGGATCGTACAAATGGATTAGAATGGATCGTACGAATCAATTAGAATGGATCATACAAATGAATTAGAAAGGTTACATTCGTGAGAATGAATTAGAATGAATCGTACGAATGCATTAGAATGGATACATTCATACGAATGAATTAGAATGGATCGTACAAATGAATTAGAAAGGATCGTACGAATGGATTAGAATGGATCGTACGAATGAATTAGAATGGATCGTACAAATGAATTAGCAAGGTTACATTTGTGAGAATGAATTAGAATGGATCGTACGAATGAATTAGAATAGATCTTACGAATGAATTAGAATGGATCGTACGAACGAATTAGAGTGGATCGTATGAACGAATTAGAATGGATCGTACGAATGAATTAGAATGAATACATTCGAGCGAATGAATTAGAATGGATCGTACGAATGAATTAGAATGGATCATAGGAATAAATTAGAATGGATCATGCAAATGAATTAGAATGTACAAATGAATTAGAATGGATACATTCGTGCGAATGAATTAGAATAGATCTTACGAATGAATTATAATGGATCGTACGAATGGATTAGAATGCATTGTACGAATGAATAAGATTGCATCGTACGATCCATTGTAATTCATTTGTACGATCCATTCTATTTCATTCGCACAAATGTATCCATTCTAATTCATTCGCTCGAATGTATCCATTTTAATTCATTCGTACGATCCATTCTAATTTATTCATACGAACTAATTCATTCGTACAATCCATTCTAATTCATTTGTATGATCTATTCTAATTCATTCGCACGAATGTATCCATTCTAATTCATTCGTACGATCCATTCTAATTCATTCGTACGAATAAATTAGAATGGATACATTCAGGCAAATGAATTAGAATGGATACATTCGTGCAAATGAATTAGAATGGATACATTCGTGCAAATGAATTAGAATGGATTCATTTGTACGATCCATTCTAATTCATTTGCATGAATATACGATCCATTCTAATTCATTAGCACAAATATATCCATTCTAATTCATTCGTACGATCCATTCTAATTCATTCGTACAACTAATTCTAATTCATTCGCACGATCCACTCTAATTCATTCCTACGATCTATTCTAATTTATTCGCTCAAATGTATCCATTCTAATTCATTCGTTTGATCCATTCTAATTCATTCGTACGATCCATTCAAACTCATTCGCATGATCCATTCTAATTCATTCGTACGATCCATTCTAATCCATTCTAATTCATTCGTACGATCCAATCTAATTCATTCGCACGATCCATTATAATTCATTCTAATTCATTCGTATGATCCATTCTAATGCATTCGTATGATTCATTCTAATTCATTCGTACGATCCATTCTAATTCATTCGTACGATCTAATTATAATCCATTCGTACGATCCATTCTAATTCACACAAATGTATCCATTTTAATTCATTCGTACGAACCATTCTTATTTATTCATACGATCCATTCTAATTCATTCGCACGATCCATTCTTATTCATTCGTACGATCCATTCTAATTCATTCGTACGATCCATTCTAATTCATTCGCACGAATGTAACCATTCGTACGATCCATTCTAATTCATTCGTATGAATGTATCCTTTCTAATTCATTTGTACGATCCATTCTAATTCGTTCATACGATCCATTCTAATTCATTTGTACGATCCATTCTAATTTATTCGCACGATCCATTCGAATCCATTCGTACGATCCATTCTAATTAATTCGTACGATCCATTCTAATTCATTCGCTCGAATGTATCTATTCTAATTCATTCGCTCGAATGTATCCATTTTAATTCATTCGTATGATCCATTCTAATTCATTCATACGATCGAACGAATGAATTAGAATGGATACATTCGAGCGAATGAATTAGAATAGATCGTAGGAATGAATTAGAATGGATCATACAAATGAATTAGAATGGATCGTGCGAATGAATTAGAATGGATTGTACGAATGAATTAGAATGGATACATTCGTGCGAATGAATTTGAATAGATCGGACGAATGAATTAGAATGGATCGTACGATCCATTCTAATTCATCTGTATGATCCATTCTAATTCATTCGTACGATCCATTCTAATCCATTCGTACGATCCATTCTAATCCATTCGTACGATCCATTCTAATCCATTTGCACGAATATACGATCCATTCTAATTTATTCGCAAGAATGTATCCATTCTAATTCATTCGCACAATCCAATCTAATTCAAACGTACGATCCATTCTAATTCATTCGTATGATCCATTCGTACGATCCATTCTAATTCATTCCTGTGATCCATTCTAATTCATTCGTACGATCCATTCAAATTCATTCGCTCGAATGTATCCATTCTAATTCATTCGTACGATCCATTCTAATTCATTCGCACGATCCATTTTAATTCATTCGTAAGATCCATTCTAATTTATTCATACGATCCATTCTAATCCATTCGCATGATCCATTCTAATCCATTCGTACGATCCATCTAATTCATTCGCATGATCCATTCTAGTTCATTCGTATGATCCATTCTAATTCATTCGCACGATCCATTCAAATTCATTCGCACGATCCATTCTAATTCATTCTATGATCCATTCTAATTCATTTGCACGATCCATTCTAATTCATTCGCACGAATGTAACCTTTCTAATTCATTCGCACGATCCATTCTAATTCATTCGTTCGATCCATTCTAGTTCATTCGTACGATCCATTCAAATTCATTCGTATGATCCATTCTAATCCATTTGTACGATCCATTCTAATTTATTTGCACGAATATATGATCCATTCTAATTCATTCGCTCGATCCATTCTAATTCTTTCATATGAGAATGAATTAGAATGGTTACATTCGTGCGAATGAATTAGAATGGATCGTACGAATGAATTAGAATGGATCATGCGAATGAATTAGAATTGATCATACGAATGAATTAGAATGGATCGTACGATCCATTCTAATTCATTCGCACGATCCATTCTAAGTCATTCGTACGATCCATTCTAATTTGCGAATGAATTAGAATGGATCGTAGGAATGAATTAGAATGGATCATACGAATGAATTAGAATGGTTACATTCGTGCGAATGAATTAGAATGGATACATTCATGCAAATGAATTAGAATGGATCGTACGAATGAATTAGAATTGATCATACGAATGAATTAGAATGGATCGTATGAATGAATTAGATTGCATCATATGAATGAATTAGAATAGATCGTGCGAATGAATTAGTACGATCCATTCTAATTCATTCGTACGATCCATTCTAATTCATTCATATGATCCATTCTAATTCATTCGTACGATCCATTCTAATTCATTTGCATGAATGTATCCATTCTAATTCATTCACACGAATGTATCCATTCTAATTCATTCGTACGATCCATTCTAATTCATTCTCATGAATGTAACCTTTCTAATTCATTTGTATGATCCATTCTAATCCATTCGTACGAACCATTCTAATCCATTCGTACGATCCATTCTAATTCATTCGCTCGAATGTACCCATTCTAATTCATTCGTACGATCTATTCTAATCCATTCGTACGATCCATTCTAAACCATTCGTACGATCCATTCTAATTCATTCGCACAATCCATTCTAATTCATTCGTCCGATCCATTCTAATTCATTCACACGAATGTATCCATTCTAATTCATTTGTACAATCCATTCTAATTCATTCGCACGATCCATTCTAATTCATTCGTATGATCCATTCTAATTCATTCCTATGATCTATTCTAATTCATTCGCTCGAATGTATCCATTCTAATTCATTCGTACAATCCATTCTAATCCATTCATACGATCCATTCTAATTCATTTGTACGATCCATTCTAATTCATTCTCACAAATGTAACCTTTCAAATTCATTTGTACGATCCATTCTAATTCATTCCTACGATCTATTCTAATACATTCGTATGATCCATTCTAATTCATTCGCACGATCCATTTTAATTTATTCTTACGATCCATTCTAATTCATTCGTATGATCTATTCTAATTCATTCGTACGATCTATTCTAATTCATTCGCACGAATATAACCATTCTAATTCATTCGTACGATTCATTCTAATTCATTCGTATGAGCTATTCTAATTCATTCGTACAATCCATTCAAATTCATTCGCATGATCCATTCTAATTCATTCGTACAATCCATTCTAATTCATTCTCACGAATGTAACCTTTCTGATTAATTTGTATGATCCATTCTAATTCATTCGTACGATCCATTCCATTCGCACGATCCATTCTAATTCATCCGTATGATCCATTCTAATTCATTCCAACGATCTATTCTAATTCATTTACTCGAATGTATCCATTCTAATTCATTCGTACGATCCATTCTAGTCCATTCGTACAATCCATTCTAATTCATTTGCACGAATGTAACCATTCTAATCCATTCGTACGATCCATTCTAATTCATTCCTATGATCCATTCTAATTCATTCGCACGAATGTATCCATTCTAATTCATTAGTATGATCCATTCTAATTCATTCGTACGATTCATTCTAATTCATTCGTACAAATGTATCCATTTTAATTCATTCGCACGATCCATTCTAATTCATTCGTACAATCCATTCTAATTCATTCTAATTCATTCGTACGATCCATTCTAATTCATTCCTACGATCCATTCAAATCCATTCGCATGATCCATTCGTACGATCCATTCTAATCCATTCGTACGATCCATCCTAATTCTTTCATACGATCCCTTCTAATACATTCATACGATCCATTCTAATTCGTTCGTACGATCCATTCTAATTCATTCGTACGATCCATTCTAATTCATTCGTACGATCCATTCTAATTCATTCGCATGATCCATTGTAATTCATTCGCACGATCCATTCTAATTCATTCGCACGATCCATTCTAATTCATTCGTACAATCCAATCAAATTCAAACGTACGATCCATTCTAATTCGTTCACATGATGTATTCTAATTCATTCGTATAATCCATTCTAATTCATTCGTATGATTAGAATGGATCGTATGAACGAATAAGAATGGATCGTACGAATGAATTAGAATGTATCGTACGAATGAATTAGAATTGATTAGAATGGATCATACGTATGAATTAGAATGGTTATATTCGAGCGAATGAATTAGAATGGATCGTACGAATGAATTAGAATGGATCATAGGAATGAATTAGAATGGATTATGCAAATGAATTAGAATGGATACATTCGTGCGAATGAATTAGAATGGATCGTAGGAATGAATTAGAATGGATCGTACGAATCCATTCGTACGATCCATTCTAATTCATTCGCACGAATGTAACCATTCTAATTCATACGTATGATCCATTCTAATTCATTCGTATAATTTATTCACACGATCCATTCTAATTCATTAGTACGATCCATTCTAATGCATTCGTACGATTCATTCTAATTCATTCGCACGATCCATTCTAATTCATTCGTATGATCCATTCTAATTTATTCATACGATACATTCAAATTCATTCGCATGATCTATTCTAATTCATTCGTACGATCTATTCTAATTCATTCGTACAATCCATTCTAATTCATTCGTACGATCCATTCTAATTCATTCGTACGATCCATTCTAATTCATTCGTACGATCCATTCTAATTCATTCGCACGATCCATTCTAATTTATTCGTACGATCCATTCTAATTCATTCGGACGATCTATTCTAACTCATTCGCACGATCCATTCTAATTCATTCGTACGATCCATTCTAATTCTTTCGCACGATCCATTCTAATTCATTCGTACGATCCATTCTAATTTATTCGCACGAATGTAACCATTCTAATTCATTCGTACGATCCATTCTAATTCATTCCTACGATCCATTCTAATTCATTCACACGAATGTATCCATTCTAATTCATTTGCACGATCCATTCTAATTCATTCCTACGATCCATTCTAATTCATTCGCACGAATGTATCCATTCTAATTCATTTGCACGATCCATTCTAATTCATTCGCATGAATGTATGTATCCATTCTAATTCATTCGTACGATCTATTCTAATTCATTCGTATGATCAATTCTAATTCATTCGCACGATCCATTCTAATTCATTCGTACGATCCATTCTAATTCATTCGCACGAATGTAACCATTCGTACGATCCATTCTAATTCATTTGTATGAATGTATCCTTTCTAATTCATTTGTACGATCCATTCTAATTCGTTTATACAATCCATTCTAATTCATTTGTACGATCCATTCTAATTCATTCGCACGATCTATTTTAATCCATTCGTACGATCCATTCTAATTCATTCGTACGATCCATTCTAATTCATTCGCTCGAATGTATCCATTCTAATTCATTCGCTCGAATGTATCCATTTTAATTCATTCGCATGATCCATTCTAATTCATTGGTACGATCGAACGAATGAATTAGAATGGATACATTCGAGCGAATGAATTAGAATAGATCGTAAGAATGAATTAGAATGGATCATACGAATGGATTAGAATGGATCGTGATAATGAATTAGAATGGATTGTACGAATTAATTAGAATGGATACATTCATGCGAATGAATTAGAATGGATCGGACGAATGAATTAGAATGGATCGTACGATCCATTCTAATTCATTTGTATGATCCATTCTAATTCATTCGTACGATCCATTCTAATCCATTTGTATGATCCATTCTAATCCATTCGTACGATCCATTCTAATCCATTTGAACGAATATACGATCCATTCTAATTTATTCGCAAGAATGTATCCATTCTAATTCATTCGCACAATCCAATCTAATTCAAACGTACGATCCATTCTAATTCATTCGTACGATCCATTCTAATTCATTCGCACGATCCATTCTAATTTATTCGTGCGAATGGATTAGAATGGATCGTACGAATGAATTAGAATGGATCGTACGAATGAATTAGAATGGATCATACGAATGAATTAGAATGGATTGTGTGAATAAATTAGAATAGATCGTAGGAATGAATTAGAATGGATCATACGAATGAATTAGAATGGATCATACGAATGAATTAGAATGAATCGTACGAATGAACTAGAATGGATACATTCATGCGAATGAATTAGAATGGATCATATGAAAGAATTAGAATGGATCGTGCGAATGAATTAGAAAGGATCGTACGAATGAATTAGAATGGATATATTCGTGCGAATGAATTAGAATGGATCGTACGAATGGATTAGAATGGATCGGACGAATGAATTAGAATGGATACATTCGAGCAAATGAATTAGAATAGATCGTAGGAATGAATTAGAATGGATCATACGAATGACTTAGAATGGATCGTGCGAATGAATTAGAATGGATTGTATGAATGAATTAGAATGGATACATTCGTGCGAATAAATTAGAATGGATCGGACGAATGAATTAGAATGGATCGTACGATTCATTCTAATTCATTCGTACGATCCATTCTAATGCATTCGTACGATTCATTCTAATTCATTTGCACGATCCATTCTAATTCATTCGTACGATCCATTCTAATTCATTCGCACGATCCATTCTAATCCATTCGTGCGATCCATTCTAATCCATTCGTACGATCCATTCTAATCCATTCGTACGATCCATTCTAATTCATTCATACGATCCATTCTAATTCATTCCTCTGTATCCATTCTAATTCATTCGTATGATCCATTCTAATTCTTTCATACAATCCATTCTAATTCATTCGCACGATCCATTCTAATTCATTCATATGATCCATTCTAATTCATTCCGTTGATCTATTATAATTCATTCGCTCGAATGTATCCATTCTAATTCATTCGTACGATCCATTCTAATTAATTCGTACGATCCATTCTAATTCATTCTCACGAATGTAACCTTTCTAATTCATTTGTATGATCCATTCTAATTCATTCGTAAGATTCATTCTAATTCATTCCTACGATCCATTCTAATTCATTCGTACGATCTAATTCTAATCCATTCGGACGATCCTATCAAATTCGGACAAATGTATCCATTTTAATTCATTCGTACGATCGATTCTAATTCATTCGTATGATCCATTCTAATTCATTCGTACGATCCATTCTAATCCATTCGTACGATCCATTCTAATTCATTCGTACAAATATATCCTTTCTAATTCATTTGTACGATCCATTCTAATCCATTCGTACGATCCATTCTAATTCATTCGCACGATCTATTCTAATTCATTCGTATGATCCATTCTAATTCATTCGTACAATCCATTCAAATTCATTCGTACGATACAATCTAATTCATTCGCACGAATATATCCATTCTAATTCATTTGTACGATCCTTTCTAATTTATTCGTACGATCCATTCTAATCCATTTGTACGATCCATTCTAATTCATTCGCACGAATGTAACCATTCTAATTCATTCGTACGATCCATTTTAATTCATTCCTACGATCCAT
This sequence comes from Chamaelirium japonicum, assembly GCA_947650365.1. Lineage (NCBI taxonomy): Eukaryota > Viridiplantae > Streptophyta > Magnoliopsida > Liliales > Melanthiaceae > Chamaelirium > Chamaelirium japonicum. The sequence goes on along the minus strand of CANTAL010000066.1, from coordinate 470,400 downwards.
TCTAATTCATTCGCACGAATGTATTCATTCTAATTTATTTGCACGATCCATTCTAATTCATTCCTATGATCCATTCAAATTCATTCGTACGATGCAATCTAATTCATTCGCACAAATATATCCATTCTAATTAATTCACACGATTTATTCTAATTCATTCGTACGATCCATTCTAATTCATTCGCTCGAATGTATTCATTCTAATTCATTCGTACGATCCATTCTAATTCATTCGTATGATCCATTCTAATTCATTCATACGATCCATTCTAATTCATTCCTACGATCCATTCTAATTCATTCCTATGATCTATTCTAATTCATTCTCACGAATGTAACATTTCTAATTCATTTGTATGATTCATTCTAATTCATTCGTACGATCCATTCTAATCCATTCGTACGATCCATTCTAATCCATTCGTACGATCCATTCTAATTCATTCTCACAAATATAAGCTTTGTAATTCATTTGTACGATCCATTCTAATTCATTCGTATGATCCATTCTAATTCATTCGTACGATCCATTCTAATTCATTCGTATGATCCATTCTAACTCATTCGCACAAATTTATCCATTCTAATTCATTCGCACGATCCATTCTAATTCATTCGTACGATCCATTCTAATTCATTCGTACGATCCATTCTAATTCATTCGCACAAATGTATCCATTCTAATTCATTCGTACGATCCATTCTAATTCATTTGTACGATCCATTCTAATTCATTCGTACGATCCATTCTAATTCATTCCCACGATCCATTCTAATTCATTCGTACGATCCATTCTAATTCATTCGCACGAATGTATCCATTCTAATGCATTCGTACGATCCATTCTAATTCATTCGTACGATCCATTCTAATCCATTCGTACGATCCATTCTAATTCATTCGTACGATCCATTCTAATTCATTCTCACAAATGTAACCTTTCTAATTCATTTGTACGATCCATTCTAATTCATTCGTACGATCCATTCTAATCCATTCGTACGATCCATTCTAATACATTCGCACGAATGTAACCATTCTAATTCATTCGTACGATCCATTCTAATTCATTCCTACGATCCATTCTAATTCATTCGCACGAATGTATCCATTCTAATTCATTTGCACGATCCATTCTAATTCATTCCTATGATCTATTCTAATTCATTCGTACGATCCATTCTAATTCATTCGCTCGAGTGTATCCATTCTAATTCATTCGTACAATCCATTCTAATTCATTCGTACGATCCATTCTAATCCATTCGTACGATCCATTCTAATTCATTCGTACGATCCTTTCTAATTTATTTGCACGAATATACGAATAAATTGTACAAATGAATTAGAAAGGTTACATTTGTGAGAATGAATTAGAATGGATCATACGAATGAATTAGAATGGTTACATTCGTGTGAATGAATTAGAATGGATCGTACGAATGGATTAGAATAGATCGTACGAATGGATTAGAATTGATCGTATGAATGAATTAGAATGGATCGTACAAATGAATTAGAAAGATTATATTTGTGAGAATGAATTAGAATAGATCGTAGGAATGAATTAGAATGGATCATACGAATGAATTAGAATGGATCGTACGAACGAATTAGAATGGATCGAATGAACGAATTAGAATTGATCGTACGAATGAATTAGAATGGATACATTCGAGCGAATGAATTAGAATGGATCGTACGAATGAATTAGAATGGATCCATTCGTGCGAATGAATTAGAATGGATCGTAGGAATGAATTAGAATGGATCGTACGAATGAATTAGAATGGTTACATTCGTGCGAATGAATTAGAATGGATCGTACGAATGGATTAGAATGGATCGTACGAATGGATTAAAATGGATCGTACGAATGAATTAGAATGGATCGTACAAATGAATTAGAAAGGTTACATTTGTGAGAATGAATTAGAATGGATCGTACGAATGAATTAGAATGGATAGTACGAATGGATTAGAATGGATCGTACGAATGGATTAGAATGGATCGTACGAATGGATTAGAATGGATCATACAAATGAATTGGAAAGGTTACATTCGTGAGAATGAATTAGAATGGATCGTACGAATGAATTAGAATGGATCATGCGAATGAATTTGAATGGATCGTACGAATGAATTAGAATGGATCGTAGGAATGAATTAGAATGGATCGTACGAATGAATTAGAATGGTTACATTTGTGAGAATGAATTAGAATGGATCGTACGAATGAATTAGAATGGATCGTACGAATGGATTAGAATGGATCGTATGAATGAATTAGAATGGATCGTGTTAATGAATTAGAATGGATAGTGTGAATGAATTAGAATAGATCATACGAATTAATTAGAATGGATCCACCGAATGAGTTAGAATGGATCATGCGAATGAATTAGAATGGATCGTGCGAATGAATTAGAATGGATTGTACGAATGAATTAGAATGGATACATTCGTGCGAATGAATTAGAATGGATCGGATGAATGAATTAGAATGGATCGTACGATTCATTCTAATTCATTCGTACGATCCATTCTAATGCATTCGTACGATTCATTCTAATTCATTTGCACGATCCATTCTAATTAATTCGTATGATCCATTCTTATTCATTCATACGATCCATTCTAATTCATTCGCACAATCCATTCTAATTCATTCGTACGATCCATTCTTATTCATTCATACGATCCATTCTAATGCATTCGTACGATCCATTCTAATTCATTCGTACGATCCATTCTAATTCAATCCTATGATCCATTCTAATTCATTCGTACGATCCATTCTAATTCATTCGCTCGAATGTATCTATTCTAATTCATTCGTTCGATCCATTCTAATTTGGTCATACGAACCATTCTAATTCGTTCGTACGATCCATTCTAATTCATCCACACGATCCATTCTAATTCATTCGTACGAGCCATTCGAATTCATTCGTACAAATGTATCTATTTTAATTCATTCGCACGATCCATTCTAATTCATTCGTACGATCCATTCTAATTCATTCTAATTCATTCGTACGATTCATTCTAATTCATTCCTACGATCCATTCTAATTCATTCGTGTGATTCATTCGTATGATCCATTCGTACGATCCATTCGTACGATCCATTCTAATCCATTCATACGATCCATTCTAATTCGTTCGTACGATCCATTCTAATTCGTTCGTACGATCCATTCTAATTTATTCGCACGATCCATTCTAATTCATTTTTACGATCCATTTTAATTCATTCGCATGATCCATTCTAATTCATTCGTACAATGCGTTCTAATTCATTCGCTCGAATGTATCCATTCTAATTCATTCGCACGAATGAATTAGAATGGATCGGACGAATGAATTAGAATGGATCGTACAATTCATTCTAATTCATTCGTACGATCCATTCTAATGCATTCGTACGATTCATTCTAATTCATTCGCACGATCCATTCTAATTCATTCGTACGATCCATTCTTATTCATTTATACGATCCATTCTAATTGATTCGCACAATCCATTCTAATTCATTCGTACGATCCATTCTAATTCATTCGTATGATCCATTCTAACTTATTTTGGAATGGATCGTACGAACGAATTAGAATGGATCGTATGAACGAATTAGAATGGATCGTACGAATGAATTAGAATGGATACATTCGAGCGAATGAATTAGAATGGATCGTACGAATGGATTAGAATGGATCGTACGAATGGATTAGAATGGATCGTACGAATGGATTAGAATAGATCGTACGAAAGAATTAGAATGGATTGTACAAATGAATTAGAAAGGTTACATTCGTGAGAATGAATTAGAATCAATCGTACGAATGAATTAGAATAGATCATGCGATTGAATTTGAATGGATCGTACGAATGAATTAGAATGGATCGAACGAATGAATTAGAATGGATACATTCGAGCGAATGAATTAGAATAGATCGTAGGAATGAATTAGAATGGATCATACGAATAAATTAGAATGGATCGTGCGAATGAATTAGAATGGATTATACGAATGAATTAGAATGAATACATTCGTGCAAATGAATTAGAATGGATCGGACGAATGAATTAGAATGGATCGTACGAATGAATTAGAATGGATCGTGCGAATGAATTAGAATGAATCGTACGAATGCATTAGAATGGATACATTCGTGCGAATGAATTAGAATAGATCGTACGAATGAATTAGAATGGATCGTGCGAATGAATTAGAATGGATCGTACGAATGAATTAGAATGGATCGTGCGAATGAATTAGAATGGATCGTACGAATGAATTAGAATGGATACAAACAAATGAATTAGAAATGTTACATTCGTGAGAATGAATTAGAATGGATCGTACGAATGAATTAGAATGGATCGTACGAATGAATTAGAATGGATACATTCGAGCGAATGAATTAGAATGGATCGTACGAATGAATTAGAATGGATCATAGGAATGAATTAGAATGGATCCTGCAAATGAATTAGAATGGATACATTCGTGCGAATGAATTAGAATGGATCGTATGAATGAATTAGAATGGATCGTACGAATGAATTAGAATGGTTACATTCGTGCGAATGAATTAGAATGGATCGTACGAATGGATTAGAATGGATCGTACGAATGGATTAGAATGGATCGTACAAATGAATTAGAAAGGTTACATTTGTGAGAATGAATTAGAATGGATCGTACGATCCGATTAGAATGGATCTTACGAATGGATTAGAATGGATCGTACGAATGAATTAGAATGGATCATACAAATGAATTAGAAAGGTTACATTCGTGAGAATGAATTAGAATGGATCGTACGAATGAATTAGAATGGATCATGCGAATGAATTTGAATAGATCGTATGAATGAATTAGAATGGATCGAACGAATGAATTATAATGGATATATTCGAGTGAATGAATTAGAATAGATCGTAGGAATGAATTAGAATTGATCATAAGAATGAATTAGAATGGATCATGCGAATGAATTAGAATGGATTGTACGAATGAATTAGAATGGATACATTCGTGCGAATGAATTAGAATCGATCGGACGAATGAATTAGAATGGATCGTACGAATAAATTAGAATGGATCATGCAAATGAATTAGAATGAATCGTACGAATGCATTATAATGGATACATTCGTGCGAATGAATTAGAATAGATCGTACGAATGAATTAGAATGGATCATGCGAATGAATTAGAATGGATCGTACGAATGAATTAGAATGGATCGTGCGAATGAATTAGAATGTATCGTACGAATGAACTAGAATGGATCGTACGAATGAATTAGAATGGATACATTTGTACGAATGAATTAGAATGGATCGTGCGAATGAATTAGAATGGATCGTACGAATGAATTATAATGGATCGTACGAATAAATTAGATTGGATCTTGCGGTTGAATTAGAATAGATCGTACGAATGAATTAGAATGGATACATTCGTGCGAATGAACTAGAATGGATACATACATTCATGCGAATGAATTAGAATGGACCATATGAATGAGTTAGAATGGATCGTATGAATGAATTAGAATGGATAGCATGAATGAATTAGAATGGATCATACGAATGAATTGGAATGGATCGTGCGAATGAATTAGAATGGATACATTCATGCAAATGAATTAGAATGGATCATACGAATGAATTAGAATGGATCATATGAATGAATTAGAATGGATCGTGCGAATGAATTAGAACGGATACATTCGTACAAATGAATTAGAATGGATCGTGCGAATGAATTAGAATGGATCGTACGAATAAATTAGAATGGATACATTTGTGCGAATGAATTAGAATGGATCGTACGAATGAATTAGAATGAATCATACGAATGAATTTGAATGGATCATACGAATGAATTAGAATACATAATGTGAATGAATTAGAATGGATCGTACGTTTGAATTAGATTGGATTGTGCGAATGAATTAGAATGGATACATTCGTGCGAATGAATTAGAATAGATCGTATGAATGAATTAGAATGGATCGTACGAATGAATTAGAATGGATACATTTGTACGAATGAATTAGAATGGATCGTACGAATGAATTAGAATGGATCGTACGAATGAATTAGAATGGATAGTGCGAATGAATTAGAATGGATCGTATGAATGAATTAGAATGGATTGTACGAATGAATTAGAATAGATCGTACGAATGAATTACAATGGATTGTGCGAATGAATTAGAATGAATCGTATGAATGGATAAAAATGGATCGTACGAATGAATTAGAATGGATCGTGCGAATGAATTAGAATGAATCGTACGAATGCATTAGAATGGATACATTCGTGCGAATGAATTAGAATTGATCGTACGAATGAATTAGAATGGATCGTGCGAATGAATTAGAATGAATCGTACGAATGAATTAGAATGGATCGTACGAATGAATTAGAATGGATAAATTTGTACGAATAAATTAGAATGGATTGTACGAATGAATTAGAATGGATTGTATGAATAAATTAGAATGGATCGTACGAATGAATTAGAATTGATCGTGCGAATGAATTAGAATGGATACATTCTTGCGAATGAATTTGAATGGATCGTACGAATGGAACGTACGAATGAATTAGAATGGTTACATTGGTGAAAATGAATTAGAATGGATCGTATGAATAAATTAGAATGGATACATTCGTGCGAATGAATTAGAATAGATCGTACAAATGAATTAGAATGGATCGTACGAATGAATTAGAATGGATCATGCGAATGAATTAGAATGGATTGTACGAATGAATTAGAATGGATACATTTGTGCGAATGAATTAGAATGGATCGTGCGAATGAATTAGAATAGATCGTACGAATGAATTAGAATAGATATATTTTTGCGAATGAATTAGAATGGATCGAACGAATGAATTAGAATGGATACATTGGTGCAAATGAATAAGAATAGATCATACGAATGAATTAGAACGGATCGTACGAATGAATTAGAATAGATACATTTGTTCAAATGAATTAGAATGGATCGTATATTCGTGCAAATAAATTAGAATGGATCGTACGAATGAATTAGAATGGATCCACCGAATAAGTTAGAATGGATCATACGAATGAATTAGAATGGATCGTACGAATGAATTAGAATGGATTGTGCGAATGAATTAGAATGGATCGTATGAATGAATAAAAATGGATCGTGCGAATGAATTAGAATAGATCGTACGAATGAATTAGAATGGATCGTGCGAATGAATTAGAATGAATTAGATTGCATCGTACGATCAATTCTAATCCATTCGTACGATCCATTCTTATTCATTCATACGATCCATTCTAATTCATTCGCACAATCCATTCTAATTCATTTGTACGATCCATTCTAATTCATTCGTATGATCCATTCTAACTCATTCGGTGGATCCATTCTAATTCATTCGTACGATCCATTCTAATTTAGTTGCACGAATATACGATCCATTCTAATTCATTCGCACAAATGTATCCATTTTAATTCATTCGCACGATCCATTCTAATTCATTCTCACGAATGTAACCATTCTAATTCATTTGGATGATCCATTCAAATTCATTCGTACGATCCATTCTAATCCATTCGTACGATCCATTCTAATCCATTCGTACGATCCATTCTAATTCATTCTCACAAATGTAACCTTTCTAATTCATTTGTACGATCCATTCTAATTCATTCGTACGATCCATTCTAATCCATTCGTACGATCCATTTTAATCCATTCATACGATCCATTCTAATTCATTCGCACGAATGTAACCATTCTAATTCAAATTCATTCGTACGATCCATTCTAATTCATTCGCACTATCCATTCTAATTCATTCGTACGATCCATTCTAATTCATTCGTACGATCCATTCTAATTCATTCGTACAAATGTATCGAACTAATGATCGTACGAATGAATTAGAATGGATCGTAAGAATGAATTAGAATTAGAATGGTTACACTCGTGCGAATGAATTAGAATGGATCGTACGAATGGATTAGAATGGATCGTACGAATGGATTAGAATGGATCGTACGAATGAATTAGAATGGATCGTACAAATGAATTAGAAAGGTTATATTTGTAAGAATGAATTAGAATGGATCGTACGAATGAATTAGAATGGATCGTATGAATGGATTAGAATGGATCGTACGAATGGATTAGAATGGATCGTATGAATGAATTAGAATGGATCATACAAATGAATTAGAAAGGTTACATTCGTGAGAATGAATTAGAATGGATCGTACGAATGAATTAGAATAGATCATGCGAATGAATTTGAATGGATCGTACGAATGAATTAGAATGGATCGTACGAATGAATTAGAATGGATTGTACAAATGAATTAGAAAGGTTACATTTGTGAGAATGAATTAGAATGGATCGTACGAATGGATTAGAATAGATCGTACGAATGGATTAGAATGGATCGTACGAATGGATTAGAATGGATCGTACGAATGAATTAGAATGGATCATACAAATGAATTAGAAAGGTTATATTCATGAGAATGAATTAGAATGGATCATACGAATGAATTAGAATGGATCATGCGAATGAATTTGAATGGATCGTACGAATGAATAAGTATGGATCATACGAATGAATTAGAATGGATATATTCGAGCGAATGAATTAGAATAGATCGTAGGAATGAATTAGAATAGATCATACGAATGAATTAGAATGGATCGTGCGAATGAATTAGAATGGATTGTATGAATGAATTAGAATGGATACATTCGTGCGAATGAATTAGAATGGATCGGACGAATGAATTAGAATAGATCGTACGATTCATTCTAATTCATTCGTACAATCCATTCTAATGCATTCGTACGATTCATTCTAATTCATTCGCACGATCCATTCTAATTCATTCGTACGATCCATTCTTATTCATTCATACGATTTATTCTAATTCATTCGCACAATCCATTCTAATTCATTCGTACGATCCATTCTAATTCATTCGTTTGATCCATTCTAACTCATTCAGTGGATCCATTCTAATTCATTCGTATGATCCATTCTAATTCATTCGCACGAATGTATCCATTCTAATTCATTCGTACGATCCATTCTAATTCATTCGTACGATTCATTCTAATTCATTCGCACGATCCATTCTAATTCATTCCTACGATCTATTCTAATTCATTCGCTCGAATGTATCCAATCTAATTTATTCATTCGATCCATTCTAATTCATTCGTACGATCCATTCAAATTCATTCGCAAAAACCATTCTAATTCATTCGTATGATCCTTTCTAATTCATTCGCACGAATATAACCTTTCTAATTCATTTGTATGATCCATTCTAATTCATTCGTACGATCCATTCTAATCCATTCGTACGATCCATTCTAATCTATTCATACGATCCATTCTAATCCATTCGTACGATCCATTCTAATTCATTCTCACAAATGTAACCTTTCTAATTCATTTGTACGATCCATTCTAATTCATTCGTACGATCTATTCTAATTCATTTGTACGATCCATTGTAATTCATTCATACAATCCATTCAGATTCATTCGCACAAATGTATCCATTCAAATTCATTTGTACGATCCAGTCTAATTCATTCGTACGATCCATTCTAATTCATTCGCACGAATATATCCATTCTAATTCATTCGTACGATCCATTCTAATTCATTCGTACGATCCATTCTAATTTATTCGTACGATCTAATTCATTCGTACGATCCAATCTAATTCATTCGTATGATCGATTCTAATTCATTCGCACGATCCATTCTAATTCATTCGTACGATCCATTCTAATTCATTCGTATGATCCATTCTAATTTATTCGTTCAAATATATCCATTCTAATTCATTCGTATGATCCATTCTAATTCATTCGCATGATCCATTCTAATTCATTCGCACGAATGTATCCATTCTAATTCATTTGCACGATCCATTCTAATTCATTCATATGATCCATTCTAATTCATTCGTACGATCCATTCTAATTCATTAACTCCAATGTATTCATTCTAATTCATTTGTATGATCCATTCTAATTCGTTCATACGATCCATTCTAATTCGTTCGTACGATCCATTCTAATTCATTCGTATGATCCATTCTAATTCATTCCTACGATCTATTCTAATTCAATCGCTCGAATGTATCCATTCTAATTCATTCGTTCGATCCATTCTAATTCATTCGTATGATCCATTCAAATTCATTCGCATGATCCATTCTAATTCATTCGTACGATCTTTTCTAATTCATTCTCACGAATGTAACCTTTCTAATTCATTTGTATGATCCATTCTAATTCATTCGTACGATCCATTCTAATCCATTCGTACGATCCATTCTAATCCATTCGTACGATCCATTCTATTTCATTCTCACAAATGTAACCTTTCTAATTCATTTGTACTATCCATTCTAATTCATTCGTACGATCCATTCTAATCCATTCGTACGATCCATTCTAATTCATTCGCACGAATGTAACCATTCTAATTCATTCGTACGATCCATTCTAATTCATTCCTACAATCTATTCTAATTCATTCGCACGAATGTATCCATTCTAATTCATTTGTACGATCCATTCTAATTCATTCCTATGACCCATTCTAATTCATTCGTACGATCCATTCTAATTCATTCACACGAATGTAACCTTTCTAATTCATTTGTATGATCCATTCTAATTCATTCGTACGATCCATTCTAATCCATTTGTACGATCCATTCTAATCCATTCGTACTATCCATTCTAATCCATTCGTACGATCCATTCTAATTCAATCGCTCGATCCATTCTAATTCATTCGTATGATCCATTCTAATTCATTTGTACGAATGGATCCATTCTAATTCATTAGTACGATCCGTTCTAATTCATTCTTACATTCCATTCTAATTCATTCGTACGAATGTATCAATTCTAATTCATTCGTACAATCCATTCTAATCCATTCATACGATCCATTCTAATTCATTCGTACGATCCATTCTAATTCATTCTCACAAATGTAACCTTTCAAATTCATTTGTACGATCCATTCTAATTCATTCCTACGATCTATTCTAATTCATTCGTATGATCCATTCTAATTCATTCGCACGATCCATTTTAATTTATTCGTACGATCCATTCTAATTCATTCGTACGATCTATTCTAATTCATTCGTACGATCTATTCTAATTCATTCGCACGAATATAACCATTCTAATTCATTCGTACGATTCATTCTAATTCATTCGTATGAGCTATTCTAATTCATTCGTACAATCCATTCAAATTCATTCGCATGATCCATTCTAATTCATTCGTACAATCCATTCTAATTCATTCTCACGAATGTAACCTTTCTGATTCATTTGTATGATCCATTCTAATTCATTCGTACGATCCATTCCATTCGCACGATCCATTCTAATTCATCCGTGTGATCCATTCTAATTCATTCCAACGATCTATTCTAATTCATTTGCTCGAATGTATCCATTCTAATTCATTCGTACGATCCATTCTAGTCCATTCGTACAATCCATTCTAATTCATTCGCACGAATGTAACCATTCTAATCCATTCGTACGATCCATTCTAATTCATTCCTACGATCCATTCTAATTCATTCGCACGAATGTATCCATTCTAATTCATTTGTATGATCCATTCTAATTCATTCGTACGATCCATTCTAATTCATTCGTACAAATGTATCCATTTTAATTCATTCGCACGATCCATTTTAATTCATTCGTACGATCCATTCTAATTCATTCTAATTCATTCGTACGATCCATTCTAATTCATTCGCATGATCCATTCGTACGATCCATTCTAATCCATTCATAAGATCCGTTCTAATTCTTTCATACGATCCATTCTAATATATTCATACGATCCATTCTAATTCGTTCGTACGATCCATTCTAATTCATTCGTACGATCCATTCTAATTCATTCGTATGATCCATTCTAATTCATTCGCATGATCCATTGTAATTCATTCGCACGATCCATTCTAATTCATTCGCACGATCCATTCTAATTCATTCGTACAATCCAATCAAATTCAAACGTACGATCCATTCTAATTCGTTCACATGATGTATTCTAATTCATTCGTATGATCCATTCTAATTCATTCGTATGATTAGAATGGATCGTATGAATGAATTAGAATGGATCGTACGAATGAATTAGAATGGATCGTACGAATGAATTAGAATTGATTAGAATGGATCATACGTATGAATTAGAATGGTTACATTCGAGCGAATGAATTAGAATGGATCGTACGAATGAACTAGAATGGATCATAGGAATGAATTAGAATGGATTGTGCAAATGAATTAGAATGGATACATTCGTGCGAATGAATTAGAATGGATCGTAGGAATGAATTAGAATGGATCGTACGAATGAATTAGAATGGATCGTACGAATCCATTCGTACGATCCATTCTAATTCATTCGCACGAATGTAACCATTCTAATTCATACGTATGATCCATTCTAATTCATTCGTATAATTTATTCACACGATCCATTCTAATTAATTCGTACGATCCATTCTAATGCATTCGTACGATTCATTCTAATTCATTCGCACAATCCATTCTAATTCATTCGTATGATCCATTCTAATTTATTCATACGATACATTCAAATTCATTCGCATGATCTATTCTAATTCATTCGTACGATCCATTCTAATTCATTCGTACAATCCATTCTAATTCATTCGTACGATCCATTCTAATTCATTCGCACGATCCATTCTAATTTATTCGTACGATCCATTCTAATTCATTCGGACGATCTATTCTAACTCATTCGCACGATCCATTCTAATTCATTCGTACGATCCATTCTAATTCTTTCGCACGATCCATTCTAATTTATTCGTACGATCCATTCTAATTTATTCGCACGAATGTAACCATTCTAATTCATTCGTACGATCCATTCTAATTCATTCCTACGATCCATTCTAATTCATTCACACGAATGTATCCATTCTAATTCATTTGCACGATCCATTCTAATTCATTCCTACGATCCATTCTAATTCATTCGCACGAATGTATCCATTCTAATTCATTTGCACGATCCATTCTAATTTATTCGCATGAATATATGTATCCATTCTAATTCATTCGTACGATCTGATCTAATTCATTTGTATGATCAATTCTAATTCATTCGCACGATCCATTCTAATTCATTCGTACGATCCATTCTAATTCATTCGCACGAATGTAACCATTCGTACGATCCATTCTAATTCATTTGTATGAATGTATCGTTTCTAATTCATTTGTACGATCCATTCTAATTCGTTTATACAATCCATTCTAATTCATTTGTACGATCCATTCTAATTCATTCGCACGATCTATTTTAATCCATTCGTACGATCCATTCTAATTCATTCGTACGATCCATTCTAATTCATTCGCTCGAATGTATCCATTCTAATTCATTCGCTCGAATGTATCCATTTTAATTCATTCGTATGATCCATTCTAATTCATTGGTACGATCGAACGAATGAATTAGAATGGATACATTCGAGCGAATGAATTAGAATAGATCGTAAGAATGAATTAGAATGGATCATACGAATGAATTAGAATGGATCGTGATAATGAATTAGAATAGATTGTACGAATTAATTAGAATGGATACATTCATGCGAATGAATTAGAATGGATCGGACGAATGAATTAGAATGGATCGTACGATTCATTCTAATTCATTTGTATGATCCATTCTAATTCATTCGTACGATCCATTCTAATCCATTTGTACGATCCATTCTAATCCATTCGTACGATCCATTCTAATCTATTTGCACGAATATACGATCCATTCTAATTTATTCGCAAGAATGTATCCATTCTAATTCATTCGCACAATCCAATCTAATTCAAACATACGATCCATTCTAATTCATTCGTACGATCCATTCTAATTCATTCGTGCGAACGGATTAGAATGGATCGTACGAATGAATTAGAATGGATCGTACGAATGAATTAGAATGGATCCACCGAATGAGTTAGAATGGATCATACGAATAAATTAGAATGGATCGTACGAATGAATTAGAATGGATTGTGTGAATGAATTAGAATAGATCGTAGGAATGAATTAGAATGGATTATATGAATGAATTAGAATGGATCATACGAATGAATTAGAATGGATTGTACGAATGAACTAGAATGGATACATTCATGCGAATGAATTAGAATGGATCATATGAAAGAATTAGAATGGATCGTGCGAATGAATTAGAAAGGATCGTACGAATGAATTAGAATGGATATATTCGTGCGAATGAATTAGAATGGATCGTACGAATGGATTAGAATGGATCGGACGAATGAATTAGAATGGATACATTCAAGCAAATGAATTCGAATAGATCGTAGGAATGAATTAGAATGGATCATACGAATGACTTAGAATGGATCGTGCGAATGAATTAGAATGGATTGTATGAATGAATTAGAATGGATACATTCGTGCGAATGAATTAGAATGGATCGGACGAATGAATTAGAATGGATCGTACGATTCATTCTAATTCATTCGTACGATCCATTCTAATGCATTCGTACGATTCGTTCTAATTCATTCGCACGATCCATTATAATTCATTCGTACGATCCATTCTAATTCATTCGCACGATCCATTCTAATCCATTCGTGCGATCCATTCTAATCCATTCGTACGATCCATTCTAATCCATTCGTACGATCCATTCTAATTCATTTGTATGATCCATTCTAATTCATTCCTCTGTATCCATTCTAATTCATTCGTACGATCCATTCTAATTCTTTCATAAAATCCATTCTAATTCATTCGCACGATCCATTCTAATTCATTCGTATGATCCATTCTAATTCATTCCGTTGATCTATTCTAATTCATTCGCTCGAATGTATCCATTCTAATTCATTCGTACGATTCATTCTAATTCATTCGTACGATCCATTCTAATTCATTCTCACGAATGTAACCTTTCTAATTCATTTGTATGATCCAGTCTAATTCATTCGTAAGATTCATTCTAATTCATTCCTACGATCCATTCTAATTCATTCGTACGATCTAATTCTAATCCATTCGGACGATCCATTCTAATTCGGACAAATGTATCCATTTTAATTCATTCGTATGATCGATTCTAATTCATTCGTACGATCCATTCTAATTCATTCGTACGATCCATTCTAATCCATTCGTACTATCCATTCTAATTCATTCGTACAAATGTATCCTTTCTAATTCATTTGTACGATCCATTCTAATCCATTCGTACGATCCATTCTAATTCATTCGCACGATCTATTCGAATTCATTCGTATGATCCATTCTAATTCATTCGTATAATCCATTCAAATTCATTCGTACGATACAATCTAATTCATTCGCACGAATATATCCATTCTAATTCATTTGTACGATCCTTTCTAATTCATTCGCACGATCCATTCTAATCCATTTGTACGAACCATTCTAATTCATTCGCACGAATGTAACCATTCTAATTCATTCGTACGATCCATTCTAATTCATTCCTACGATCCATTCTAATTCATTCGCACGAATGTATCCATTCTAATTTATTTGCACGATCCATTCTAATTCATTTCTATGATCCATTCAAATTCATTCGTACGATGCAATCTAATTCATTCGCACAAATGTATCCATTCTAATTCATTCGCACGATCCATTCTAATTCATTCGTACGATCCATTCTAATTCATTCGCTCGAATGTATACATTCTAATTCATTCGTACGATCCATTCTAATTCATTCTTATGATCCATTCTAATTCATTCATACGATCCATTCTAATTCATTCCTACGATCCATTCTAATGCATTCCTATGATCTATTCTAATTCATTCTCACGAATGTAACATTTCTAATTCATTTGTATGATTCATTCTAATTCATTCGTACGATCTATTCTAATCCATTCGTACGATCCATTCTAATCCATTCGTACGATCCATTCTAATTCATTCTCACAAATGTAAGCTTTCTAATTCATTTGTACGATCCATTCTAATTCATTCGTATGATCCATTCTAATTCATTCATACAATCCATTCTAATTCATTCGTATGATCCATTCTAACTCATTCGCACAAATTTATCCATTCTAATTTATTCATACGATCCATTCTAATTCATTCGCACGATCCATTCTAATTCATTCGTACGATCCATTCAAATTCATTCATACGATCCATTCTAATTCATTCGCACAAATGTATCCATTCTAATTCATTCGTACGATCCATTCTAATTCATTTGTACGATCCATTCTAATTCATTCGTACGATCCATTCTAATTCATTCGTACGATCCATTCTAATTCATTCGCACGATCCATTCTAATTCATTCGTACGATCCATTCTAATTCATTCGCACGAATGTATCCATTCTAATGCATTCGTACGATCCATTCTAATTCATTCGTACGATCCATTCTAATCCATTCGTACGATCCATTTTAATTCATTCGTACGATCCATTCCAATTCATTCTCACAAATGTAACCTTTCTAATTCATTTGTACGATCCATTCTAATTCATTCGTACGATCCATTCTAATCCATTCGTACGATCCATTCTAATCCATTCGCACGAATGTAACCATTCTAATTCATTCGTACGATCCATTCTAATTCATTCCTACGATCCATTCTAATTCATTCGCACGAATGTATCCATTCTAATTCATTTGCACGATCCATTCTAATTCATTCCTATGATCTATTCTAATTCATTCGTACGATCCATTCTAATTCATTCGCTCGAGTGTATCCATTCTAATTTATTCGTACGATCCATTCTAATTCATTCGTACGATCCATTCTAATCCATTCGTACGATCCATTCTAATTCATTCGTACGATCCTTTCTAATTTATTTGCACGAATATACGAATAAATTGTACAAATGAATTTGAAAGGTTACATTTGTGAGAATGAATTAGAATGGATCATACGAATGAATTAGAATGGTTACATTCGTGTGAATGAATTAGAATGGATCGTACGAATGGATTAGAATGGATCGTACGAATGGATTAGAATGGATCGTACAAATGAATTAGAAAGATTACATTTGTGAGAATGAATTAGAATAGATCGTAGGAATGAATTAGAATGGATCATACGAATGAATTAGAATGGATCGTACGAACGAAATAGAATGGATCGAATGAACGAATTAGAATTGATCGTACGAATGAATTAGAATGGATACATTCGAGCGAATGAATTAGAATGGATTGTACGAATGAATTAGAATGGATCCATTCGTGCGAATGAATTAGAATGGATCGTAGGAATGAATTAGAATGGATCGTACGAATAAATTAGAATGGTTACATTCGTGCGAATGAATTAGAATGGATCGTACGAATGGATTAGAATGGATCGTACGAATGGATTAAAATGGATCGTACGAATGAATTAGAATGGATCGTACAAATGAATTAGAAAGGTTACATTTGTGAGAATGAACTAGAATGGATCGTACGAATGAATTAGAATGGATAGTACGAATGGATTAGAATGGATCGTATGAATGGATTAGAATGGATCGTACGAATGGATTAGAATGGATCATACGAATGGATTAGAATGGATCATACAAATGAATTGGAAAGGTTACATTCGTGAGAATGAATTAGAATGGATCGTACGAATGAATTAGAATGGATCGTGCGAATGAATTTGAATGGATCGTACGAATGAATTAGAATGGATCGTAGGAATGAATTAGAATGGATCGTACGAATGAATTAGAATGGTTACATTTGTGAGAATGAATTAGAATGGATCGTACGAATGAATTAGAATGGATCGTTCGAATGGATTAGAATGGATCGTATGAATGAATTACAATGGATCGTGTGAATGAATTAGAATAGATCGTACGAATGAATTAGAATGGATCCACCGAATGAGTTAGAATGGATCATGCGAATGAATTTGAATGGATCGTGCGAATGAATTAGAATGGATTGTACGAATGAATTAGAATGGATACATTCGTGCGAATGAATTAGAATGGATCGGATGAATGAATTAGAATGGATCGTACGATTCATTCTAATTCATTCGTACGATCCATTCTAATGCATTCGTACGATTCATTCTAATTCATTCGCACGATCCATTCTAATTAATTCGTACGATCCATTCTTATTCATTCATACGATCCATTCTAATTCATTCGCATAATCCATTCTAATTCATTCGTACGATCCATTCTTATTCATTCATACGATCCATTCTAATGCATTCGTAGTATCCATTCTAATTCAGTCGTATGATCCATTCTAATTCATTCCTATGATCCATTCTAATTCATTCGTACGATCCATTCTAATTCATTCGCTCGAATGTATCTATTCTAATTCATTCGTACGATCCATTCTAATTTGGTCATACGATCCATTCTAATTCGTTCGTACGATCCATTCTAATTCATTCACACGATCCATTCTAATTCATTCGTACGATCCATTCTAATTCATTCGTACAAATGTATCTATTTTAATTCATTCGCACGATCCATTCTAATTCATTCGTACGATCCATTCTAATTCATTCTAATTCATTCGTACGATTCATTCTAATTCATTCCTACGATCCATTCTAATTCATTCGTATGATCCATTCGTATGATCCATTCGTACGATCCATTCGTACGATCCATTCTAATCCATTCATACGATCCATTCTAATTCGTTCGTACGATCCATTCTAATTCGTTCGTACGATCCATTCTAATTTATTCGCACGATCCATTCTAATTCATTTGTACGATCCATTTTAATTCATTCACATGATCCATTCTAATTCATTCGTACAATGCGTTCTAATTCATTCGCTCGAATGTATCCATTCTAATTCATTCGCACGAATGAATTTGAATGGATCGGACGAATGAATTAGAATGGATCGTACAATTCATTCTAATTCATTCATACGATCCATTCTAATGCATTCGTACGATTCATTCTAATTCATTCGCACGATCCATTCTAATTCATTCGTACGATCCATTCTTATTCATTCATACGATCCATTCTAATTGATTCGCACAATCCATTCTAATTCATTCGTACGATCCATTCTAATTCATTCGTATGATCCATTCTAACTTATTTTAGAATGGATCGTACGAACGAATTAGAATGGATCGTATGAACGAATTAGAATGGATCGTACGAATGAATTAGAATGGATACATTCGAGCGAATGAATTAGAATGGATCGTACGAATGGATTAGAATGGATCGTACGAATGGATTAGAATGGATCGTACGAATGGATTAGAATAGATCGTACGAAAGAATTAGAATGGATCGTACAAATGAATTAGAAAGGTTACATTCGTGAGAATGAATTAGAATCGATCGTATGAATGAATTAGAATGGATCATGCGAATGAATTTGAATGGATCGTACGAATGAATTAGAATGGATCGAACGAATGAATTAGAATGGATACATTCGAGCGAATGAATTAGAATAGATCGTAGGAATGAATTAGAATGGATCATACGAATGAATTAGAATGGATCGTGCGAATGAATTAGAATGGATTATACGAATGAATTAGAATGAATACATTCGTGCGAATGAATTAGAATGGATCAGACGAATGAATTAGAATGGATCGTACGAATGAATTAGAATGGATCGTGCGAATGAATTAGAATGAATCGTACGAATGCATTAGAATGGATACATTCGTTCGAATGAATTAGAATAGATCGTACGAATGAATTAGAATGGATCGTGCGAATGAATTAGAATGGATCGTACGAATGAATTAGAATGGATCGTGCGAATGAATTAGAATGGATCGTACGAATGAATTAGAATGGATACAAACAAATGAATTAGAAATGTTACATTCGTGAGAATGAATTAGAATGGATCGTACGAATGAATTAGAATGGATCGTACGAATGAATTAGAATGGATACATTCGAGCGAATGAATTAGAATGGATCGTACGAATGAATTAGAATGGATCATAGGAATGAATTAGAATGGATCCTGCAAATGAATTAGAATGGATACATTCGTGCGAATGAATTAGAATGGATCGTATGAATGAAGTAGAATGGATCGTACGTATGAATTAGAATGGTTACATTCGTGCGAATGAATTAGAATGGATCGTACGAATGGATTAGAATGGATCGTACGAATGGATTAGAATGGATCGTACAAATGAATTAGAAAGGTTACATTTGTGAGAATGAATTAGAATGGATCGTATGATCCGATTAGAATGGATCTTACGAATGGATTAGAATGGATCGTACGAATGAATTAGAATGGATCATACAAATGAATTAGAAAGGTTACATTCGTGAGAATGAATTAGAATGGATCGTACGAATGAATTAGAATGGATCATGCGAATGAATTTGAATGGATCGTATGAATGAATTAGAATGGATCGAACGAATAAATTATAATGGATATATTCGAGCGAATGAATTAGAATAGATCGTAGGAATGAATTAGAATGGATCATAAGAATGAATTAGAATGGATCATGCGAATGAATTAGAATGGATTGTACGAATGAATTAGAATGGATACATTCGTGCGAATGAATTAGAATCGATCGGACGAATGAATTAGAATGGATCGTACGAATGAATTAGAATGGATCATGCAAATGAATTAGAATGAATCGTACGAATGCATTATAATGGATACATTCGTGCGAATGAATTAGAATAGATCGTTCGAATGAATTAGAATGGATCATGCGAATGAATTAGAATGGATCGTACGAATGAATTAGAATGGATCATGCGAATGAATTAGAATGTATCGTATGAATAAACGAGAATGGATCGTACGAATGAATTAGAATGGATACATTTGTACGAATGAATTAGAATGGATCGTGTGAATGAATTAGAATGGATCGTACGAATGAATTATAATGGATCGTACGAATAAATTAGATTGGATCTTGCGATTGAATTAGAATAGATCGTACGAATGAATTAGAATGGATACATTCGTGCGAATGAACTAGAATGGATGCATACATTCATGCGAATGAATTAGAATGGACCGTATGAATGAGTTAGAATGGATCGTATGAATGAATTAGAATGGATTGCATGAATGAATTAGAATGGATCATACGAATGAATTGGAATGGATCGTGCGAATGAATTAGAATGGATACATTCATGCAAATGAATTAGAATGGATCATACGAATGAATTAGAATGGATCATATGAATGAATTAGAATGGATCGTGCGAATGAATTAGAAAGGATACATTCGTACAAATGAATTAGAATGGATCGTGCGAATGAATTAGAATGGATCGTACGAATGAATTAGAATGGATACATTTGTGCGAATGAATTAGAATGGATCGTACGAATGAATTAGAATGAATCATATGAATGAATTTGAATGGATCATACGAATGAATTAGAATACATAATGTGAATGAATTAGAATGGATCGTACGTTTGAATTAGATTGGATTGTGCGAATGAATTAGAATGGATACATTCGTGCGAATGAATTAGAATAGATCGTATGAATGAATTAGAATGGATCGTACGAATGAATTAGAATGGATACATTTGTACGAATGAATTAGAATGGATCGTACGAATGAATTAGAATGGATCGTACGAATGAATTAGAATGGATAGTGCGAATGAATTAGAATGGATCGTATGAATGAATTAGAATGGATTGTACGAATGAATTAGAATAGATCGTATGAATGAATTAGAATGGATTGTGCGAATGAATTAGAATGAATCGTATGAATGGATAAAAATGGATCGTACGAATGAATTAGAATGGATCGTGCGAATGAATTAGAATGAATCGTACGAATGCATTAGAATGGATACATTCGTGCGAATGAATTAGAATTGATCGTACGAATGAATTAGAATGGATCGTGCGAATGAATTAGAATGAATCGTACGAATGAATTAGAATGGATCGTACGAATGAATTAGAATGGATAAATTTGTACTAATAAATTAGAATGGATTGTACGAATGAATTAGAATGGATTGTATGAATATATTAGAACGGATCGTACGAATGAATTAGAATTGATCGTGCGAATGAATTAGAATGGATACATTCTTGCGAATGAATTTGAATGGATCGTACGAATGGAACGTACGAATGAATTAGAATGGTTACATTGGTGAAAATGAATTAGAATGGATCGTATGAATAAATTAGAATGGATACATTCGTGCGAATAAATTAGAATAGATCGTACAAATGAATTAGAATGGATCATACGAATGAATTAGAATGGATCATGCGAATGAATTAGAATGGATTGTACGAATGAATTAGAATGGATACATTTGTGCGAATGAATTAGAATGGATCGTGCGAATGAATTAGAATAGATCGTACGAATGAATTAGAATAGATATATTTTTGCTAATGAATTAGAATGGATCAAACAAATGAATTAGAATGGATACATTTGTGCAAATGAATAAGAATAGATCATACGAATGAATTAGAACGGATCGTACGAATGAATTAGAATAGATATATTTGTGCAAATGAATTAGAATGGATCGTATATTCGTGCAAATAAATTAGAATGGATCGTACGAATGAATTAGAATGGATCCACCGAATGAGTTAGAATGGATCATACGAATGAATTAGAATGGATCGTACGAATGAATTAGAATGGATTGTGCGAATGAATTAAATGGATCGGATGAATGAATAAGAATGGATCATGCGAATGAATTAGAATAGATCGTACGAATGAATTAGAATGGATCGTGCGAATGAATTAGAATGAATTAGATTGCATCGTACGATCAATTCTAATCCATTCATACGATCCATTCTTATTCATTCATACGATCCATTCTAATTCATTCGCACAATCCATTCTAATTCATTCGTACGATCCATTCTAATTCATTCGTATGATCCATTCTAACTCATTTGGTGGATCCATTCTAATTCATTCGTACGATCCATTCTAATTTATTTGCATGAATATACGATCCATTCTAATTCATTCGCACAAATGTATCCATTTTAATTCATTCGCACGATCCATTCTAATTCATTCTCATGAATGTAACCATTCTAATTCATTTGGATGATCCATTCAAATTCATTCGTACAATCCATTCTAATCCATTCGTACGATCCATTCTAATCCATTCGTACGATCCATTATTATTCATTCTTACAAATGTAACCTTTCTAATTCATTTGTACGATCCATTCTAATTCATTCGTACGATCCATTCTAATCCATTCGTACGATCCATTTTTATCCATTCATACGATCCATTCTAATTCATTCGCACGAATGTAACCATTCTAATTCTAATTCATTCGTACGATCCATTCTAATTCATTTGCACTATCCATTCTAATTCATTCGTACGATCCATTCTAATTCATTCGTACGATCCATTCTAATTCATTCGTACAAATGTATCGAACGAATGATCGTACGAATGAATTAGAATGGATCGTATGAATGGATTAGAATGGATAGTGCGAATGAATTAGAATGGATCGTACGAATGAATTAGAATTAGAATGGTTACACTCGTGCGAATGAATTAGAATGGATCGTACGAATGAATTAGAATTGGAATGGTTACACTCGTGCGAATGAATTAGAATGGATCGTATGAATGGATTAGAATGGATCGTACGAATGGATTAGAATGGATCGTACGAATGAATTAGAATGGATCGTACAAATGAATTAGAAAGGTTATATTTGTAAGAATAAATTAGAATGGATCGTACGAATGAATTAGAATGGATCGTATGAATGGATTAGAATGGATCGTACGAATGGATTAGAATGGATCGTATGAATGAATTAGAATGGATCATACAAATGAATTAGAAAGGTTACATTCGTGAGAATGAATTAGAATGGATCGTACGAATGAATTAGAATGGATCATGCGAATGAATTTGAATGGATCGTACGAATGAATTAGAATGGATCGTACGAATTAATTAAAATGGATCGTACAAATTAATTAGAAAGGTTACATTTGTGAGAATGAATTAGAATGGATCGTACGAATGGATTAGAATAGATCGTACGAATGCATTAGAATGGATCGTACGAATGGATTAGAATGGATCGTACGAATGAATTAGAATGGATCATACAAATGAATTAGAAAGGTTACATTCATGAGAATGAATTAGAATGGATCGTACGAATGAATTAGAATGGATCATGCGAATGAATTTGAATGGATCGTACGAATGAATAAGTATGGATCATACGAATGAATTAGAATGGATATATTCGAGCGAATGAATTAGAATAGATCGTAGGAATGAATTAGATTGGATCATACGAATGAATTAGAATGGATCGTGCGAATGAATTAGAATGGATTGTATGAATGAATTAGAATGGATACATTCGTGCGAATGAATTAGAATGGATCGGACGAATGAATTAGAATAGATCGTACGATTCATTCTAATTCATTCGTACGATCCATTCTAATGCATTCGTACGATTCATTCTAATTCATTCGCACGATCCATTCTAATTCATTCGTACGATCCATTCTTATTCATTCATACGATCCATTCTAATTCATTCGCACAATCCATTCTAATTTATTCGTACGATCCATTCTAATTTATTCGTTTGATCCATTCTAACTCATTCAGTGGATCCATTCTAATTCATTCGTACGATCCATTCTAATTCATTCACACGAATGTATCCATTCTAATTCATTCGTACGATCCATTCTAATTCATTCGTACGATTCATTCTAATTCATTCGCACGATCCATTCTAATTCATTCCTACGATCTATTCTAATTCATTCGCTCGAATGTATCCATTCTAATTCATTCATTCGATCCATTCTAATTCATTCGTACGATCCATTCAAATTCATTCGCAAAAACCATTCTAATTCATTCGTACGATCCATTCTAATTCATTCTCACGAATGTAACCTTTCTAATTCATTTGTATGATCCATTCTAATTCATTCGTACGATCCATTCTAATCCATTCGTACGATCCATTCTAATCTATTCATACGATCCATTCTAATCCATTCGTACTATCCATTCTAATTCATTCTCACAAATGTAACCTTTCTAATTCATTTGTACGATCCATTCTAATTCATTCGTACGATCCATTCTAATTCATTCGTACGATCCATTGTAATTCATTCATACAATCCATTCAGATTCATTCGCACAAATGTATCCATTCAAATTCATTCGTACGATCCAGTCTAATTCATTCGTACGATCCATTCTAATTCATTCGCACGAATATATCCATTCTAATTCATTCGTACGATCCATTCTAATTCATTCGTACGATCCATTCTAATTTATTCGTACGATCTAATTCATTCGTACGATCCAATCTAATTCATTCGTACGATCGATTCTAATTCATTCGCACGATCCATTCTAATTCATTCGTACGATCCATTCTAATTCATTCGTATGATCCATTCTAATTTATTCGTTCAAATATATCCATTCTAATTCATTCGTACGATCCAATCTAATTCATTCGTATGATCCATTCTAATTCATTCGCACGAATGTATCCGTTCTAATTCATTTGCACGATCCATTCTAATTCATTCATATGATCCATTCTAATTCATTCGTACGATCCATTCTAATTCATTCACTCCAATGTATTCATTCTAATTCATTTGTATGATCCATTCTAATTCGTTCATATGATCCATTCTAATTCGTTCGTACGATCCATTCTAATTCATTCGTATGATCCATTCTAATTCATTCCTACGATCTATTCTAATTCAATCGCTCGAATGTATCCATTCTAATTCATTCGTTCGATCCATTCTAATTCATTCGTACGATCCATTCAAATTCATTCGCATGATCCATTCTAATTCATTCGTACGATCCTTTCTAATTCATTCTCACGAATGTAACCTTTCTAATTCATTTGTATGATCCATTCTAATTCATTCGTACGATCCATTCTAATCCATTCGTACGATCCATTCAATTTCATTCTCACAAATGTAACCTTTCTAATTCATTTGTACGATCCATTCTAATTCATTCGTACGATCCATTCTAATCCATTCGTACGATCCATTCTAATTCATTCGCACGAATGTAACTATTCTAATTCATTCGTACGATCCATTCTAATTCATTCCTACAATCTATTCTAATTCATTCGCACGAATGTATCCATTCTAATTCGTTTGCACGATCCATTCTAATTCATTCCTTTGACCCATTCTAATTCATTCGTACGATCCATTCTAATTCATTCACACGAATGTAACCTTTCTAATTCATTTGTATGATCCATTCTAATTCATTCGTACGATCCATTCTAATCCATTTGTACGATCCATTCTAATCCATTCGTACTATCCATTCTAATCCATTCGTACGATCCATTCTAATTCAATCGCTCGATCCATTCTAATTCATTCGTACGATCCATTCTAATTCATTTGTACGAATGGATCCATTCTAATTCATTAGTACGATCCGTTCTAATTCATTCTTACATTCCATTCTAATTCATTCACACGAATGTATCCATTCTAATTCATTCGTACAATCCATTCTAATCCATTCATACGATCCATTCTAATTCATTCGTACGATCCATTCTAATTCATTCTCACAAATGTAACCTTTCAAGTTCATTTGTACAATCCATTCTAATTCATTCCTACGATCTATTCTAATTCATTCGTATGATCCATTCTAATTCATTCGCACGATCCATTTTAATTTATTCGTACGATCCATTCTAATTCATTCGTACGATCTATTCTAATTCATTCGTACGATCTATTCTAATTCATTCGCATGAATATAACCATTCTAATTCATTCGTACGATTCATTCTAATTCATTCGTATGAGCTATTCTAATTCATTTGTACAATCCATTCAAATTCATTCGCATGATCCATTCTAATTCATTCGTACAATCCATTCTAATTCATTCTCATGAATGTAACCTTTCTGATTCATTTGTATGATCCATTCTAATTCATTCGTACGATCCATTCCATTCGCACGATCCATTCTAATTCATCCGTGTGATCCATTCTAATTCATTCCAACGATCTATTCTAATTCATTTGCTCGAATGTATCCATTCTAATTCATTCGTACAATCCATTCTAGTCCATTCGTACAATCCAATCTAATTCATTCGCACGAATGTAACCATTCTAATTCATTTGTATGATCCATTCTAATTCATTCGTACGATCCATTCTAATTCATTCGTACAAATGTATCCATTTTAATTCATTCGCACGATCCATTCTAATTCATTCGTACGATCCATTCTAATTCATTCTAATTCATTCGTACGATCCATTCTAATTCATTCCTACGATCCATTCTAATTCATTCGCATGATCCATTCGTACGATCCATTCTAATCCATTCGTACGATCCATTCTAATTCTTTCATACGATCCATTCTAATATATTCATACGATCCATTCTAATTCGTTCGTACGATCCATTCTAATTCATTCGTACGATCCATTCTAATTCCTTCGTACGATCCATTCTAATTCATTCGCATGATCCATTGTAATTCATTCGCACGATCCATTCTAATTCATTCGCACGATCCATTCTAATTCATTCGTACAATCCAATCAAATTCAAACGTACGATCCATTCTAATTCGTTCACATGATGTATTCTAATTCATTCGTATGATCCATTCTAATTCATTCGTATGATTAGAATGGATCGTATGAACGAATTAGAATGGATCGTACGAATGAATTAGAATGGATCGTACGAATAAATTAGAATTGATTAGAATGGATCATACGTATGAATTAGAATGGTTACATTCGAGCGAATGAATTAGAATGGATCGTACGAATGAATTAGAATGGATCATAAGAATGAATTAGAATGGATTGTGCAAATGAATTAGAATGGATACATTCGTGCGAATGAATTAGAATGGATCGTAGGAATGAATTAGAATGGATCGTACGAATGAATTAGAATGGATCGTACGAATCCATTCGTACGATCCATTCTAATTCATTCGCACGAATGTAACCATTCTAATTCATACGTATGATCCATTCTAATTCATTCGTATAATTTATTCACACGATCCATTCTAATTTATTCGTACGATCCATTCTAATGCATTCGTACGATTCATTCTAATTCATTCGCACGATCCATTCTAATTCATTCGTATGATCCATTCTAATTTATTCATACGATACAATCAAATTCATTCGCATGATCTATTCTAATTCATTCGTACGATCCATTCTAATTCATTTTTACAATCCATTCTAATTCATTCGCACGATCCATTCTAATTTATTCGTACGATCCATTCTAATTCATTCAGACGATCTATTCTAACTCATTCGCACGATCCATTCTAATTCATTCGTACGATCCATTCTAATTCTTTCGCACGATCCATTCTAATTCATTCGTACGATCCATTCTAATTTATTCGCACGAATGTAACCATTCTAATTCATTCGTACGATCCATTCTAATTCATTCCTACGATCCATTCTAATTCATTCACACGAATGTATCCATTCTAATTCATTTGCACGATCCATTCTAATTCATTCCTACGATTCATTCTAATTCATTCGCACGAATGTAACAATTCTAATTCATTTGCACGATCCATTCTAATTCATTCGCATGAATCTATGTATCCATTCTAATTCATTCGTACGATCTATTCTAATTCATTCGTATGATCAATTCTAATTCATTTGCACGATCCATTCTAATTCATTCGTACGATCCATTCTAATTCATTTGTATGAATGTATCCTTTCTAATTCATTTGTACGATCCGTTCTAATTCGTTTATACAATCCATTCTAATTCATTTGTACGATCCATTCTAATTCATTCGCACGATCTATTTTAATCCATTCGTACGATCCATTCTAATTCATTCGTACGATCCATTCTAATTCATTCGCTCGAATGTATCCATTCTAATTCATTCGCTCGACTGTATCCATTTTAATTCATTCGTATGATCCATTCTAATTCATTGGTACGATCGAACGAATGAATTAGAATGGATACATTCGAGCGAATGAATTAGAATAGATCGTAAGAATGAATTAGAATGGATCATACGAATGAATTAGAATGGATCGTGATAATGAATTAGAATGGATTGTAGGAATTAATTAGAATGAATACATTCATGCGAATGAATTAGAATGGATCGGACAAAGGAATTAGAATGGACCGTACGATCCATTCTAATTCATTTGTATGATCCATTCTAATTCATTCGTACGATCCATTCTAATCGATTTGTACGATCCATTCTAATCAATTCGCAAGAATGTACGATCCATTCTAATCGATTTGTACGATCCATTCTAATCAATTCGCAAGAATGTACGATCCATTTGCACGAATATACGATACATTCTAATTTATTCGCAAGAATGTATCCATTCTAATTCATTCTCACAATCCAATCTAATTCAAACGTACGATCCTTTCTAATTCATTCGTACGATCCATTCTAATTCATTCGCACGATCCATTCTAATTTATTCGTGCGAACGGATTAGAATGGATCGTACGAATGAATTAGAATGGATCGTACGAATGAATTAGAATGGATCCACCGAATGAGTTAGAATGGATCATACAAATGAATTAGAATGGATCGTACGAATGAATTAGAATGGATTGTGTCAATGAATTAGAATAGATCGTAGGAATGAATTAGAATGGATCATACGAATGAATTAGAATGGATCATACGAATGAATTAGAATGGATCGTACGAATGAACTAGAGTGGATACATTCATGCGAATGAATTAGAATGGATCATATGAAAGAATTAGAATGGATCGTGCGAATGAATTAGAAAGGATCGTACGAATGAATTAGAATGGATATATTCGTGCGAATGAATTAGAATGGATCGTACGAATGGATTAGAATGGATCGGACGAATGAATTAGAATGGATACATTCGAGCAAATGAATTAGAATAGATCGTAGGAATGAATTAGAATGGATCATACGAATGACTTAGAATGGATCGGGCGAATGAATTAGAATGGATTGTATGAATGAATTAGAATGGATACATTCGTGCGAATAAATTAGAATGGATCGGACGAATGAATTAGAATGGATCGTACGATTCATTCTAATTCATTCGTACGATCCATTCTAATGCATTCGTACGATTCGTTCTAATTCATTCGCACGATCCATTCTAATTCATTCGTACGATCCATTCTAATTCATTCGCACGATCCATTCTAATCCATTCGTGCGATCCATTCTAATCCATTCGTACGATCCATTCTAATCCATTCGTACGATCCATTCTAATTCATTCGTACGATCCATTCTAATTCATTCCTCTGTATCCATTCTAATTCATTCGTACGATCTATTCTAATTCTTTCATACTATCCATTCTAATTCATTCGCACGATCCATTCTAATTCATTCGTATGATCCATTCTAATTCATTCCGTTGATCTATTCTAATTCATTCGCTCGAATGTATCCATTCTAGTTCATTCGTACGATCCATTCTAATTCATTCGTACGATCCATTCTAATTCATTCTCACGAATGTAACCTTTCTAATTCATTTGTATGATCCATTCTAATTCATTCGTAAGATTCATTCTAATTCATTCCTACGATCCATTCTAATTCATTCGTACGATCTAATTCTAATCCATTCGGACGATCCATTCTAATTCGGACAAATGTATCCATTTTAATTCATTCGTACGATCGATTCTAATTCATTCATACGATCCATTCTAATTCATTCGTACGATCCATTCTAATCCATTCGTACGATCCATTCTAATTCATTCGTACAAATGTACCTTTCTAATTCATTTGTATGATCCATTCTAATCCATTCGTACGATCCATTCTAATTCATTCGCACGATCTATTCTAATTCATTCGTATGATCCATTCTAATTCATTCGTACAATCCATTCAAATTCATTCGTACGATACAATCTAATTCATTCGCACGAATATATCCATTCTAATTCATTTGTACGATCCTTTCTAATTCATTCGTGCGATCCATTCTAATCCATTTGTACGATCCATTTTAATTCATTCGCACGAATGTAACCATTCTAATTCATTCGTACGATCCATTCTAATTCATTCCTACGATCCATTCTAATTCATTCGCACGAATGTATCCATTCTAATTTATTTGCACGATCCATTCTAATTCATTCCTATGATCCATTCAAATTCATTCGTACGATGCAATCTAATTCATTCGCACAAATGTATCCATTCTAATTCATTCGCACGATCCATTCTAATTCATTCGTACGATCCATTTTAATTCATTCGCTCGAATGTATCCATTCTAATTCATTCGTACGATCCATTCTAATTCATTCGTATGATCCATTCTAATTCATTCATACGATCCATTCTAATTTATTCCTACGATCCATTCTAATTCATTCCTATGATCTATTCTAATTCATTCTCACGAATGTAACATTTCTAATTCATTTGTATGATTCATTCTAATTCATTCGTACGATCCATTCTAATCCATTCGTACGATCCATTCTAATCCATTCGTACGATCCATTCTAATCCATTCGTACGATCCATTCTAATTCATTCTCACAAATGTAAGCTTTCTAATTCATTTGTACGATCCATTCTAATTTATTCGTATGATCCATTCTAATTCATTCGTACGATCCATTCTAATTCATTCGTATGATCCATTCTAACTCATTCGCACAAATTTATCCATTCTAATTCATTCATACGATCCATTCTAATTCATTCGCACGATCCATTCTAATTCATTCGTACGATCCATTCTAATTCATTCGTACGATCCATTCTAATTCATTCGCACAAATGTATCCATTCTAATTCATTTGTACGATCCATTCTAATTCATTCGTACGATCCATTCTAATTCATTGGCACGATCCATTCTAATTCATTCGTACGATCCATTCTAATTCATTCGCACCAATGTATCCATTCTAATGCATTCGTACGATCCTTTCTAATTCATTCGTACGATCCATTCTAATCCATTCGTACGATCCATTCTAATTCATTCGTACGATCCATTCTAATTCATTCTCACAAATGTAACCTTTCTAATTCATTTGTACGATCCATTCTAATTCATTCGTACGATCCATTCTAATCCATTCGTACGATCCATTCTAATCCATTCGCACGAATGTAACCATTCTAATTCATTCGTACGATCCATTCTAATTCATTCCTACGATCCATTCTAATTCATTCGCACGAATGTATCCATTCTAATTCATTTGCACGATCCATTCTAATTCATTCCAATGATCTATTCTAATTCATTCGTACGATCCATTCTAATTCATTCGCTCAAGTGTATCCATTCTAATTCATTTGTACGATCCATTCTAATTCATTCGTACGATCCATTCTAATCCATTCGTACGATCCATTCTAATTCATTCGTACGATCCTTTCTAATTTATTTGGACGAATATACGAATAAATTGTACAAATGAATTAGAAAGGTTACATTTGTGAGAATGAATTAGAATGGATCATACGAATGAATTAGAATGGTTACATTCGTGTGAATGAATTAGAATGGATCGTACGAATGGATTAGAATGGATCGTACGAATGGATTAGAATGGATCGTACGAATGGATTAGAATGGATCGTATGAATGAATTAGAATGGATCGAACAAATGAATTAGAAAGATTACATTTGTGAGAATGAATTAGAATAGATCGTAGGAATGAATTAGAATGGATCATACGAATGAATTAGAATGGATCGTACGAACGAATTAGAATGGATCGAATGAACGAATTAGAATTGATCGTACGAATGAATTAGAATGGATACATTCGAGCGAATGAATTAGAATGGATCGTACGAATGAATTAGAATGGATCCATTCGTGCGAATGAATTAGAATGGATCGTAGGAATGAATTAGAATGGATCGTCGGAATGAATTAGAATGGTTACATTCGTGCGAATGAATTAGAATGGATCGTACGAATGGATTAGAATGGATCGTACGAATGGATTAAAATGGATCGTACGAATGAATTAGAATGGATCGTACAAATGAATTAGAAAGGTTACATTTATGAGAATGAATTAGAATGGATCGTACGAATGAATTAGAATGGATAGTACGAATGGATTAGAATGGATCGTACGAATGGATTAGAATGGATCGTACGAATGGATTAGAAAGGATCATACAAATGAATTGGAAAGGTTACATTCGTGAGAATGAATTAGAATGGATCGTACGAATGAATTAGAATGGATCATGCGAATGAATTTGAATGGATCGTACGAATGAATTAGAATGGATTGTAGGAATGAATTAGAATGGATCGTACGAATGAATTAGAATGGTTACATTTGTAAGAATGAATTAGAATGGATCGTACGAATGAATTAGAATGGATCGTACGAATGGATTAGAATGGATCGTATGAATGAATTAGAATGGATCGTGTGAATGAATTAGAATGGATAGTGCGAATGAATTAGAATAGATCGTACGAATGAATTAGAATGGATCCACCGAATGAGTTAGAATGGATCATGCGAATGAATTAGAATGGATCGTGCGAATGAATTAGATTGGATTGTACGAATGAATTAGAATGGATACATTCGTGCGAATGAATTAGAATGGATCGGATGAATGAATTAGAATGGATCGTACGATTCATTCTAATTCATTCGTACGATCCATTCTAATGCATTCGTACGATTCATTCTAATTCATCCGTACGATCCATTCTAATTAATTCGTACGATCCATTCTTATTCATTCATACGATCCATTCTAATTCATTCGCACAATCCATTCTAATTCATTCGTACGATCCATTCTTATTCATTCATACGATCCATTCTAATGCATTCGTACGATCCATTTTAATTCATTCGTACGATCCATTCTAATTCATTCCTATGATCCATTCTAATTCATTCGTATGATCCATTCTAATTCATTCGCTCGAATGTATCTATTCTAATTCATTCGTATGATCAATTCTAATTTGGTCATACGATCCATTCTAATTCGTTCGTACGATCCATTCTAATTCATTCACACGATCCATTCTAATTCATTCGTACGATCCATTCTAATTCATTCGTACAAATGTATCTATTTTAATTCATTCGCACGATCCATTCTAATTCATTCGTACGATCCATTCTAATTCATTCTAATTCATTCGTACGATTCATTCTAATTCATTCCTACGATCCATTCTAATTCATTCATATGATCCATTCGTATGATCCATTCGTACGATCCATTCGTACGATCCATTCTAATCCATTCATACGATCCATTCTAATTCGTTCGTACGATCCATTCTAATTCGTTCGTACGATCCATTCTAATTTATTCGCACGATCCATTCTAATTCATTTGTACGATCCATTTTAATTCATTCGCATGATCCATTCTAATTCATTCGTACAATGCGTTCTAATTCATTCGCTCGAATGTATCCATTCTAATTCATTCGCACGAATGAATTAGAATGGATCGGACGAATGAATTAGAATGGATCGTACAATTCATTCTAATTCATTCGTACGATCCATTCTAATGCATTCGTACGATTCATTCTAATTCATTCGCACGATCCATTCTAATTCATTCGTACGATCCATTCTTATTCATTCATACGATCCATTCTAATTGATTCGCACAATCCATTCTAATTCATTCGTACGATCCATTCTAATTAATTCGTATGATCCATTCTAACTTATTTTAGAATGGATCGTACGAACGAATTAGAATGGATCGTATGAACGAATTAGAATGGATCGTACGAATGAATTAGAATGGATACATTCGAGCGAATGAATTAGAATGGATTGTACGCATGGATTAGAATGGATCGTACGAATGGATTAGAATGGATCGTACGAATGGATTAGAATAGATCGTACGAAAGAATTAGAATGGATCGTACAAATGAATTAGAAAGGTTACATTCGTGAGAATGAATTAGAATCGATCGTACGAATGAATTAGAATGGATCATGCGAATGAATTTGAATGGATCGTACGAATGAATTAGAATGGATCGAACGAATGAATTAGAATGGATACATTCGAGCGAATGAATTAGAATAGATCGTAGGAATGAATTAGAATGGATCATATGAATGAATTAGAATGGATCGTGCGAATGAATTAGAATGGATTATACGAATGAATTAGAATGAATACATTCGTGCGAATGAATTAGAATGGATCGGACGAATGGATTAGAATGGATCGTACGAATGAATTAGAATGGATCGTGCGAATGAATTAGAATGAATCGTACGAATGCATTAGAATGGATACATTCGTGCGAATGAATTAAAATAGATCGTACGAATGAATTAGAATGGATCGTGCGAATGAATTAGAATGGATCGTACGAATGAATTAGAATGGATCATGCGAATGAATTAGAATGGATCGTACGAATGAATTAGAATGGATACAAACAAATGAATTAGAAATGTTACATTCGTGAGAATGAATTAGAATGGATCGTACGAATGAATTAGAATGGATCGTACGAATGAATTAGAATGGATACATTCGAGCGAATGAATTAGAATGGATCGTACGAATGAATTAGAATGGATCATAGGAATGAATTAGAATGGATCCTGCAAATGAATTAGAATGGATACATTCGTGCGAATGAATTAGAATGGATCGTATGAATGAATTAGAATGGATTGTACGAATGAATTAGAATGGTTACATTCGTGCGAATGAATTAGAATGGATCGTACGAATGGATTAGAATGGATCGTACAAATGGATTAGAATGGATCGTACAAATGAATTAGAAAGGTTACATTTGTGAGAATGAATTAGAATGGATCGTATGATCCGATTAGAATGGATCTTACGAATGGATTAGAATGGATCGTACGAATGAATTAGAATGGATCATACAAATGAATTAGAAAGGTTACATTCGTGAGAATGAATTAGAATGGATCGTACGAATGAATTAGAATGGATCATGCGAATGAATTTGAATGGATCGTATGAATGAATTAGAATGGATCGAACGAATGAATTATAATGGATATATTCGAGCGAATGAATTAGAATAGATCGTAGGAATGAATTAGAATGGATCATAAGAATGAATTAGAATGGATCATGTGAATGAATTAGAATGGATTGTACGAATGAATTAGAATGGATACATTCGTGCGAATGAATTAGAATCGATCGGACGAATGAATTAGAATGGATCGTACGAATGAATTAGAATGGATCATGCAAATGAATTAGAATGAATCGTACGAATGCATTATAATGGATACATTCGTGTGAATGAATTAGAATAGATCGTTCGAATGAATTAGAATGGATCATGCGAATGAATTAGAATGGATCGTACGAATGAATTAGAATGGATCGTGCGAATGAATTAAAATGTATCATACAAATGAACTAGAATGGATCGTACGAATGAATTAGAATGGATACATTTGTACAAATGAATTAGAATGGATCGTGCGAATGAATTAGAATGGATCGTACGAATGAATTATAATGGATCGTACGAATAAATTAGATTGGATCTTGCGATTGAATTAGAATAGATCGTACGAATGAATTAGAATGGATACATTCGTGCGAATGAACTAGAATGGATACATACATTCATGCGAATGAATTAGAATGGACCGTATGAATGAGTTAGAATGGATCGTATAAATGAATTAGAATGGATTGCTTGAATGAATTAGAATGGATCATACGAATGAATTGGAATGGATCGTGCGAATGAATTAGCATGGATACATTCATGCAAATGAATTAGAATGGATCATACGAATGAATTAGAATGGATCATATGAATGAATTAGAATGGATCGTGCGAATGAATTAGAAAGGATACATTCGTACAAATGAATTAGAATGGATCGTGCGAATGAATTAGAATGGATCGTACGAATGAATTAGAATGGATACATTTGTGCGAATGAATTAGAATGGATCGTACGAATGAATTAGAATGAATCATACGAATGAATTTGAATGGATCATACGAATGAATTAGAATACATAATGTGAATGAATTAGAATGGATCGTACGTTTGAATTAGATTGGATTATGCGAATGAATTAGAATGGATACATTCGTGCGAATGAATTAGAATAGATCGTATGAATGAATTAGAATGGATCGTACGAATGAATTAGAATGGATACATTTGTACGAATGAATTAGAATGGATCGTACGAATGAATTAGAATGGATCGTACGAATGAATTAGAATGGATAGTGCGAATGAATTAGAATGGATTGTGCGAATGAATTAGAATGAATCGTATGAATGGATAAAAATGGATCGTACGAATGAATTAGAATGGATCGTGCGAATGAATTAGAATGAATCGTACGAATGCATTAGAATGGATACATTCGTGCGAATGAATTAGAATTGATCGTACGAATGAATTAGAATGGATCATGCGAATGAATTAGAATGAATCGAACGAATGAATTAGAATGGATCGTACGAATGAATTAGAATGGATAAATTTGTACGAATAAATTAGAATTGATTATACGAATGAATTAGAATGGATTGTATGAATAAATTAGAACGGATCGTACGAATGAATTAGAATTGATCATGCGAATGAATTAGAATGGATACATTCTTGCGAATGAATTTGAATGGATCGTACGAATGGAACGTACGAATGAATTAGAATGGTTACATTGGTGAAAATGAATTAGAATGGATCGTATGAATAAATTAGAATGGATATATTCGTGCGAATGAATTAGAATAGATCGTACAAATGAATTAGAATGGATCGTACGAATGAATTAGAATGGATCATGCGAATGAATTAGAATGGATTGTACGAATGAATTTGAATGGATACATTTGTGCGAATGAATTAGAATGGATCGTGCGAATGAATTA
This sequence comes from Chamaelirium japonicum, assembly GCA_947650365.1. Classification (NCBI taxonomy): domain Eukaryota; kingdom Viridiplantae; phylum Streptophyta; class Magnoliopsida; order Liliales; family Melanthiaceae; genus Chamaelirium; species Chamaelirium japonicum. The sequence continues at coordinate 432,213 of CANTAL010000066.1, read as the reverse complement.
GAATAGATCGTACGAATGAATTAGAATAGATATATTTTTGCGAATGAATTAGAATGGATCGAACGAATGAATTAGAATGGATACATTTGTGCAAATGAATAAGAATAGATCATACGAATGAATTAGAACGGATCGTATGAATGAATTAGAATAGATACATTTGTGCAACTGAATTAAAATGGATCGTATATTCGTGCAAATAAATTAGAATGGATCGTACGAATGAATTAGAATGGATCCACCGAATGAGTTATAATGGATCATACGAATGAAATAGAATGGATCGTACGAATGAATTAGAATGGATTGTGTGAATGAATTAGAATGGATCGTATGAATGAATAAGAATGGATCGTGCGAATGAATTAGAATAGATCGTACGAATGAATTAGAATGGATCGTGCGAATGAATTAGAATGAATTAGATTGCATCGTACGATCAATTCTAATCCATTCGTACGATCCATTCTTATTCATTCATACGATCCATTCTAATTCATTCGCACAATCCATTCTAATTCATTCGTACGATCCATTCTAATTCATTCGTATGATCCATTCTAACTCATTCGATGGATCCATTCTAATTCATTCGTACGATCCATTCTAATTTATTTGCACGAATATACGATCCATTCTAATTCTTTCGCACAAATGTATCCATTTTAATTCATTCGCACGATCCATTCTAATTCATTCTCACGAATGTAACCATTCTAATTCATTTGGATGATCCATTCAAATTCATTCGTACGATCCATTCTAATCCATTCGTACGATCCATTCTAATTCATTCTCACAAATGTAACCTTTCTAATTCATTTGTACGATCCATTCTAATTCATTCGTACGATCCATTCTAATCCATTCGTACGATCCATTTTAATCCATTCATACGATCCATTCTAATTCATTCGCACGAATGTAACCATTCTAATTCTAATTCATTCGTACGATCCATTCTAATTCATTCGCACTATCCATTCTAATTCATTCGTACGATCCATTCTAATTCATTCGTACGATCCATTCTAATTCATTCGTACAAATGTATCGAACGAATGATCGTACGAATGAATTAGAATGGATCGTACGAATGGATTAGAATGGATAGTGCGAATGAATTAGAATGGATCGTACGAATGAATTAGAATTAGAATGGTTACACTCGTGCGAATGAATTAGAATGGATCGTACGAATGGATTAGAATGGATCGTACGAATGGATTAGAATGGATCGTACGAATGAATTAGAATGGATCGTACAAATGAATTAGAAAGGTTATATTTGTAAGTGTTTGGGGGATTTTTCCTGGTCCTTGCGAGCCACCTGTAAGACCAAGAAAAGAGAAACGTGAGAACGGCTGGCTCCCTTAGGAGCGCAGACCCTCCGACGCTCAAGTCAGTCACGGTGGCACAACGGCGAGCTGCGGTATACCAAAGTGGTAGGGAAAAGGAATTCGAACCTGTACTTTGGAGCCGGGGGTGGCACCTTTATAGCCTTCTGCGACCTATCGGGATGCAACACCTGGCCGCTTCTTCCGGCACCTTCTAGACCCCCGCGTTTCGGCCCACATGGATCCCTGACAACCCTTGTCGCCTAGCTCGCCAGGCGGTGGAGTGGGGGAGAGTATCTGTCTTGTCGCTGCCAGGTGGATCTTCTGGAATGTTCAAGTCTGGGAGGCCTCAAAACCGACTCTGGCGGGCTTCCGTGGACTACAATCATCCACGTAGCTTCAGTGGGGTTTCGACACCTGGCAACCCTTCATGCTGCTCTATAGTGGGCGACCTCAGGTGGGAAGCCAGGGCGAGCTCGCCCTGCATTGCTCCGCCTTCTCTTCCTCATCTATCAAGAGTCGGACCTCGCAGGAGCCCTCATCTATCAAGAGTCGGACCTCGCAGGAGCGACCTCTTCGATAGACAGGGGAGTCTTGGCAAGCTTGGGCGGGCTCCTGAGCGAGTTTAGGCGAGCTCCCGAGCGAGCTTAGGCGAGCTCCCGAGCGAGCTTAGGCGAGCTCCCGAACAAGCTGGGACGAGCTCTTGAGTGAGCTTTGGCGAGCTCCTTCGCGTTCTTTGTCTAAGCCATTTACCGAACTTGGGCGAGCTCCTGTGCGAGCTTCGGGCGAGCTCCTTGCGAGCTGTTTTGGGCGAGCTCCTTGCGAGCTGTGGGGCGAGCTCCTTGCGAGCTGTGGGCGAGCTCCTTGCGAGCTGTTCGGATGCATGACGATCTAACTCCCGCTGCTTCTGCCAGCGCGTTCTCGTGCTGGCTGGGCGAGCTCCCGAGCGAGCTTAGGCGAGCTCCCGAACGAGCTTGGACGACCTCCTGAGAGAGTTTGATCGTCTTCCGAGCGAGCTCTTAGCCTGAGGCCCCTTCTGCCCAATGTGGATCCCGCTCCCTGTCAAGTTGTCTTGGCGAGCACGGGGGAGGGCGAGCTCCTGGGCGGTTTTCAGCTTCCCCCAACATTACCCCCTCCTGAGGGAGCGACCAAGGAGACTTGGACGCTTGCTCAGGAGTTTTATTGCACACGACAGTCGGATTAGGAGTACCAGTCATTGGCGACCTCCACCTTGTGGGCTGCGGGCGCCTGTCGTGGGCGGCTGCGCCGAGAGTTTTGACTGTCAGTATTTCACAAACGCTGGGCGGGCCGGGAGCGTCAGCTACGGGCGATCTCCTTCCGATGCGGACTCATCACGCGTGGTCAGGGTCTGCCTCGAGCGAGCTGCGGGCACCAGCCGAGGGCGAGCTGCGGGCACCAGCCGAGGGCAAACGCCGGGCGGGCCGGGAGCGTCAGCTACGAGCGATCTCCTTCCGACGCGGACTCATCACGCGTGGTCAGGGTCTGCCTCGAGCGAGCTGCGGGCACCAGCCGAGGGCGAGCTGCGGGCACCAGCCGAGGGCGAGCTGCGGGCACCAGCCGAGGGCAAACGCCGGGCGGGCCGGGAGCGTCAGCTACGAGCGATCTCCTTCCGACGCGGGCTTATCACGCGCGGTCAGGGTCTGCCTTGAGCGAGCTGCGGGCACCAGCCGAGGGCGAACGCCGGGTGGGCCGGGAGCGTCAGCCGCGAGCGATCTCCTTCCGAAGCGGGCTCATCACGCGCGGTCAGGGTCTGCCTCGGGCGAGCTGCGGGCACCAGCCGTGGGCGATCTGCGCCGAGAGCTTTGACTCCCAGTATTTCACAAACACTGGGCGGGCCGGGAGCGTCAGCCACGAGCGATCTCCTTCCGACGCGGACTAATCACGCGTGGTCAGGGTCTGTCTCGGGCGAGCTGCGGGCACCAGCCGAGGGCGATCTGGGCGGCGTGGGCTTTGGCTCGGCGTCTCGTGGGTGAGACCTCGAGGACGATGCTGCTATGTCCAAGGAACGCAGCTATCCGCTACTGCAAGCGTCGGGTGGGTCGGGAGCACCTTCCACGGGCGGCCTCCTTCTGGTGCGAACTAGCCGCGCACAGTCGGGGTCCACACCGGGCGGGCTGCATATACCTGCCGCAAGCGACCTCGAGTAGGGTCTCCGGGCGATTTTACGAGCCACAGCCACGGGTTGGTCCCGGGCGGGCTGTGAGCCATGGCCATTGGTGCTTCTTATCTCTGTGTTCTGCTCAAACTACCTCCCGCTACTGCCACGTGGACAACAAACTGGTGTGGCCTTGTGCCGAAAGTTGTGCCGCGTCTGCCTGTTATGTCACCAGATCGCTCAATGAGCTAAGCTGTGTGGCATCAGGCCGCGTAAGGTGTCTCCACCGCGTCTGCCCGTGATGTCACCAGATCGCTCAACGAGCTAAGCTGCATGGCATCAGGCCGCGTATGGTGTCTCTGCCGCGTCTGCCCGTGATGTCACCAGGTCGCTCAACGAGCTAAGCTGCGTGGCATCAGGCCGCGTATGGTGTCTCTGCCGCGTCTGCCCGTGATGTCACCAGATCGCTCAACGAGCTAAGCTGCGTGGCATCAGGCCGCGTATGGTGTCTCTGCCGCGTCTGCCCGTGATGTCACCAGGTCACTCAACGAGCTAAACTGCGTGGCATCAGGCCGCGTATGGTGTCTCTGCCGCGTCTGCCCGTGATGTCACCAGGTCGCTCAACGAGCTAAGCTGCGTGGCATCAGGCCGCGTAAGGTGTCGCTGCCGCGTCTGCCCGTGATGTCACCAGGTCGCTCAACGAGCTAAACTGCGTGGCATCAGGCCGCGTATGGTGTCTCTGCCGCGTCTGCCCGTGATGTCACCAGGTCGCTCAACGAGCTAAGCTGTGTGGCATCAGGCCGCGTATGGTGTCTCTGCCGCGTCTGCCCGTGATGTCACCAGGTCGCTCAACGAGCTAAGCTGCGTGGCATCAGGCCGCGTAAGGTGTTCTCCCCGACGATCCGAGGACCATACCCCGGACGAGGTAGCTAAATCGAAAAAAATAAATGACATCGCAAAAAGACCGCTATGCATGAAAAATTCGATATGTGCGAAATAGTGGGGCCCTATAGCTCGACAAAAATACAAAACGATAGAAATCGAACCAAAACAGAGCGTAAGGGCCAAAGGGTGGAAGTCCAACGAGCGATGAAAGAATCAAAAAGCTAGCTACCCCCTGACCGGTTAAGGATCCTCAGAATCTCGGTTTAGGACTGCCCCGGGAAGCTCAAGGTCGCCCACTGGCTGCCTCTGAGGATCCCGGTCTTGCTTTAAGTCCGCACAACGGCGGACTACCCCGGGAAGCTCAAGGTCGCCCACTGGCTGCCTCTGAGGATCCCGGTCTAGCTTTAAGTCCGCACAACGGCGGACTACCCCGGGAAGCTCAAGGTCGCCCACTGGCTGCCTCTGAGGATCCCGGTCTTGCTTTAAGTCCGCGCAGCGGTGGACTGTTCTTTGAGGACGCTGCACGTGAGCTGATCGCGTGCGAGCTGTTCGCTGTAAATTTCTATCGAGCACAGATTTGAACTAGTCAAACACACTATCGCACAAAATGGTTTACAAGAGGGCGCCTACGCACAAGGTAGGGGGCTGCTGCTGCTCGGCCATCTTCCCTCGGCGATCCAGCACCACATCTTCGAGCTTAATGTGTTGTTGGACCAAGGCAAAGAGCTCGATCATGGTACGGGGATCAGAAATGACTATCGCGCCATGAAGCTCACCTCCTGTGGGGAGCGCGCTCCGAAAGGCACTCACGGCCGTCCGGTCTCGCCCTGCTGAGTCCTCAAGAGTGAGATAGGCGTTCCGGAATCGCATTGAGAAGCACCGGAGGGTCTCCCTTGCGCCCATGGTAAGACCGAACAGTGATTCGATCTGCTTCGGAGGTCGCCGATTGCACCGGTACTGTTCCAGGAACAGCCCGGATAGGGCAGTGAAGCTCGGGACCGAGCCCGGAGGTAACTTATGAAACCAGTCGAGGGCCGAACCCGCCAAGCTGCTTGGGAAGGCGCGGCACAAAACGTGGTCCTGATCTCGAAAGAATAACAACTTTCGGTAGGCCAAGAGGTGGTCCACGGGGTCTTGCGACCCGTTGAACAAAACAAACTTTGGTGGGGTCCAGTGCTGAGGGAAACCTCCCTGGTGAACCTCGTTGGTGAAGGGCGAGCTCCCTCCCCGGACGGCGAGCTCTTCTATGAGGTCGACGGGCGTGCTAAGTAGCTGCCAGCGCTCGGGGTGATTTCCCAAAGACAGCTGCGCAGGTACCAAGCAATCATGCACGCTTCCTCGAAACTGGTTCGCCGCAGCCTTGCTATGGTTGTGCTCGGGGGCGACGTCCTCTGACTCGCCCGAGTCCGCACCGAGGCTTCGTCGGCGAGGAGGGGCCATCGGCAGGGTTGACTTGTTGCTGGAGCGCTGGGTGCCGAGTTGCTGCGGCCGCTCGAGCGCGGTCCCTCTCGTCCGGCGCGCCACTGCATCCTCCATAGGGGGCTCCTGCTGGGATGCCCGCCATGTGGGCGCCATAGTGGGCTGATGCGATGCTGGAACAAGGGGAGGTCGCACAGGGAAAACAACCCCCGCCGACACTCCTGGACGCTGGGATGGGATCACTGACTCTTCCCTCCGCGGGGTGAGCCCGGGGGAGAGATCAGTGATCCGGCTCGTCGTCGGAACCTGGCGCAGTCGCACTATCTCGCCCACCATGGCCCACTGAGTGGCCAACACCTTCAAAAGGAGATGGCCGTTGAGCGGGACAGGGGGTTGTGATGCTTCAGCGAGCAGCTTGCTTTGTGCAGACTCGGCGTGGGCTTTCACCCGTGTCTGCCTCCGCGTGACCGGAGCCATCCGGGTGTCTGGAAAAGCACGGCTTTCAACCGCGTGGTCGTGGGCGTTCTCGCAGGAACCAGTCGATAGATCCCACAGACGCCGCCAAATGTTTGGGGGATTTTTCCTGGTCCTTGCGAGCCACCTGTAAGACCAAGAAAAGAGAAACGTGAGAACGGCTGGCTCCCTTAGGAGCGCAGACCCTCCGACGCTCAAGTCAGTCACGGTGGCACAACGGCGAGCTGCGGTATACCAAAGTGGTAGGGAAAAGGAATTCGAACCTGTACTTTGGAGCCGGGGGTGGCACCTTTATAGCCTTCTGCGACCTATCGGGATGCAACACCTGGCCGCTTCTTCCGGCACCTTCTAGACCCCCGCGTTTCGGCCCACATGGATCCCTGACAACCCTTGTCGCCTAGCTCGCCAGGCGGTGGAGTGGGGGAGAGTATCTGTCTTGTCGCTGCCAGGTGGATCTTCTGGAATGTTCAAGTCTGGGAGGCCTCAAAACCGACTCTGGCGGGCTTTCGTGGACTACAATCATCCACGTAGCTTCAGTGGGGTTTCGACACCTGGCAACCCTTCATGCTGCTCTATAGTGGGCGACCTCAGGTGGGAAGCCAGGGCGAGCTCGCCCTGCATTGCTCCGCCTTCTCTTCCTCATCTATCAAGAGTCGGACCTCGCAGGAGCGACCTCTTCGATAGACAGGGGAGTCTTGGCAAGCTTGGGCGGGCTCCTGAGCGAGTTTAGGCGAGCTCCCGAGCGAGCTTAGGCGAGCTCCCGAGCGAGCTTAGGCGAGCTCCCGAACAAGCTGGGACGAGCTCTTGAGTGAGCTTTGGCGAGCTCCTTCGCGTTCTTTGTCTAAGCCATTTACCGAACTTGGGCGAGCTCCTGTGCGAGCTTCGGGCGAGCTCCTTGCGAGCTGTTTTGGGCGAGCTCCTTGCGAGCTGTGGGGCGAGCTCCTTGCGAGCTGTGGGCGAGCTCCTTGCAAGCTGTTCGGATGCATGACGATCTAACTCCCGCTGCTTCTGCCAGCGCGTTCTCGTGCTGGCTGGGCGAGCTCCCGAGCGAGCTTAGGCGAGCTCCCGAACGAGCTTGGACGACCTCCTGAGAGAGTTTGATCGTCTTCCGAGCGAGCTCTTAGCCTGAGGCCCCTTCTGCCCAATGTGGATCCCGCTCCCTGTCAAGTTGTCTTGGCGAGCACGGGGGAGGGCGAGCTCCTGGGCGGTTTTCAGCTTCCCCCAACAGTAAGAATGAATTAGAATGGATCGTACGAATGAATTAGAATGGATCGTATAAATGGATTAGAATGGATCGTACGATTGGATTAGAATGGATCGTATGAATGAATTAGAATGGATCATACAAATGAATTAGAAAGGTTACATTCGTGAGAATGAATTAGAATGGATCGTACGAATGAATTAGAATGGATCATGCGAATGAATTTGAATGGATCGTACGAATGAATTAGAATGGATCGTACGAATGAATTAGAATGGATCGTACAAATGAATTAGAAAGGTTACATTTGTGAGAATGAATTAGAATGGATCGTACGAATGGATTAGAATAGAAGCAAGTTTCGAGCCTGTTTCCCGGGCCTGGACTTGTATTTGGGTATGTTTTCTTTGTACGAATGGATTAGAATGGATCGTACGAATGGATTAGAATGGATCGTACGAATGAATTAGAATGGATCATACAAATGAATTAGAAAGGTTACATTCATGAGAATGAATTAGAATGGATCGTACGAATGAATTAGAATGGATCATGCGAATGAATTTGAATAGATCGTACGAATGAATAAGTATGGATCATACGAATGAATTAGAATGGATACATTCGAGCGAATGAATTAGAATAGATCGTAGGAATGAATTAGAATAAATCATACGAATGAATTAGAATGGATCATGCGAATGAATTAGAATGGATTGTATGAATGAATTAGAATGGATACATTCGTGCGAATGAATTAGAATGGATCGGATGAATGAATTAGAATAGATCGTACGATTCATTCTAATTCATTCGTACGATCCATTCTAATGCATTCGTACGATTCATTCTAATTCATTTGCACGATCCATTCTAATTCATTCGTATGATCCATTCTTATTCATTCATACGATCCATTCCAATTCATTCGCACAATCCTTTCTAATTCATTCGTACGATCCATTCTAATTCATTCGTTTGATCCATTCTAACTCATTCAGTGGATCCATTCTAATTCATTTGTACGATCCATTCTAATTCATTCGCACGAATGTATCCATTCTAATTCATTCGTACGATCCATTCTAATTCATTCGTACGATTCATTCTAATTCATTCGCACAATCCATTCTATTTCATTCCTACGATCTATTCTAATTCATTCGCTCGAATATATCCATTCTAATTCATTCATTCGATCCATTCTAATTCATTCGTACGATCCATTCAAATTCATTCGCAAAAACCATTCTAATTCATTCGTACGATCCATTCTAATTCATTCTCACGAATGTAACCTTTCTAATTCATTTGTATGATCCATTCTAATTCATTCGTACGATCTATTCTAATCCATTCGTACGATCCATTCTAATCTATTCATACGATCCATTCTAATCCATTCGTACGATCCATTCTAATTCATTCTCACAAATATAACCTTTCTAATTCATTTGTACGATCCATTCTAATTCATTCGTACGATCCATTCTAATTCATTCGTACGATCCATTGTAATTTATTCATACAATCCATTCAGATTCATTCGCACAAATGTATCCATTCAAATTCATTCGTACGATCCAGTCTAATTCATTCGTACGATTCATTCTAATTCATTCGCACGAATATATCCATTCTAATTCATTCGTACGATCCATTCTAATTCATTCGTACGATCCATTCTAATTCATTCGTACGATCCAATCTAATTCATTCGTACGATCCAATCTAATTCATTCGTACGATCGATTCTAATTCATTCGCACGATCCATTCTAATTCATTCGTACGATCCATTCTAATTCATTCGTATGATCCATTCTAATTTATTCGTTCAAATATATCCATTCTAATTCATTCGTACGATCCATTCTAATTCATTCGCATGATCCATTCTAATTCATTCACACGAATGTATCCATTCAAATTCATTTGCACGATCCATTCTAATTCATTCATATGATCCATTCTAATTCATTCGTACGATCCATTCTAATTCATTCACTCCAATGTATTCATTCTAATTCATTTGTATGATCCATTCTAATTCGTTCATACGATCAGTTCTAATTCGTTCGTACGATCCATTCTAATTCATTCGTATGATCCATTCTAATTCATTCCTACGATCTATTCTAATTCAATCGCTCGAATGTTTCCATTCTAATTCATTCGTTCGATCCATTCTAATTCATTCGTACGATCCATTCAAATTCATTTGCATGATCCATTCTAATTCATTCGTACGATCCTTTCTAATTCATTCTCACGAATGTAACCTTTCTAATTCATTTGTATGATCCATTCTAATTCATTCGTACGATCCATTCTAATCCATTCGTACGATCCATTCTAATCCATTCGTACGATCCATTCTATTTCATTCTCACAAATGTAACCTTTCTAATTCATTTGTACGATCCATTCTAATTCATTCGTACGATCCATTCTAATCCATTCGTACGATCAATTCTAATTCATTCGCACGAATGTAACCATTCTAATTCATTCGTACGATCCATTCTAATTCATTCCTACAGTCTATTCTAATTCATTCGCACGAATGTATCCATTCTAATTCATTTGCACGATCCATTCTAATTCATTCCTATGACCCATTCTAATTCATTCGTACGATCCATTCTAATTCATTCACACGAATGTAACCTTTCTAATTCATTTGTATGATCTATTCTAATTCATTCGTACGATCCATTCTAATCCATTTGTACGATCCATTCTAATCCATTCGTACTATCCATTCTAATCCATTCGTACGATCCATTCTAATTCAATCGCTCGATCCATTCTAATTCATTCGTACGATCCATTCTAATTCATTTGTACGAATGGATCCATTCTAATTCATTAGTACGATCCGTTCTAATTCATTCTTACATTCCATTCTAATTCATTCGCACGAATGTATCCATTCTAATTCATTCGTACAATCCATTTTAATTCATTCGTACGATCCATTCTAATTCATTCTTATGATCCATTCTAACCCATTCGGTGGATCCATTCTAATTTATTCGTACGATCCATTCTAATTCATTTGCACGATCCATTCTAATTTATTCGTACGATCCGTTCTAATTCATTCGTACGATCTATTCTAATTCATTCGCATGATCCATTCTAATTCATTCGTACAATCCATTCTAATTCATTTGTACAATCCATTCAAATTCATTCGTAAGATGCAATCTAATTCATTCGCATAAATGTATCTATTCTAATTCATTCGTACAATGCGTTCTAATTCATTCGTACGATCCATTCTAATTCATTTGCATGAATGTATCCATTCTAATTTATTCGTACGAATGTATCCAGTCTAATTCATTAGTACGATCCATTCTAATTCATTCGTATGATCCATTCTAATTCATTCGCACGACCCATTCAAATTCATTCGCACGATCTATTCTAATTCATTCGCACAATCCATTCTAATTAATTCGCACGAATGTATCCATTCTAATTCATTCGCACGATCCATTCTAATTCATTCGTACGGTCCATTCTATTCTATTCGGAAGAATGTATCCATTCTAATTTATTCGCACGATCCATTCTAATTCATTCGTACGATCCATTCTAATTCATTCGCACGATCCATTCTAATTCATTCGTACGAATGTATCAATTCTAATTCATTCGTACAATCTATTCTAATTCATTCGTACGATCAATTCTAATTCGTTTGTACGATCCGTTCTAATTTATTCGCACGAATGTATCCATTCTAATTCATTCGCACGATCCATTCTAATTCATTTGTACGATCCATTCTAATTCATTCGTACGAATGTATCCATTCTAATTCATAGGATCCATTCTAATTTATTCGTACGATCAATTCTAATTCATTTGTACGATCCATTCTAATTCATTCGCACGAATGTATCCATTCTAATCACTTCGTACGATCCATTCTAATTCGTTCGTACGATCTATTCTAATTCGTTCGTACGATCCATTCTAATTCATTCGTATGATCCATTCTAATTCATTCCTACGATCTATTGTAATTCATTCGTATGATCCATTCTAATTCATTCCTATGATCTATTCTAATTCATTCGCTCGAATGTATCCATTCTAATTCATTTGTTCGATCCATTCTTATTCATTCGTACGATCCATTCTAATTCATTCGCACGATCCGTCCTAATTCATTCCTATAATCCATTCTAATTCATTCGCACGAATGTAACTATTCAAATTCATTCATACAATCCATTCTAATTCATTCGTACGATCCATTCGAATGCATTCGTACGATCCATTCTAATTCATTCGCACGAATATATCATACAAATGAATTAGAATGGATCATGCGAATGAATTAAAATGGATCGTACAAATGAATTAGAATGGACCGTGCAAATGAATTAGAATAGATCGTACGAACGAATTAGAATGGATCGTACGAAAGAATTAGAATGGATCGTACGAAAGAATTAGAATGGATCGTATGAACGAATTAGAATGGATACATTCGAGCGAATGAATTAGAATGGATCGTACGAATGAATTAGAATGGATCATAGGAATGAATTAGAATGGATCGTGCAAATGAATTAGAATGGATACATTCGTGCGAATGAATTAGAACGCATTGTACGAATGAATTAGAATGGATCATACGAATGGATTAGAATGGATCGTACGAATGAATTAGAATGGATCATACGAATGAATTAGAATGGATACATTCGAGCGAATGAATTAGAATGGATCGTACGAATGAATTAGAATGGATCATAGGAATGAATTAGAATGGATCGTGCAAATGAATTAGAATGGATACATTCGTGCGAATGAATTAGAATGGATCGTAGGAATGAATTAGAATGGATCGTACGAATGAATTAGAATGGATCATAGGAATGAATTAGAATGGATCGTGCAAATGAATTAGAATGGATACATTCGTGCGAATGAATTAGAATGGATCGTAGGAATGAATTAGAATGGTTACATTCGTGCGAATGAATTAGAATGGATCGTACGAATGGATTAGAATGGATCGTACGAATAGATTAGAATGGATCGTACAAATGAATTAGAAAGGTTACATTTGTGACAATGAATTAGAATGGATCGTACGAATGAATTAGAATGGATCGTACGAATGGATTAGAATGGATCATACGAATGAATTAGAATGGATTGTACGAATGCATTAGAATGGATACATTCGTGCAAATGAATTAGAATGGATCGTACGAATGAATTAGAATGGATCGTGCGAATGAATTAGAATGGATCGTACTAATGAATTAGAATGGATCGTGCGAATAAATTAGAATGGATCGTACGAATGAATTAGAATGGATACATTTGTGCGAATGAATTAGTATGGATCGTACGAATGAATTAGAATGGATCGTACGAATGAATTAGAATGGATACATTTGTGCGAATGAGTTAGAATGGATCATACGAATGAATTAGAATGGATCGTACGAATGAATTAGAATGGATCATACGAATGAATTAGAATGGATCGTGCGAATGAATTAGAATGGATTGTACGAATGAATTAGAATGGATACATTCGAGCGAATGATTTAGAATAGATCGTAGGAATGAATTAGAATGGACCATACGAATGAATTAGAATGGATCGTGCGAATGAATTAGAATGGATTGTACGAATGAATTAGATTGGATACATTCGTGCGGATGAATTAGAATGGATCGGACGAATAAATTAGAATGGATTGTACGATTCATTCTAATTCATTCGTACGATCCATTCTAATGCATTCGTACGATTCATTCTAATTCATTCGTACGATCCATTCTAATTCATTCGTACGATCCATTCTTATTCATTCATACGATCCATTCTAATTCATTCACACGATCCATTCTAATTCATTCGTACGATCCATTCTAATTCATTCGTACGATCCATTCTAACTCATTCGGTGGATCCATTCTAATTCATTCGTACGATCCATTCTAATTCATTCACACGATCCATTCTAATTTATTCGTACGATCCATTCTAATTCATTCGTACGATCTATTCTAATTCATTCGCACGAATGTAACCATTCTAATTCATTCGTACGATTCATTCTAATTCATTCGTGCGAATTTATTAGAATGGATACATTCGTGCGAATGAATTAGAATGGATCGTAGGAATGGATTCGAATGGAACGTACGAATGAATTAGAATGGTTACATTCGTGCGAATGAATTAGAATGGATCGTACAAATGGATTAGAATGGATCGTACGAATGGATTAGAATAGATCGTATGAATGAAGTAGAATGGATCGTACAAATGAATTAGAAAGGTTGCATTTGCGAGAATGAATTAGAATGGATCGTACGAATAAATTAGAATGGATCGTACGAATGGATTAGAATGGATCATACGAATGAATTAGAATGGATCGTACGAATGTATTAGAATGGATACATTCGTGCGAATGAATTAGAGTGGATCCTACGAATGAATTACAATGGATCGTGCGAATGAATTAGAATGGATCGTACGAATGAATTAGAATGGATCATGCGAATGAATTAGAATGGATCGTACGAATGAATTAGAATGGATACATTTGTGCGAATGAATTAGAATGGATCATACGAATGAATTAGAATGGATCGTACGAATGAATTAGAATGGATCGTGCGAATGAATTAGAATGGATCATACGAATGAATTAGAATGGATACATTTGTGCGAATGAGTTAGAATGGATCATACGAATGAATTATAATGGATCGTACGAATGAATTAGAATGGATCATACGAATGAATTAGAATTGATCGTGCGAATGAATTAGAATGGATTGTACGAATGAATTAGAATGGATACATTCGAGCGAATGAATTAGAATAGATCGTAGGAATGAATTAGAATGGATCATACGAATGAATTAGAATGGATCGTGCGAATGAATTAGAATGGATTGTACGAATAAATTAGAATGGATGCATTCGTGTGAATGATTTAGAATGGATCGTACGATTCATTCTAATTCATTCGTACGATCCATTCTAATGCATTCGTACGATTCATTCTAATTCATTCGCACGATCCATTCTAATTCATTCGTACGATCCATTCTTATTCATTCATATGATCCATTCTAATTCATTCGCACAATCCATTCTAATTCATTCGTACGATCCATTCTAATTTATTCGTACGACCCATTCTAATTCATTCGTACGATCCATTCTAACTCATTCGGTGGATCCATTCTAATTCATTCGTACAATCCATTCTAATTCATTCGCATGATCCATTCTAATTTAGTCGTACGATCCATTCTAATTCATTCGTACGATCTATTCTTATTCATTCGCACGAATGTAACCATTCTAATTCATTCGTACGATTCATTCTAATTCATTCGTATGAGCTATTCTAATTCATTCGTACGATCCATTCTAATTCATTCGCACAATCAATTCTAATTCATTCGTATGATCCATTCTAATTCATTCGTATGATCCATTCTAACTCATTCGGTGGATCCATTCTAATTCATTCGTACGATCCATTCTAATTCATTCACACGATCCATTCTAACTCATTCGTACGATCCATCCTAATTCATTTGTTCGATCCATTCTAATTTATTTGTACGAATATACGATCCATTCTAATTCATTCGCACCAATGTATCCATTCTCATTCATTCGTACGATCGATTCTAATTCATTCGTATGATCTATTTTAATTCATTCGCACGAATGTAACCATTCTAATTCATTCGTACGATTCATTCTAATTCATTCGTATGATCTATTTTAATTCATTCACATGAATGGAACCATTCTAATTCATTCATATGATCCATTCTAATTCATTCGTATGATCCATTCTAATTCATTCGCACGATCCATTCTAATTTATTCGTACAAATGAATCCAGTCTAATTCATTCGTACGATCCATTCTAATTCATTCGTATGATCCATTCTAATTCATTCGCACGATCCATTCAAATTCATTCGCACGATCCATTCTTATTCATTCGCACAATCCATTCTAATTCATTCGCACGAATGTATCTATTCTAATTCATTCGCACGATTCATTCTAATTTATTCGTACGGTCCATTCTATTTTGTTCGCAAGAATGTATCCATTCTAATTCATTCGTACGATCCATTCTAATTCATTCGCACGATCCATTCTAATTCATTCGTACGAATGTATCAATTCTAATTCATTCGTACGATCTATTCTAATTCATTTGTACGATCCATTCTAATTCATTCGCACGAATGTATCCATTCTAATTCATTCGCACGATCCATTCTAATTCATTTGTATGATCCATTCTAATTCATTCGCACGATCCATTCTAATTCATTCGTACGAATGTATCCAATCTAATTCATTCATACGATCCATTCTAATTCATTCGTACGATCAATTCTAATTCATTTGTATGATCCATTCTAATTCATTCGCACGAATGTATCCATTCTAATCCATTCATACGATCCATTCTAATTCGTTCATACGATCCATTCTAATTCGTTCGTACGATCCATTCTAATTCGTTCGTACGATCCATTTTAATTCATTCGTATGATCCATTCTAGTTTATTCCTACGATCTATTCTAATTCATTCGTATGATCCATTCTAATTCATTCCTACGATCTATTCTAATTCATTCACTCGAATGTATCCATTCTAATTCATTCGTTCGATCCATTCTAATTCATTCGTACGATCCATTCTAATTCATTCGCTCGAATGTATCCATTCTAATTCATTCGTACGATCCATTCTAATTCATTCGTTCGATCCATTCTAATTCATTCGTACGATCCATTCTAATTCATTCGCACGATCCATTCTAATTCATTCCTATGATCCATTCTAATTCATTCGCACGAATGTAACCATTCTAATTCATTCCTACGATCCATTCTAATTCATTCGTACGATCCATTCGAATGCCTTCGTACGATCCATTCTAATTCATTCGTACGATCCATTCTAATCCATTCGTATGATCCATTCTAATTCATTCGTACAAATGAATTAGAATGGATCGTACGAATGAATTAGAATGGATCATAGAATGGATTAGAACACATTGTACGAATGAATTAGAATGGATCGTATGAATGGATTAGAATGGATCGTACAAATGAATTAGAATGGGTACATTCGAGCGAATGAATTAGAATGGATTGTACGAATGAATTAGAATGGATCATAGGAATGAATTAGAATGGATCGTGCAAATGAATTAGAATGGATACATTCGTGCGAATGAATTAGAATGGATCGTACGAATTTATTAGAATGGTTACATTCGTGCGAATGAATTAGAATGGATCGTATGAATGGATTAGAATGGATCGTACGAATAGATTAGAATGGATCGTACAAATGAATTAGAAAGGTTACATTTGTGAGAATGAATTAGAATGGATCGTACGAATGAATTAGAATGGATCGTACGAATGGATTTGAATGGATCATACGAATGAATTAGAATGGATCGTACGAATGCATTAGAATCGATACATTCGTGCGAATGAATTAGAATGGATCGTTCGAATGAATTAGAATGGATCGTGCGAATGAATTAGAAAGGATCGTACGAATGAATTAGAATGGATCGTGCGAATGAATTAGAATGGATCGTACGAATGAATTAGAATGGATACATTTGTGCGAATGAATTAGAATGGATCGTACGAATGAATTAGAATGGATCGTACAAATGAATTAGAGTGGATCGTACGAATGAATTAGAATGGATCGTGCGAATGAATTAGAATGGATCGTACGAATGAATTAGAATGGTTACATTTATGCGAATGAGTTAGAATGGATCATACGAATGAATTAGAATGGATCGTACAAATGAATTAGAATGGATCGTGCGACTGAATTAGAATAGATTGTACGAATGAATTAGAATGGATACATTCGAGCGAATGAATTAGAATAGATCGTAGGAATGAATTAGAATGGATCGGACGAATGAATTAGAATGGATCGTACGATTCATTCTAATTCATTCGTACGATCCATTCTAATGCATTCATACGATTCATTCTAATTCATTCGCACGATCCATTCTAATTCATTCGTACGATCCGTTCTTATTCATTCATACGATCCATTCTTATTCATTCGCACAATCCATTCTAATTCATTCGTACGATCCATTCTAATTCATTCGAAAAATCCTTTCTAACTCATTTGGTGGATCCATTCTAATTCATTCCTACGATCCATTCTAATTCATTCGCACGATCCATTCTAATTTATTCGTACGATCCATTCTAATTCATTCGTACGATCTATTCTAATTCATTCGCATGAATGTAACCATTCTAATTCATTCGTACGATTCATTCTAATTCATTCGTATGAGCTATTCTAATTCATTCGTACGATCCATTTTAATTCATTCATACGATCTATTCTAATTCATTCGTACAATCCATTCTAATTCATTCGTACGATCCATTCTAATTCATTTGTATGATCCATTCTAACTTATTCGGTGGATCCATTCTAATTCATTCGTACGATCCATTCTAATTCATTCATAGATCCATTCTAACTCATTCGTACGATCCATTCTAATTCATTTATACGATCCATTCTAATTTATTTGTACGAATATACGATCCATTCTAATTCATTTTCACAAATGTATCGATTCTCTTTCATTCGTACGATCCATTCAATTCATTCGTATGATCTATTTTAATTCATTCACACGAATGTAACCATTCTAATTCATTCGCACGATTCATTCTAATTCATTCATATGAGCTATTCTAATCCATTCTAATTCATTCGCTCGAATGTATCCATTCTAATTCTTTCGTACGATCCATTCTAATTCGTTCATACGATCCATTCTAATTCGTTCATACGATCCATTCTAATTCGTTCGTACGATCCGTTCTAATTCATTCATACGATCCATTCTAATTCATTCGCACGAATGTATCCATTCTAATGCATTCGTACGATTCATTCTAATTCATTCGCACGATCCATTCTAATTCATTCGTACGATCCATTCTTATTCATTCATACGATCCATTCTAATTCATTTGTACGAATGAATTAGAATGGATCGTACGAATGGATTAGAATGGATCGTGCGAATAAATTAGAATGGATTGTACGAACGAATTAGAATGGATCGTACAAACGAATTAGAATGGATCGTACGAATGAATTAGAATGGATACATTCGAGCGAATGAATTAGAATGGATCATACGAATAAATTAGAATGGATCATAGGAATGAATTAGAATGGATCGTATGAATGGATTAGAACGCATTGTACGAATGAATTAGAATGGATCGTACAAATGAATTAGAATGGATACATTCGTGCGAATGAATTAGAATGGATCGTACGAATGAATTAGAATGGATTGTGCGAATGAATTAGAATGGATAGTGCGAATGAATTAGAATGGATCGTACGAATGAATTAGAATGGATACATTCATGCGAATGAATTAGAATGGATCGTACGAATGAATTAGAATGGATCGTACGAATAAATTAGAATGGATCTACCGAATGAGTTAGAATGGATCATACATATGAATTAGAATGGATCGTACGAATGAATTAGAATGGATACATTCGAGCGAATGAATTAGAATAGATCGTAGGAATGAATTAGAATGGATCATACGAATGAATTAGAATGGATCTTGCGAATGAATTAGAATGGATTGTACGAATGAATTAGAATGGATACATTCGAGCGAATGAATTAGAATAGATCGTAGGAATGAATTAGAATGGATCATACGAATGAATTAGAATGGATCGTGCGAATGAATTAGAATGGATTGTACGAATGAATTAGAATGGATACATTTGTACGAATGAATTAGAATGGATCGTACGAATGAATTTGAATGGATCATGCGAATGAATTTGAATGGATTGTACGAATGAATTAGAATGGATCGAACGAATGAATTAGAATGGATCATGCGAATGAATTAGAATAGATCGTACGAATGAATTAGAATGGATCATACGGACGAATTAGAATGGATCGTACGGACGAATTAGAATGGATCGTACGAACGAATTAGAATGGATCGTACGAACGAATTAGAATGGATCGTACAATGAATTAGAATGGATACATTCGAGCGAATGAATTAGAATGGATCGTACGAATGAATTAGAATGGATCATAGGAATGAATTAGAATGGATCGTGCAAATGAATTAGAATGGATCGTAGGAATGAATTAGAATGGATCGTACGAATGGATTAGAATGGATCATATGAATGAATTAGAATGGTTACATTCGTGCGAATGAATTAGAATGGATCGTACGAATGGATTAGAATGGATCGTACGAATGGATTAGAACGCATTGTACGAATGAATTAGAATAGATACATTTGTGCGCATGAATTAGATTGCAACGTACGAATGAATTTGAATGGATTGTACGAATGAATTAGAATTGATCGTACAAATGAATTAGAATGGATCATACGAATGAATTAGAATAGATCGTACGAATGAATTAGAATGAATCGTACGAATAAATTAGAATGGATCGTGCGAATAAATTAGAATGGATCGTACGAATGAATTAGAATGGATCCACCGAATGAGTTAGAATGGATAATATGAATGAATTAGAATGGATCGTACGATTGAATTAGAATAGATTGTACGAAGGAATTAGAATGGATCGTACGAATGAATTAGAATGAATCGTGCGAATGAATTAGAATGAATCGTACGAATGCATTAGAATGGATCGTATGAATGAATTAGAATGGTTACATTCGTGCGAATGAATTAGAATGGATCGTACGAATGGATTAGAATGGATCGTACGAATGGATTAGAACGCATTGTACGAATGAATTAGAATAGATACATTTGAGCGCATGAATTAGATTGCAACGTACGAATGAATTTGAATGGATTGTACGAATGAATTAGAATTGATCGTACAAATGAATTAGAATGGATCATACGAATGAATTAGAATAGATCGTACGAATGAATTAGAATGAATCGTACGAATAAATTAGAATGGATCGTGCGAATAAATTAGAATGGATCGTACGAATGAATTAGAATGGATCCACCGAATGAGTTAGAATGGATAATATGAATGAATTAGAATGAATCGTACGAATGAATTAGAATAGATTGTACGAAGGAATTAGAATGGATCGTACGAATGAATTAGAATGAATCGTGCGAATGAATTAGAATGAATCGTACGAATGCATTAGAATGGATCGTATGAATGAATTAGAATGCATCGTACGATCTATTCTAACTCATTCATCCGATCCATTCTAATTCATTCGCACGAATGTATCCATTCTAATTCATTCGTACAATCCATTCTAATTCATTCGCACGATCCATTCTAATTCATTCGTATAATCCATTCTTATTTATTCCTACGATCTATTCTAATTTATTCGCTCGAATTTATCCATTCTAATTCATTCGTACAATCCATTCTAATTCATTCGCACGATCCATTCTATTTCATTCGTATGATCCATTCTAATTTATTCCTATGATCTATTCTAATTCATTCGCTCGAATGTATCCATTCTAATTCATTCGTACGATCTATTCTAATATATTCGTATGATCCATTCTAACTCATTTTGTGGATCCATTCTAATTCATTCGTACGATCCATTCTAATTTATTCGTACAATCCATTCTAATTCATTCGTACGATCCATTCTAATTCATTCGCACGAATGTATCCATTCTAATTCATTCATACGATCCATTCTAATTCATTCGCACTATCCATTCTAATTCATTCGCATGATCCATTCTAATTCATTCGTACGATCCATTCTAATTCATTCGCACGAATGAATCCATTCTAATTCATTTCTATGATCCATTCTAATTTATTCGTACAATGCGTTCTAATCCATTCGTACGATCCATTCTAATTCATTCCTATGATCCATTCTAATTTATTTGTACGATCCATTCTAATTCATTCGCTCGAATGTATCCATTCTAATTCATTCCTACGATCCATTCTAATTCGTTCATACGATCTATTCTAATTCGTTCGTACGATCCATTCTTATTCATTTGCACGATCCATTCTAATCCATTCGTACGATCCATTCTAATTCATTCGTACAAATGAATTAGAATGGATCGTATGAATGAATAAGAATAGATCGTACGAATGAATTAGAATGGATCGTGCGAATGAATTAGAATGAATCGTACGAATGCATTAGAATAGATACATTCGTGCGAATTAATTAGAATGGATCGTACGAATGAATTAGAACGTATCGTACGAACGAATTAGAATGGATCGTACGAACGAATTAGAATGGATCGTATGAACGAATTAAAATGGATCGTACGAATGAATTAGAATGGATACATTCGAGCGAATGAATTAGAATGGATTGTACGAATGAATTAGAATGGATCATAGGAATGAATTATAATGGATCGTGCAAATGAATTAGAATGGATACATTCGTGCGAATGAATTATAATGGATCGTAGGAATGAATTAGAATGGATCGTACGAATGAATTAGAATGGTTATATTCGTGCGAATGAATTAGAATGGATCGTACGAATGGATTAGAATGGATCGTACGAATGAATTAGAATGGATCATACAAATGAATTAGAAAGGTTACATTTGTGAGAATGAATTAGAATGGATCGTATGAATGAATTAGAATGGATCGTACGAATGGATTAGAATGGATCGTACGAATGAATTAGAATGGATCGTACGAATGAATTAGAATAGCTCATACGAATGAATTAGAATGAATTGTACGAATGAATTAGAAAGGTTACATTCGTGCGAATGAATTAGAATAGATCATACGAATGAATTAGAATGGATTGTACGAATGAATTGGAATGGATACATTTGTGCGAATGAATTAGAATGGATCGTATTTTCGTGCAAATAAATTAGAATGGATCATACAAATGAATTAGAATGGATCGTACGAATGAGTTAGAATGGATCATGCGAATGAATTAGAATGGATCGCACGAATGAATTAGAATGGATCCACCGAAAGAGTCATAATGGTTCATACGAATGAATTAGATTGGATCGTACGAATGAATTAGAATTCTAATTCATTCGCTCGAATGTATCCATTCTAATTCATTCGTACGATCCATTCTAATTCGTTCATACGATCCATTCTAATTCGTTCGTACGATCCATTCTAATTCGTTCGTACGATCCATTCTAATTCATTCCTACGATCTATTCTAATTCATTTGCTCGAATGTATACATTCTAATTCATTCGTTCGATCCATTCTAATTCATTCGTACGATCCATTCAAATTCATTCGCATTATCTATTCTAATTCATTCGTACGATCCATTCTAATTCATTCTCATGAATGTAACCTTTCTAATTTATTTGTATGATCCATTCTAATTCATTCGTACGATCCATTCTAATCCATTCGTATGATCCATTCTAATCCATTCGTACGATCCATTCTAATCCATTCGTACGATCCATTCTAATTCATTCTCAAAAATGTAACCTTTCTAATTCATTTGTACGATACATTCTAATTCATTCGTACGATCCATTCTAATCCATTCGTACGATCCATTCTAATCCATTCGTACGATCCATTCTAATTCATTCGCACGAATGTAACCATTCTAATTAATTCGTACGATCCATTCTAATTCATTCCTACGATCCATTCTAATTCATTTGCATGAATGTATCCATTCTAATTCATTTGCACGATCCATTCTAATTCATTCCTATGATCCATTCTAATTCATTTGTACGATCCATTCTAATTCATTCGCTCGAATGTATCTATTCTAATTCATTCGTTCGATCCATTCTAATTCGTTCATACAATCCATTCTAATTCGTTCTTACGATCCATTCTAATTCGTTTGTACGATCCATTCAAATTCATTCGTCCGATCCATTCTAATTTATTCGCACGAATGTATCCATTCTAATTCATTTGTATGATCCATTCTAATTCATTCGTACGATCCATTCTAATTAATTCGCACGATCCATTCTAATTCAGTCGTATGAATGTATCCATTTTAATTCATTCGTACGATCCATTCTAATTCATTCGTACGATCGATTCTAATTCATTCGCACGAACCATTCTAATTCATTCGTACGATCCATTCTAATTCATTCATATGATCCATTCTAATTTATTCGTTCAAATATATCTATTCTAATTCATTCGTACGATCCATTCTAAGTTATTCGCACGATCCATTCTAATTCATTCGTACGATCCATTCTAATTCATTCGTATGATCAATTCTAATTTATTCGCACGATCCATTCTAATTCATTTGTATGATCTATTCTAATTCATTCGTACGATCCATTCTAATTCATTCGCACGAATGTATCCATTCTAATTCATTCGTACGATCCATTCTAATTCATTCGCACTATCCATTCTAATTCATTCGTACGATCCATTCTAATTCATTCGTATGATCCATTCTAATTCATTCGTACGATCCATTCTAATTAATTCGCACCAATGTATCCATTCTAATTCATTCGTACGATCCATTCAAATTCAATCGTATGATCCATTCTAATTCATTCGTACGATCCATTCTAATTCATTCGTACGATCCATTCAAATTCAATCGTATGATCCATTCTAATTCATTTGTACGATCCATTCTAATTCATTCGCACGAATATATCATACGAATGAATTAGAATGGATCGTGCGAATGAATTAGAATGGATCGTGCGAATGAATTAGAATGGATCGTACGAACGAATTAGAATGGATCGTACGAAGGAATTAGAATGGATCGTACGAACGAATTAGAATGGATCGTACGAATGAATTAGAATGGATACATTCGAGGGAATGAATTAGAATGGATCAAACGAATGAATTAGAATGGATCCACCGAATGAGTAAGAATGGATCATACGAATGAATTAGAATGGATCGTACGAATGAATTAGAATGGATTGTGCGAATGAATTAGAATGAATCGTATGAATGAATAAGAATGGATCGTACGAATGGATTAGAATGGATCGTACAGTGCAATCTAATTCATTCGCACGAATGTTTCTAATTCATTCGCACGATCCATTCTAATTCATTCATACGATCCATTCTAATTCATTCGCACGATCCATTCTTATTCATTCATACGATCCATTCTAATTCATTCGCACAATCCATTCTAATTCATTCGTACGATCCATTCTAATTCATTCGTATGATCCATTCTAACTCATTCGGTGGATCCATTCTAATTCATTCGTACGATCCATTCTAATTTATTTGCACGAATATACGATCCATTCTAATTCATTCGCACAAATGTATCCATTCTAATTCATTCGTACGATCCATTCTAATTCATTCGTATGATCTATTTTAATTCATTCGCACAAATGTATCAATTATAATTCTTTCGTTCGATCCATTCTAATTCATTCGCATAAATATATCCATTCTAATTCATTCGTATAATCCATTCTAATTCATTCACACGATCCATTCTAATTCAATCGCACAAATGTATCCATTCTAATTCATTCGTACAATCCATTCTAATTCATTCGCATGATCCATTCTAATTCATTCGTGCGATCCATTCTAATTCATTTGTATGATCCATTCTAATTCATTCGCACGAATGTATCCATTCTAATTTATTCGTACGATCCATTCTAATTCATTTGCACAAATGTAACCATCTAATTCATTCGTACGATCCATTGAAATTCATTCGCAAGAATGTATCCATTTTAATTCATTCGCACGATCAATTCTAATTCATTCGTACGATCCGTTCTAATTTATTCATACAATCCATTCTAATTCATTCTTACAATCCATTCTAATTTATTCATACAAATGTATCCATTTTAATTCATTCGTAAGATCCATTCTAATTCATTCGTACGATTTATTCTAATTCATTCGCACGATCCATTCTAATTCATTCGTACGATCCATTCTAATCCATTCGCACGAATGTATCCATTCTAATACATTCGTACGATTCATTCTAATTCATTCGCACGATCCATTCTAATTCATTCGTACGATCCATTCTTATTCATTCATACGATCCATTCTAATTCATTCGCACAATACATTCTAATTCTTTCATACGATCCATTCTAATTCATTCGTATGATCCATTCTAACTCATTCAGTGGATCCATTCTAATTCATTCGTACGATCCATTCTAATTCATTCGCACGATCCATTCTAACTCATTCGTACGATCCATTCTAATTCATTTATACGATCTATTCTAATTTATTTGCACGAATATACGATCCATTCTAATTCATTCGCACATATGTATCTATTCTAATACATTCGTACGATCCATTCTAATTCATTCGTATGATCCATTCTAATTCATTTGTACGATCCATTCTAATTTATTTGCACGAATATACGATCCATTCTAATTCATTCGCACAAATGTATCCATTCTAATTCATTCGTACGATCCATTCTAATTCATTCGTATGATCCATTCTAATTCATTCGTCCGATCCATTCTAATTCATTCGCACGAATGTATCCATTCTAATTCATTCGTACGATCCATTCTAATTCATTCGTACGATCCATTCTAATTAATTTGCACGATCTATTCTAATTCAGTCGTATGAATGTATCCATTTTAATTCATTCGTATGATCCATTCTAATTCATTCGTACGATCGATTCTAATTCATTCGCACGATCCATTCTAATTCATTCGTACGATCCATTCTAATTCATTCGTATGATCCATTCTAATTTATTCGTTCAAATATATCCATTCTAATTCATTCGTACGATCCATTCTAATTCATTCGCACGATCCTTTCTAATTCATTCGTACGATCCATTCTATTTCATTCGTATGATCAATTCTAATTCATTCGCACGATCCATTCTAATTCATTTGTACGATCTATTCTAATTCATTCGTACGATCCATTCTAATTCATTCGCACGAATGTATCCATTCTAATTCATTCGTACGATCCATTCTAATTCATTCGCACTATCCATTCTAATTCATTCGTATGATCCATTCTAATTCATTCGTACGATCCATTCTAATTAATTCGCACAAATGGATCCATTCTAATTCATTCGTACGATTTATTCAAATTCAATCGTATGATCCATTCTAATTCATTCGTACGATCCATTCTAATTCATTCGCACGAATGTATCATATGAATGAATTAGAATGGATCATTTTTTTTTTTTTTTAATCAACTCCAGGGGATTTTATTTGGGACCCCGCCCATGCAACAAGAAAAACACATTACATCATTGGCCTTTTATAGTTCAAGGCTATCAGAGAGCAAACAAAAAACAAAAGGAGAACATCAAAATGACATATACTCTCTGGCCATCCACACTAGCTGGAAGAAACTTTAAGTCTGATATACTGTCGCCCTTTGCAATCATCTTCAACGGCTATTCTCAGATTCTCGCTGAAGTCTCTAGGATATAATCTTGTGATTTCTGTACATCCTTGACCCATCTTGGCTAAAATATCAGCTGGCTGGTTTGCTTCCCTCCAAACATGTGTTAGTTTGTAATCATAAAACTTGCAAAGAATTTCCCTGATGCTCAAAACCTGATGATATGCTTTCCGTGGTATATCAAAGACATCTTTAATACAATTGATAGCAACAAGGGAATCTGATTCTATCCAAAGTTTGAGATTTTGCATATCCACAGCTAAAAGAAGTCCTCTCTCAATAGCCTCCAATTCTATATTCAAAATGTTTCTATATTTAGATGGACCATAGAAACATTGGATAGTTTTACCTTCACTATCTCTATAGATGCCACCCATAGAAGCTGCTTGAGTAGTAAGTGCTCCATCCGTATTGAGTTTAGTCCAGGTAGCTACAGGTTTTTCCCAGGAAATCACTTGATTCTTCTGATATGTGGACAAAAAACAACACCCCCATTTAGCCACTATAATCCGATTATCATAAGTGTCTTCTTCAGTACCTGTGAAATCGGAAAGCCGAAGCCAAATTGTTCGAGTAATAAGAGCCAACAAAACTCTTTTATGTCTAGATTTTTTATCAAAAATTCTCTTATTTCTTTCACCCCAAACATAATGAATGGCGCACGCAGTAGCAGTTCTAGCAATAGTTGCTATAAGACCATTCCCTTTGAATTTCACTTGGAGTCTAGCAATCTCATCAGACACGTTACCAATTCTAGAAGCTTTTATACCCAATCTAGACAAAATGGATCTCCATATCCAGCTCGAGTAGGAGCACTTAAAAAAAAGATGCTCATGATTTTCATTATCAGAGAAACAGAGTGGGCAGATAGAAGGAACCATAATACCTCTTTTTTGAAGCTTATCACATGTCAGAAGTTTCCCCTGTACAGCTCTCCATAGACAGAATGCATGCTTCTCTACCCTCATATGATGCCATATCCAATCTGATTCTTTAAATTTTGGACCCTTCTTCCTAAGAGCATCCCAAGCAGATTTGAGTGAGTAATTTCCATCAATAGAAGTAATTTCCATCAATTAGAATGGATCATGCGAATGAATAAGAATGGATCGTGCGAATGAATTAGAATGGATCGTACGAATGAATTAGAATGGATCGTACGAACGAATTAAAATGGATCGTATGAACGAATTAGAATGGATCGTACGAATGAATTAGAATGGATACATTCAAGCGAATGAATTAGAATGGATCGTACGAATGAATTAGAATGGATCCACCGAATGACTTAGAATGGATCATACGAATGAATTAGAATGGATCGTACGAATGAATTAGAATGGATTGTGCGAATGAATTAGAATGGATCGTATGAATGAATAAGAATGGATCGTACGAATTGATTACAATGGATCGTACGATGCAATCTAATTCATTCTAATTCATTCGCACGAATGTTTCTAATTTATTCGCACGATCCATTCTAATTCATTTGTACGATCCATTCTAATTCATTCGCACGATCCATTCTTATTCATTCATACAATACATTCTAATTCATTCGCACAATCCATTCTAATTCATTCGTACGATCCATTCTAATTCATTCGTATGATCCATTCTAACTCATTCGGTGGATCTATTCTAATTCATTCGTACGATCCATTCTAATTTATTTGCACGAATATACGATCCATTCTAATTAATTCACACAAATGTATCCATTCGAATTCATTCGCACGATCCATTCTAATTCATTTGTATGATCTATTCTAATTCATTCGCACAAATGTATCAATTATAATTCTTTCGTTCGATCCATTCTAATTCATTCGCATAAATATATCCATTCCAATTCATTCGTACGATCCATTCTAATTCATTCGCACGATCCATTCTAATTCATTCGCACAAATATATCCAATCTAATTCATTCGCATGATCCATTCTAATTCATTCGTACGATCTATTCTAATTCATTTGTACGATACATTCTAATTCATTCGCACGAATGTATCCATTCTAATTTATTCGTACGATCCATTCTAATTCATTTGCACGAATGTAACCATTCTAATTCATTCGTACGATCCATTCGAATTCATTCGCAAGAATGTATCCATTCTAATTCATTCACACGATCAATTCTAATTCATTCGTATGATCCGTTCTAATTTATTCATACAATCCATTCTAATTCATTCTTACAATCCATTCTAATTTATTCGTACAAATGTATCCATTCTAATTCATTCGTACGATCCATTCTAATTCATTCGTACGATCCATTCTAATTCATTCGCACAATCCATTCTAACTCATTCGTACGATCCATTCTAATTCATTCTTACGATCCATTCAAATTCATTCGCACAAATGTATCCACTCTAATTCATTCGTACGATCCATTCTAATGCATTCGTACAATTCATTCTAATTCATTTGCACGATCATTCGCACGATCCATTTTAATTCATTCGTACGATCCATTCTAATTCATTCGTACGATCCATTCTAATACATTCTCACGAATGTAACCTTTCTAATTCATTTGTATGATCCATTCTAATTCATTCGTACGATCCATTCTAATCCATTCGTACGATCCATTCTAATCCATTCGTATGATCCATTCTAATTCATTCGCACAAATGTATCCATTCTAATTAATTCGTACGATCTATTCTAATTCATTCGCACGATCCATTCTAATTCATTCGTACGATCCATTCTAATTCATTCGCACGAATGTAACCATTCTAATTCATTCGTACGATCCATTCTAATTCATTCCTACGATCCATTCTAATTCATTCGCACAAATGTGTCCATTCTAATTCATTTGCACGATCCATTCTAATTCATTCGTACGATCCATTCTAATTCATTCGGTCGAATGTATCCATTCTAATTCATTCGTACGATCCATTCTAATTCGTTCATATGATCCATTCTAATTCGTTCGTACGATCCATTCTAATTCGTTCGTACGATCCATTCTAATTCATTCGCACGATCTTTTCTAATTCATTCGTACGATCCATTCTAATCCATTCGTATGATCAATTCTAATTCATTCGCACGATCCATTCTAATTCATTCTCACGAATGTAACCTTTCTAATTTATTTGTATGATCCATTCTAATTCATTCGTACGATCCATTATAATCCATTCCATCGATCCATTCTAATTCAATTCGTGCAATCCATTCAAATTCCTTCGCACAAATGTATCCATTCTAATTCATTCGTACGATCCATTCTAATTCATTCGCACGAATGTATCCATTCTAATGCATTCGTACGATCCATTCTAATCCATTCGTACGATCCATTCTAATCCATTCGTACGATCCATTCTAATCCATTCGTACGATTCATTCTAATTCATTAGCTCGAATGTGTCCATTCTAATTCATTCGTACGATCCATTCTAATTCGTTCATACGATCAATTCTAATTCGTTCGTACGATCCATTCTAAAATGAGTTAGAATGGATCATACGAATGAATTAGAATGGATCGTACGAATGAATTAGAATGGATTGTGCGAATGAATTAGAATTGATCGTATGAATGAATAAGAATGGATCGTACGAATGAATTAGAATGGATCGTGCGAATGAATTAGAATGGATCGGACGAATGAATTAGAATGGATCGTATGAATGCATTAGAATGGATACATTCTAATTCATTCGCACGATCCATTCTAATTCATTCGTATGATCCATTCTAATTCATTCCTACGATCTATTCTAATTCATTCGCTCGAATGTATCCATTCTAATTCATTCATACAATCCATTCTAATTCATTCGCACGATCCATTCTAATTCATTCGTATGATCCATTCTAATTCATTCCTACGATCTATTCTAATTCATTCGCTCGAATGTATCCATTCTAATTCATTCGTACGATCCATTCTAATTCATTCGTACGATCTATTCTAATTCATTCGTACGATCCTTTCTAATTCATTCGCACGAATGTATCCATTCTAATACATTCGTACGATCCATTCTAATTCATTCGCACTATCCATTCTAATTCATTCGCACGATCCATTCTAATTCATTCGTACGATCCATTCTAATTCATTCGCACGAATGTATCCATTCTAATTCATTTGTACGATCCATTCTAATTCATTCACACGAATGTATCCATTCTAATTCATTTGTACGATCCATTCTAATTCATTCGTACAATGCGTTCTAATCCATTCGTACTATCCATTCTAATTCATTCCTATGATGCATTCTAATTCATTCGTACGATCCATTCTAATTCATTCGCTCGAATGTATCCATTCTAATTCATTCGTACGATCCATTCTAATTCGTTCATATGACCCATTCTAATTCGTCCATACGATCCATTCTAATTCATTCGTACGATTCATTCAAATTCAATCGTACAATCCATTCTAATTCATTCGCACAAATGTATCCATTCTAATTCATTCGTACGACACATTCTAATTCATTCGCACGATCCATTCTAATTCATTTGTACGAATGTATCCATTCTAATTCATTCGCACGATCCATTCTAATTCTTTCGCATGATCTATTCTAATTCATTCGTACGATCCATTCTAATTCATTTGCATGAATGTATCCATTCTAATTCATTCGTACAATCCATTCCAATTCATTCGTATGATCCATTCTAATTCATTCATGCAATCCATTCTAATTCATTCATACGATCCATTTTAACTCATTCATACGATCCATTCTAATTCATTCACATGAATGTATGTATCCATTCTAGTTTATTCGCACGAATGTATCCATTCTAATTCATTCGTACGATCTATTCTAATTCAATCGCAAGATCCATTCGAATTCATTCGTACGACCCATTATAATTCATTCGTACGATCCATTCTAATTCATTCACATGATCCATTCTAATTCATTCGTACAAATATATCCAATTTAATTCATTCGTACGATCCATTCTAATTCATTTGTACGATCCATTCTAATTCATTCGCACAAATGTATCCATTCTAATTCATTCGTACGATCCATTCTAATTCATTCGCACGATCCATTCTAATTCATTCGTACGATCCATTCTAATTCATTCACACGATCCATTCTAATTCATTCGTATGATCCATTCTAATTCATTCGCACGAATGTATCCATTCTAATGCATTCATACGATTCATTCTAATTCATTCGCACGATCCATTCTAATTTATTCGTACGATCCATTCTAATTCATTCGTCCGATCCATTCTAATTCATTCGCACGAATATATCCATTCTAATTCATTCGTACGATCCATTCGTATTCATTCATACGATCCATTATAATTCATTTGTACGAATGAATTAAAATGGATCGTACAAATGAATTAGAATGGATCGTGCGAATGAATTAGAATGGATCGTACGAACGAATTAGAATGGATCGTACGAACGAATTAGAATGGATCGTACGAATGAATTAGAATAGATATATTCATGCGAATGAATTAGAATGTATAGTGCGAATGAATTAGAATGGATCGTACGAATGGATTAGAATGGATCGTACGAATGGATTAGAATGGATCGTACGAATGGATTAGAATGGATCGTGCGAATGAATTAGAAAGGATCGTACGAATGAATTAGAATGGATATATACGTGCGAATGAATTAGAATGGATCGTACGAATGAATTAGATTGGATCGTACGAATGAATTAGAATGGATACATTCATGCAAATGAATTAGAATGGATCGTACGAATGAATTAGAATGGATCATACGAATGAATTAGAATGGATCGTACGAATGGATTCGAACGCATTGTACGAATGATTTAGAATAGATACATTTGTGCGAATGAATTAGATTGCATCGTACGAATGAATTTGAATGGATCGGACGAATGAATTAGAATGGATCGCACGAATGAATTAGAATGGATCGTAAGAATGAATTAGAATGGATCATGCGAATGAATTAGAATTGATCATACGAATGAATTAGAATGGATCGTACGAATGAATTAGAATGGATCGTGCGAATGAATTAGAATGGATCATACGAATGAATTAGAATGGATATATTTGAACGAATAAATTAGAATGGATCATACGAATGAATTAGAATGGATCGTACGAATGAATTAGAATGGATCGTGCGAATGAATTAGAATCGATCGTACGGAATGAATTAGAACGGATCGTGCGAATGAATTAGAATGGATCGTACGAATGAATTAGAATGGATCGTGCGAATGAATTTGAAGGGATACATTCGTGTGAATGAATTAGAATGAATTAGAACGGATTGTGCGAATGAATTAGAATGGATCATATGAATGAATTAGAATGGATCGTGCAAATGAATTAGAATGGATACATTCGTGCGAATGAATTAGAATGGATCGTAGTAATGAATTAGAATGGATCGTACGAATGAATTAGAATGGTTACATTCGTGCGAATGAATTAGAATGGATTAGAATGGATCGGACGAATGAATTAGAATGGATTCATTCGCACGAATGAATTAGAATGGATACATACAAATGAATTAGAAAGTTTACATTCGTGAGAATGAATTAGAATGGATCATACGAATGAATTAGAATGGATCGTACGAATGAATTAGAATGTATACATTCGAGCGAATGAATTAGAATGGATCGTACGAATGAATTAGAATGGATCATAGGAATGAATTAATATGGATCGTACGAATGAATTAGAATGGATCATACGAATGAATTAGAATGGATCGTGCGAATGAATTAGAATAGATCGTGCGAATGAATTAGAATGGATCGTACGTTTGAATTAGATTGGATTGTGCGAATGAATTAGAATGGATACATTCGTGCGAATGAATTAGAATAGATCATATGAAAGAATTAGAATGGATCGTGCGAATGAATTAGAAAGGATCATACGAATAAATTAGAATGGATACATTTGAGCAAATGAATTAGAATGGATCATAGGAATGAATTAGAATGGATCGTACGAATAAATTAGAATGGATCGTACGAATGAATTAGAATGGATCGTATGAATGAAAAAGAATGGATCGTACGCATAAATATATCCATTCTAATTCATTCGTACGATCCATTCTAATTCATTCGCATGATCCATTCTAATTCATTCACACGATCCATTCTAATTCATTCGTATGATCCATTCTAATTCATTCCTACGATCTATTCTAATTCATTCGCTCGAATGTATCATACGAATGAATTAGAATGGATCATACGAATGAATTAGAATGGATCGTACGAATGAATTAGAATGGATCGAACGAATGAATTAGAATGGAACGTACGAATAAATTAGAATGGATCGTACGAATGAATTAGAATGGATCATACGAATAAATTAGAATGGATCATATGAATGAATTAGAATGGATCGTACGAATGAATTAGAATGGATCGTACGAATGAATTAGAATGGATCGAACGAATGAATTAGAATGGATCGTACGAATGAATTAGAATGGATCATGCGAATGAATTTGAATGGATCGTATGAATAAATTAGAATGGATCATACGAATGAATTAGAATGGATCGTGCGAACGAATTAGAATGAATCGTACGAATGCATTAGAATCGATCGTACGAATGAATTAGAATAGATCGTGCGAATAAATTAGAATAGATACATTCTTGCGAATAAAATAGAATGGACCGTATGAATGGATTAAAATGAATCGTACGATCCATTCTAATTTATTCGCACGAATGTATCCATTCTAATTCATTCGTACAATCCATTCTGATTCATTCGCACGATCCATTCTAATTCATTCGTATGATCCATTCTAATTCATTCCTATGATCCATTCTAATTCATTCGCACGAATATATCCATTCTAATTCATTTGCATGATCCATTCTAATTCATTTCTATGATCCATTCTAATTCATTCGTACGATCCATTCTAATTCATTTGCTCGAATG
Source organism: Chamaelirium japonicum (assembly GCA_947650365.1). NCBI lineage: Eukaryota > Viridiplantae > Streptophyta > Magnoliopsida > Liliales > Melanthiaceae > Chamaelirium > Chamaelirium japonicum. The sequence continues at coordinate 397,295 of CANTAL010000066.1, read as the reverse complement.
TATCTATTCTAATTCATTCGTACGATCCATTCTAATTCATTCGTACGATCCATTCTAATTCATTCGTACGATCCATTCTAATTCATTCTCACGAATGTAACCTTTCTAATTCATTCGCTCGAATGTATCCATTCTAATTCATTCGTACAATCCATTCTAATTCATTCATACGATCCATTCTAATTCATTCGTATGATCCATTCTAACTCATTCGGTGGATCTATTCTAATTCATTCGTACGATCCATTCTAATTCATTCATACGATCCATTTTAATCCATTCGTATGATCCATTCTAATCCATTCGCACGAATGAATTAGAATGGATTGTGCGAATGAATTAGAATGGATCGTACGAATGAATTAGAATGGATACATTTGTGCGAATGAATTAGAATGGATCGTACGAATGAATTAAAATGAATCATACGAATGAATTAGAATGGATCATACGAATGAATTGGAATACATCATATGAATGAATTAGAATGGATCGTACAAATGAACTAGAATGGATCGTACAAATGAATTAGAAAGGTTACATTCGTGAGAATGAATTAAAATGGATCATGCGAATTAATTAGAATGGATCATACGAATGAATTTGAATGGATACATTTGTGCGAATGAATCTGAATGGATACATTCGTGAGAATGAATTAGAATGGATCGTACGAATGAATTAGAATGGATCATGCGAATGAATTTGAATGGATCGTACGAATGAATTAGAATAGATTATACAAATGAATTAGAAAGGTGACATTCGTGAGAATGAATTAGAATGGATCGTACGAATGAATTAGAATGGATTATGCGAATGAATTTGAATGGATCGTACGAATGAATTAGAATGGATCATACAAATGAATTAGAAAGGTTGCATTCGTGAGAATGAATTAGAATGGATACATTCGAGCGAATGAATTAGAATGGATCGTACGAATAAATTAGAATGGATCATAGGAATGAATTAGAATGGATCGTGCAAATGAATTAGAATGGATCGTATGAATGAATAAGAATGATCGTACGAATGAATTAGAATGGATACATTTGTGCGAATAAATTAGAATAGATACATTCGTGCGAATGAATTAGAATGGATCGTACGAATGAATTAGAATGGATCGTAGGAATGAATTAGAATGGATCGTACAAATGAATTAGAATGGTTACATTCGTGCGAATGAATTAGAATGGATTGTACGAATGGATTAGAATGGATCATAGGAATGAATTAGAATGGATCGTACGAATGAATTATAATGGATCGTACAAATGAATTAGAAAGGTTATATTTGTGATAATGAATTAGAATGGATCGTACGATTCATTCTAATTCATTCGTACGATCCATTCAAATTCATTCGCACGATCTATTCTAATTCATTCATATAATTCATTCTAATTCATTCGTACAATCCATTCTTATTCATTCGCACGAATGTATCCATTCTAATTCATTCGTTCGATCTATTCTAATTCATTCGTACGATCCATTCAAATTCATTCGCATGATCCATTCTAATCCATTCTTACGATTCATTCGTACAATCCATTCAAATTCATTCATACGATGCAATCTAATTCATTTGCACAAATGTATCTATTCTAATTCATTCGTACAATGCGTTCTAATCCATTCGTACGATCCATTCTAATCCATTCGTACGATCCATTCTAATTCATTCGCACAAATGTATCCATTCTAATTCATTTGCACGATCTATTCTAATTCATTCCTATGATCCATTCTAATTCATTCGCACGATCCATTCTAATTCATTCTCACAAATGTAACCTTTCTAATTCATTTGTATGAACTATTCTAATTCATTCCAACGATCCATTCTAATCCATTCGTACGATCCATTCTAATCCATTCGTACGATCCATTCTAATTCATTCGTACAAATGTAACCTTTCTAATTCATTTGTACGATCCATTCTAATACATTCGTATGATCCATTCTAATCCATTCGTACGATCCATTCTAATTCATTCGTACGATCCATTCTAATTCATACGAATGAATTAGAATGGATACATTCGAGCGAATGAATTAGAATGGATCGTACGAATGAATTAGAATGAATTACAATGGATCGTACGAATGAATTAGAATGTATCGTACGAATTAATTAGAATGGATCGTACGAATGAATTAGAATGGATCGTACGAATGGATTAAAACGCATTGTACGAATGAATTAGAATGGATCGTACGAATATATTAGAACACATTGTACGAATGAATTAGAATAGATACATTTATACGAATGAATTAGAATGGATCGTATGAATGGATTAGAATAGATTCGTACGATCCATTCTAATTCATTCGCACGATCCATTCTAATTCATTCGTACGATCCATTCTAATTCATTTGCATGAATGTTTAAATTCTAATTTATTCGTACGATCCATTCTAATTTATTCGTAAGATCTATTCTAATTCATTCGCTCGAATGTATCCATTCTAATTCATTCGTACGATCCATTCTAATTCATTCATACGATCCATTCTAATTCGTTCGTACGATCCATTCTAATTCGTTCGTACGATCCATTCTAATTAATTCGTACGATCCATTCTAATTCATTCGTACGATCCATTCTAATTCATTCGTATGATCCATTCTAACTCATTCGGTGGATCCATTCTAATTAATTCGTATGATCCATTCTAATTCATTCGCACGATCCATTCTAACTCATTCGTACGATCCATTCTAATTCATTTGTACGATCCATTCTAATTTATTTGCATGAATATACTATCCATTCTAATTCATTCGCACAAATGTATCCATTCTAATTCATTCGTACGATCCATTCTAATTCATTCGTATGATCCATTCTAATTCATTTGCACGATCCATTCTAATTCATTCGTACGATCCATTCTAATTCATTCGTCTGAATATATCTATTCTAATTCATTCTTATGATCCATTCTAATTTATTCGTACGATCCATTCTAATTCATTCGTGCGATCTATTCTAATTCATTCGCATGATCCATTCTAATTCATTCGTATGATCCATTCTAATTCATTCATACAATCCATTCAAATTCATTCGTACGATGCAATCTAATTCATTCGCACAAATATATCCATTCTAATTCATTCGTACGATCCTTTCTAATTCATTCGCACTATCCATTCTAATTCTTTCATATGATCCATTCTAATTCATTCGTACGATCCATTCTAATTCATTCGTATGATCAATTCTAATTCATTCGCACAATCCATTCTAATTCATTCGTACGATCCATTCTAATCCATTCGTACGATCAATTCTAATTCATTCATACGATCCATTCTAATTCATTCGTATGATCAATTCTAATTCATTCACACGATCCATTCTAATTCATTCGTACGATCCATTCTAATTCATTCGCACGAATGTAACCATTCTAATTCATTCGAACGATCCATTCTAATTCATTCGCACGAATGTATCCATTCTATTTCATTCGTACGATCCATTCTAATTCATTCGTACGATCCCTTCTAATCTATTCGTACGATCCATTCTAATTCATTCGCACGAATGTAACCATTCTAATTCATTCGTACGATCCATTCTAATTCATTCGTATGATTCATACGAATGAATTAGAATGGATCGTACGAATGAATTAGAATGAATCATACGAATGAATTAGAATGGATCGTACGAATGAATTAGAATGAATCATACGAATGAATTAGAATGGATCGTACGAATGCATTAGAATGGATACATTCGTGCGATTGAATTAGAATGGATCGTACGAATGAATTAGAATGGATCGTATGAATGAATTAGAATGAATCATACGAATGAATTAGAATGGATCGTACGAATGAATTAGAATGGATCATACGAATGAATTAGAATGGATCGTACGAATGCATTAGAAAGGATACATTCGTGCAAATGAATTAGAAAGGATTCATTCGTACATTTGTATTATCCATTCTAATTCATTCGTACGATTCATTCTAATTCATTCGTATGAGCTATTCTAATTCATTCGTACGATCCATTCTAATTCATTCGTACGATCCATTGTAATTCATTCATACAATCCATTCAGATTCATTCGCACAAATGTATCCATTCAAATTCATTCGTACGATCCATTCTAATTAATTCGCACGATCCATTCTAATTCAGTCGTATGAATGTATCTATTTTAATTCATTCGTAAGATCCATTCGTACGATCTATTCTATTCATTCGTACGAATGAATTTGAATGGATCATACAAATGAATTAGAAAGGTTACATTCGTGACAATGAATTAGAATGGATACATTTGTGCGAATAAATTAGAATAGATTAGAATGGATACATTCGCACAAATGTATCCATTCAAATTCATTCGTACGATCCATTCTAATTAATTCGCATGATCCATTCTAATTCATTCTCACGAATGTAACCTTTCTAATTCATTCGTACGATCCATTCTAATTCATTTGTACGATCCATTCTAATTCATTCACATGATGTATTCTAATTCATTCGTATGATCCATTCTAATTCATTCGTATGATTCATTTTAATTCATTCGTACGATCCATTCTAATTCATTCGCACAAATGTATCCATTCTAATTCATTCGTACGATCCATTCTAATTCATTCGCACAATCCATTCTAATTCATTCGTGCGAATGGATTAGAATGGATCGTACGAATGGATTAAAATGGATCCTATGAATGAATTAGAATGGATCGTACGAATGAATTAGAATAGATCCACCGAATGAGTTAGAATGGATCATACGAATGAATTAGAATGGATCGTATGAATGAATTAGAATGGATTGTATGAATGAATTAGAATGGATACATTCGAGCGAATGAATTAGAAAGGTTACATTCGTGAGAATGAATTAGAATGGATCGTACGAATGAATTAGAATGGATCGTACGAATGAATTAGAATGGATCGTACGAATGAATTAGAATAGATACATTCGAGCAAATGAATTAGAATGGATCGTACGAATGAATTAGAATGGATCATAGGAATGAATTAGAATGGATCATGCAAATGAATTAGAATCGATATATTCGTGCGAATGAATTAGAATGGATCATAGGAATGAATTAGAATGGATCATACGAATGAATTAGAATGGATCGTGCGAATGAATTAGAATGGATTGTACGAATGAATTAGAATGGATACATTCATGCGAATGAATTAGAATGGATCGTACAGTTCATTCTAATCCATTCATACGGTCCATTCTATTTTATTCGCAAGAATGTATCTATTCTAATTTATTCGCACGATCCATTCTAATTCATTCGTACGATCGATTCTAATGCATTCGTACGATTCATTCTAATTCGTTCGCACGATCCATTCTAATTCATTCGTATGATCCATTCTAATTTATTCATACGATCCATTCAAATTCATTCGCATGATCCATTCTAATTCATTCGTACGATCCATTCTAATTCATTCGTTCGATCCATTCTAATTCATTCGTACGATCCATTCTAATTCATTCGTACGATCCATTCTAATTCATTCATATGATCCATTCTAATTTATTCGTATGATCCATTCTAATTCATTCATACGATCCATTCTAATTCATTCGTACGTTCCATTCTAATTCATTCGTTCGATCCATTCTAATTCATTCGTACGATCCATTCTAATTCATTCGTATGATCCATAATAATTCATTCGTATGATACATTCGAGCGAATGAATTAGAATTGATCGTAGGAATGAATTAGAATGGATCATACGAATGAATTAGAATGGATCGTGTGAATGAATTAGAATGGATCATGCGAATGAATTAGAATGGATCGTACGAATGAATTAGAATGGATATATTTATGCGTACGATCCATTCTTATTCATTCATACGATCCATTCTAATTTATTCGCACGAATGTATCCATTCTAATTCATTCGTACAATCCATTCTGATTCATTCGCACGATCCATTCTAATTCATTCGTATGATCCATTCTAATTCATTCCTATGATCCATTCTAATTCATTCGCACGAATATATCCATTCTAATTCATTTGCATGATCCATTCTAATTCATTTCTATGATCCATTCTAATTCATTCGTACGATCCATTCTAATTCATTTGCTCGAATGTATCTATTCTAATTCATTCGTACGATCCATTCTAATTCATTCGTACGATCCATTCTAATTCATTCGTACGATCCATTCTAATTCATTCTCACGAATGTAACCTTTCTAATTCATTCGCTCGAATGTATCCATTCTAATTCATTCGTACAATCCATTCTAATTCATTCATACGATCCATTCTAATTCATTCGTATGATCCATTCTAACTCATTCGGTGGATCTATTCTAATTCATTCGTACGATCCATTCTAATTCATTCATACGATCCATTTTAATCCATTCGTATGATCCATTCTAATCCATTCGCACGAATGAATTAGAATGGATTGTGCGAATGAATTAGAATGGATCGTACGAATGAATTAGAATGGATACATTTGTGCGAATGAATTAGAATGGATCGTATGAATGAATTAAAATGAATCATACGAATGAATTAGAATGGATCATACGAATGAATTGGAATACATCATATGAATGAATTAGAATGGATCGTACAAATGAACTAGAATGGATCGTACAAATGAATTAGAAAGGTTACATTCGTGAGAATGAATTAAAATGGATCATGCGAATTAATTAGAATGGATCATACGAATGAATTTGAATGGATACATTTGTGCGAATGAATCTGAATGGATACATTCGTGAGAATGAATTAGAATGGATCGTACGAATGAATTAGAATGGATCATGCGAATGAATTTGAATGGATCGTACGAATGAATTAGAATAGATTATACAAATGAATTAGAAAGGTGACATTCGTGAGAATGAATTAGAATGGATCGTACGAATGAATTAGAATGGATTATGCGAATGAATTTGAATGGATCGTACGAATGAATTAGAATGGATCATACAAATGAATTAGAAAGGTTGCATTCGTGAGAATGAATTAGAATGGATACATTCGAGCGAATGAATTAGAATGGATCGTACGAATAAATTAGAATGGATCATAGGAATGAATTAGAATGGATCGTGCAAATGAATTAGAATGGATCGTATGAATGAATAAGAATGATCGTACGAATGAATTAGAATGGATACATTTGTGCGAATAAATTAGAATAGATACATTCGTGCGAATGAATTAGAATGGATCGTACGAATGAATTAGAATGGATCGTAGGAATGAATTAGAATGGATCGTACAAATGAATTAGAATGGTTACATTCGTGCGAATGAATTAGAATGGATCGTACGAATGGATTAGAATGGATCATAGGAATGAATTAGAATGGATCGTACGAATGAATTATAATGGATCGTACAAATGAATTAGAAAGGTTATATTTGTGATAATGAATTAGAATGGATCGTACGATTCATTCTAATTCATTCGTACGATCCATTCAAATTCATTCGCACGATCTATTCTAATTCATTCATATAATTCATTCTAATTCATTCGTACAATCCATTCTTATTCATTCGCACGAATGTATCCATTCTAATTCATTCGTTCGATCTATTCTAATTCATTCGTACGATCCATTCAAATTCATTCGCATGATCCATTCTAATCCATTCTTACGATTCATTCGTACAATCCATTCAAATTCATTCATACGATGCAATCTAATTCATTTGCACAAATGTATCTATTCTAATTCATTCGTACAATGCGTTCTAATCCATTCGTACGATCCATTCTAATCCATTCGTACGATCCATTCTAATTCATTCGCACAAATGTATCCATTCTAATTCATTTGCACGATCTATTCTAATTCATTCCTATGATCCATTCTAATTCATTCGCATGATCCATTCTAATTCATTCTTACAAATGTAACCTTTCTAATTCATTTGTATGAACTATTCTAATTCATTCCAACGATCCATTCTAATCCATTCGTACGATCCATTCTAATCCATTCGTACGATCCATTCTAATTCATTCGTACAAATGTAACCTTTCTAATTCATTTGTACGATCCATTCTAATACATTCGTATGATCCATTCTAATCCATTCGTACGATCCATTCTAATTCATTCGTACGATCCATTCTAATTCATACGAATGAATTAGAATGGATACATTCGAGCGAATGAATTAGAATGGATCGTACGAATGAATTAGAATGAATTACAATGGATCGTACGAATGAATTAGAATGTATCGTACGAATTAATTAGAATGGATCGTACGAATGAATTAGAATGGATCGTACGAATGGATTAAAACGCATTGTACGAATGAATTAGAATGGATCGTACGAATATATTAGAACACATTGTACGAATGAATTAGAATAGATACATTTATACGAATGAATTAGAATGGATCGTATGAATGGATTAGAATAGATTCGTACGATCCATTCTAATTCATTCGCACGATCCATTCTAATTCATTCGTACGATCCATTCTAATTCATTTGCATGAATGTTTAAATTCTAATTTATTCGTACGATCCATTCTAATTTATTCGTAAGATCTATTCTAATTCATTCGCTCGAATGTATCCATTCTAATTCATTCGTACGATCCATTCTAATTCATTCATACGATCCATTCTAATTCGTTCGTACGATCCATTCTAATTCGTTCGTACAATCCATTCTAATTAATTCGTACGATCCAATCTAATTCATTCGTACGATCCATTCTAATTCATTCGTATGATCCATTCTAACTCATTCGGTGGATCCATTCTAATTAATTCGTATGATCCATTCTAATTCATTCGCACGATCCATTCTAACTCATTCGTACGATCCATTCTAATTCATTTGTACGATCCATTCTAATTTATTTGCATGAATATACTATCCATTCTAATTCATTCGCACAAATGTATCCATTCTAATTCATTCGTACGATCCATTCTAATTCATTCGTATGATCCATTCTAATTCATTTGCACGATCCATTCTAATTCATTCGTACGATCCATTCTAATTCATTCGTCTGAATATATCTATTCTAATTCATTCTTATGATCCATTCTAATTTATTCGTACGATCCATTCTAATTCATTCGTGCGATCTATTCTAATTCATTCGCATGATCCATTCTAATTCATTCGTATGATCCATTCTAATTCATTCATACAATCCATTCAAATTCATTCGTACGATGCAATCTAATTCATTCGCACAAATATATCCATTCTAATTCATTCGTACGATCCTTTCTAATTCATTCGCACTATCCATTCTAATTCTTTCATATGATCCATTCTAATTCATTCGTACGATCCATTCTAATTCATTCGTATGATCAATTCTAATTCATTCGCACAATCCATTCTAATTCATTCGTACGATCCATTCTAATCCATTCGTACGATCAATTCTAATTCATTCATACGATCCATTCTAATTCATTCGTATGATCAATTCTAATTCATTCACACGATCCATTCTAATTCATTCGTACGATCCATTCTAATTCATTCGCACGAATGTAACCATTCTAATTCATTCGAACGATCCATTCTAATTCATTCGCACGAATGTATCCATTCTATTTCATTCGTACGATCCATTCTAATTCATTCGTACGATCCCTTCTAATCTATTCGTACGATCCATTCTAATTCATTCGCACGAATGTAACCATTCTAATTCATTCGTACGATCCATTCTAATTCATTCGTATGATTCATACGAATGAATTAGAATGGATCGTACGAATGAATTAGAATGAATCATACGAATGAATTAGAATGGATCGTACGAATGAATTAGAATGGATCATACGAATGAATTAGAATGGATCGTACGAATGCATTAGAATGGATACATTCGTGCGATTGAATTAGAATGGATCGTACGAATGAATTAGAATGGATCGTATGAATGAATTAGAATGAATCATACGAATGAATTAGAATGGATCGTACGAATGAATTAGAATGGATCATACGAATGAATTAGAATGGATCGTACGAATGCATTAGAAAGGATACATTCGTGCAAATGAATTAGAAAGGATTCATTCGTACATTTGTATTATCCATTCTAATTCATTCGTACGATTCATTCTAATTCATTCGTATGAGCTATTCTAATTCATTCGTACGATCCATTCTAATTCATTCGTACGATCCATTGTAATTCATTCATACAATCCATTCAGATTCATTCGCACAAATGTATCCATTCAAATTCATTCGTACGATCCATTCTAATTAATTCGCACGATCCATTCTAATTCAGTCGTATGAATGTATCTATTTTAATTCATTCGTAAGATCCATTCGTACGATCTATTCTATTCATTCGTACGAATGAATTTGAATGGATCATACAAATGAATTAGAAAGGTTACATTCGTGACAATGAATTAGAATGGATACATTTGTGCGAATAAATTAGAATAGATTAGAATGGATACATTCGCACAAATGTATCCATTCAAATTCATTCGTACGATCCATTCTAATTAATTCGCATGATCCATTCTAATTCATTCTCACGAATGTAACCTTTCTAATTCATTCGTACGATCCATTCTAATTCATTTGTACGATCCATTCTAATTCATTCACATGATGTATTCTAATTCATTCGTATGATCCATTCTAATTCATTCGTATGATTCATTTTAATTCATTCGTACGATCCATTCTAATTCATTCGCACAAATGTATCCATTCTAATTCATTCGTACGATCCATTCTAATTCATTCGCACAATCCATTCTAATTCATTCGTGCGAATGGATTAGAATGGATCGTACGAATGGATTAAAATGGATCCTATGAATGAATTAGAATGGATCGTACGAATGAATTAGAATAGATCCACCGAATGAGTTAGAATGGATCATACGAATGAATTAGAATGGATCGTATGAATGAATTAGAATGGATTGTATGAATGAATTAGAATGGATACATTCGAGCGAATGAATTAGAAAGGTTACATTCGTGAGAATGAATTAGAATGGATCGTACGAATGAATTAGAATGGATCGTACGAATGAATTAGAATGGATCGTACGAATGAATTAGAATAGATACATTCGAGCAAATGAATTAGAATGGATCGTACGAATGAATTAGAATGGATCATAGGAATGAATTAGAATGGATCATGCAAATGAATTAGAATCGATATATTCGTGCGAATGAATTAGAATGGATCATAGGAATGAATTAGAATGGATCATACGAATGAATTAGAATGGATCGTGCGAATGAATTAGAATGGATTGTACGAATGAATTAGAATGGATACATTCATGCGAATGAATTAGAATGGATCGTACAGTTCATTCTAATCCATTCATACGGTCCATTCTATTTTATTCGCAAGAATGTATCTATTCTAATTTATTCGCACGATCCATTCTAATTCATTCGTACGATCGATTCTAATGCATTCGTACGATTCATTCTAATTCGTTCGCACGATCCATTCTAATTCATTCGTATGATCCATTCTAATTTATTCATACGATCCATTCAAATTCATTCGCATGATCCATTCTAATTCATTCGTACGATCCATTCTAATTCATTCGTTCGATCCATTCTAATTCATTCGTACGATCCATTCTAATTCATTCGTACGATCCATTCTAATTCATTCATATGATCCATTCTAATTTATTCGTATGATCCATTCTAATTCATTCATACGATCCATTCTAATTCATTCGTACGTTCCATTCTAATTCATTCGTTCGATCCATTCTAATTCATTCGTACGATCCATTCTAATTCATTCGTATGATCCATAATAATTCATTCGTATGATACATTCGAGCGAATGAATTAGAATTGATCGTAGGAATGAATTAGAATGGATCATACGAATGAATTAGAATGGATCGTGTGAATGAATTAGAATGGATCATGCGAATGAATTAGAATGGATCGTACGAATGAATTAGAATGGATATATTTATGCGTACGATCCATTCTTATTCATTCATACGATCCATTCTAATTCATTCGTATGATCCATTCTAATTTATTCGTACGATCCATTCTAATTCATTCCTATGATCCATTCTAATTCATTTGCTCAAATGTATCCATTCTAATTTATTCGTACGATCCTTTCTAATTCATTCGCACGATCCATTCTAATTCTTTCATATGATCTTTTCTAATTCATTCGCACGAATGTATCCATTCTAATTCATTCGCACAATCCAATCTAATTCAAACGTACGATCAATTCTAATTCATTCGCACGATCTATTCTAATTCATTCGCACGATCCATTCTAATTCATTCGTATGATCCATTCTAATTCATTCGTACGATCCATTCTAATTCATTCCTATGATCCATTCTAATTCATTCGTACGATCCATTCTAATTCATTCGCTCGAATGTATCCATTCTAATTCATTCGTACGATCCATTCTAATTCATTCGTATGATCCATTCTAATTCATTCTCACGAATGTAACCTTTCTAATTCATTTGTATGTATCCATTCTAATTCATTCGTGCGAATAAATCCATTCTAATTCATTCGTCCGATCCATTCTAATTCATTCGCACGAATGTAACCATTCTAATTCATTCGTACGATCCATTCTAATTCATTACTACGATCCATTCTAATTCATTCGCACGAATGTATCCATTCTAATTCATTTGCACGATCCATTCTAATTCATTCATATGATCCATTCTAATTCATTCGCACAATCCATTCTAATTCATTCTAATTCATTCACACGAATGTATCCATTCAAATTCATTCGCACGATCCATTCTAATTTATTCGTACGATCCATTCTAATTCATTCGCACGATCCGTTCTAATTCATTCCGTACGATCGATTCTATTTCATTCGCACGATCCATTCTAATTCATTCGTATGATCCATTCTAATTTATTCGTTCAAATATATCCATTCTAATTCATTCGTATGATCCATTCTAATTCATTCGCACGATCCATTCTAATTCATTCGTACGATCTATTCTAATTCATTCGTATGATCAATTCTAATTCATTCGCATGATCCATTCTAATTCATTCTTACGATCCATTCTAATTCATTCGTGCGATCCATTCTAATTCATTCGTCCGATCCATTCAAATTCATTCGTACGATGCAATCTAATTCATTCGCACAAATGTATCTATTCTAATTCATTCGTACAATGCGTTCGAATCCATTCGTACGATCCATTCTAATCCATTCGTACGATCCATTCTAATTCATTCGTATGATCCATTCTAATTCATTCGTACGATCCATTCTAATTCATTTGCATGAATGTATCCATTCTAATTCATTCGTACGATCCAATCTAATTCATTCGTACGATCCATTCTAATTCATTCGCACGTATATATCCATTCTAATTCATTCGTACGATCCTTTCTAATTCATTCGCACGTTCCATTCTAATCCATTCGTACGATCCATTCTAATCCATTCGTACGATCCATTCTAATCCATTCGTACGATCCATTCTAATTCATTCGCACTATACATTCTAATTCATTCGCATGAATATATCTATTCTAATTCATTCGTACGATCCATTCTAATTCGTTCGTACGATCCATTCTAATTCGTTCGTACGATCCATTCTAATTCATTCGCACGATCCATTCTAATTCATTTGTACGATCCATTTTAATTCATTCGTACAAATGAATTATAATGGATCGTATGAATGAATACGAATGGATCGTACGAATGAATTAGAATGGATATATTCGTGCGAATGAATTAGAATGGATCGGACGAATGAATTAGAATGGATCGTACGAATAAATTAGAATGGATCGTGCGAATGAATTAGAATGAATCGTATGAATGCATTAGAATGGATACATTCGTGCGAATGAATTAGAATGGATCATACGAATGAATTAGAATGGATCGTGCGAATGAATTAGAATGGATCGAACGAATGAATTAGAATGGATCGTGCGAATGAATTAGAATGGATCGTACGAATGAATTAGAATGGATACATTTGTGCGAATGAATTAGAATAGATCGTACAAATGAATTAGAATGGATCGTACGAATGAATTAGAATGGATATATTTGTACGAATGAATTAGAATGGATCATGTGAATGAATTAGAATGGATCGTACGAATGAATTATAATGGATCGTTCGAATGAATTCGAATGGATCTTGCGATTGAATTAGAATAGATCGTACAAATGAATTAGAATGGATACATTCGTGCGAATAAACTACAATGGATACATACATTCATGTGAATGAATTAGAATGGATCGTATGAATGAGTTAGAATGGATCGTATGAATGAATTAGAATGGATTGCATGAATGAATTAGAATGGATCATACGAATGAATTGGAATGGATCGTACGAATGAATTAGAATGGATACATTCATGCGAATGAATTAGAATGGATCGTACGAATGAATTAGAATAGATCGTGCGAAAGAATTAGAATGGATCGTGCGAATGAATTAGAATGGATACATTCGTACAAATGAATTAGAATGGATCGTGCGAATGAATTAGAATGGATCGTACGAATGAATTAGAATGGATACATTTGTGCGAATGAATTAGAATGGATTGTACGATTGAATTTGAATGAATCGTACGAATGAGTTAGAATGGATCGTATGGACGAATTAGAATGGATCATATGAACGAATTAGAATGGATCGTACGAATGAATTAGAATGGATACATTCGAGCGAATGAATTAGAATGGATCGTACGAATGAATTAGAATGCATCATAGGAATGAATTAGAATGGATAGTACGAATGGATTAGAACGCATTGTACGAATGAATTAGAATGGATCGTACAAATGAATTAGAATGGATACATTCGTGCGAATGAATTAGAATGGATCGTACAAATGAATTAGAATGGATACATTCGTGCGAATGAATTAGAATGGATCGTACGAATGAATTAGAATGGATCGTGCGAATGAATTAGAATGGATAGTGCGAATGAAATAGAATGGATCGTACGAATGTATTAGAATGGATACATTCGTGTGAATGAATTAGAAAGGTTCGTACGAATGAATTAGAATAGATCGTACGAATGAATTAGAATGGATCGTACGAATGAATTAGAATGGATACATTCGAGCGAATGAATTAGAATAGATCGTAGAAATGAATTAGAATGGATCATACGAATGAATTAGAATGGATCGTGCGAATGAATTAGAATGGATTGTATGATGAATTAGAATGGATACATTCGAGCGAATGAATTAGAATAGATCGTAGGAATGAATTAGAATGGATAATACGAATGAATTAGAATGGATCGTGCAAATGAATTAGAATGTATCCATTCTAATGCATTCATACGATCCATTCTAATTCATTCGTCCGATCCATTCTAATTCATTCGCACGATTCATTCTAATTCATTCGTACGATCCATTCTTATTCATTCATACGATCCATTCTAATTCATTCGCACAATCCATTCTAATTCATTCGTACGATCCATTCTAATTCATTCGTATGATCCATTCTAACTCATTTTAGAATGGATCGTACGAACGAATTAGAATTGATCGTATGAACGAATTAGAATGGATCGTACGAATGAATTAGAATGGACACATTCGAGCGAATGAATTAGAATGAATCGTACGAATGGATTAGAATGGATCGTACGAATGGATTAGAATGGATCGTACGAATGGATTAGAATGGATCGTACGAATGCATTAGAATGGATACATTCGTGCGAATGAATTAGAATGGATCGTACGAATGAATTAGAATGGATACATTTGTGCGAAGGAATTTGAATGTATTGCACGAATTGAATTAGAATGGATCGTAGGAATGGATTATAATGGATCGTACGAATAAATTAGAATGGATCATACAAATAAATTAGAAAGGTTACATTCGTGAGAATGAATTAGAATGGATCGTGCGAATGAATTAGAATTGATCATACGAATGGATTAGAATGGATCGTACGAATGAATTAGAAAAGATCGTGCGAATGAATTAGAATGGATCGTACGAACGAATTAGAATGGATCGTACGAACGAATTAGAATGGATCATATGAACGAATTAGAATGGATCGTACGAATGAATTAGAATGGATACATTCGAGCGAATGAATTAGAATGGATCGTACGAATGAATTAGAATTGATCGTGCAAATGAATTAGAATGGACACATTTGTGCGAATGAATTAGAATGGATCGTAGGAATGAATTAGAATGGATCGTATGAATGAATTAGAATGGTTACATTCGTGTGAATGAATTAGAATGGATCGTACGAATGAATTAGAATGGATCGTGCGAATGAATTAGAATAGATCATACGAATTAATTAGAATGGATACATTTGTGCGAATGAATTAGAATGGATCATACGAAAGGATTAGAATGGATCGTACGAATGGATTAGAATGGATCGTACGAATGAATTAGAATGGATCATACAAATGAATTAGAAAGGTTACATTCGTGAGAATGTATTAGAATGGATCGTACGAATGAATTAGAATGGATCGTATGAATGAATTAGAATGGATCGTGCGAATGATTGTGCAAATGAATTAGAATGAATCGTACGAATGCATTAGAATGGATCGTACGAATGAATTAGAATGGATACATTTGTGCGAATGAATTTGAATGGATCGTAAGAATGAATTAGAATGGATCGTACGAATGAGTTAGAATGGATTGTGCGAATGAATTAGAATGGATCGTACGAATGAATTAGAATGGATCGTACGAATGAATTAGAATGGATACATTTGTATGAATAAATTAGAATGGATTGTAAGAATGAATTAGAATGGATTGTATGAATAAATTAGAACGGATCATACGAATGAATTAGAATTGATCGTGTGAATGAATTAGAATGGATACATTCTTGCGAATGAATTCGAATGGATCTTACGATTGAATTAGAATGGTTACATTCGTGCAAATGAATTAGAATGGATCGTACGAATAAATTAGAATGGATACATTCGTGCGAATGAATTAGAATGTATCGTACAAATGAATTAGAATAGATCGTACGAATGAATTAGAATGGATCATGCGAATGAATTAGATTGGATATATTTGTGCGAATGAATTAGAATGGATCGTGCGAATGAATTAGAATGGATCATACGAATGAATTGGAATGGATATATTTATGCGAATGAATTAGAATGGATCGAACGAAAGAATTATAATTGATACATTTGTGCGAATCAATTAGAATAGATCATACAAATGAATTAGAATGGATCGTGCGAATGAATTCGAATGGATACATTTGTGTGAATTAATTAGAATGGATCGTATATTCGTGCAAATAAATTAGAATGGATCGTACGAATGAATTAGAATAGATCCACCGAATGAGTTAGAATGGATCATACGAATGAATTAGAATGGATCGTACGAATGAATTAGAATGGATTGTGCGAATGAATTAGAATGTATTGTATGAATGAATAAGAATGGATCGTGCGAATGAATTAGAATGGATCGTACAAATGAATTAGAATGGATCGTGCGAATAAATTAGAAACATTCGTGCGAATGAATTAGAATAAATTAGATTGCATCGTACGATCCATTGTAATCCATTCGTACGATCCATTCTTATTCATTCATACGATCCATTCTAATTCATTCGCACAATCCAAACTAATTCATTCGTACGATCCATTCTAATTCATTCGTATGATCCATTCTAACTCATTCGGTGGATCCATTCTAATTCATTCGTACGATCCATTCTAATTCATTCGCTTGAATGTATCCATTCTAATTCATTCGTACGATCCATTCTAATTCGTTCATACGATCCATTTTAATTCGTTCGTACGATCCATTCTAATTCATTCGTACGATCCATTCTAATTCATTCGCACGATCCATTCTTATTCATTCGCATGATCCATTCTAATTCATTCATATGATACATTCGTGCGAATGAATTAGAATGGATCGTACGAATGAATTAGAATGGATCATACGATTGAATTTGAATAGATCGTACGAATGAATTAGAATGGATCCATTTGTGCGAATTAATTAGAATGGATCGTACGAATGAATTAGAATGGATCATACGAATGAATTAGAATGGATAGTGCGAATGAATTAGAATGGATCGTACGAATGAATTAGAATGGATACATTCGTGCGAATGAATTAGAATGGATCGTACGAATGAATTAGAATAGATCGTACAAATGAATTAGAATGGATCGTGCGAATGAATTAGAATTGATCATACGAATGAATTAGAATGGATCGTACGAATGAATTAGAAAGGATCGTGCGAATGAATTAGAATGGATCGTACGAATGAATTAGAATGGATATATTTGAACGAATAAATTAGAATGGATCATACGAATGAATTAGAATGGATCGTACGAATGAATTAGAATGGATAGTGCGAATGAATTAGAATCGATCGTACGAATGAATTAGAATGGATCGTACGAATGAATTAAAATGGATACATTCATACGACTGAATTAGAATAGATCGTGCAAATTAATTAGAATGGATCGTACGAATGAATTAGAATGGATCGTACGAATGAATTAGAATGGATACATTCGTGCGAATAAATTAGAATGGATCGGACGAATGAATTAGAATGGATCATACGAATGAATTAGAATGGATCGTACGAATGAATTTGAATGGTTACATTTGTGCGAATGAATTAGAATGGATCGTATATTCGTGCAAATAAATTAGAATGGATCGTACAAATGAATTAGAATGGATCATACGAATGAATTAGAATGGATCGTACGAATGTATTAGAATAGATACATATGTGCGAATGAATTAGAATGGATCGAATATTCGTGCAAATAAATTAGAATAGATCGTATAAATGAATTAGAATGGATCGTACGAATGAGTTAGAATGGATCGTGCGAATGAATTAGAATGGATCGTACGAATGAATTAGAATGGATCCACCGAATGAGTTAGAATGGATCATACGAATGAATTAGAATGGATCGTACGAAAGAATTAGAATGTATTGTGCGAATGAATTAGAATGGATCGTATGAATGAATAAGAATGGATCGTACGAATGAATTAGAATGGATCGTGTGAATGAATTAGAATGAATCGTACGAATGTATTAGAATGGATACATTCGTGCGAATGGATTAGAATGGATCGTACGAATGAATTAGAATGGATCGTGCGAATGAATTAGAATAAATCGTACGAATGAATTAGAATGGATCTTACGAATTAATTAAAATGGATACATTTGTATGAATAAATTAGAATGGATTGTAAGAATGAATTAGAATGGATTGTATGAATAAATTAGAACGGATCGTACGAATGAATTAGAATTGATCGTGCGAATGAATTAAAATGGATACATTCTTGCGAATGAATTTCAATGGATCGTACGAATGAATTAGGTGGTTATATTTGTGCAAATGAATTAGAATGGATCGTACGAATAAATTAGAATGGATACATTCGTGCGAATGAATTAGAATGGATCATACAAATGAATTAGAATAGATCGCACGAATGAATTAGAATGGATCATGCGAATGAATTAGAATGGATTGTACGAATGAATTAGAATGGATACATTTGTGCGATTGAATTAGAATGGATCGTGTGAATGAATTAGAATGGATTGTACGAATGAATTAGAATGGATATATTTATGCGAATGAATTAGAATGGATCGAACGAAAGAATTATAATTGATACATTTGTGCGAATGATTTAGAATAGATCATACGAATGAATTAGAATGGATCGTACGAATGAATTAGAATGGACACATTTGTGCGAATGAATTAGAATGGATCGTATATTCGTGCAAATAAATTAGAATGGATCGTACGAATGAATTAGAATGGATCGTGCGAATGAATTAAAATAGATACATTTGTACGAATGAATTAGAATGGATCGTACGAATGAATTAGAATGGATTGTGCGAATGAATTAGAATGGATCGTATGAATGAATAAGAATGGATCGTGCGAATGAATTAGAATGGATCGTATGAATGAATTAGAATGGATCGTGCGAATGAATTAGAAACATTCGTGCGAATGAATTAGATTGCACCGTACGATCCATTCTAATCCATTCGTACGATCCATTCTTATTTATTCATACGATTCATTCTAATTCATTCGGACAATCCATTCTAATTCATTCATACGATCCATTCTAATTCATTCGTATGATCCATTCTTACTCATTCGGTGGATCCATTCTAATTCATTCGTTTGATCCATTCTAGTTCATTCCCTCGAATGTATCTATTCTAATTCATTCGTACGATCCATTCTAATTCGTTCGTACGATCCATTCTAATTCCTTCGTACGATCCATTCTAATTCGTTCGTACGATCCATTCTAATTCATTCGCACGATCCATTCTAATTCATTCGCACGATCCATTCTAATTCATTCGTATGATATATTCGTGCGAATGAATTAGAATGGATCGTACAAATGAATTAGAATGGATCATACGATTGAATTTGAATGGATCGTACGAATGAATTAGAATGGATCGTACGAATGAATTAGAATGGATCATACGATTGAATTTGAATGGATCGTACGAATGAATTAGAATGGATACATTGGTGCGAATTAATTAGAATGGATCGTACGAATGAATTAGAATGGATCGTACGAATGAATTAGAATGGATCGTACGAATGAATTAGAATGGATAGTGCGAATGAATTAGAATGGATCGTACGAATGAATTAGAATGGATACATTCGTGCGAATGAATTAGAATGGATCGTACGAATGAATTAGAATAGATCATACAAATGAATTAGAATGGATCGTGCGAATAAATTAGAATTGATCATACGAATGAATTAGAATGGATCGTACGAATGAATTAGAATGGATCGTGCGAATAACTTAGAATGGATCGTACAAATGAATTAGAATGGATATATTTGAACGAATAAATTAGAATGGATCATATGAATGAATTAGAATGGATCGTACGAATGAATTAGAATGGATCGTGCGAATGAATTAGAATCGATCGTACGAATGAATTAGAATGGATCGTACGAATGAATTAAAATGGATACATTCATACGACTGAATTAGAATGGATCGTGCGAATTAATTAGAATGGATCGTACGAATGAATTAGAATGGATCATACAAATGAATTAGAATGGATACATTCGTGCGAATGAATTAGAATGGATCGGACGAATGAATTTGAATGGATCGTACAAACAAATTAGAATGGATCGTAAGAACGAATTAGAATGGATTGTATGAACGAATTAGAATGGATCGAACGAATGAATTAGAATGGATACATTCGAGCGAATGAATTAGAATGGATCGTACAAATGAATTAGAATGGATCATAGGAATGAATTAGAATGGATCGTGCAAATGAATTAGAATGGATACATTCGTGCAAATGAATTAGAATGGATCGTAGGATTGAATTAGAATGGATCGTACGAATTAATTAGAATGGTTACATTCGTGTGAATGAATTAGAATGGATCGTACGAATGGATTAGAATGGATCGTACGAATGGATTAGAATGGATCGTACGAATGAATTAGAATGTATCGTACTAATGAATTAGAAAGGTTACATTTTTGAGAATGAATTAGAATGGATCGTACGAATGGATTAGAATGGATCGTACGAATGGATTAGAATGGATCATACGAATGGATTAGAATGGATCGTACGAATGAATTAGAATGGATCATACAAATAAATTAGAAAGGTTACATTCATGAGAATGAATTAGAATGGATCGTACGAATGAATTAGAATGGATAATGCGAATGAATTTGAATGGATCGTACCAATGAATTCGAATGGATCGAACGAATGAATTAGAATGTATACATTCGAGCGAATGAATTAGAATAGATCGTAGGAATGAATTAGAATGGATCGTACGAACGAATTAGAATGGATCGTACGAACGAATTAGAATGGATCGTATGAACGAATTAGAATGGATCGTACGAATGAATTAGAATGGATACATTCGAGCGAATGAATTAGAATTCTAATTCATTCGTACGATCCAATCTAATTCATTCGTATGAACCATTATGACTCATTCGGTGGATCCATTCTAATTCATTCATGCGATCCATTCTAATTCATTCGCATAATCCATTCTAACTCATTCGTACGATCCATTCTAATTCATTTGTATGATCCATTCTAATTTATTTGCATGAAAATACGATCCATTCTAATTCATTCGCACAAATGTATCCATTCTAATTCATTCGTACAATCCATTCTAATTCATTCGTATGATCTATTCTAATTCATTCGCACGAATGTAACCTTTCTAATTCATTCGTACAATTCATTCTAATTCATTCGTATGAGCTATTCTAATTCATTCGTACGATCCATTCTAATTCATTCGTACGATCCATTCTAATCCATTCGTACGATCCATTCTAATTCATTCATACGATCTATTCTAATTCATTCTCACAAATGTAACCTTTCTAATTCATTTGTATGATCCATTCTAATTCATTCGTACGATCCATTCTAATCCATTCGTACGATCCATTCTAATTCATTCGCACGAATATAACCATTCTAATTCATTCGTACGATCCATTCTAATTCATTCCTACGATCCATTATAATTCATTCGCACGAATGTATCCATTCTAATTCATTTGCACGATCCATTATTATTCATTCCTATGATTTATTCTAATTCATTCGTACGATCCATTCTAATTCATTCGCTCGAATGTATCCATTCTAATTCATTCGTACGATCCATTTTAATTCGTTCATGCGATCCATTCTAATTCGTTCGTACGATCCATTCTAATTCGTTCGTACGATACGTTCTAATTCATTCGTACGATCTATTCTAATTAATTCGCACGAATGTATCCATTCTAATGCATTCGTACGATTCATTCTAATTCATTCACACGATCCATTCTAATTCAATCGTACGATCCATTCTTATTCATTCATACGATCCATTCTAATTCATTTGTACGAATGAATTAGAATGGATCGTACGAATGGATTAGAATGGATCGTGCAAATGAATTAGAATGGATCGTACGAACGAATTAGAATAGATCGTATGAACGAATTAGAATGGATCGTAGGAATGAATTAGAATGGATACATTCGAGCGAATGAATTAGAATGGATCGTACAAATAAATTAGAATGGATCATAGGAATGAATTAGAATGGATCGTACGAATGGATTAGAACGTATTGTACGAATAAATTAGAATGGATCGTACAAATGAATTAGAATGGATTCATTCGTGCGAATGAATTAGAATGGATCGTACGAATGAATTAGAATGGATCATGCGAATGAATTAGAATGGATAGTGCGAATGAATTAGAATGGATCGTATGAATGAATTAGAATGGATACATTCGTGCGAATGAATTAGAATGGATCGTACGAATGAATTAGAATGGATCGTACGAATAAATTAGAATGGATCGTACGAATGAATTAGAATGGATCCACAAAATGAGTTAGAATGGATCATACGAATATATTAGAATAGATCGTACAAATGAATTAGAATGGATACATTCGAGCGAATGAATTAGAATAGATCATAGGAATAAATTAGAATGGATCATACGAATGAATTAGAATGGATCGTGCGAATGAATTAGAATGGATTGTACGAATGAATTAGAATGGATAAATTCGAGCGAATGAATTAGAATAGATCGTAGGAATGAATTAGAATGGATTATATGAATGAATTAGAATGGATCGTCCGAATGAATTAGAATGGATTGTACGAATGAATTAGAATGGATACATTCGTGCGAATGAATTAGAATGGATCGGATGAATGAGTTAGAATAGATCGTACGATACATTCTAATTCATTCATACGATCCATTCTAATGCATTCGTACGATTCATTCTCATTCATTCGCACGATTCATTCTAATTCATTCGTACGATCCATTCTAATTCATTCGTACAATCTATTCTAATTCATTCGTACGATCCATTCTAATTCATTCATATGATCCATTCTAACTCATTCGGTGGATCCATTCTAATTCATTCGTACGATCCATTCTAATTTATTCGCACGATCCATTCTAATTTATTCGTACGATTCATTCTAATTCATTCGTACGATCTATTCTAATTCATTCGCATGATCCATTCTAATTCATTTGTACGATCAATTCTAATTCATTCGTACAATCCATTCAAATTCATTCGTACGATGCAATCTAATTCATGCGCACAAATGTATCTATTCTAATTCATTCGTACAATGCGTTCTAATCCATTCGTACGATCCATTCTAATCCATTCGTACGATCCATTCTAATTCATTCGCACGAATGTAACCATTCTAATTCATTCATATGATCCATTCTAATCCATTTGTACGATCCATTCTAATTCATTCCTACGATCCATTCTAATTCATTTGCACGATCCATTCTAATTCATTCCTATGATCCATTCTAATTCATTCGTACGATCCATTCTAATTCATTCGCTCGAATGTATCCATTCTAATTCATTCGTACGATCCGTTCTAATTCGTTCGTACGATCCATTCTAATTCGTTCGTATGATCCATTCTAATTCGTTCGTACGATCCATTCTAATTCGTCCGTACGATCCATTCTAATTCGTCCGTATGATCCATTCTAATTCATTCGTACGATCTATTCTAATTCATTCGCATGATCCATTCTAATTCATTCGTTTGATCCATTCTAATTCATTCGTACAATCCATTCAAATTCATTCGCATGATCCATTCGAATTCATTCGTACGATCCATTCTAATTCATTCGTACAAATGTATCCATTCTAATTCATTCGTACAATCCATTCTAATTCATTCGCACGATCCATTCTAATTCATTCGTATGATCCATTCTAATTCATTCCTACGATCTATTCTAATTCATTCGCTCGAATGTATCCATTCTAATTCATTCGTACAATCCATTCTAATTCATTCGCAAGATCCATTCTAATTCATTCGTATGATCCATTCTAATTCATTCCTACGATCTATTCTAATTCATTCGCTCGAATGTATCCATTCTAATTCATTCGTACGATCCATTCTAATTCATTCGTATGATCCATTCTAACTCATTCGGTAGATCCATTCTAATTTATTCGTACGATCCATTCTAATTCATTCATACGATCCATTCTAATTCATTCGCATGAATGTATCCATTCTAATTCATTCGTACGATCCATTCTAATTCATTCGCACTATCCATTCTAATTCATTCGCACAATCCATTCTAATTCATTCGTACGATCCATTCTAATTCATTCGCACGAATGTATCCATTCTAATTCATTTGTACGATCCATTCTAATTCATTCGTACAATGCGTTCTAATCCATTCATACGATCCATTCTAATTCATTCCTATGATCCATTCTAATTCATTCGTATGATCCATTCTAATTCATTCGCTCGAATGTATCCATTCTAATTCATTCGTACGATCCATTCTAATTCGTTTGTACGATCCATTCTAATTCGTTCGTACAATCCATTCTAATTTATTCACACGATCCATTCTAAACCATTCGTACGATCCATTCTAATTCATTCGTACAAATGAATTAGAATGGATCATATGAATGAATAAGAATGGATCGTACGATTGAATTAGAATGGATCGTGCGAATGAATTAGAATGGATCGTATAAATGAATTAGAACGGATCGTACGAACGAATTAGAATGGATCGTATGAACGAATTAGAATGGATCGTATGAACGAATTAGAATGGATCGTACGAAAGAATTAGAATGGATACATTCGAGCGAATGAATTAGAATAGATTAGAATAGCTCATATGAATGAATTAGAATGAATCGTGCGAATGAATTAGAATGGTTACATTCGTGTGAATGAATTAAAATAGATCTTACGAATGAATTAGAATGGATCGTACGAATGAAAGCGAATCGATACATTTGTGAAAATGAATTAGAATGGATCGTATATTCGTACAAATAAATTAGAATGGATCGTACAAATGAATTAGAATGGATCGTACGAATGAGTTAGAATGGATCTACGAATGAATTAGAATGGATCGTACGAATGAATTAGAATGGATCCACCGAATAAGTTAGAATGGATCATACGAATGAATTAGAATGGATCGTACGAATGAATTAGAATGGATTGTGCGAATGAATTAGAATAGATCGTATGAATGAATTAAAATGGATCGTACGAATGAATTAGAATAGCTCATACGAATGAATTAGAATGAATCGTACGAATGAATTAGAATGGCTACATTCGTGCGAATGAATTAGAATAGATCGTACGAATGAATTAGAATGGATCGTACGAATAAATTAGAATGGATCGTGCGAATGAATTAGAATGGATCGTAGGAATGAATTAGAATGGATCCACCAAATGAGTTAGAAAGGATTTTTTGAATGAATTGGAATGGATCATACGAAT
The DNA here is from genome assembly GCA_947650365.1 of Chamaelirium japonicum. NCBI lineage: Eukaryota > Viridiplantae > Streptophyta > Magnoliopsida > Liliales > Melanthiaceae > Chamaelirium > Chamaelirium japonicum. The sequence goes on along the minus strand of CANTAL010000066.1, from coordinate 370,705 downwards.
GAATTAGAATGGATTGTGCGAATGAATAAGAATGGATCGTATAAATGAATAAGAATGGATCGTACGAATGAATTAGAATGGATCGTGCGAATGAATTAGAATGAATCGTATGAATGCATTAGAATGGATCGTACGAATGAATTAGAATGAATCGTACGATCAATTCTAATTCATTCGTCCGATCCATTCTAATTCATTCTTCTGATCCATTCTAATTCATTCCTACGATCGATTCTAATTCATTCGCTCGAATGTATCCATTCTAATTCATTCGTATAATCCATTCTAATTCATTCGCACGATCCATTCTAATTCATTCTTATGATCCATTCTAATTCATTTGTACGATCCATTCTAATTCATTCGTATGATCCATTCTAACTCATTCGCACAAATGTATCCATTCTAATTCATTCGTACGATCCATTCTAATTCATTCGCACGATCCATTCTAATTCATTCGTACGATCCATTCTAATTCATTCGTATGATCCATTCTAATTCATTCGTACGATCCATTCTAATTCATTCGCACAAATGTATCCATTCTAATTCATTTGTACGATCCATTCTAATTCATTCGCACGATCCATTCTAATTCATTCGTACGATCCTTTCTAATTCATTCGCACGATCCATTCTAATTCATTCGAACGATCCATTCTAATTCATTCGCACAAATGTATCGATTCTAATGCATTCGTACGATCCATTCTAATTCATTCGTATGATCCATTCAAATCCATTCGTACGATCCATTCTAATTCATTCGTACGATCCATTCTAATTCATTCTCACAAATGTAACCTTTCTAATTCATTTGTACGATCCATTCTAATTCATTTGTACGATCCATTCTAATCCATTCATACGATCCATTCTAATCCATTCGTACGATCCATTCTAATTCATTCGCACGAATGTAACCATTCTAATAAATTCATACGATCTATTCTAATTCATTCGCACGAATGTATCCATTCTAATTCATTTGCACGATCCATTCTAATTCATTCCTATGATCCATTCTAATTCATTCGTACGATCCATTCTAATTCATTCGCTCGAATGTACCCATTCTAATTCATTTGTACGATCCATTCTAATCCATTCGTACGATCCATTCTAATTCATTCGTACAATGTGTTCTAATCCATTCTACGATCCATTCTAATTCATTCGTACGATCCATTCTAATTCATTTGTACGAATGAATTAGAATGGATCATACGAATGGATTAGAATGGATCGTACGAATGAATTAGAATGGATCGTACGAAGGCATTCGAATGGATCGTACGAATGAATTAGAATGGATCGTACGAATGAATTAGAATGGTTACATTCGTGCGAATGAATTAGAATGGATCATAGGAATGAATTAGAATGGATCGTGCGAATGAATTAGAATGGATCGTACGAATGAATTAGAATGGATCGAACGAATGAATTAGAATGGATCGTACGAATGAATTAGAATGGATACATTCGAGCGAATGAATTAGAATGGATCGTACGAATGAATTAGAATGGATCGAACGAATGAATTAGAATGGATACATTCGAGTGAATGAATTAGAATAGATCGTAGAAATGAATTAGAATGGCTCATACGAATGAATTAGAATAGATCGTAGGAATAAACTAGAATGGATCATACGAATGAATTAAAATGGATCGCACGAACGAATTAGAATGGATCGTACGAACGAATTAGAATGGATCGTATGAACGAATTAGAATGGATCGTATGAATGGATTAGAATGGATACATTCGTGCGAATGAATTAGAATGGATCATACAAATGAATTAGAATTGATCGTACGAATGAATTAGAATGGATCGTATGAATGAATTAGAATGGATACATTCGTACGAATGAATTAGAATGGATCGTGCGAATGAATTAGAATGGATCATACAAATGAATTAGAATGGATCGTGTGAATGAATTAGAATGGATACATTCGTGCGAATGAATTAGAATGGATCGTACAAATGAATTAGAATAGATCGTACGAATGAATTAGAATTGATACATTCGTACGAATGAATTAGAATGGATCGTGCGAATGAATTAGAATGGATCGTACGAATAAATTAGAATGGATACATTCTTGCGAACAAAATAGAATGGACCGTACGAATGAATTAGAATGGATCGTGTGAATGAATTAGAATAGATACATTCGTGCGAATGAATTAGAATGGATTGTGCGAATGAATAAGAATGGATCGTGCGAATGAATTTGAATGGATCGTGCGAATGAATTAGAATGGATCATACGAATGAATTAGAATGGATCGTATGAATGAATTAGACTGGATACATTCGTACGAATAAATTAGAATGGATACATTCATGCAAATGAATTAGAATGGATCGTACGAATGAATTAGAATGGATCATACGAATGAATTAGAATGGATCATATGAATGAATTAGAATGGTTACATTCGTGCGAATGAATTAAAATAGATCATACGAATGAATTAGAATGAATCGTACGAATGAATTAGAATGGTTACATTCGTGTGAATGAATTAAAATAGATCATACGAATGAATTAGAATCGATCGTACGAATGAATGAGAATGGATACATTTGTGCGAATGAATTAGAATGGATCGTATATTCGTACAAATAAATTAGAATGGATCGTACAAATGAATTAGGATGGATCGTACGAATGAGTTAGAATGGATCGTGTGAATGAATTAGAATGGATCGTACGAATGAATTAGAATGGATCCACCGAATGAGTTAGAATGGATCATACGAATGAATTAGAATGGATCATACGAATGAATTAGAATTGATTGTGCGAATGAATTAGAATGGATCGTACGAATGAATTAGAATAGCTCATACGAATGAATTAGAATGAATCGTACGAATGAATTAGAATGGTTACATTCGTGCGAATGAATAAGAATAGATCGTACGAATGAATTAGAGTGGATCGTACGACTAAATTAGAATGGATCGTGCGAATGAATTAGAATGGATCGTATGAATGAATTAGAATGGATCCACCGAATGAGTTAGAATGGATCGTACGAATGAATTAGAATGGGTCGTACGAATGAATTAGAATGGATCGTACGAATGAATTAGAATGGATTGTGCGAATGAATTAGAATGGATCGTATGAATGAATAAGAATGGATCGTACGAATGAATTAGAATGGATCGTGCGAATGAATTAGAATGAATCGTACGAATGCATTAGAATGGATCGTACGAATGAATTATAACGAATCGTACGATCCATTCTAATTCATTCGTCCGATCCATTCTAAATCATTCACACGAATGCATCTATTCTAATTTATTCATACAATCCATTCTAATTCATTCGCACGATCCATTCTAATTCATTCGTATGATCCATTCTAATTCATTCCTACGATCTATTCTAATTCATTCGCTCGAATGTATCCATTCTAATTCATTCGTACAATCCATTCTAATTCATTCGCACGATCAATTCTAATTCATTCGTATGATCCATTCTAATTCATTCGTACGATCCATTATAATTCATTCGTATGATCCATTCTAACTCATTCGCACAAATGTATCCATTCTAATTTATTCGTACGATCCATTCTAATTCATTCGCACGATCCATTCTAATTCATTCGTACGATCCATTCTAATTCATTCGTATGATCCATTCTAATTTATTCGTACGATCCATTCTAATTCATTCGCACAAATGTATCCATTCTAATTCATTCGTACGATCCATTCTAATTCATTCGCATGATCCATTCTAATTCATTCGTACGATCCATTCTAATTCATTCGCACGATCCATTGTAATTCATTCGTAGGATCCATTCTAATTCATTCGCACGAATGTATCCATTCTAATACATTCGTACGATCCATTCTAATTCATTCGTATGATCCATTCTAATCCATTCGTACGATCCATTCTAATTTATTCGTACGATCCATTCTAATTCATTCTCGCAAATGCAACCTTTCTAATTCATTTGTACGATCCATTCTACTTCATTCATATGATCCATTCTAATCCATTCGTACGATCCATTCTAATCCATTTGTACGATCCATTCTAATTCATTCGCACGAATGTAACCATTCTAATTCATTCGTACGTTCCATTCTAATCCATTCCTACGATCCATTCTAATTCATTCGCACGAATGTATCCATTCTAATAAATTCGCACGAATGAATTAGAATGAATCGTACGAATGAATTAGAATGGTTACATTCGTGTGAATGAATTAGAATAGATCGTACGAATGAATTAGAATGGATCGTACGAATAAATTAGAATGGATCGTGCGAATGAATTAGAATGGATCGTACGAATGAATTAGAATGGATCCACCGAATGAGTTAGAATGGATCGTACGAATGAATTAGAATGGATCGTACGAATGAATTAGAATGGATCGTGTGAATGAATTAGAATGGAACGTATGAATGAATAAGAATGGATCGTACGAATGAATTAGAATGGATCGTACGAATGAATTAGAATGAATCGTACGAATGCATTAGAATGGATCGTACGAATGAATTAGAATGAATCGTACAATCCATTCTAATTTATTCGTCCGATCCATTCTAATTCATCCGCACGAATGTATCCATTCTAATTCATTCGTACAATCCATTCTAATTCATTCGCACGATCCATTCTAATTCATTCGTATGGTCCATTCTAATTCATTCCTACGATCTATTCTAAATCATTCGCTCGAATGTATCCATTCTAATTCATTCGTACAATCCATTCTAATTCATTCGCACGATCCATTCTAATTCATTCGTATGATCCATTCTAATTCATTCGTACGATCCATTCTAATTCATTCGTATGATCCATTCTAACTCATTCGCACAAATGTATCCATTCTAATTCATTCGTACGATCCATTCTAATTCATTCGTACGATCCATACTAATTCATTCACACAAATGTATCCATTCTAATTCATTCGTACGATCCATTCTAATTTATTCGCACGATCCATTCTAATTCATTAGTACGATCCATTCTAATTCATTCGCACGATCCATTCTAATTCATTCGTACGATCCATTCTAATTCATTCGCACGAATGTATCCATTCTAATGCATTCGTACGATCCATTCTAATTCATTCGTATGATCCATTCTAATCCATTCGTACGATCCATTCTAATTCATTCGTACGATCCATTCTAATTCATTCTCCCAAATGTAACCTTTCTAATTCATTTGTACGATCCATTCTAATCCATTCGTACGATCCATTCTAATCCATTCGTACGATCCATTCTAATTCATTCGCACGAATGTAACCATTTTAATTCATTCCTACGATCCATTCTAATTCATTCGCACGAATGTATCCATTCTAATTCATTTGCACGATCCATTCTAATTCATTCCTATGATCCATTCTAATTCATTCGTACGATCCATTCTAATTCATTCCTATGATCCATTCTAATTCATTCGCACGAATGTATCCATTCTAATTCATTTGCACGATCCATTCTAATTCATTCCTATGATCCATTCTAATTCATTCGTACGATCCATTCTAATTCATTCGCTCGAATGTATCCATTATAATTCATTCGTATGATCCATTCTAATTCATTCGTACGATCCATTCTAATCCATTCGTATGATCCATTCTAATTCATTCGTACAATGCGTTCTAATTCATTCGCACGAATGTATCCATTCTAATTCATTTGCACGATCCATTCTAATTCTTTCCTATGATCCATTCTAATTCATTCGTACGATCCATTCTAATTCATTCGCTCGAATGTATCCATTCTAATTCGTTCATACGATCCATTCTAATTCTTTCGTACGATCCATTCTAATTCGTTTGTACGATCTATTCTAATTCATTCGCACGGTCCATTCTAATTCATTTGTACGATCCATTTTAATTCATTCGCATGATCCATTCTAATTCATTTGTATGATACATTCGTGCGAATGAATTAGAATGGATCGTACGAATGCATTCGAATGGATCGTACGAATGAATTAGAATGGATCGTATGAATGAATTTGAATAGTTACATTCGTGCGAATGAATTAGAATGGATTATAGGAATGAATTAGGACGGATCGTGCGAATGAATTAGAATGGATCGTACGAATGAATTAGAATGGATCGAACAAATGAATTAGAATGGATACATTCGAGCGAATGAATTAGAATAGATCATAGGAATGAATTAGAATGGATCATACGAATGAATTAGAATAGATCGTAGGAATGAATTAGAATGGATCATACGAATGAATTAGAATGGATCGTACGAACGAATTAGAATAGATCGTACGAACGAATTAGAATGGATCGTACGAATGGATTAGAATGGATACATTCGTGCGAATGAATTAGAATGGATCGTACAAATGAATTAGAATTGATCGTACGAATGAATTAGAATGGATCGTATGAATTAGAATGGATACATTCGTACGAATGAATTAGAATGGATCGTACAAATGAATTAGAATGGATCGTGCGAATGAATTAGAATGGATACATTCGTGCGAATAAATTAGAACGGATCGTACAAATGAACTAGAATTGATCGTACGAATGAATTAGAATAGATTGTACGAATGAATTAGAATTGATACATTCGTACGAATGAATTATAATGGATCGTGCGAATGAATTAGAATGGATCGTACGAATGAATTAGAATGGATCGTGCGAATAAATTAGAATGGATACATTCTTCTGAATAAAATAGAATGGACCGTACGAATGAATTAGAATGGATCGTGCGAATGAATTAGAATGGATACATTCGTACGAATTAATTAGAATGGATTGTGCGAATGAATTAGAATAGATCGTGTGAATGAATTTGAATGGGTCGTGCGAATGAATTAGAATGGATCATACGAATGAATTAGAATGGATCGTACGAATGAATTAGACTGGATACATTCGTACGAATAAATTAGAATGGATACATTCATGCAAATGAATTAGAATGGATCGTACGAATGAATTAGAATGGATCATACGAATAAATTAGAATGGATCATATGAATGAATTAGAATGGTTACATTCATGCGAATGAATTAGAATGGATCGTACGAATGGATTAGAACGCATTGTACGAATGAATTAGAATAGATACATTTATGCGAATGAATTAGATTGCATCTTACGAATGAATTTGAATGGATTGAACAAATGAATTAGAATAGATTGTACGAATGAATTAGAATGGATCATGCGAATGAATTAGAATAGATCGTACGAATGAATTAGAACGGATCGTACGAATAAATTAGAATGGATCGTGCAAATGAATTAGAATGGATCGTACGAATAAATTAGAATGGATCCACCGAATGGGTTAGAATGGATCGTATGAATGAATTATAATGGATCGTACGAATGAATTAAAATGGATTGTACGAATGAATTAGAATGGATACATTCATGCGAATGAATTAGAATGGAATGTAAGAATGAATTAGAACGGATCGTACTAATGAATTAGAATGGATCCATTCGTACAAATGAATTAGAATGGATCGTACGAATGAATTAGAATGGATCGAGCGATTGAATTAGAATGGATCGTACGAATGGATTAAAATGGATAGTACGAATGGATTAGAATGGATCGTACAAATGGATTAGAATGGATCGTACGAATGAATTAGAATAGATCATACAAATGAATTAGAAAGGTTACATTCGTGTGAATGAATTAGAATGGATCGTACGAATGAATTAGAATGGGTCATAGGAATGAATTAGAATGGATCGTGCAAATGAATTAGAATGGATACATTCGTGCGAATGAATTAGAATAGATTGTAGGAATGAATTAGAATGGATCGTACGAATGAATTAGAATGGTTACATTCGTGCGAATGAATTTGAATGGATCGTACGAATGGATAAGAATGGATCGTACGAATGAATTAGAATGGATCGTACAAATGAATTAGAAAGGTTACATTTGTGAGAATGAAATAGAATGGATCGTACGAATGGATTAGAATGGATCGTACGAATGGATTAGAATGAATTGTACGAATGAATTAGAATGGATCATACAAATGAATTAGAAAGGTTACATTCGTGAGAATGAATTAGAAAGGATCGTACGAATGAATTAGAATGGATCATGCGAATGAATTTGAATGGATCGTACGAATGAATTAGAATGGATCGAACGAATGAATTAGAATGGATACATTCGAGCGATTGAATTAAAATAGATCGTAGGAATGAATTAGAATGGATCATACGAATGAATTAGAATGGATCGTACGAACGAATTAGAATGGATCGTATGAACGAATTAGAATGGATCATACAAATGAATTAGAATGAATACATTGGAGTGAATGAATTAGAATGGATCGTACGAATGAATTAGAATGGATCATATGAATGAATTAGAATGGATCATGCAAATGAATTAGAATGGATACATTCGTGCGAATGAATTAGAATGGATCATGCGAATGAATTAGAATGGATCGTACGAATGAATTAGAATGGATATATTTGAACGAATAAATTAGAATGGATCATACGAATGAATTAGAATGGATCGTACGAATGAATTAGAATGGATCGTGCGAATGAATTAGAATCGATCGTACGAATGAATTAGATTGGATCGTACGAATGAATTAGATCGTACGAATAAATTAGAATGGATCGTACGAATGAATTAGAATGGATCGTACGAATGAATTAGAATGGATATATTCGTGCGAATGAATTAGAATGGATCGTACGAATGAATTAGACTGGATCGTACGAATGAATTTCAATGGATACATTTGTGTGAATGAATCTGAATGGATTGTATGAATGAATTACAATGGATCGTACGAATGAATTAGAATGGATCGTACGAATGAATTAGAATGGATCGTACAAATGAATTAGAAAGGTTACATTTGTGAGAATGAATTAGAATGGATCGTACGAATGGATTAGAATGGATCGTATGAATAGATTAGAATGGATCGTACGAATGGATTAGAATGGATCGTACGAATGAATTAGAATGGATCATACAAATGAATTAGAAAGGTTACATTCGTGAGAATGAATTAGAATGAATCGTACGAATGAATTAGAATGGTTTTTGCGAATGAATTTGAATGGATCGTACGAATGAATTAGAATGGATCGAATGAATGAATTAGAATGGATACATTCGAGCGAATGAATTAGAATAGATCGTAGGAATGAAATAGAATGGATCGTGCGAATGAATTAGAATGAATCGTACGAATGAATTAGAATGGATCGTACGAATGAATTAGAATGGATACATTCGTGCGAATGAATTAGAATGGATCGTACGAATGAATTAGAATGGATCCACTAAATGAGTTAGAATGGATCAAACGAATGAATTTGAATGGATTGTACGAATGAATTAGAATGGATTGTGCGAATGAATTAGAATGGATCGTATGAATGAATAAGAATGGATCGTACGAATGAATTAGAATGGATCGTGCGAATGAATTAGAATGAATCGTACGAATGCATTAGAATGGATCGTACGAATGAATTAGAATGAATCGTACGATCTATTCTAATTCATTCATCCGATCCATTCTAATTCATTCGCACGAATGTATCCATTCTAATTCATTCATACAGTCCATTCTAATTCATTCGCATGATCCATTCTAATTCATTCGTATGATCTATTCTAATTCATTCCTACGATCTATTCTAATTCATTCGCTCGAATGTATCCATTCTAATTCATTCGTATGATCCATACTTATTCATTCGTACGATCCATTCAAATTCATTCGCATGATCCATTCTAATTCATTCGTACGATCCATTCTAATTCATTCTCATGAATGTAACCTTTCTAATTCATTTGTATGATCCATTCTAATTCATTCGTACGATCCATTCTAATCCATTCGTACGATCCATTCTAATCCATTCGTACGATCTATTCTAATCCATTCGTACGATCCATTCTAATTCATTCTCACAAATGTAACCTTTCTAATTCATTTGTACGATCCATTCTAATTAATTCGTACGATCCATTCTAATTCATTCGTACGATCCATTCAAATTCATTCGCATGATCCATTCTAATTCATTCGTACGATCCATTCTAATTCATTCTGACGAATGTAACCTTTCTAATTCATTTGTATGATCCATTCTAATTCATTCATACGATCCATTCTAATCCATTCGTACGATCCATTCTAATCCATTCATACGATCCATTCTAATTCATTCGTACGATCCATTCTAATTTATTCTTACAAATATAACCTTTCTAATTCATTTGTACGATCCATTCTAATTCATTCGTACGATCCATTCTAATCCATTCGTACGATCCATTCTAATTCATTCGCACGAGTGTAACCATTCTAATTCTAATTCATTCGTACGATCCATTCTAATTCATTCGCACTATCCATTCTAATACATTTGTACGATCCATTCTAATTCATTCGTACGATCATTCGTTCGATACATTTGTACGAATGAATTAGAATGGATCGTACGAATGAATTAGAATGGATCGTACGAATGAATTAGAATGGATCGTACGAATGAATTAGAATTAGAATGGTTACATTCGTGCGAATGAATTAGAATGGATCGTATGAATGGATTAAAATGGATCGTACGAATGGATTAGAATGGATCGTACGAATGAATTAGAATGGATCGTACAAATGAATTAGAAAGGTTACATTTGTGAGAATGAATTAGAATGGATCGTACGAATGGATTAGAATGGATCGTACGAATGGATTAGAATGGATCGTACGAATGAATTTGAATGGATCATCCAAATGAATTAGAATGGTTACATTCGTGAGAATGAATTAGAATGGATCGTGCGAATAAATTAAAATGGATACATTTGCGCGAATGAATTAGAATGGATCGTATATTCGTGCAAATAAATTAGAATGGATCGTACGAATGAATTAGAATGGATCCACCGAATGAGTTAGAATGGATCATACGAATGAATTAGAATGGATCGTACGAATGAATTAGAATGGATTGTGCGAATGAATTAGAATGGATCGTATGAATGAATAAGAATGGATCGTACGAATGGATTAGAATTGATCGTACGATGCAATCTAATTCATTCTAATTCATTCGCCCGATCCATTCTAATTCATTCGTACGATCTATTCTAATTCATTCGCACGATCCATTCTTATTAATTCATACGATCCATTCTAATTCATTCACACAATCCATTCTAATTCATTCGTACGATCCATTCTAATTCATTCGTATGATCCATTATAACTCATTCGGTGGATCCATTCTAATTCATTCGTACGATCCATTCTAATTTATTTGCACGAATATACGATCCATTCTAATTCATTTGCACAAATGTATCTATTCTAATTCATTCGTACGATCCGTTCTAATTCATTCGTATGATCTATTCTTATTCATTTGCACAAATGTATCCATTCTAATTCATTCGTTCGATCCATTCTAATTCATTCGCAAAAATATAACTATTCTAATTCATTCGTACGATCTATTCTAATTCATTCGCACGATCCATTCTAATTCATTCGCACAAATGTATCCTTTCTAATTCATTCGTACAATCCATTCTAATTCATTCGCACTATCCATTCTAATTCATTCGTACGATCCATTCTAATTCATTCGTACGATCCATTCTAATTCATTCGTACGATCCATTCTAATTCATTCGTACGATCCATTCTTATTCATTCATACGATCCATTCTAATGCATTCGTACGATCCATTCTAATTCATTCGTACGATCCATTCTAATTCATTCCTATGATCCATTCTAATTCATTCGTTCGAATGTATCTATTCTAATTCATTCGTATGATCCATTCTAATTTGGTCATACGATCCATTCTAATTCGTTCGTACGATCCATTCTAATTCATTCACACGATCCATTCTAATTCATTCGTACGATCCATTCTAATTCATTCGTACAAATGTATCTATTTTAATTCATTCGCACGATCCATTCTAATTCATTCGTACGATCAATTCTAATTCATTCGCACGAATGTATCCATTATAATGCATTCGTACGATTCATTCTAATTCATTCGCACGATCCATTCAAATTCATTCGTACGATCCATTTTTATCCATTCATACGATTCATTCTAATTCATTCGCACAATCCATTCTAATTCATTCGTACGATCTATTCTAATTCATTCGTACAATCCATTCTAATTCATTCATACGATCCATTCTAATTCATTAGCACTATCCATTCTAATTCATTCGCACTATCCATTCTAATTCATTCGTACGATCCATTCTAATTCATTCGTACGATCCATTCTAATTCATTCGCACTATCCATTCTAATTCATTCGCATGATCCATTCTAATTCATTCGTACGATCCATTCTAATTCATTTGTACGATCTATTCGAATTCATTCGCACGAATGTATCCATTCTAATTTATTCATACGATCCATTCTAATTCATTTTCACCAATGTAACCATTCTAATTCATTCGTACGTTCCATTCGTACGATCCATTCAAATTCATTCGCAAGAATGTATCCATTCTAATTTATTCGCATGATCAATTCTAATTCATTCGTACGATCCGTTCTAATTTATTCATACAATCCATTCTAATTCATTCGTACAATCCATTCTAATTTATTCGTACAAATTTATCCATTCTAATTCATTCGTACGATCCATTCTAATTCATTCGTACGATTCATTCTAATTCATTCGCACGATCCATTCTAATTCATTCGTACGATCAATTCTAATTCATTCGCACGAATGTATCCATTCTAATGCATTCGTACGATTCATTCTAATTCATTCGCACGATCCATTGAAATTCATTCGTACGATCCATTTTTATCCATTCATACGATTCATTCTAATTCATTCGCACAATCCATTCTAATTCATTCGTACGATCTATTCTAATTCATTCGTACAATCCATTCTAATTCATTCATACGATCCATTCTAATTCATTAGCACTATCCATTCTAATTCATTCGTACGATCCATTCTAATTCATTCGTACGATCCATTCTAACTCATTCGTACAAATGTATCCATTCTAATTCATTCGTACGATCCATTCTAATTCATTCATACGATCTATTCTAATTCATTCGCACGAATGTATCCATTCTAATTCATTCGCACAATCTAATCTAATTCAAATGTACGATCCATTCTAATTCATTCACATTATGTATTCTAATTCATTCGTATGATCCATTCAAATTCATTCGTATGATTCATTCTAATTCATTCGTACGATCCATTCTAATTCATTCGCACAAATGTATCCATTCTAATTCATTCGTACGATCCATTCTAATTCATTCGCACGATCCATTCTAATTCATTTGTACGAATGTATCGTTTCTAATTCATTCGCACGATCCATTCTAATTCATTCATATGATCCATTCTATTTCATTCGTATGATCCATTCTAATTCATTTGCATGAATGTATCCATTTTAATTCATTCGCACGATCCATTCCAATTCATTCGTATGATCCATTCTAATTCATTCATGCAATCCATTCTAATTCATTCATACGATCCATTCTAACTCATTCATACGGTTCATTCTAATTCATTCGCATGAATGTATGTATCCATTCTAGTTCATTCGCACGAATGTATCCATTCTAATTCATTCGTACGATCTATTCTAATTCAATCGCAAGATCCAATCTAATTTATTCGTACGATCCATTATAATTCATTCGTACGATCCATTCTAATTCATTCGCACGATCCATTCTAATTCATTCGTACAAATGTATCCATTCTAATTCATTCGTACGATCCATTCTAGTTCATTCGTACGATACATTCTAATTCATTCGCACGATCCATTCTAATTCATTCGTACGATCCATTCTAATTCATTCGCATGATCCATTCTAATTCATTCGAACGATCTATTCTAATTCATTCGCACGAATGTATCCATTATAATGCATTCGTACGATTCATTCTAATTCATTTGCATGATCCATTCTAATTCATTCGTACGATCCATTCTAATTCATTCGTCCGATCGATTCTAATTCATTCGCACGAATGTATCCATTCTAATTCATTCGTACAATCCATTCTAATTCATTTGCATGATCCATTCTAATTCATTCTTATGATCCATTCTAATTCATTCCTACGATCTATTCTAATTCATTCGCTCGAATATATCCATTATAATTCATTCGTTCGATCCATTCTAATTCATTCATACGATCCATTCAAATTCATTCGCATGATCCGTTCTAATTCATTCGTACGATCCATTCTAATTCATTCTCACGAATGTAACCTTTCTAATTCATTTGTATGATCCATTCTAATTCATTCGTACGATCCATTCTAATCCACTCGTAAGATCCATTCTAATCGGATCGTACGATCCATTCTAATTCATTCTCACAAATGTAACCTTTCTAATTCATTTGTACGATCCATTCTAATCCATTCGTACGATCCATTCAAATCCATTCGTACGATCCATTCTAATTCATTCGCACGAATGTAACCATTCAAATTCATTCGTACGATCCATTCTAATTCATTCATACGATCCATTCTAATTCATTCGCACGAATGTATCCATTCTAATTCATTTGCAGGATCCATTCTAATTCATTCCTATGATCCATTCTAATTCATTCGTATGATCCATTCTAATTCATTCGCTCGAATGTATCCATTCTAATTCATTCGTACGATCCATTCTAATTCATTCGTACGATCCATTCTAATTCATTCTCACGAATGTAACATTTCTAATTCATTTGTTTGTATCCATTCTAATTCATTCGTACGATCCATTCTAATTCATTCGCACGATCCATTCTAATTCATTCGTACGATCCATTCTAATTCATTCGCACGATCCATTCTAATTCATTCGTACGAACTATTCTAATTCATTCGCACGAATATATCCATTCTAATGCATTCGTACGATTCATTCTAATTCATTCGCACGATCCATTCTAATTCATTCGTACGATCCATTCTAATTCATTCGTCCCATCCATTCTAATTCATTCGCACGAATGTATTCATTCTAATTCATTCGTATAATCCATTCTAATTCATTCGCACGATCCATTCTAATTCATTCGTATGATCCATTCTAATTCATTCCTACGATCTATTCTAATTCATTTGCTCGAATGTATCCATTCTAATTCATTCGTTCGATCCATTCTAATTCATTCGTACGATCCATTCAAATTCATTCGCATGATCCATTCTAATTCATTCGTACGATCGATTCTAATTCATTCTCACGAATGTAACCTTTCTAATTCATTTGTACGATCCATTCTAATTCTTTCGTACGATCTATTCTAATCCATTCGTACGATCCATTCTAATCCATTCGTACGATCCATTCTAATCCATTCGTACGATCCATTCTAATTCATTCGCTCGAATGTATCCATTCTAATTCATTCGTACGATCCATTCTAATTCGTTCATACGATCCATTCTAATTCGTTCGTACGATCCATTCTAAAATAAGTTAGAATGGATCATACGAATGAATTAGAATGGATCGTATGAATGAATTAGAATGGATTGTGCGAATCAATTAGAATGGATCGTATGAATGAATAAGAATGGATCGTACGAATGAATTAGAATGGATCGTGCGAATGAATTAGAATGAATCGTACGAATGCATTAGAATGGATCGTACGAATGAATTAGAATAAATTGTACGATCCATTCTAATTCATTCGTCCGATCCATTCTAATTCATTCGTGCGAATGAATTAGAATTGATACATTCGAGCGAATGAATTAGAACGCATTGTACGAATGAATTAGAATGGATCATGCGAATGAATTAAAATGGATCATACAAATGAATTAGAATGGATCGTGCGAATAAATTAGAATGGATCATACGAACGAATTAGAATGGATCGTACGAACGAATTAGAATGGATCGTATGAATGGATTAGAATGGATCGTACGAATGGATCGTACGAATGGATCATACGAATGGATCATATGAATGAATTAGAATGGATCGTAGGAATGAATTAGAATGAATCGTACGAATGAATTAGAATGGATCGTACGAATGAATTAGAATGGATCGTGCGAATGAATTAAAATAGATACATTTGTACGAATGAATTAGAATGGATCGTACGAATGAATTAGAATGGATCGTGTGAATGAATTAGAATGGATCGTACGAACGAATTAGAATGGATCGTATGACCAAATTAGAATGGATCATACGAATGAATTAGAATAGATACATTCGAACGAATGAATTAGAATGGATCATAGGAATGAATTAGAATGGATCGTACGAATGAATTAGAATGGATCGTACGAATGCATTAGAATGGATCGTATGAATGAATAAGAATGGATCGTACGAATGAATTAGAATGGATTGTGCGAATGAATTAGAATGGATCGTATGAATGAATAAGAATGGATCGTACGAATTAATTAGAATGGATCGTGCGAATGAATTAGAATGAATCGTACGAATGCATTAGAATGGATCGTACGAATGAATTAGAATGAATCGTACGATCCATTCTAATTCATTCATCCGATCCATTCTAATTCATTCGCACGAATGTATCCATTCTAATTCATTCGTACAATCCAATCTAATTCATTCGCACCATCCATTCTAATTCATTCGCATGATCCATTCTAACTCATTCGGTGGATCCATTCTAATTCATTCGTACGATCTATTCTAATTCATTCGCACTATCCATTCTAATTTATTCACACGATCCATTCTAATTCATTCATACGATCCATTCTAATCCATTCGTACGATCCATTCTAATTCATTCGTACGATCCATTCTAATTCATTCTCACAAATGTAACCATTCTAATTCATTCGTACGATCCATTCTAATTCATTCCTAAGATCCATTCTAATTCATTCGTACGATCCATTCAAATTCATTCGCATGATCCATTCTAATTCATTCGTACGATCCATTCTAATTCATTCTCACGAATGTAACCTTTCCAATTCATTTGTATGATCCTTTCTAATCCATTCGTACGATCCATTCTAATCAATTCGTATGATCCATTCTAATCCATTCGTACTATCCATTCTAATTCATTCGTACGATCCATTCTAATTCATTCTCACAAATGTAACCTTTCTAATTCATTTGTACGATCCATTCTAATTCATTCGTACGATCCATTTTAATCCATTCGTACGATCCATTCTAATCCATTCGTACGATCCATTCTAATTCATTTGCACGAATATAACCATTCTAATTCATTCCTACGATCCATTCTAATTCATTCCTACGATCCATTCTAATTCATTCGCACGAATGGATCCATTCTAATTCATTCGTACGATCCATTCTAATTCATTCGCTCGAATGTATCCATTCTAATTCATTCGTACGATCAATTCTAATTCGTTCATTCGATCCATTCTAATTCGTTCGTACGATCCATTCTAATTCATTCGTATGATCCATTCTAATTCATTCCTACGATCTATTCTAATTCATTCTCACAAATGTAATCTTTCTAATTCATTTGTACGATCCATTCTAATTCATTCATACGATCCATTCTAATCCATTCGTACGATCCATTCTAATCCATTCGTACGATCCATTCTAATTCATTCACACGAATGTAACCATTCTAATTAATTCGTATGATCCATTCTAATTCATTCTCATAAATGTAACCTTTCTAATTCATTTGTACAATTTATTCGTATATTCGTGCAAATAAATTAGAAAGGATCGTACGAATGAATTAGAATGGATCGTACGAATGGATTAGAATGGATCGTACGAATGAATTAGAATGGATCGTACAAATGAATTAGAATGGATACACTCGAGCGAATGAATTAGAATGGATCGTACGAATGAATTAGAATAGATCATAGGAATGAATTAGAATGGATCGTGCAAATGAATTAGAATGGATACATTCGTGCAAATGAATTAGAATGGATCGTAGGAATGAATTAGAATGGATCGTACGAATGAATTAGAATGGTTACATTCGTGCGAATGGATTAGAATGGATCGTACGAATGGATTAGAATGTATCGTACGAATGAATTAGAATGGATCGTACAAATGAATTAGAAAGGTTACATTTGTGAGTGAATTAGAATGGATCGTACGAATGAATTAGAATGGATCGTACGAATGGATTAGAATGGATCGTACGAATGAATTAGAATGGATCGTACGAATGCATTAGAATGGATACATTCGTGCGAATGAATTAGAATGGATCGTACGAATGAATTAGAATGGATCGTGCGAATGAATTAGAATGGATCGTACGAATGAATTAGAATGGATCGTACGAACGCATTAGAATGGATCGTATGAATGAATAAGAATGGATCGTACGAATGAATTAGAATGGATTGTGCGAATGAATTAGAATGGATCGTATGAATGAATAAGAATGGATCGTACGAATTAATTAGAATGGATCGTGCGAATGAATTAGAATGAATCGTACGAATGCATTAGAATGGATCGTACGAATGAATTAGAATGAATCGTACGATCCATTCTAATTCATTCATCCGATCCATTCTAATTCATTCGCACGAATGTATCCATTCTAATTCATTCGTACAATCCAATCTAATTCATTCGCACCATCCATTCTAATTCATTCGCATGATCCATTCTAACTCATTCGGTGGATCCATTCTAATTCATTCGTACGATCTATTCTAATTCATTCGCACTATCCATTCTAATTTATTCACACGATCCATTCTAATTCATTCATACGATCCATTCTAATCCATTCGTACGATCCATTCTAATTCATTCGTACGATCCATTCTAATTCATTCTCACAAATGTAACCATTCTAATTCATTCGTACGATCCATTCTAATTCATTCCTACGATCCATTCTAATTCATTCGTACGATCCATTCAAATTCATTCGCATGATCCATTCTAATTCATTCGTACGATCCATTCTAATTCATTCTCACGAATGTAACCTTTCCAATTCATTTGTATGATCCTTTCTAATCCATTCGTACGATCCATTCTAATCAATTCGTATGATCCATTCTAATCCATTCGTACTATCCATTCTAATTCAATCGTACGATCCATTCTAATTCATTCTCACAAATGTAACCTTTCTAATTCATTTGTACGATCCATTCTAATTCATTCGTACGATCCATTTTAATCCATTCGTACGATCCATTCTAATCCATTCGTACGATCCATTCTAATTCATTTGCACGAATATAACCATTCTAATTCATTCCTACGATCCATTCTAATTCATTCCTACGATCCATTCTAATTCATTCGCACGAATGGATCCATTCTAATTCATTCGTACGATCCATTCTAATTCATTCGCTCGAATGTATCCATTCTAATTCATTCGTACGATCAATTCTAATTCGTTCATTCGATCCATTCTAATTCGTTCGTACGATCCATTCTAATTCATTCGTATGATCCATTCTAATTCATTCCTACGATCTATTCTAATTCATTCTCACAAATGTAATCTTTCTAATTCATTTGTACGATCCATTCTAATTCATTCATACGATCCATTCTAATCCATTCGTACGATCCATTCTAATCCATTCGTACGATCCATTCTAATTCGTTCACACGAATGTAACCATTCTAATTAATTCGTATGATCCATTCTAATTCATTCTCATAAATGTAACCTTTCTAATTCATTTGTACAATTTATTCGTATATTCGTGCAAATAAATTAGAAAGGATCGTACGAATGAATTAGAATGGATCGTACGAATGGATTAGAATGGATCGTACGAATGAATTAGAATGGATCGTACAAATGAATTAGAATGGATACACTCGAGCGAATGAATTAGAATGGATCGTACGAATGAATTAGAATAGATCATAGGAATGAATTAGAATGGATCGTGCAAATGAATTAGAATGGATACATTCGTGCAAATGAATTAGAATGGATCGTAGGAATGAATTAGAATGGATCGTACGAATGAATTAGAATGGTTACATTCGTGCGAATGGATTAGAATGGATCGTACGAATGGATTAGAATGTATCGTACGAATGAATTAGAATGGATCGTACAAATGAATTAGAAAGGTTACATTTGTGAGTGAATTAGAATGGATCGTACGAATGAATTAGAATGGATCGTACGAATGGATTAGAATGGATCGTACGAATGAATTAGAATGGATCGTACGAATGCATTAGAATGGATACATTCGTGCGAATGAATTAGAATGGATCGTACGAATGAATTAGAATGGATCGTGCGAATGAATTAGAATGGATCGTACGAATGAATTAGAATGGATCGTACAAATGAATTAGAATGGATCGTACGAATGAATTAGAATGGATACATTTTTGCGAATGAATTAGAATGGATCGTACGAATGAATTAGAATGGATCGTACGAATGAATTAGAATGGATCGTGCGAATGAATTAGAATGGATCGTGCGAATGAATTAGAATGGATCATGCGAATGAATTAGAATAGATCGTGCGAATGAATTAGAATGGATCATACGAATGAATTAGAATGGATCGTACGAATGAATTAGAATGGATCATACGAATGAATTAGAATGGATCGTACAAATGAATTAGAAAGCTTATATTTGTGAGAATGAATTAGAATGGATCGTACGAATGGATTATAATGGATCGTACGAATGGATTAGAATGGATCGTACGAATGGATTAGAATGGATCGTACGAATGGATTAGAAAGGATCATACAAATGAATTGGAAAGGTTACATTCGTGAGAATGAATTAGAATGGATCGTACGAATGAATTAGAATGGATCATGCGAATGAATTTGAATGGATCGTATGAATGAATTAGAATGGATCATACGAATGAATTAGAATGGATCGTACGAATGAATTAGAATGGATACATTCGAGCGAATGAATTAGAATGGATCGTACGAATGAATTAGAATGAATCGTGCGAATGAATTAGAATGGATACATTTGTGCGAATGAATTAGATTGCATCGTACGAATGAATTTGAATGGATCATAGGAATGAATTAGAATGGATCGTGCAAATAAATTAGAATGGATACATTCGTGCGAATGAATTAGAATGGATCGTAGGAATGAATTAGAATGGATCGTACGAATGAATTAGAATGGTTACATTCGTGCGAATGAATTAGAATGAATCGTACAAATGGATTAGAATGGATCGTGCGAATGAATTAGAAAGGATCGTACAAATGAATTAGAATGGATATATTCGTGCGAATGAATTAGATTGTATCGTACGAATGAATTTGAATGGATTGTATGAATGAATTAGAATGGATCATACGAATGAATTAGAATAGATCGTGCGAATGAATTAGAATGGATCGTACGAATGGATTAGAATGGATCATACAAATGAATTAGAAAGGATACATTTGTACGAATGAATTAGAATGGATCGTACGAATGGATTAGAATGGATCGTACGAATGAATTAGAATGGATCGTACGAATGAATTAGAATCGATCGTACGAATGAATTAAAATGGATACATTTGTCCGAATTAGAATGGATCGTCCGAATGGATTAGAATTAGATCGTACGAATGAATTAGAATGGATCGTAGGAATTAATTAGAATGAATCTTACGAATGAATTAGAATGGATCATACAAATGAATTAGAAAGGTTACATTCGTGAGAATGAATTAGAATGGATCGTACGAATAAATTAGAATGGATCTTACGAATGAATTAGAATGGATACATTCGAGCGAATGAATTAGAATAGATCAACGGAATGAATTAGAATGGATCATACGAATGAATTAGAATGGATCGTGCGAATGAATTAGAATGGATTGTATGAAAGAATTAGAATGGATCGTACGAATGAATTAGAATGGATACAGAGGAATGAATTAGAATGGATCGTACGAATGAATTAGAATAGATCGTACGAATGGATTAGAATGAATCGTACGAATGGATTAGAATGGATCGCACGAATGGATTAGAATGGATCGTGCGAATGAATTAGAATGGATCGTACGAATGAATTAGAATGGATCGTGCGAATGAATTAGAACGAATCGTACGAATGCATTAGAATGGATCGTACGAATGAATTAGAATGAATCGTACGATCCATTCTAATTCATTCGTCCGATCCATTCTAATTTATTCGCACGAATGTATCCATTCTAATTCATTCATACAATCCATTCTAAATCATTCGCACGATCCATTCTAAGTCATTCGTATGATCCATTCTAATTCATTCCTATGATCTATTCTAATTCATTTGCTCGAATGTATCCATTCTAATTCATTCGTCCGATCCATTCTAATCCATTCGTACGATCCATTCTAATTCATTCGCACGAATATATCCATTCTAATTCATTCGTACGATCCTTTCTAATTCATTCGCACGATCCATTCTAATTCTTTCATATGATCCATTCTAATTCATTCGCATGAATGTATCCATTCTAGTTTATTCGTACGATCCATTCTAATTTATTCGTATGATCCATTCTAATTCATTCGTATGATCCATTCTGATTCATTCCTACGATCTATTCTAATTCATTCACACAATCCATTCTAATTCATTCGTACGATCTATTCTAATTCATTCGTATGATCCATTCTAACTCATTCGGTGGATCCATTCTAATTCATTCGTACGATCCATTCTAATTCATTCGTACGATCCATTCTAATCCGTCCGCACGAATAAATTAGAATGGATCGTGCGAATGAATTAGAATGGATCGTACGAATGAATTAGAATGGATCGTACGTTTGAATTAGATTGGATTGTGTGAATGAATTAGAATGGATACATTCTTGCGAATAAATTAGAATGTATCGTATATTCGTGCAAATGGATTAGAATGGATCGTACGAATGGATTAGAATGGATCGTACAAATGGATTAGAATGGATCGTACGAATGAATTATAATGGATCATACAAATGAATTAGAATGGATCGTACGATCCATTCTAATTCATTCGTCCGATCCATTCTAATTCATTCGCATGAATGTATCCATTCTAATTAATTCGTACAATCCATTCTAATTCATTATCATGATCTATTCTAATTCATTCGTATGATCCATTCTAATTCATTCTTACGATCTATTCTAATTTATTCGCTCGAATGTATCCATTCTAATTCATTCGTTCGATCGTACCAATGAATTAGAATGGATCATACGAATGAATTAAAATGGATACATTCGAGCGAATGAATTAGAATGGATACATTCGAGCGAATGAATTAGAATGGATCGTACGAATGAATTAGAATGGATCGTACGAATGGATTAAAATAGATCGTGCGAATGAATTAGAATGGATCGTACAAATGAATTAGAATGGATTGTATAAACGAATTAGAACGGATCGTACAAATGAATTAGAAAGGATACATTCATACAAATGAATTAGAATGGATCGTACGAATGGTTACATTCGTGCGAATGAATTAGAATGGATCGTACGAATGAATTAGAATGGATCGTGCGAATGAATTAGAATTGATCATACGAATGAATTAGAATAGATCGTACGAATGAATTAGAATGGATACATACATTCATGCGAATGAATTAGAATGGATCGTGCAAATGAATTAGAATGGATACATTCGTGCGAATGAATTGGAATGGATCGTAGGAATGAATTAGAATGGATCGTGCAAATGAATTAGAATGGATACATTCGTGTGAATGAATTAGAATGGATCGTAGGAATGAATTAGAATGGATCGTACGAATGAATTAGAATGGTTACATTCGTGCGAATAAATTAGAATGGATCGTACGAATGAATTAGAATGGATCGTGCGAAAGAATTAGAATGGATCGTACAAATGAATTAGAATGGATCGTGCGAATGAGTTAGAATAGATCGTCCGAATGAATTAGAATGGATCGTACGAATAAATTAGAATGGATCGTGCGAATGAATTAGAATGGATTGTAAGAATGAATTAGAATGGATCGTACGAATGAATTAGAATAGATCATGCGAATGAATTTGAATGTATCGTATGAATAAATTAGAATGGATCATACGAATGAATTAGAATGGATCGTGCGAATGAATTAGAATGAATCGTACGAATGCATTAGAATGGATCGTACGAAAGAATTAGAATGGATCGTGTGAATAAATTATACGAATGAATTAGAATGGATCATACGTATGAATTAGAATGGTTACATTCGTGCGAATGAATTAGAATGGATCGTACGAATGGATTCGTACGATCCATTCTAATTCATTCGTACAATCCATTCTAATTCATTCCTACGATCCATTCTAATTCATTCGCACGAATGTATCCATTCTAATTCATTTGCACAATCCATTCTAATTCATTCTTATGATCCATTCTAATTCATTCGTACGATCCATTCTAATTCATTCGCTCGAATGTAACCATTCTAATTCATACGTATGATCCATTCTAATCAATTCTAATTCATTCGTACGATCCATTCTAATTCATTCGGACGATCCATTCTAATTCATTCATACGATCCATTCTAATCATACGAATGAATTAGAATGGATCATACGAATGAATTAGAATACTTCATGTGAACGAATTAGAATGGATCGTACGTTTGAATTTGATTGGATTGTACGAATGAATTAGAATGGATCGTGCGAATGAATTAGAATGGATCGTGCGAATGAATTACAATGGATCATGCGAATGAATTAGAATGGATCGTACGAAAGAATTAGAATGAATCGTACGAATGAATTAAAATGGATCGTACAAACGAATTAGAATGGATCGTATGAATGTATTAGAATGGATCGTATGAAAGAATTAGAATGGATCGTACGAATGGATTAGAATGGATCGTACGAATGGATCATGCGAATGAATTAGAATGGATCGTAGGAATGAAATAGAATGGATCATACGAATGAATTAGAATGAATTAGAATGGATCGTACGAATGAATTAGAATGGATCGTGCGAATGAATTAAAATGGATACATTTGTACGAATGAATTAGAATGGATCGTACGAATGAATTAGAATGGATCATACAAATGAATTAGAATGGATACATTCGTGCGAATGAATTAGAATGGATCGTAGGAATGAATTAGAATGGATCGTACGAATGGATTAGAATGGTTACATTCGTGCGAATGAATTAGAATGGATTGTACGAATGGACTAGAATGGATCGTACGAATGAATTAGAATGGATACATTCGAGCAAATGAATTAGAATAGATCGTTGGAATGAATTAGAATGGATCACACGGATGAATTAGAATGGATTGTACGAATGAATCAGAAAGGTTACATTCGTGAGAATGAATTAGAATGGATTGTACGAATGAATTAGAATGGATCATGCGAATGAATTTGAATGGATTGTACGAATGAATTAGAATAGCTCATACGAATGAATTAGAATAAATCGTACGAATGAATTAGAATGGTTATATTCATGCGAATGAATTAGAATAGATAGTACGAATGAATTAGAATAGATCGTACGAATGAATTAGAATGGATCGTACGAATAAATTAAAATGAATCGTGCGAATGAATTAGAATGGATCATACGAATGAATTAGAATAGATCGTAGGAATGAATTAGAATGGATCGTACAAATGAATTTGAAAGGTTACATTTGTGAGAATGAATTAGAATGGATCGTACGAATGAATTAGAATGGATCGTATGAATGGATTAGAATGGATTGTACGAATGAATTAGAATGGATACATTCGTGCGAATGAATTAGAATGGAATGTAAGAATGAATTAAAACGGATCGTACTAATGAATTAGAAAGGATCCATTCGTACAAATGAATTAGAATGGATCGTACGAATGAATTAGAATGGATCGAGCGATTGAATTAGAATGGATCGTACGAATGGATTAGAATGGATAGTACGAATGGATTAGAATGGATCATACAAATGGATTAGAATGGATCGTACGAATGAATTAGAATGGATCATACAAATGAATTAGAAAGGTTACATTCGTGTGAATGAATTAGAATGGATCGTACGAATGAATTAGAATGGGTCAAATGAATGAATTAGAATGGATCATGCAAATGAATTAGAATGGATACAATCGTGCGAATGAATTAGAATAGATTGTAGGAATGAGTTAGAATGGATCGTACGAATGAATTAGAATAGTTACATTCGTGCGAATGAATTAGAATGGATCGTACGAATGGATTAAAATGGATCGTACGAATGAATTAGAATGGATCGTACAAATGAATTAGAAAGGTTACATTTGTGAGAATGAAATAGAATGGATCGTACGAATGGATTAGAATGGATCGTACGAATGGATTAGAATGGATCGTACAAATGAATTAGAATGGATCATACAAATGAATTAGAAAGGTTACATTCGTGAGAATGAATTAGAAAGGATCGTACGAATGAATTAGAATGGATCATGCGAATGAATTTGCATGGATCGTTCGAATGAATTAGAATGGATCGAACGAATGAATTAGAATGGATACATTCGAGCGATTGAATTAGAATAGATCATAGGAATGAATTAGAATGGATCATACGAATGAATTAGAATGGATCGTACGAACGAATTAGAATGGATCGTATGAACGAACTAGAATGGATTATACAAATGAATTAGAATGAATACATTAGAGTGAATGAATTAGAATGGATCGTACGAATGAATTAGAATAGATCATATGAATGAATTAGAATGGATTGTGCAAATGAATTAGAATGGATACATTCGTGCGAATGAATTAGAATGGATCATGCGAATGAATTAGAATGGATCGTACGAATGAATTAGAATGGATATATTTGAACGAATAATTTAGAATGGATCATACGAATGAATTAGAATGGATCGTACGAATGAATTAGAATGGATCGTGCGAATGAATTAGAATCGATCGTACGAATGAATTAGATTGGATCGTACGAATGAATTAGATCGTACGAATAAATTAGAATGGATCGTACGAATGAATTAGAATGGATCGTACGAATGAATTAGAATGGATATATTCGTGCGAATGAATTAGAATGGATCGTACGAATGAATTAGACTGGATCGTACGAATGAATTTAAATGGATATATTTGTGCGAATGAATCTGAATGGATTGTATGAATGAATTACAATGGATCGTACGAATGAATTAGAATGGATCGTACGAATGAATTAGAATGGATCGTACAAATGAATTAGAAAGGTTACATTTGTGAGAATGAATTAGAATGGATCGTACGAATGGATTAGAATGGATCGTATGAATAGATTATAATGGATCGTACGAATGGATTAGAATGGATCGTACGAATGAATTAGAATGGATCATACAAATGAATTAGAAAGGTTACATTCGTTAGAATGAATTAGAATGGATCGTACGAATGAATTAGAATGGTTTTTGCGAATGAATTTGAATGGATCGTACGAATGAATTAGAATGGATCGAATGAATGAATTAGAATGGATACATTCGAGCGAATGAATTAGAATAGATCGTAGGAATGAATTAGAATGGATCGTGCGAATGAATTAGAATGAATCGTACGAATGAATTAGAATGGATCGTACGAATGAATTAGAATGGATACATTCGTGCGAATGAATTAGAATGGATCGTACGAATGAATTAGAATGGATCCACTGAATGAGTTAGAATGGATCAAACGAATGAATTAGAATGGATCGTACGAATGAATTAGAATGGATTGTGCGAATGAATTAGAATGGATCGTATGAATGAATAAGAATGGATCGTACGAATGAATTAGAATGGATCGTGCGAATGAATTAGAATGAATCGTACGAATGCATTAGAATGGATCGTACGAATGAATTAGAATGAATCGTACGATCTATTCTAATTCATTCGTCCGATCCATTCTAATTCATTCGCACGAATGTATCCATTCTAATTCATTCATACAATCCATTCTAATTCATTCGCACGATCCATTCTATATCATTCGTATGATCCATTCTAATTCATTCCTACGATCTATTCTAATTCATTCGCTCGAATGTATCCATTCTAATTCATTCGTATGATCCATACTTATTCATTCGTACGATCCATTCAAATTCATTCGCATGATCCATTCTAATTCATTCGTACGATCCATTCTAATTCATTCTCATGAATGTAACCTTTCTAATTCATTTGTATGATCCATTCTAATTCATTCGTACGATCCATTCTAATCCATTCGTACGATCCATTCTAATGCATTCGTACGATCTATTCTAATCCATTCGTACGATCCATACTAATTCATTCTCACAAATGTAACCTTTCTAATTCATTTGTACGATCCATTTTAATTAATTCGTACGATCCATTCTAATTCATTCGTACGATCCATTCAAATTCATTCGCATGATCCATTCTAATTCATTCGTACGATCCATTCTAATTCATTCTCACGAATGTAACCTTTCTAATTCATTTGTATGATCCATTCTAATTCATTCATACGATCCATTCAAATCCATTCGTACGATCCATTCTAATCCATTCATACGATCCATTCTAATTCATTCGTACGATCCATTCTAATTTATTCTTACAAATATAACCTTTCTAATTCATTTGTACGATCCATTCTAATTCATTCGTACGATCCATTCTAATCCATTCGTACGATCCATTCTAATCCATTCGTACGATCCATTCTAATTCATTCGCACGAGTGTAACCATTCTAATTCTAATTCATTCGTGCGATCCATTCTAATTCATTCGCACTATCCATTCTAATCCATTCGTACGATCCATTCTAATTCATTCGTACGATCATTCGTTCGATACATTTGTACGAATGAATTAGAATGGATCGTACGAATGAATTAGAATGGATCGTACGAATGAATTAGAATGGATAGTGCAAATGAATTAGAATGGATCGTACGAATGAATTAGAATTAGAATGGTTACATTCGTGCGAATGAATTAGAATGGATCGTATGAATGGATTAAAATGGATCGTACGAATGGATTAGAATGGATCGTACGAATGAATTAGAATGGATCGTACAAATGAATTAGAAAGGTTACATTTGTGAGAATGAATTAGAATGGATCGAACGAATGGATTAGAATGGATCGTACGAATGGATTAGAATGGATCGTACGAATGGATTTGAATGGATCATCCAAATGAATTAGAATGGTTACATTCGTGAGAATGAATTAGAATGGATCGTGCGAATGAATTAAAATGGATACATTTGTGCGAATGAATTAGAATGGATCATATATTCGTGCAAATAAATTAGAATGGATCGTACGAATGAATTAGAATGGATCCACCGAATGAGTTAGAATGGATCATACGAATGAATTAGAATGGATCGTACGAATGAATTAGAATGGATTGTGCGAATGAATTAGAATGGATCGTATGAATGAATAAGAATGGATCATACGAATGGATTAGAAATGATCGTACGATGCAATCTAATTCATTCTAATTCATTCGCACGATCCATTCTAATTCATTCGTACGATCTATTCTAATTCATTCGCACGATCCATTCTTATTCATTCGTCCGATCCATTCTAATTCATTCGCACAATCCATTCTAATTCATTCGTACGATCCATTCTAATTCATTCGTATGATCCATTCTAACTCATTCGGTGGATCCATTCTAATTCATTCGTACGATCCATTCTAATTTATTTGCACGAATATACGATCCATTCTAATTCATTTGCACAAATGTATCTATTCTAATTCATTCGTACGATCCGTTCTAATTCATTCGCATGATCTATTCTTATTCATTTGCACAAATGTATCCATTCTAATTCATTCGTTCGATCCATTCTAATTCATTAGCAAAAATATATCTATTCTAATTCATTCGTACGATCTATTCTAATTCATTCGCACGATCCATTCTAATTCATTCGCACAAATGTATCCATTCTAATTCATTCGTACAATCCATTCTAATTCATTCGCATGATCCATTCTAATTCATTCGTACGATCCATTCTAGTTCATTTGTACGATCTATTCTAATTCATTCGCACGAATGTATCCATTCTAATTTATTCATACGATCCATTCTAATTCATTTTCACCAATGTAACCATTCTAATTCATTCGTACGTTCCATTCGTACGATTCATTCAAATTCATTCGCAAGAATGTATCCATTCTAATTCATTCGCACGATCAATTCTAATTCATTCGTACGATCCGTTCTAATTTATTCATACAATCCATTCTAATTCATTCGTACAATCCATTCTAATTTATTCATACAAATTTATCCTTTCTAATTCATTCGTACGATCCATTCTAATTCATTCGTACGATCCATTCTAATTCATTCGTACGATCAATTCTAATTCATTCGCACGAATGCATCCATTCTAATGCATTCGTACGATTCATTCTAATTCATTCGCACGATCCATTCTAATTCATTCGTACGATCCATTTTTATCCATTCATACGATTCATTCTAATTCATTCGCACAATCCATTCTAATTCATTCGTACGATCTATTCTAATTCATTCGTACAATCCATTCTAATTCATTCATACGATCCATTCTAATTCATTCGCACTTTCCATTCTAATTCATTCGTACGATCCATTC
Source organism: Chamaelirium japonicum (assembly GCA_947650365.1). Lineage (NCBI taxonomy): Eukaryota > Viridiplantae > Streptophyta > Magnoliopsida > Liliales > Melanthiaceae > Chamaelirium > Chamaelirium japonicum. The sequence continues at coordinate 339,936 of CANTAL010000066.1, read as the reverse complement.
TAATTCATTCGTACGATCCATTCTAATTCATTCGTACAAATGTATCCATTCTAATTCATTCGTACGATCCATTCTAATCATTCATACGATCTATTCTAATTCATTCGCACGAATGTATCCATTCTAATTCATTCGCACAATCCAATCTAATTCAAACGTACGATCCATTCTAATTCATTAACATTATGTATTCTAATTCATTCGTATGATACATTCAAATTCATTCGTATGATTCATTCTAATTCAATCGTACGATCCATTCTAATTCATTCGCACAAATGTATCCATTCTAATTCATTCATACGATCCATTCTAATTCATTCGCACGATCCATTCTAATTCATTTGTACGAATGTATCCTTTCTAATTCATTCGCACGATCCATTCTAATTCATTCATATGATCCATTCTAATTCATTCGTATGATCCATTCTAATTCATTTGCATGAATGTATCCATTCTAATTCATTCGCACGATCCATTCCAATTCATTCGTATGATCCATTCTAATTCATTCATGCAATCCATTCTAATTCATTCATACGATCCATTCTAACTCATTCATACGGTCCATTCTAATTCATTCGCATGAATGTATGCATCCATTCTAGTTCATTCGCACGAATGTATCCATTCTAATTCATTCGTACGATCTATTCTAATTCAATCGCAAGATCCAATCTAATTTATTCGTACGATCCATTATAATTCATTCGTACGATCCATTCTAATTCATTCGCACGATCCATTCTAATTCATTCGTACAAATGTATCCATTCTAATTCATTCGTACGATCCATTCTAGTTCATTCGTACGATACATTCTAATTCATTCGCACGATCCATTCTAATTCATTCGTACGATCCATTCTAATTCATTCGCATGATCCATTCTAATTCATTCGAACGATCTATTCTAATTCATTCGCACGAATGTATCCATTATAATGCATTCGTACGATTCATTCTAATTCATTTGCATGATCCATTCTAATTCATTTGTACGATCCATTCTAATTCATTCGTCCGATCGATTCTAATTCATTCGCACGAATGTATCCATTCTAATTCATTCGTACAATCCATTCTAATTCATTCGTATGATCCATTCTAATTCATTCTTATGATCCATTCTAATTCATTCCTACGATCTATTCTAATTCATTCGCTCGAATATATCCATTATAATTTATTCGTTCGATCCATTCTAATTCATTCATACGATCCATTCAAATTCATTCGCATGATCCATTCTAATTCATTCGTACGATCCATTCTAATTCATTCTCACGAATGTAACCTTTCTAATTCATTTGTATGATCCATTCTAATTCATTCGTACGATCCATTCTAATCCATTCGTAAGATCCATTCTAATCGGATCGTACGATCCATTCTAATTCATTCTCACAAATGTAACCTTTCTAATTCATTTGTACGATCCATTCTAATCCATTCGTACGATCCATTCTAATCCATTCGTACGATCCATTCTAATTCATTCGCACGAATGTAACCATTCTAATTCAATCGTACGATCCATTCTAATTCATTCATACGATCCATTCTAATTCATTCGCACGAATGTATCCATTCTAATTCATTTACAGGATCCATTCTAATTCATTCCTATGATCCATTCTAATTCATTCGTACAATCCATTCTAATTCATTCGCTCGAATGTATCCATTCTAATTCATTCGTACGATCCATTCTAATTCATTCTCACGAATGTAACATTTCTAATTCATTTGTTTGTATCCATTCTAATTCATTCGTACGATCCATTCTAATTCATTCGCACGATCCATTCTAATTCATTCGTACGATCCATTCTAATTCATTCACACGATCCATTCTAATTCATTCGTACGATCTATTCTAATTCATTCGCACGAATGTATCCATTCTAATGCATTCGTACGATTCATTCTAATTCATTCGCACGATCCATTCTAATTCATTCGTACGATCCATTCTAATTCATTCGTCTGATCCATTCTAATTCATTCGCACGAATGTATTCATTCTAATTCATTCGTATAATCCATTCTAATTCATTCGCACGATCCATTCTAATTCATTCGTATGATCCATTCTAATTCATTCCTACGATCTATTCTAATTCATTCGCTCGAATGTATCCATTCTAATTCATTCGTTCGATCCATTCTAATTCATTCGTACGATCCATTCAAATTCATTCGCATGATCCATTCTAATTCATTCGTACGATCGATTCTAATTCATTCTCATGAATGTAGCCTTTCTAATTCATTTGTACGATCCATTCTAATTCTTTCGTACGATCTATTCTAATCCATTCGTACGATCCATTCTAATCAATTCGTACGATCCATTCTAATCCATTCGTACGATCCATTCTAATTCATTCGCTCGAATGTATCCATTCTAATTCATTCGTACGATCCATTCTAATTCGTTCATACGATCCATTCTAATTCGTTTGTACGATCCATTCTAAAATAAGTTAGAATGGATCATACGAATGAATTAGAATGGATCGTACGAATGAATTAGAATGGATTGTGCGAATCAATTAGAATGGATCGTATGAATGAATAAGAATGGATCGTACGAATGAATTAGAATGGATTGTGCGAATGAATTAGAATGAATCGTACGAATGCATTAGAATGGATCGTATGAATGAATTAGAATGAATTGTACGATCCATTCTAATTCATTCGTCCGATCCATTCTAATTCATTCGTGCGAATGAATTAGAATGGATACATTCGAGCGAATGAATTAGAACGCATTGTACGAATGAATTAGAATGGATCATGCGAATGAATTAAAATGGATCGTACAAATGAATTAGAATGGATCGTGCGAATAAATTAGAATGGATCGTACGAACGAATTAGAATGGATCGTACGAACGAATTAGAATAGATCGTATGAATGGATTAGAATGGATCGTACGAATGGATCGTACGAATGGATCATACGAATGGATCATACGAATGAATTAGAATGGATCGTAGGAATGAATTAGAATGAATCGTACGAATGAATTAGAATGAATTAGAATGGATCGTACGAATGAATTAGAATGGATCGTGCGAATGAATTAAAATAGATACATTTGTACGAATGAATTAGAATGGATCGTACGAATGAATTAGAATGGATCGTGTGAATGAATTAGAATGGATCGCACGAACGAATTAGAATGGATCATATGACCAAATTAGAATGGATCGTACGAATGAATTAGAATAGATACATTCGAGCGAATGAATTAGAATGGATCGTACGAATGAATTAGAATAGATTGTATGAATGAATTAGAATGGATCGTATGAATGAATTAGATTGGATCGTGTGAATGAATTAGAATGGATCGTACGAACGAATTAGAATGGATCGTATGGCCAAATTAGAATGGATCGTACGAATGAATTAGAATAGATACATTCGTACGAATGAATTAGAATGGATCGTATGAATGAATAAGAATGGATCGTACGAATGAATTAGAATGGATTGTGCGAATGAATTAGAATGGATCGTACGAATGAATTAGAATGGATTGTACGAATGAATTAGAATGGATCGTACGAATGAATTAGAATGGATCCTGTGAATGAATTAGAATGGATCGTACGAACGAATTAGAATGGATCGTATGACCAAATTAGAATGGATCGTACGAATGAATTAGAATAGATACATTCGTACGAATGAATTAGAATGGATCGTATGAATGAATAAGAATGGATCGTACGAATGAATTAGAATGGATTGTGCGAATGAATTAGAATGGATCGTATGAATGAATAAGAATGGATCGTACGAATTAATTAGAATCGATCATGATAATGAAATAGAATGAATCGTACGAATGCATTAGAATGGATCGTACGAATGAATTAGAATGAATCGTACGATCCATTCTAGTTCATTCATCCGATCCATTCTAATTCATTCGCACGAATGTATCCATTCTAATTCATTCGTACAATCCATTCTAGTTCATTCGCACGATCCATTCTAATTCATTCGCATGATCCATTCTAACTCATTCGGTGGATCCATTCTAATTCATTCGTACGATCTATTCTAATTCATTCGCACTATCCATTCTAATTCATTCACACGATCCATTCTAATTCATTCATACGATCCATTCTAATCCATTCGAACGATCCATTCTAATTCATTCGTACGATCCATTCTAATTCATTCTCACAAATGTAACTATTCTAATTCATTCGTACGATCCATTCTAATTCATTCCTTCGATCCATTCTAATTCATTCGTACGATCCATTCAAATTCATTCGCATGATCCATTCTAATCCATTCGTACGATCCATTCTAATCCATTCGTACGATCCATTCTAATCCATTCGTACTATCCATTCTAATTCATTCGTACGATCCATTCTAATTCATTCTCACAAATGTAACCTTTCTAATTCATTTGTACGATCCATTCTAATTCATTCGTACGATCCATTTTAATCCATTCGTACGATCCATTCTAATCCATTCGTACGATCCATTCTAATTCATTCGCACGAATGCAACCATTCTAATTCATTCGTACGATCCATTCTAATTCATTCCTACGATCCATTCTAATTCATTCGCACGAACGGATCCAATCTAATTCATTCGTATGATCCATTCTAATTCATTCGCTCGAATGTATCCATTCTAATTCATTCGCACGATCAATTCTAATTCGTTCATTCGATCAATTCTAATTCGTTCGTACGATCCATTCTAATTCATTCGTATGATCCATTCTAATTCATTCCTACGATCTATTCTAATTCATTCTCACAAATGTAATCTTTCTAATTCATTTGTACGATCCATTCTAATTCATTCATACGATCCATTCTAATCCATTCGTACGATCCATTCTAATCCATTCGTACGATCCATTCTAATTCATTCACACGAATGTAACCATTCTAATTCATTCGTATGATCCATTCTAATTCATTCTCACAAATGTAACCTTTCTAATTCATTTGTACAATTTATTCGTATATTCGTGCAAATAAATTAGAAAGGATTATACGAATGAATTAGAATGGATCGTACGAATGGATTAGAATGGATCGTACGAATGAATTAGAATGGATCGTACGAATGAATTAGAATGGATACACTCGAGCGAATGAATTAGAATGGATCGTACGAATGAATTAGAATAGATCATAGGAATGAATTAGAATGGATCGTGCAAATGAATTAGAATGGATACATTCGTGCGAATGAATTAGAATGGATCGTAGGAATGAATTAGAATGGATCGTACGAATGAATTAGAATGGTTACATTCGTGCGAATGGATTAGAATGGATCGTACGAATGGATTAGAATGGATCGTACGAATGAATTAGAATGGATCGTACAAATGAATTAGAAAGGTTACATTTGTGAGAATGAATTGGAATGGATCGTACGAATGAATTAGAATGGATCGTACGAATGGATTAGAATGGATAGTACGAATGAATTAGAATGGATCGTACGAATGCATTAGAATGGATACATTCGTGCGAATGAATTAGAATGGATTGTACGAATGAATTAGAATGGATCGTGCGAATGAATTAGAATGGATCGTACGAATGAATTAGAATGGATCGTACAAATGAATTAGAATGGATCGTACGAATGAATTAGAATGGATACATTTGTGCGAATGAATTAGAATGGATCGTACGAATGAATTAGAATGGATCGTACGAATGAATTTGAATGGATCGTGCGAATGAATTAGAATGGATCGTATGAATAAATTAGAATGGATAAATTTGTGCGAATGAGTTAGAATGGATCATACGAATGAATTAGAATGGATTGTACGAATGAATTAGAATGGATCATACGAATGAATTAGAATGGATCGCACAAATGAATTAGAAAGCTTACATTTGTGAGAATGAATTAGAATGGATCGTACGAATGGATTAGAATGGATCATACGAATGAATTAGAATGGATCGTACGAATGGATTAGAATGGATCGTACGAATGGATTAGAATGGATCGTACGAATGGATTAGAATGGATCGTACGAATGGATTAGAATGGATCGTACGAATGGATTAGAATGGATCGTACGAATGAATTAGAATGGATCGTACGAATGGATTAGAATGGATCGTACGAATGGATTAGAATGGATCGTACGAATGAATTAGAATGAATCATACAAATGAATTAGAAATGTTACATTCGTGAGAATGAATTAGAATAGATCATAGGAATGCATTAGAATGGATCGTAGGAATGAATTAGAATGGATCGTATGAATGAATTAGAATGGATCATAAGAATGAATTAGAATGGATCGTACGAATGAATTAGAATGGATACATTCGAGCGAATGAATTAGAATGGATCGTACGAATGAATTAGAATGGATCGTGCGAATGAATTAGAATGGATACATTTGTGCGAATGAATTAGATTGCATCATACGAATGAATTTGAATGGATCATAGGAATGAATTAGAATGGATCGTGCAAATAAATTAGAATGGATACATTCGTGCGAATGAATTAGAATGGATCATAGGAATGAATTAGAATGGATCGTACGAATGAATTAGAATGGTTACATTCGTGCGAATGAATTAGAATGGATCGTACAAATGGATTAGAATGGATCGTGCGAATGAATTAGAAAGGATCGTACAAATGAATTAGAATGGATATATTCGTGCGAATGAATTAGATTGTATCGTACGAATGAATTTGAATGGATTGTACGAATGAATTAGAATGGATCATACGAATGAATTAGAATAGATCGTGCGAATGAATTAGAATGGATCGTACGAATGGATTAGAATGGATCGTACAAATGAATTAGAAAGGATATATTTGTATGAATGAATTAGAATGGATCGTACGAATGGATTAGAATGGATCGTACGAATGAATTAGAATGGATCGTACGAATGAATTAGAATCGATCATACGAATGAATTAAAATGGATACATTTGTCCGAATTAGAATGGATCGTCCGAATGGATTAGAATTAGATCGTACGAATGAATTAGAATGGATCGTAGGAATGAATTAGAATGAATCTTACGAATGAATTAGACTGGATCATACAAATGAATTAGAAAGGTTACATTCGTGAGAATGAATTAGAATGGATCGTACGAATGAATTAGAATGGATCGTACGAATGAATTAGAATGGATACATTCGAGCGAATGAATTAGAATAGATCAACGGAATGAATTAGAATGGATCATACGAATGAATTAGAATGGATCGTGCGAATTAATTAGAATGGATTGTATGAAAGAATTAGAATGGATCGTATGAATGAATTAGAATGGATACAGAGGAATGAATTAGAATGGATCGTACGAATGAATTAGAATGGATCGTACGAATGGATTAGAATGGATCGTACGAATGGATTAGAATGGATCGCACGAATGGATTAGAATGGATCATGCGAATGAATTAGAATGGATCGTACGAATGAATTAGAATGGATCGTGCGAATGAATTAGAACGAATCGTACGAATGCATTAGAATGGATCGTACGAATGAATTAGAATGAATCGTACGATCCATTCTAATTCATTCATCCGATCCATTCTAATTCATTCGCACGAATGTATCCATTCTAATTCATTCATACAATCTATTCTAATTCATTCGCACGATCCATTCTAAGTCATTCGTATGATCCATTCTAATTCATTCCTACGATCTATTCGAATTCATTTGCTCGAATGTATCCATTCTAATTCATTCGTCCGATCCATTCTAATTCATTCGTACGATCCATTCTAATTCATTCGCACGAATATATCCATTCTAATTCATTCGTACGATCCTTTCTAATTCATTCGCACGATCCATTCTAATTCTTTCATATGATCCATTCTAATTCATTCGCATGAATGTATCCATTCTAGTTCATTCGTACGATCCATTCTAATTCATTCATATGATCCATTCTAATTCATTCGTATAATCCATTCTAATTCATTCCTACGATCTATTCTAATTCATTCACACAATCCATTCTAATTCATTCGTACGATCCATTCTAATTCATTCGTATGATCCATTCTAACTCATTCGGTGGATCCATTCTAATTCATTCGTACGATCCATTCTAATTCATTCGTACGATCCATTCTAATCCGTTCGCACGAATAAATTAGAATGGATCGTGCGAATGAATTAGAATGGATCGTACGAATGAATTAGAATGGATCGTACGTTTGAATTAGATTGGATTGTGCGAATGAATTAGAATGGATACATTCTTGCGAATAAATTAGAATGGATCGTATATTCGTGCAAATGGATTAGAATGGATCGTACGAATGGATTAGAATGGATCGTACAAATGGATTAGAATGGATCGTACGAATGAATTAGAATGGATCATACAAATGAATTAGAATGGATCGTACGATCCATTCTAATTCATACGTCCGATCCATTCTAATTCATTCGCATGAATGTATCCATTCTAATTAATTCGTACAATCCATTCTAATTCATTATCACGATCCATTCTAATTCATTCGTATGATCCATTCTAATTCATTCTTACGATCTATTCTAATTCATTCGCTCGAATGTATCTATTCTAATTCATTCGTTCGATCGTACCAATGAATTAGAATGGATCATACGAATGAATTAAAATGGATACATTCGAGCGAATGAATTAGAATGGATACATTCGAGCGAATGAATTAGAATGGATCGTACGAATGAATTAGAATGGATCGTACGAATGGATTAAAATAGATCGTGCGAATGAATTAGAATGGATCGTACAAATGAATTAGAATGGATTGTATAAACGAATTAGAATGGATCGTACAAATGAATTAGAAAGGATACATTCATACAAATGAATTAGAATGGATCGTACAAATGGTTACATTCGTGCGAATGAATTAGAATGGATCGTACGAATGAATTAGAATGGATCGTGCGAATGAATTAGAATTGATCATACAAATGAATTAGAATAGATCGTACGAATGAATTAGAAATGATACATACATTCATGCGAATGAATTAGAATGGATCGTGCAAATGAATTAGAATGGATATATTCGTGCGAATGAATTAGAATGGATCGTAGGAATGAATTAGAATAGATCGTGCAAATGAATTAGAATGGATACATTCGTGTGAATGAATTAGAATGGATCGTAGAAATGAATTAGAATGGATCGTACGAATGAATTAGAATGGTTACATTCGTGCGAATAAATTAGAATGGATCGTACGAATGAATTAGAATGGATCGTGCGAAAGAATTAGAATGGATCGTACGAATTAATTAGAATGGATCGTGCGAATAAGTTAGAATAGATCGTCCGAATGAATTAGAATGGATCGTACGAATAAATTAGAATGGATCGTGCGAATGAATTAGAATGGATCGTACGAATGAATTAGAATGGATTGTACGAATGAATTAGAATGGATCGTACGAATGAATTAGAATAGATCATGCGAATGAATTTGAATGTATCGTATGAATAAATTAGAATGGATCATACGAATGAATTAGAATGGATCGTGCGAATGAATTAGAATGAATCGTACGAATGCATTAGAATGGATCGTACGAATGAATTAGAATGGATCGTGTGAATAAATTATACGAATGAATTAGAATGGATCATACGTATGAATTAGAATGGTTACATTCGTGCGAATGAATTAGAATGGATCGTACGAATGGATTCGTACGATCCATTCTAATTCATTCGTACGATCCATTCTAATTCATTCCTACGATCCATTCTAATTCATTCGCACGAATGTATCCATTCTAATTCATTTGCACAATCCATTCTAATTCATTCCTATGATCCATTCTAATTCACTCGTACGATCCATTCTAATTCATTCGCTCGAATGTAACCATTCTAATTCATACGTATGATCCATTCTAATCAATTCTAATTCATTCGTACGATCCATTCTAATTCATTCGTACGATCCATTCTAATTCGTTCATACGATCCATTCTAATCATACGAATGAATTAGAATGGATCATACGAATGAATTAGAATACATCATGTGAACGAATTAGAATGGATCGTACGTTTGAATTTGATTGGATTGTACGAATGAATTAGAATGGATCGTGCGAATGAATTAGAATGGATCGTGCGAATGAATTACAATGGATCATGCGAATGAATTAGAATGGATCGTACGAATGAATTAGAATGGATCGTACGAATGAATTAGAATGGATCGTACGAACGAATTAGAATGGATCGTATGAATGTATTAGAATGGATCGTATGAAAGAATTAGAATGGATCGTACGAATGGATTAGAATGGATCGTACGAATGGATCATGCGAATGAATTAGAATGGATCGTACGAATGAATTAGAATGAATTAGAATGGATCGTACGAATGAATTAGAATGGATCGTGCGAATGAATTAAAATGGATACATTTGTACGAATGAATTAGAATGGATCGTACGAATGAATTAGAATGGATCATACAAATGAATTAGAATTGATACATTCGTGCGAATGAATTAGAATGGATCGTAGGAATGAATTAGAATGGATCGTACGAATGGATTAGAATGGTTACATTCGTGCGAATGAATTAGAATGGATTGTACAAATGGACTAGAATGGATCGTACGAATGAATTAGAATGGATACATTCGAGCAAATGAATTAGAATAGATCGTTGGAATGAATTAGAATGGATCACACAGATGAATTAGAATGGATCGTGTGAATGGAATGGATCGTACGAATGAATTAGAATGGATCATACAAATGAATCAGAAAGGTTACATTCGTGAGAATGAATTAGAATGGATTGTACGAATGAATTAGAATGGATCATGCGAATGAATTTGAATGGATTGTACGAATGAATTAGAATAGCTCATACGAATGAATTAGAATGAATCGTACGAATGAATTAGAATGGTTATATTCGTGCGAATGAATTAGAATAGATCGTACGAATGAATTAGAATAGATCGTACGAATGAATTAGAATGGATCGTATGAATAAATTAAAATGGATCGTGCGAATGAATTAGAATGGATCATACGAATGAATTAGAATAGATCGTAGGAATGAATTAGAATGGATCGTACAAATGAATTTCAAAGGTTACATTTGTGAGAATGAATTAGAATGGATCGTACGAATGAATTAGAATGGATCGTATGAATGGATTAGAATGGATTGTACGAATGAATTAGAATGGATACATTCGTGCGAATGAATTAGAATGGAATGTAAGAATGAATTAGAACGGATCGTACTAATGAATTAGAATGGATCCATTCGTACAAATGAATTAGAATGGATCGTACGAATGAATTAGAATGGATCGAGCGATTGAATTAGAATGGATCGTACGAATGGATTAGAATGGATAGTACGAATGGATTAGAATGGATCGTACAAATGGATTAGAATGGATCGTACGAATGAATTAGAATGGATCATACAAATGAATTAGAAAGGTTACATTCGTGTGAATGAATTAGAATGGATCGTACGAATGAATTAGAATGGGTCATACGAATGAATTAGAATGGATCGTGGAAATGAATTAGAATGGATACATTCGTGCGAATGAATTAGAATAGATTGTAGGAATGAATTAGAATGGATCGTACGAATGAATTAGAATGGTTACATTCGTGCGAATGAATTAGAATGGATCGTACGAATGGATTAGAATGGATCGTACGAATGAATTAGAATGGATAGTACAAATGAATTAGAAAGGTTACATTTGTGAGAATGAAATAGAATGGATCGTACGAATGGATTAGAATGGATCATACGAATGGATTAGAATGGATCGTACGAATGAATTAGAATGGATCATACAAATGAATTAGAAAGGTTACATTCGTGAGAATGAATTAGAAAGGATCGTACGAATGAATTAGAATGGATCATGCGAATTAATTTGAATGGATCGTACGAATGAATTAGAATGGATCGAACGAATGAATTAGAATGGATACATTCGAGCGATTGAATTAGAATAGATCGTAGGAATGAATTAGAATGGATCATACGAATGAATTAGAATGGATCGTACGAACGAATTAGAATGGATCGTCTGAACGAATTAGAATGGATCATACAAATGAATTAGAATGAATACATTGGAGTGAATGAATTAGAATGGATCATACGAATGAATTATAATGGATCATATGAATGAATTAGAATGGATCGTGCAAATGAATTAGAATGGATACATTCGTGCGAATGAATTAGAATGGATCATGCGAATGAATTAGAATGGATCGTACGAATGAATTAGAATGGATATATTTGAACGAATAAATTAGAATGGATCATACGAATGAATTAGAATGGATCGTACGAATGAATTAGAATGGATCGTGCGAATGAATTAGAATCGATCGTACGAATGAATTAGATTGGATCGTACGAATGAATTAGATCGTACGAATAAATTAGAATGGATCGTACGAATGAATTAGAATGGATCGTACGAATGAATTAGAATGGATATAATCGTGCGAATGAATTAGAATAGATCGTACGAATGAATTAGACTGGATCGTACGAATGAATTTGAATGGATACATTTGTGCGAATGAATCTGAATGGATTGTATGAATGAATTACAATGGATCGTACGAATGAATTAGAATGGATCGTACGAATGAATTAGAATGGATCGTACAAATGAATTAGAAAGGTTATATTTGTGAGAATGAATTAGAATGGATCGTACGAATGGATTAGAATGGATCGTATGAATAGATTAGAATGGATCTTACGAATGGATTAGAATGGATCATACGAATGAATTAGAATGGATCATACAAATGAATTAGAAAGGTTACATTCGTGAGAATGAATTAGAATGGATCGTACGAATGAATTAGAATGGTTTTTGCGAATGAATTTGAATGGATCGTACGAATGAATTAGAATGGATCGAATTAATGAATTAGATTGGATACATTCGAGCGAATGAATTAGAATAGATCATAGGAATGAATTAGAATGGATCGTGCGAATGAATTAGAATGAATCGTGCGAATGAATTAGAATGGATCGTACGAATGAATTAGAATGGATCCACTGAATGAGTTAGAATGGATCAAACGAATGAATTAGAATGGATCGTACGAATGAATTAGAATGGATTGTGCGAATGAATTAGAATGGATCGTATGAATGAATAAGAATGGATCGTACGAATGAATTAGAATGGATCGTGCGAATGAATTAGAATGAATCGTACGAATGCATTAGAATGGATTGTACGAATGAATTAGAATGAATCGTACGATCTATTCTAATTCATTCATCCGATCCATTCTAATTCATTCGCACGAATGTATCCATTCTAATTCATTCATACAATCCATTCTAATTCATTCGCACGATCCATTCTAATTCATTCGTATGATCCATTCTAATTCATTCCTACGATCTATTCTAATTCATTTGCTCGAATGTATCCATTCTAATTCATTCGTATGATCCATACTTATTCATTCGTACGATCCATTCAAATTCATTCGCATGATCCATTCTAATTCATTCGTACGATCCATTCTAATTCATTCTCATGAATATAACCTTTCTAATTCATTTGTATGATCCATTCTAATTCATTCGTACGATCCATTCTAATCCATTCGTACGATCCTTTCTAATCCATTCGTACGATCTATTCTAATCCATTCGTACGATCCATTCTAATTCATTCTCACAAATGTAACCTTTCTAATTCATTTGTACAATCCATTCTAATTCATTCGTACAATCCATTCTAATTCATTCGTACGATCCATTCAAATTCATTCGCATGATCCATTCTAATTCATTCGTACGATCCATTCTAATTCATTCTCACGAATGTAACCTTTCTAATTCATTTGTATGATCCATTCTAATTCATTCATACGATCCATTCTAATCCATTCGTACGATCCATTCTAATCCATTCATACGATCCATTCTAATTCATTCGTACGATCCATTCTAATTCATTCTTACAAATATAACCTTTCTAATTCATTTGTACGATCCATTCTAATTCATTCGTACGATCCATTCTAATCCATTCATACGATCCATTCTAATTCATTCGCACGAGTGTAACCATTCTAATTCTAATTCATTCGTACGATCCATTCTAATTCATTCGTACGATCATTCGTTCGATACATTTGTACGAATGAATTAGAATGGATCATACGAATGAATTAGAATGGATCGTACGAATGAATTAGAATGGATAGTGCGAATGAATTAGAATGGATCGTACGAATGAATTTGAATTAGAATGGTTACATTCGTGCGAATGAATTAGAATGGATCGTATGAATGGATTAAAATGGATCGTACGAATGGATTAGAATGGATCGTACGAATGAATTAGAATGGATCGTACAAATGAATTAGAAAGGTTACATTTGTGAGAATGAATTAGAATGGATCGTACGAATGGATTAGAATGGATCGTACGAATGGATTAGAATGGATCGTACGAATGAATTTGAATGGATCATCTAAATGAATTAGAATGGTTACATTCGTGAGAATGAATTAGAATGGATCGTGCGAATGAATTAAAATGGATACATTTGTGCGAATGAATTAGAATGGATCGTATATTCGTGCAACTAAATTAGAATTGATCGTACGAATGAATTAGAATGGATCCACCGAATGAGTTAGAATGGATCATACAAATGAATTAGAATGGATCGTACGAATGAATTAGAATAGATTGTGCGAATGAATTAGAATGGATCGTATGAATGACTAAGAATGGATCGTACGAATGGATTAGAATTGATCGTACGATGCAATCTAATTCATTCTAATTCATTCGCACGATCCATTCTAATTCATTCGTACGATCTATTCTAATTCATTCGCACGATCCATTCTTATTCATTCATACGATCCATTCTAATTCATTCGCACAATCCATTCTAATTCATTCGTACGATCCATTCTAATTCATTCGTATGATCCATTCTAATTCGGTGGATCCATTCTAATTCATTCGTACGATCCATTCTAATTTATTTGCACGAATATACGATCCATTCTAATTCATTTGCACAAATGTATCTATTCTAATTCATTCGTACGATCCGTTCTTATTCATTCGTATGATCTATTCTTATTCATTTGCACAAATGTATCCATTCTAATTCATTCGTTCGATCCATTTTAATTCATTTGCAAAAATATACCTATTCTAATTCATTCGTACGATCTATTCTAATTCATTCGCACGATCCATTCTAATTCATTCGCACAAATGTATCCATTCTAATTCATTCATACAATCCATTCTAATTCATTCGCATGATCCATTCTAATTCATTCGTACGATCCATTCTAATTCATTTGTACGATCTATTCTAATTCATTCGCACGAATGTATCCATTCTAATTTATTCATACGATCCATTCTAAATCATTTTCACCAATGTAACCATTCTAATTCATTCGTACGTTCCATTCGTACGATCCATTCAAATTCATTCGCAAGAATGTATCCATTCTAATTCATTCGCACGATCAATTCTAATTCATTCGTACGATCCGTTCTAATTTATTCATACAATCCATTCTAATTCATTCGTACAATCCATTCTAATTTATTCGTACAAATTTATCCATTCTAATTCATTCGTACGATCCATTCTAATTCATTCGTACGATTTATTCTAATTCATTCGCACGATCCATTCTAATTCATTCGTACGATCAATTCTAATTCATTCGCACGAATGTATCCATTCTAATGCATTCGTACGATTTATTCTAATTCATTCGCACGATCCATTCTAATTCATTCGTACGATCCATTTTTATCCATTCATACGATTCATTCTAATTCATTCGCACAATCCATTGTAATTCATTCGTACGATCTATTCTAATTCATTCGTACAATCCATTCTAATTCATTCATACGATCTATTCTAATTCATTCGCACTATCCATTCTAATTCATTCGTACGATCCATTCTAATTCATTCGTACGATCCATTCTAATTCATTCGTACAAATGTATCCATTCTAATTCATTCGTACGATCCATTCTAATTCATTCATACGATCTATTCTAATTCATTCGCACGAATGTATCCATTCTAATTCATTCGCACAATCCAATCTAATTCAAACGTACGATCCATTCTAATTCATTCACATTATGTATTCTAATTCATTCGTATGATCCATTCAAATTCATTCGTATGATTCATTCTAATTCATTCGTACGATCCATTCTAATTCATTCGCACAAATGTATCCATTCTAATTCATTCGTACGATCCATTCTAATTCATTCGCACGATCCATTCTAATTCATTTGTACGAATGTATCCATTCTAACTCATTCGCACGATCCATTCTAATTCATTCATATGATCCATTCAAATTCATTCATATGATCCATTCTAATTCATTTGCATGAATGTATCCATTCTAATTCATTCGCACGATCCATTCCAATTCATTCGTATGATCCATTCTAATTCATTCATGCAATCCATTCTAATTCATTCATACGATCCATTCTAACTCATTCATACGGTCCATTCTAATTCATTCGCATGAATGTATGTATCCATTCTAGTTCATTCGCACGAATGCATCCATTCTAATTCATTCGTACGATCTATTCTAATTCAACCGCAAGATCCAATCTAATTTATTCGTACGATCCATTATAATTCATTCGTACGATCCATTCTAATTCATTCGCACGATCCATTCTAATTCATTCGTACAAATGTATCCATTCTAATTCATTCGTACGATCCATTCTAGTTCATTCGTACGATACATTCTAATTCATTCGCACGATCCATTCTAATTCATTCGTACGATCCATTCTAATTCATTCGCATGATCCATTCTAATTCATTCGTACGATCTATTCTAATTCATTCGCACGAATGTATCCATTATAATGCATTCGTACGATTCATTCTAATTCATTTGCATGATCCATTCTAATTTATTCGTACGATCCATTCTAATTCATTCGTCCGATCGATTCTAATTCATTCGCACGAATGTATCCATTCTAATTCATTCGTACAATCCATTCTAATTCATTCGCATGATCCATTCTAATTCATTCTTATGATCAATTCTAATTCATTCCTACGATCTATTCTAATTCATTCACTCGAATATATCCATTATAATTCATTCGTTCGATCCATTCTAATTCATTCATACGATCCATTCAAATTCATTCGCATGATCCATTCTAATTCATTCGTACGATCCATTCTAATTCATTCTCACGAATGTAACCTGTCTAATTCATTTGTATGATCCATTCTAATTCATTCGTACGATCCATTCTAATCCATTCGTAAGATCCATTCTAATCGGATCGTACGATCCATTCTAATTCATTCTCACAAATGTAACCTTTCTAATTCATTTGTACGATCCATTCTAATCCATTCGTACGATCCATTCTAATCCATTCGTACGATCCATTCTAATTCATTCGCACGAATGTAACCATTCTAATTCATTCGTACGATCCATTCTAATTCATTCATACGATCCATTCTAATTCATTCGCACGAATGTATCCATTCAAATTCATTTGCAGGATCCATTCTAATTCATTCCTATGATCCATTCTAATTCATTCGTACGATCCATTCTAATTCATTCGCTCGAATGTATCCATTCTAATTCATTCGTACGATCCATTCTAATTCATTCGTACGATCCATTCTAATTCATTCTCACGAATGTAACATTTCTAATTCATTTGTTTGTATCCATTCTAATTCATTCGTACGATCCATTCTAATTCATTCGCACGATCCATTCTAATTCATTCGTACGATCCATTCTAATTCATTCACACGATCCATTCTAATTCATTCGTACGATCTATTCTAATTCATTCGCACGAATGTATCCATTCTAATGCATTCGTACGATTCATTCTAATTCATTCGCACGATCCATTCTAATTCATTCGTACGATCCATTCTAATTCATTCGTCTGATCCATTCTAATTCATTCGCACGAATGTATTCATTCTAATTCATTCGTATAATCCATTCTAATTCATTCGCACGATCCATTCTAATTCATTCGTATGATCCATTCTAATTCATTCCTACGATCTATTCTAATTCATTCGCTCGAATGTATCCATTCTAATTCATTCGTTCGATCCATTCTAATTCATTCGTACGATCCATTCAAATTCATTCGCATGATCCATTCTAATTCATTCGTACGATCGATTCTAATTCATTCTCATGAATGTAACCTTTCTAATTCATTTGTACGATCCATTCTAATTCTTTCGTACGATCTATTCTAATCCATTCGTACGATCCATTCTAATCCATTCGTACGATCCATTCTAATCCATTCGTACGATCCATTCTAATTCATTCGCTCGAATGTATCCATTCTAATTCATTCGTACGATCCATTCTAATTCGTTCTCACGAATGTAACATTTCTAATTCATTTGTTTGTATCCATTCTAATTCATTCGTACGATCCATTCTAATTCATTCGCACGATCCATTCTAATTCATTCGTACGATCCATTCTAATTCATTCGCACGATCCATTCTAATTCATTCGTACGATCTATGCTAATTCATTCGCACGAATGTATCCATTCTAATGCATTCGTACGATTCATTCTAATTCATTCGCACGATCCATTCTAATTCATTCGTACGATCCATTCTAATTCATTCGTCCGATCCATTCTAATTCATTCGCACGAATGTATTCATTCTAATTCATTCGTATAATCCATTCTAATTCATTCGCACGATCCATTCTAATTTATTCGTATGATCCATTCTAATTCATTCCTACGATCTATTCTAATTCATTCGCTCGAATGTATCCATTCTAATTCATTCGTTCGATCCATTCTAATTCATTCGTACGATCCATTCAAATTCATTCGCATGATCTATTCTAATTCATTCGTACGATCGATTCTAATTCATTCTCACGAATGTAACATTTCTAATTCATTTGTACGATCCATTCTAATTCTTTCGTACGATCTATTCTAATCCATTCGTACGATCCATTCTAATCCATTCGTACGATCCATTCTAATTCATTCGCTCATTCGTATCTATTCTAATTCATTC
The DNA here is from genome assembly GCA_947650365.1 of Chamaelirium japonicum. Lineage (NCBI taxonomy): Eukaryota > Viridiplantae > Streptophyta > Magnoliopsida > Liliales > Melanthiaceae > Chamaelirium > Chamaelirium japonicum. The sequence goes on along the minus strand of CANTAL010000066.1, from coordinate 320,733 downwards.
GTACGATCCATTCTAATTCGTTCATACGATCCATTCTAATTTGTTCGTACGATCCATTCTAAAATAAGTTAGAATGGATCATACGAATGAATTAGAATGGATCGTACGAATGAATTAGAATGGATTGTGCGAATCAATTAGAATGGATCGTATGAATGAATAAGAATGGATCGTACGAATGAATTAGAATGGATCGTGCGAATGAATTAGAATGAATCGTACGAATGCATTAGAATGGATCGTACGAATGAATTAGAATGCATTGTACGATCCATTCTAATTCATTCGTCCGATCCATTCTAATTCATTCGTGCGAATGAATTAGAATGGATACATTCGAGCGAATGAATTAGAACGCATTGTACGAATGAATTAGAATGGATCATGCGAATGAATTAAAATGGATCGTACAAATGAATTAGAATGGATCGTGCGAATGGATTAGAATTGATCGTACGATGCAATCTAATTCATTCTAATTCATTCGCACGATCCATTCTAATTCATTCGTACGATCTATTCTAATTCATTCGCACGATCCATTCTTATTCATTCATACGATCCATTCTAATTCATTCGCACAATCCATTCTAATTCATTCGTACGATCCATTCTAATTCATTCGTATGATCCATTCTAACTTATTCGGTGGATCCATTCTAATTCATTCGTACGATCCATTCTAATTTATATCCACGAATATACGATCCATTCTAATTCATTTGCACAAATGTATCTATTCTAATTCATTCGTACGATCCGTTCTAATTCATTCGTATGATCTATTCTTATTCATTTGCACAAATGTATCCATTCTAATTCATTCGTTCGATCCATTCTAATTCATTTGCAAAAATATATCTATTCTAATTCATTCGTACGATCTATTCTAATTCATTCGCATGATCCATTCTAATTCATTCGCACAAATGTATCCATTCTAATTCATTCGTACAATCCATTCTAATTCATTCGCATGATCCATTCTAATTCATTCGTACGATCCATTCTAATTCATTTGTACGATCTATTCTAATTCATTCGCACGAATGTATCCATTCTAATTTATTCATACGATCCATTCTAAATCATTTTCACCAATGTAACCATTCTAATTCATTCGTACGTTCCATTCGTACGATCCATTCAAATTCATTCGCAAGAATGTATCCATTCTAATTCATTCGCACGATCAATTCTAATTCATTCGTACGATCCGTTCTAATTTATTCATACAATCCATTCTAATTCATTCGTACAATCCATTCTAATTTATTCGTACAAATTTATCCATTCTAATTCATTCGTACGATCCATTCTAATTCATTCGTACGATTTATTCTAATTCATTCGCACGATCCATTCTAATTCATTCGTACGATCAATTCTAATTCATTCGCACGAATGTATCCATTCTAATGCATTCGTACGATTCATTCTAATTCATTCGCATGATCCATTCTAATTCATTCGTACGATCCATTTTTATCCATTCATACGATTCATTCTAATTCATTCGCACAATCCATTGTAATTCATTCGTACGATCTATTCTAATTCATTCGTACAATCCATTCTAATTCATTCATACGATCCATTCTAATTCATTCGCACTATCCATTCTAATTCATTCGTACGATCCATTCTAATTCATTCGTACAAATGTATCCATTCTAATTCATTCGTACGATCCATTCTAATTCATTCATACGATCTATTCTAATTCATTCGCACGAATGTATCCATTCTAATTCATTCGCACAATCCAATCTAATTCAAACATACGATCCATTCTAATTCATTCACATTATGTATTCTAATTCATTCGTATGATCCATTCAAATTCATTCGTATGATTCATTCTAATTCATTCATACGATCCATTTTAATTCATTCGCACAAATGTATCCATTCTAATTCATTCGTACGATCCATTCTAATTCATTCGCACGATCCATTCTAATTCATTTGTACGAATGTATCCATTCTAACTCATTCGCACAATCCATTCTAATTCATTCATATGATCCATTCAAATTCATTCGTATGATCCATTCTAATTCATTTGCATGAATGTATCCATTCTAATTCATTCGCACGATCCATTCCAATTCATTCGTATGATCCATTCTAATTCATTCATGCAATCCATTCTAATTCATTCATACGATCCATTCTAACTCATTCATACGGTCCATTCTAATTCATTCGCATGAATGTATGTATCCATTCTAGTTCATTCGCACGAATGTATCCATTCTAATTCATTCGTACGATCTATTCTAATTCAACCGCAAGATCCAATCTAATTTATTCGTACGATCCATTATAATTCATTCGTACGATCCATTCTAATTCATTCGCACGATCCATTCTAATTCATTCATACAAATGTATCCATTCTAATTCATTCGTACGATCCATTCTAGTTCATTCGTACGATACATTATAATTCATTCGCACGATCCATTCTAATTCATTCGTACGATCCATTCTAATTCATTCGCATGATCCATTCTAATTCATTCGTACGATCTATTCTAATTCATTCACACGAATGTATCCATTATAATGCATTCGTACGATTCATTCTAATTCATTTGCATGATCCATTCTAATTTATTCGTACGATCCATTCTAATTCATTCGTCCGATCGATTCTAATTCATTCGCACGAATGTATCCATTCTAATTCATTCGTACAATCCATTCTAATTCATTCGCATGATCCATTCTAATTCATTCTTATGATCAATTCTAATTCATTCATACGATCTATTCTAATTCATTCACTCGAATATATCCATTATAATTCATTCGTTCGATCCATTCTAATTCATTCATACGATCCATTCAAATTTATTCGCATGATCCATTCTAATTCATTCGTACGATCCATTCTAATTCATTCTCACGAATGTAACCTTTCTAATTCATTTGTATGATCCATTCTAATTCATTCGTACGATCCATTCTAATCCATTCGTAAGATCCATTCTAATCGGATCGTACGATCCATTCTAATTCATTCTCACAAATGTAACCTTTCTAATTCATTTGTACGATCCATTCTAATCCATTCGTACGATCCATTCTAATTCATTCACACGAATGTAACCATTCTAATTCATTCATACGATCCATTCTAATTCATTCATACGATCCATTCTAATTCATTCGCACGAATGTATCCATTCTAATTCATTTGCAGGATCCATTCTAATTCATTCCTATGATCCATTCTAATTCATTCGTACGATCCATTCTAATTCATTCGCTCGAATGTATCCATTCTAATTCATTCGTACGATCCATTCTAATTCATTCGTACGATCCATTCTAATTCATTCTCACGAATGTAACATTTCTAATTCATTTGTTTGTATCCATTCTAATTCATTCGTACGATCCATTCTAATTCATTCGCACGATCCATTCTAATTCATTCGTACGATCCATTCTAATTCATTCGCACGATTCATTCTAATTCATTCGTACGATCTATTCTAATTCATTCGCACGAATGTATCCATTCTAATGCATTCGTACGATTCATTCTAATTCATTCGCACGATCCATTCTAATTCATTCGTACGATCCATTCTAATTCATTCGTCCGATCCATTCTAATTCATTCGCACGAATGTATTCATTCTAATTCATTCGTATAATCCATTCTAATTCATTCGCACGATCCATTCTAATTTATTCGTATGATCCATTCTAATTCATTCCTACGATCTATTCTAATTCATTCGCTCGAATGTATCCATTCTAATTCATTCGTTCGATCCATTCTAATTCATTCGTACGATCCATTCAAATTCATTCGCATGATCTATTCTAATTCATTCGTACGATCGATTCTAATTCATTCTCACGAATGTAACCTTTCTAATTCATTTGTACGATCCATTCTAATTCTTTCGTACGATCTATTCTAATCCATTCGTACGATCCATTCTAATCCATTCGTACGATCCATTCTAATTCATTCGCTCGAATGTATCCATTCTAATTCATTCGTACGATCCATTCTAATTCGTTCATACGATCCATTCTAATTCGTTCGTACGATCCATTCTAAAATAAGTTAGAATGGATCATACGAATGAATTAGAATGGATCGTACGAATGAATTAGAATGGATTGTGCGAATCAATTAGAATGGATCGTATGAATGAATAAGAATGGATCGTACGAATGAATTAGAATGGATCGTGCGAATGAATTAGAATGAATCGTACGAATGCATTAGAATGGATCGTACGAATGAATTAGAATGTATTGTACGATCCATTCTAATTCATTCGTCCGATCCATTCTAATTCATTCGTGCGAATGAATTAGAATGGATACATTCGAGCGAATGAATTAGAACGCATTGTACGAATGAATTAGAATGGATCATGCGAATGAATTAAAATGGATCGTACAAATAAATTAGAATGGATCGTACGAATAAATTAGAATGGATCGTACGAACGAATTAGAATGGATCGTACGAACGAATTAGAATGGATCGTATGAATGGATTAGAATGGATCGTACGAATGGATCGTACGAATGGATCATACGAATGAATCATACAAATGAATTAGAATGGATCGTAGGAATGAATTAGAATGAATCGTACGAATGAATTAGAATGAATTAGAATGGATCGTACGAATGAATTAGAATGGATCGTGCGAATGAATTAAAATAGATACATTTGTACGAATGAATTAGAATGGCTCGTACGAATGAATTAGAATGGATCAGGTGGATGAATTAGAATGGATCGTACGAACGAATTAGAATGGATCGTATGACCAAATTAGAATGGATCGTACGAATGAATTAGAATAGATACATTTGAGCGAATGAATTAGAATGGATCGTACGAATGAATTAGAATGGATCATAGGATTGAATTAGAATGGATCGTACGAATGAATTAGAATGGATCGTACGAATGCATTAGAATGGATCGTATGAATGAATAAGAATGGATCGTATGAATGAATTAGAATGGATTGTGCGAATGAATTAGAATGGATCGTATGAATGAATAAGAATGGATCGTACGAATTAATTAGAATGGATCGTGCGAATGAATTAGAATGAATCGTACGAATGCATTAGAATGGATCGTACGAATGAATTAGAATGAATCGTACGATCCATTCTAATTCATTCATCCGATCCATTCTAATTCATTCGCACGAATGTATCCATTCTAATTCATTCGTACAATCCATTCTGATTCATTCGCACGATCCATTCTAATTCATTCGCATGATCCATTCTAACTCATTCGGTGGATCGATTCTAATTCATTTGTTCGATCTATTCTAATTCATTCGCACTATCCATTCTAATTCATTCACACGATCCATTCTAATTCATTCATACGATCCATTCTAATCCATTCGTACGATCCATTCTAATTCATTCGTACGATCCATTCTAATTCATTCTCACAAATGTAACCATTCTAATTCATTCGTACGATCCATTCTAATTCATTCCTACGATCCATTCTAATTCATTCGTACGATCCATTCAAATTCATTCGCATGATCCATTCTAATTCATTCGTACGATCCATTCTAATTCATTCTCACGAATGTAACCTTTCCAATTCATTTGTATGATCCATTCTAATCCATTCGTACGATCCATTCTAATCCATTCGTACGATCCATTCTAATCCATTCGTACTATCCATTCTAATTCATTCGTACGATCCATTCTAATTCATTCTCACAAATATAACCTTTCTAATTCATTTGTACGATCCATTCTAATTCGTTCGTACGATCCATTTTAATCCATTCGTATGATCCATTCTAATCCATTCGTACGATCCAGTCTAATTCATTCGCACGAATGTAACCATTCTAATTCATTCGTACGATCCATTCTAATTCATTCCTACGATCCATTCTAATTCATTCGCACGAATGGATCCATTCTAATTCATTCGTATGATCCATTCTAATTCATTCGCTCGAATGTATCCATTCTAATTCATTCGTACGATCAATTCTAATTCGTACATTCGATCCATTCTAATTCGTTCGTACGATCCATTCTAATTCATTCGTATGATCCATTCTAATTCATTCCTACGATCTATTCTAATTCATTCTCACAAATATAATCTTTCTAATTCATTTGTACGATCCATTCTAATTCATTCATACGATCCATTCTAATCCATTCGTACGATCCATTCTAATCCATTCGTACGATCCATTCTAATTCATTCACACGAATGTAACCATTCTAATTCATTCGTATGATCCATTCTAATTCATTCTCACAAATGTAACCTTTCTAATTCATTTGTACAATTTATTCGTATATTCGTGCAAATAAATTAGAAAGGATCGTACGAATGAATTAGAATGGATCGTACGAATGGATTAGAATGGATCGTACGAATGAATTAGAATGGATTGTACGAATGAATTAGAATGGATACACTCGAGCGAATGAATTAGAATGGATCGTACGAATGAATTAGAATAGATCATAGGAATGAATTAGAATGGATCGTGCAAATGAATTAGAATGGATACATTCGTGCGAATGAATTAGAATGGATCGTAGGAATGAATTAGAATGGATCGTACGAATGAATTAGAATGGTTACATTCGTGCGAATGGATTAGAATGGATCGTACGAATGGATTAGAATGGATCGTACGAATGAATTAGAATGGATCGTACAAATGAATTAGAAAGGTTACATTTGTGAGAATGAATTAGAATGGATCGTACGAATGAATTAGAATGGATCGTACGGATGGATTAGAATGGATCGTACGAATGAATTAGAATGGATCGTACAAATGCATTAGAATGGATACATTCGTGGGAATGAATTAGAATGGATCGTACGAATGAATTAGAATGGATCGTGGGAATGAATTAGAATGGATCGTACGAATGAATTAGAATGGATCGTACAAATGAATTAGAATGGATCGTACGAATGAATTAGAATGGATACATTTGTGCGAATGAATTAGAATGGATCGTACGAATGAATTAGAATGGATCGTACGAATGAATTAGAATGGATCGTGCGAATGAATTAGAATGGATAAATTTGTGCGAATGAGTTAGAATGGATCATACGAATGAATTAGAATGGATCGTACGAATAAATTAGAATGGATCATACGAATGAATTAGAATGGATCGTACAAATGAATTAGAAAGCTTACATTTGTGAGAATGAATTAGAATGGATCGTACGAATGGATTAGAATGGATCGTACGAATGGATTAGAATGGATCGTACGAATGAATTAGAATGAATCATACAAATGAATTAGAAATATTACATTCGTGAGAATGAATTAGAATAGATCATAGGAATGAATTAGAATGGATCGTAGGAATGAATTAGAATGGATCATATGAATGAATTAGAATGGATCATACGAATGAATTAGAATGGATCGTACGAATGAATTAGAATGGATACATTCGAGCGAATGAATTAGAATGGATCGTACGAATGAATTAGAATAAATCGTGTGAATGAATTAGAATGGATACATTTGTGCGAATGAATTAGATTGGATCGTACGAATGAATTTGAATGGATCATAGGAATGAATTAGAATGGATCGTGCAAATAAATTAGAATGGATACATTCGTGCGAATGAATTAGAATGGATCGTAGGAATGAATTAGAATGGATCGTACGAATGAATTAGAATGGATCGTACAAATGGATTAGAATGGATCGTGCGAATGAATTAGAAAGGATCGTACAAATGAATTAGAATGGATATATTCGTGCGAATGAATTAGATTGTATCGTACGAATGAATTTGAATGGATTGTACGAATGAATTAGAATGGATCATACGAATGAATTAGAATAGATCGTGCGAATGAATTAGAATGGATCGTACGAATGGATTAGAATAGATCGTACAAATGAATTAGAAAGGATACATTTGTACGAATGAATTAGAATGGATCGTACGAATGGATTAGAATGGATCGTACGAATGAATTAGAATGGATCGTACGAATGAATTAAAATCGATCGTGCGAATGAATTAAAATGGATACATTTGTCCGAATTAGAATGGATCGTCCGAATGGATTAGAATTAGATCGTACGAATGAATTAGAATGGATCGTAGGAATGAATTAGAATGAATCTTACGAATGAATTAGAATGGATCATACAAATGAATTAGAAAGGTTAGATTCGTGAGAATGAATTAGAATGGATCGTACGAATGAATTAGAATGGATCGTACGAATGAATTAGAATGGATACATTCGAGCGAATGAATTAGAATAGATCAACGGAATGAATTAGAATGGATCATACGAATGAATTAGAATGGATCGTGCGAATGAATTAGAATGGATTGTATGAAAGAATTAGAATGGATCGTACGAATGAATTAGAATGGATACAGAGGAATGAATTAGAATGGATCGTATGAATGATTTAGAATGGATCGCACGAATGGATTAGAATGGATCGTATGAATGGATTAGAATGGATCGCACGAATGGATTAGAATGGATCGTGCGAATGAATTTGAATGGATCGTACGAATGAATTAGAATGGATCGTGCGAATGAATTAGAATGAATCGTACGAATGCATTAGAATGGATCGTACGAATGAATTAGAATGAATCGTACGATCCATTCTAATTCATTCGTCCGATCCATTCTAATTTATTCGCACGAATGTATCCATTCTAATTCATTCATACAGTCCATTCTAATTCATTCGCACGATCCATTCTAAGTCATTCGTATGATCCATTCTAATTCATTCCTACGATCTATTCTAATTCATTTGCTCGAATGTATCCATTCTAATTCATTCGTCCGATCCATTCTAATCCATTCGTACGATCCATTCTAATTCATTCGCACGAATATATCCATTCTAATTCATTCGTACGATCCTTTCTAATTCATTCGCACGATCCATTCTAATTATTTCTTATGATCCATTCTAATTCATTCGCATGAATGTATCCATTCTAGTTCATTCGTACGATCCATTCTAATTCATTCGTATGATCCATTCTAATTCATTCGTATGATCCATTCTAATTCATTCCTACGATCTATTCTAATTCATTCACACAATCCATTCTAATTCATTCGTACGATCCATTCTAATTCATTCGTATGATCCATTCTAACTCATTCGGTGGATCCATTCTAATTCATTCGTACGATCCATTCTAATTCATTCGTACGATCCATTCTAATCCGTTCGCACGGATAAATTAGAATGGATCGTGCGAATGAATTAGAATGGATCGTACGAATGAATTAGAATGGATCGTACGTTTGAATTAGATTGGATTGTGCGAATGAATTAGAATGGATACATTCTTGCGAATAAATTAGAATGGATCGTATATTCGTTCAAATGGATTAGAATGGATCGTACGAATGGATTAGAATGGATCATACAAATGGATTAGAATGGATCGTACGAATGAATTAGAATGGATCATACAAATGAATTAGAATGGATCGTACGATCCATTCTAATTCATTCGTCCGATCCATTCTAATTCATTCGCATGAATGTATCCATTCTAATTAATTCGTACTATCCATTCTAATTCATTATCACGATCCATTCTAATTCATTCGTATGATCCATTCTAATTCATTCTTACGATCTATTCTAATTCATTCGCTCGAATGTATCCATTCTAATTCATTCGTTCGATCGTACCAATGAATTAGAATGGATCATACGAATGAATTAAAATGGATACATTCGAGCGAATGAATTAGAATGGATACATTCGAGCGAATGAATTAGAATGGATCGTACGAATGAATTAGAATGGATCGTACGAATGGATTAAAATAGATCGTGAGAATGAATTAGAATGGATCGTACAAATGAATTAGAATGGATTGTATAAACGAATTAGAATGGATCGTACAAATGAATTAGAAAGGATACATTCATACAAATGAATTAGAATGGATTGTACGAATGGTTACATTCGTGCGAATGAATTAGAATGGATCGTACGAATGAATTAGAATGGATCGTGCGAATGAATTAGAATTGATCAAACGAATGAATTAAAATAGATCGTACGAATGAATTAGAATAGATACATACATTCATGCGAATGAATTAGAATGGATCGTGCAAATGAATTAGAATGGATACATTCGTGCGAATGAATTAGAATGGATCGTGCAAATGAATTAGAATGGATACATTCGTGCGAATGAATTAGGATGGATACATTCGTGTGAATGAATTAGAATGGATCGTAGGAATGAATTAGAATGGATCGTACGAATGAATTAGAATGGTTACATTCGTGCGAATAAATTAGAATGGATCGTACGAATGAATTAGAATGGATCGTGCGAAAGAATTAGAATGGATCGTACGAATGAATTAGAATGGATCGTGCGAATGAGTTAGAATAGATCGTCCGAATGAATTAGAATGGATTGTACGAATAAATTAGAATGGATCGTGCGAATGAATTAGAATGGATCGTACGAATGAATTAGAATGGATTGTACGAATGAATTAGAATGGATCGTACGAATGAATTAGAATAGATCATGCGAATGAATTTGAATGTATCGTATGAATAAATTAGAATGGATCATACGAATGAATTAGAATGGATCGTGCGAATGAATTAGAATGAATCGTACGAATGCATTAGAATGGATTGTACGAATGAATTAGAATGGATCGTGTGAATAAATTATACGAATGAATTAGAATGGATCATACGTATGAATTAGAATGGTTACATTCGTGCGAATGAATTAGAATGGATCGTACGAATGGATTCGTACGATCCATTCTAATTCATTCGTACGATCCATTCTAATTCATTCCTACGATCCATTCTAATTCATTCGCACGAATGTATCCATTCTAATTCATTTGCATAATCCATTCTAATTCATTCCTATGATCCATTCTAATTCATTCGTACGATCCATTCTAATTCATTCGCTCGAATATAACCATTCTAATTCATACGTATGATCCATTCTAATCAATTCTAATTCATTCGTACGATACATTCTAATTCATTCGTACGATCCATTCTAATTCGTTCATACGATCCATTCTAATCATACGAATGAATTAGAATGGATTATACGAATGAATTAGAATACATCATGTGAACGAATTAGAATGGATCGTACGTTTGAATTTGATTGGATTGTACGAATGAATTAAAATGGATCGTGCGAATGAATTAGAATGGATCGTGCGAATGAATTACAATGGATCATGCGAATGAATTAGAATGGATCGTACGAATGAATTAGAATGGATCGTACGAATGAATTAGAATGGATCGTACGAACGAATTAGAATGGATTGTATGAATGTATTAGAATGGATCGTATGAAAGAATTAGGATGGATCGTACGAATGGATTAGAAAGGATCGTACGAATGGATCATGCGAATGGATTAGAATGGATCGTAGGAATGAATTAGAATGGATCGTACGAATGAATTAGAATGAATTAGAATGGATTGTACGAATGAATTAGAATGGATCTTGCGAATGAATTAAAATGGATACATTTGTATGAATGAATTAGAATGGATCGTACGAATGAATTAGAATGGATCGTGCGAATGAATTAGAATTGATCAAACGAATGAATTAAAATAGATCGTACGAATGAATTAGAATAGATACATACATTCATGCGAATGAATTAGAATGGATCGTGCAAATGAATTAGAATGGATACATTCGTGCGAATGAATTAGAATGGATCGTGCAAATGAATTAGAATGGATTTATTCGTGCGAATGAATTAGGATGGATACATTCGTGTGAATGAATTAGAATGGATCGTAGGAATGAATTAGAATGGATCGTACGAATGAATTAGAATGGTTACATTCGTGCGAATAAATTAGAATGGATCGTACGAATGAATTAGAATGGATCGTGCGAAAGAATTAGAATGGATCGTACGAATGAATTAGAATGGATCGTGCGAATGAGTTAGAATAGATCGTCCGAATGAATTAGAATGGATCGTACGAATAAATTAGAATGGATCGTGCGAATGAATTAGAATGGATCGTACGAATGAATTAGAATGGATTGTACGAATGAATTAGAATGGATCGTACGAATGAATTAGAATAGATCATGCGAATGAATTTGAATGTATCGTATGAATAAATTAGAATGGATCATACGAATGAATTAGAATGGATCGTGCGAATGAATTAGAATGAATCGTACGAATGCATTAGAATGGATCGTACGAATGAATTAGAATGGATCGTGTGAATAAATTATACGAATGAATTAGAATGGATCATACGTATGAATTAGAATGGTTACATTCGTGCGAATGAATTAGAATGGATCGTACGAATGGATTCGTACGATCCATTCTAATTCATTCGTACGATCCATGCTAATTCATTCCTACGATCCATTCTAATTCTTTCGCACGAATGTATCCATTCTAATTCATTTGCATAATCCATTCTAATTCATTCCTATGATCCATTCTAATTCATTCGTACGATCCATTCTAATTCATTCGCTCGAATATAACCATTCTAATTCATACGTATGATCCATTCTAATCAATTCTAATTCATTCGTACGATACATTCTAATTCATTCGTACGATCCATTCTAATTCGTTCATACGATCCATTCTAATCATACGAATGAATTAGAATGGATTATACGAATGAATTAGAATACATCATGTGAACGAATTAGAATGGATCGTACGTTTGAATTTGATTGGATTGTACGAATGAATTAAAATGGATCGTGCGAATGAATTAGAATGGATCGTGCGAATGAATTACAATGGATCATGCGAATGAATTAGAATGGATCGTACGAATGAATTAGAATGGATCGTACGAATGAATTAGAATGGATCGTACGAACGAATTAGAATGGATTGTATGAATGTATTAGAATGGATCGTATGAAAGAATTAGGATGGATCGTACGAATGGATTAGAAAGGATCGTACGAATGGATTATGCGAATGGATTAGAATGGATCGTAGGAATGAATTAGAATGGATCGTACGAATGAATTAGAATGAATTAGAATGGATTGTACGAATGAATTAGAATGGATCTTGCGAATGAATTAAAATGGATACATTTGTATGAATGAATTAGAATGGATCGTACGAATGAATTAGAATGGATCATACTAATGAATTAGAATGGATACATTCGTGCGAATGAATTAGAATGGATCGTAGGAATGAATTAGAATGGATCGTACGAATGGATTAGAATGGTTACATTCGTGCGAATGAATTAGAATGGATTGTACGAATGGACTAGAATGGATCGTACGAATGAATTAGAATGGATGCATTCGAGCAAATGAATTAGAATAGATCGTTGGAGTGAATTAGAATGGATCATACGGATGAATTAGAATGGATCGTGCGAATGGAATGGATCGTACGAATGAATTAGAATGGATCATACAAATGAATCAGAAAGGTTACATTCGTGAGAATGAATTAGAATGGATTGTACGAATGAATTAGAATGGATCATGCGAATGAATTATAATGGATTGTACGAATGAATTAGAATAGCTCATACGAATGAATTAGAATGAATCGTCTGAATGAATTAGAATGGTTATATTCGTGCGAATGAATTAGAATAGATCGTACGAATGAATTAGAATAGATTATACGAATGAATTAGAATGGATCGTACGAATAAATTAAAATGGATTGTGCGAATGAATTAGAATGGATCATACGAATGTATTAGAATAGATCGTAGGAATGAATTAGAATGGATCGTACAAATGAATTTGAAAGGTTACATTTGTGAGAATGAATTAGAATGGATCGTACAAATGAATTAGAATGGATCGTATGAATGGATTAGAATGGATTGTACGAATGAATTAGAATGGATACATTCGAGCGAATGAATTAGAATAGATCGTAGGAATGAATTAGAATGGATCATACGAATGAATTAGAATGGATCGTGCGAATGAATTAGAATGGATTGTACAAATGAATTAGAATGGATACATTCGTGCGAATGAATTAGAATGGATCGGACGAATGAATTAGAATGGATTGTGCGAATGAATTAGAATGGATCGTACGAATGGTTCAGAATGGATCGTACGAATGGACTAGAATGGATCGTACGAATGAATTAGAATGAATACATTCGAGCGAATGAATTAGAATGGATCGTACGAATGGATTAGAATGGATCGTATGAATGGATTATAATGGATCATACAAATGAATTAGAAAGGTTACATTCATGAGAATGAATTAGAATGGATCGTACGAATGAATTAGAATGGATACATTCGTGTGAATGAATTAGAATGGATACATTCATGCAAATGAATTAGAATGGATCGTACGAATGAATTAGAATGGATCATATGAATGAATTAGAATGGATCGTACGAATGAATTAGAATGGATCGTGCGAATGAATTAGAATTGATCAAACGAATGAATTAAAATAGATCGTACGAATGAATTAGAATAGATACATACATTCATGCGAATGAATTAGAATGGATCGTGCAAATGAATTAGAATGGATACATTCGTGCGAATGAATTAGAATGGATCGTGCAAATGAATTAGAATGGATACATTCGTGCGAATGAATTAGGATGGATACATTCGTGTGAATGAATTAGAATGGATCGTAGGAATGAATTAGAATGGATCGTACGAATGAATTAGAATGGTTACATTCGTGCGAATAAATTAGAATGGATCGTACGAATGAATTAGAATGGATCGTGCGAAAGAATTAGAATGGATCGTACGAATGAATTAGAATGGATCGTGCGAATGAGTTAGAATAGATCGTCCGAATGAATTAGAATGGATCGTACGAATAAATTAGAATGGATCGTGCGAATGATTTAGAATGGATCGTACGAATGAATTAGAATGGATTGTACGAATGAATTAGAATGGATCGTACGAATGAATTAGAATAGATCATGCGAATGAATTTGAATGTATCGTATGAATAAATTAGTATGGATCATACGAATGAATTAGAATGGATCGTGCGAATGAATTAGAATGAATCGTACGAATGCATTAGAATGGATCGTACGAATGAATTAGAATGGATCGTGTGAATAAATTATACGAATGAATTAGAATGGATCATACGTATGAATTAGAATGGTTACATTCGTGCGAATGAATTAGAATGGATCGTACGAATGGATTCGTACGATCCATTCTAATTCATTCGTACGATCCATTCTAATTCATTCCTACGATCCATTCTAATTCATTCGCACGAATGTATCCATTCTAATTCATTTGCATAATCCATTCTAATTCATTCCTATGATCCATTCTAATTCATTCGTACGATCCATTCTAATTCATTCGCTCGAATATAACCATTCTAATTCATACGTATGATCCATTCTAATCAATTCTAATTCATTCGTACGATACATTCTAATTCATTCGTACGATCCATTCTAATTCGTTCATACGATCCATTCTAATCATACGAATGAATTAGAATGGATTATACGAATGAATTAGAATATATCATGTGAACGAATTAGAATGGATCGTACGTTTGAATTTGATTGGATTGTACGAATGAATTAAAATGGATCGTGCGAATGAATTAGAATGGATCGTGCGAATGAATTACAATGGATCATGCGAATGAATTAGAATGGATCGTACGAATGAATTAGAATGGATCGTACGAATGAATTAGAATGGATCGTACGAACGAATTAGAATGGATTGTATGAATGTATTAGAATGGATCGTATGAAAGAATTAGGATGGATCGTACGAATGGATTAGAAAGGATCGTACGAATGGATCATGCGAATGGATTAGAATGGATCGTAGGAATGAATTAGAATGGATCGTACGAATGAATTAGAATGAATTAGAATGGATTGTACGAATGAATTAGAATGGATCTTGCGAATGAATTAAAATGGATACATTTGTATGAATGAATTAGAATGGATCGTACGAATGAATTAGAATGGATCATACTAATGAATTAGAATGGATACATTCGTGCGAATGAATTAGAATGGATCGTAGGAATGAATTAGAATGGATCGTACGAATGGATTAGAATGGTTACATTCGTGCGAATGAATTAGAATGGATTGTACGAATGGACTAGAATGGATCGTACGAATGAATTAGAATGGATACATTCGAGCAAATGAATTAGAATAGATCGTTGGAGTGAATTAGAATGGATCATACGGATGAATTAGAATGGATCGTGCGAATGGAATGGATCGTACGAATGAATTAGAATGGATCATACAAATGAATCAGAAAGGTTACATTCGTGAGAATGAATTAGAATGGATTGTACGAATGAATTAGAATGGATCATGCGAATGAATTATAATGGATTGTACGAATGAATTAGAATAGCTCATACGAATGAATTAGAATGAATCGTCTGAATGAATTAGAATGGTTATATTCGTGCGAATGAATTAGAATAGATCGTACGAATGAATTAGAATAGATTATACGAATGAATTAGAATGGATCGTACGAATAAATTAAAATGGATCGTGCGAATGAATTAGAATGGATCATACGAATGTATTAGAATAGATCGTAGGAATGAATTAGAATGGATCGTACAAATGAATTTGAAAGGTTACATTTGTGAGAATGAATTAGAATGGATCGTACAAATGAATTAGAATGGATCGTATGAATGGATTAGAATGGATTGTACGAATGAATTAGAATGGATACATTCGAGCGAATGAATTAGAATAGATCGTAGGAATGAATTAGAATGGATCATACGAATGAATTAGAATGGATCGTGCGAATGAATTAGAATGGATTGTACAAATGAATTAGAATGGATACATTCGTGCGAATGAATTAGAATGGATCGGACGAATGAATTAGAATGGATTGTGCGAATGAATTAGAATGGATCGTACGAATGGTTCAGAATGGATCGTACGAATGGATTAGAATGGATCGTACGAATGAATTAGAATGAATACATTCGAGCGAATGAATTAGAATGGATCGTACGAATGGATTAGAATGGATCGTATGAATGGATTATAATGGATCATACAAATGAATTAGAAAGGTTACATTCATGAGAATGAATTAGAATGGATCGTACGAATGAATTAGAATGGATACATTCGTGTGAATGAATTAGAATGGATACATTCATGTAAATGAATTAGAATGGATCGTACGAATGAATTAGAATGGATCATATGAATGAATTAGAATGGATCGTACGAATGAATTAGAATGGATCGTACTAATTCATTCGCACGATCCATTCTAATTCATTCATATGATGCAATCTAATTCATTCATACGATCCATTCTAATTCATTCGTATGATCAATTCTAATTCATTCGTACGATCCATTCTAATTCATTTGCATGAATGTATCCATTCTAATTCATTCGAATGAATGTAACCATTCTAATTCATTTGTATGATCCATTCTAATTCATTCCTACGATCCATTCTAATTCATTCGCAAATTAGAATGGATCGTACGAATGACTTAGAATGGATCGTGCGAATGAATTAGAATGGATCGTACGATCCATTCTAATTCATTCGTATGATCAGTTCTAATTCATTCGCACGATCCATTCTAATTCATTCGTACGATCCATTCTAATTCATTCGCACGAATGTAACCATTCTAATTCATTCTCATATGAAAGAATTAGAATGGATCGAGCAAATGAATTAGAATGGATCATATATTCGTGCAAATAAATTAGAATGGATCGTACAAATGGATTAGAATGGATCATACGAATGAATTTGAATGGATCGTACGAATGAACTAGAACGGATCGAACGAATGAATTAGAATGGATCGTGCGAATGAATTAGAAAGGTTACATTCGTGCGAATGAATTAGAATGGATCGTGCAAATGAATTAGAATGGATCATAGAATGAATTAGAATGGATCGTGCGAATGAATTTGAATGGATCGTGCGAATGAATTAGGATGGATCATACGAATGAACTAGAATGGATCATGCGAATGAATTAGAATGGATCGTACGAATGGATTAGAATGGATCGTGCGAATGGATTAGAATGGATCGTATAAATAAATTAGAATGGATCTTACGAATGAATTAAAATGGATCGTGCGAATGAATTAGAATGGATCATGCGAATGAATTAGAATGGATCGTACGAATGAATTAGAATGGATACATTCGAGCGAATGAATTTGAATGGATCGTACGAATGAATTAGAATGGATCATAGGAATGAATTAGAATGGATCGTACGAATGGATCATACGAATGAATTAGAATGGATCATACGTTTGAATTAGATTGGATTGTGCGAATGAATTAGAATGGATACATTCTTGCGAATAAATTAGAATGGATCGTATATTCGTACAAATGGATTAGAATGGATCGTACGAATGGATTAGAATGGATCGTACGAATGGATTAGAATGGATCGTACGAATGAATTAGAATGGATCATACAGATGAATTAGAATGGATCGTACGATCCATTCTAATTCATTCGTCCGATCTATTCAAATTCATTCGCACGAATGTATCCATTCTAATTCATTCGTACAATCCATTCTAATTCATTCGCACGGTCCATTCTAATTCATTTGTATGATCCATTCTAATTCATTCCTATGATCTATTCTAATTCATTCGCTCGAATGTATCCATTCTAATTCATTCGTTCGATCGTATGAATGAATTAGAATGGATCATACGAATGAATTAAAATGGATACATTCGAGCGAATGAATTAGAATAGATACATTCGAGCGAATGAATTAGAATGGATCGTACGAATTAATTAGAATGGATCGTACGAATGGATTCGAATGGATCGTGCAAATGAATTAGAATGGATCGTACAAATGAATTAGAATGGATCGTATGAACGAATTAGAATGGATCGTACAAATGAATTAGAAAGGATACATTCATACGAATGAATTAGAATGGATCGTACGAATGGTTACATTCGTGCGAATGAATTAGAATGGATCGTACGAATGAATTAGAATGGATCGTGCGAATGTATTAGAATTGATCATACGAATGAATTAGAATGGATCGTACGAATGAATTAGAATGGATACATATATACATGCGAATGAATTAGAATGGATCGTGCAAATGAATTAGAATGGATACATTCGTGCGAATGAATTAGAATGGATCGTAGGAATGAATTAGAATGGATCGTGCGAATGAATTAGAATGGATACATTCGTGCGAATGAATTAGAATGGATCGTAGGAATGAATTAGAATGGATCGTACGAATGAATTAGAATGGTTACATTCGTGCGAATGAATTAGAATGGATCGTACGAATGAATTAGAATGGATCGTGCGAATGAATTAGAATGGATCGTACGAATGAATTAGAATGGATCGTGCGAATGAATTAGAATGGATCGTACGAATGAATTAGAATGGATCCACCGAATGAATTAGAATGGATCGTACGAATGAATTAGAATGGATCCACCGAATGAGTTAGAATGGATCATACGAATGAATTAGAATGGATCGTACGAATGAATTAGAATGGATCGTATGAATGAATTAGAATGGATCGTATGAATGAATAAGAATAGATCGTACGAATGAATTAGAATGGATCGTGCGAATGAATTAGAATGAATCGTACGAATGCATTAGAATGGATCGTACGAATGAATTAGAATGAATCATATGAATGAATTAGAATAGATCGTGCAAATAAATTAGAATAGATCATACGAATGAATTAGAATAGATATATTCATGCGAATGAATTAGAATGGATCGTACGAATGAATAAGAATGGATCGTGCGAATGAATTAGAATGGATCGTATGAATAAATAAGAATGGTTCGTACGAATGAATTAAAATGGATACATTTGTGTGAATTAGAATGGATCGTACGAATGGATTATAATTAGATCGTACGAATGAATTAGAATGGATCGTATGAATGAATTAGAATGAATCATACGAATGCATTAGAATGGATCATACAAATGAATTAGAATGAATTATAATGGATCGTGCGAATGAATTAGATTGGATCGTACGAATGAATTAGAATGGATTAGAATGGATCGTACGAATGAATTAGAATGGATCATGCGAATGAATTTGAATGGATCGTACGAATGAATTAGAATGGATCAAACAAATGAATTAGAATGGATACATTTGAGCGAATAAATTAGAATAGATCGTAGGAATGAATTAGAATGGATCGTGCGAATGAATTAGAATTAGTTGTACGAATGAATTAGAATGGATCGTACGAATGAATTAGAATGGATATATTTGTGCTAATGAATTAGAATGGATCGTATATTCATGCAAATGAATTAGAATGGATCGTACAAATGAATCCATTCTAATTCATTTGCATGAATGTATCCATTCTAATTCATTTGCATGAATGTATCCATTCTAATTTATTCGTACGAATGAATTAGAATGGATCGTACGAATGAATTAGAATGGATACATTCGTGCGAATGAATTAGAATAGATCATACAAATGAATTAAAATGGATTGTACGAATGAATTAGTTCGTATGAATGAATTAGAATGGATCGTACGAATGAATTAAAATGGATACATTCGAGCGAATGAATTAGAATGGATACATTTGTGCGAATGAATTAGAATGGATCGTACAAATGAATTACAATGGATCATACGATGCAATCTTATTCATTCGTACAATGCATTCTAATCCATTCGTACGATCCATTATAATTCATTCGTAAGATCTATTCTAATTTATTCGCACGAATGTATCCATTCTAATTCATTTGTACATTCTAATTCATTTGCATGATCCATTCTAATTTATTCCTATGATCCATTCTAATTCATTCGTACGATCCATTCTAATTCCTTCGCTCGAATGTATTCATTCTAATTCATTCGTACGATCCATTCTAATTCGTTCATACGATCCACTCTAATTCGTTCGTACGATCCATTCTAATTCATTCGTACGATCTATTCTAATTCATTTGTACGATCCATTCTAATTCATTCTCACAAATGTAACCTTGCTAATTCATTTGTACGATCCATTCTAATTCATTCGTACGATCCATTCTAATCCATTCGTACGATCCTTTCTAATTCATTCGTACGATCCATTCTAATTCATTCGTATGAATGTATCCATTCTAATGCATTCGTACGATTCATTCTAATTCATTCTCACGAATGTAACCTTTCTAATTCATTTGTATGATCCATTCTAATTGATTCATACGATCCATTCTAATCCATTTGTACGATCCATTCTAATCCATTCGTACGATCCATTCTAATCCATTCGTATGATCCATTCTAATTCATTCTCACAAATGTAACCTTTCTAATTCATTTGTATGATCCATTCTAATTCATTCGTACGATCCATTCTAATCCATTCGTACGATCCATTCTAATCCATTCGTATGATCCATTCTAATTCATTCGTACGATCCATTCTAATTCATTCTCACAAATGTAACCTTTCTAATTCATTTGTACGATCCATTCTAATTCATTCATACGATCCATTCTAATTCATTCGTACGATCCATTCTAATTCATTCGTACAAATGTATCCATTCTAATTCATTCGTACGATCCATTCTAATTCATTCATACGATCTATTCTAATTCATTCGCACGAATGTATCCATTCTAATTCATTCGCACAATCCAATCTAATTCAAACGTACGATCCATTCTAATTCATTCACCTGATGTATTCTAATTCATTCGTACGATCCATTCCAATTCATTTGTACGATCCATTTTAATTCAGTTGTATGATCCATTCTAATGCATTCGTACAATTCATTCTAATTCATTCACACGATCCATTCTAATTCATTCGTACGATCCATTCTAATTCATTCGTCCGATACATTCTAATTCATTCGCACGATCCATTCTAATTCATTCGTATGATCCATTCTAATTCATTCTCCCAAATATAACCTTTCTAATTCATTTGTACGATCCATTCTAATTCATTCGTACGATCCATTCTAAACCATTCATACGATCCATTCTAATCCATTCGTACGATCCATTTTAATTCATTCGTACGATCCATTCTAATTCATTCTCACAAATGTAACCTTTCTAATTCATTCGTACGATCCATTCTAATTCATTCGTACGATCCATTCTAATTCATTCGTACGATCCATTCTAATTCATTCATATGATCTATTCTAATTCATTCGCACGAATCTATCCATTCTAATTCATTCGCACAATCCAATCTAATTCAAACGTACGATCCATTCTAATTCATTCACCTGATGTATTCTAATTCATTTGTACGATCCATTCCAATTCATTTGTACGATCCATTTTAATTCAGTTGTATGATCCATTCTAATGCATTCGTACGATTCATTCTAATTCATTCACACGATCCATTCTAATTCATTCGTACGATCCATTCTAATTCATTCGTCCGATCCATTCTAATTCATTCGCACGATCCATTCTAATCCATTCGTACGATCCATTCTAATCCATTCGTACGATCCATTCTAATCCATTCTTACGATCCATTCTAATTCATTCGTACGATCCATTCTAATTCATTCGCACTATCCATTCTAATTCATTCGTACGATCCATTCTAATTCATTCCTACGATCCATTCTAATTCATTCGCACGAATGTATCCATTCTAATTCATTCGTACGATCCATTCTAATTCATTTATACGATCCATTCTAATTCATTCGTACGATCCATTCTAATTCATTTGTACGATCCATTCTAATTCATTCGTACGATCCATTCTAATTCATTCATACGATCTATTTTAATTCATTCGCACAAATGTATCCATTCTAATTCATTCGTATGATTCATTCTAATTCATTCGCACGATCCGTTCTAATTCATTCATATGATCCATTCTAATTCATTCCTATGATCTATTCTAATTCGTTCGTACGATTCATTCGAATGGATTAGAATGGATCGTACGAATGGATTAAAATGGATCATAGGAATGAATTAGAATGGATCGTGCAAATGAATTAGAATGGATACATTCATGCGAATGAATTAGAATGAATCGTAGGAATAAATTAGAATGGATCGTACGAATGAATTAGAATGGTTACATTCGTGCGAATGAATTAGAATGGATCGTACGAATGGATTAGAATGGATCGTACGAATGAATTAGAATGGATCGTACAAATGAATTAGAAAGGTTACATTTGTGAGAATGAATTAGAATGGATTGTACAAATGTATCCATTCTAATTCATTCGTACGATCCATTCTATTCATTCGTATGAATGAATTTGAATGGATCGTACGAATGAATTAGAATGGATCGTGCAAATGAATTAGAATGGATCGTACGAATAAATTAGAATGGATTAGAATGGATCGTATGAATGAATTAGAATGGATCGTTCAAATATATCCATTCTAATTCATTCGCACAAATGTATCCATTCTAATTCATTCGTACGATCTATTCTAATTAATTCGTATGATCCATTCTAATTTATTCGCATGATCTATTCTAATTCATTCGTATGATTTATTCTAATTCATTCGCACGATCCATTCTAATTCATTCGTACGATCCATTCTACTTTATTCGCACGAAAGATTCTAATTCATTCGTATGATCCATTATTCATTCGTACGATCCATTCTAATTCTTTCGTACGATCCATTATAATTCATTCGCACGATCTATTCTAATTCATTCGTACAATCCATTCTAATTTATTCGTTCGATCCATTCTAATTCATTCGCACTATCCATCCATATTCATTCGTACGATCCATTCTAATTCATTCGTACGATCCATTCTAATTAGATCGTATGATCCATTCTAATTCATTCGCACAAATGTATCCATTTTAATTCATTCGTACGATCCATTCTAATTTATTCATATGATCCATTCTAATTCATTCGCTCGATCCATTATAATTCATTCGTACGATCCATTCTAATTCATTCGTATGATCAATTCTAATTCATTCGTACAATTCATTCTAATTCATTCGTATAATCCATTCTAATTCATTCGTCCGATCCATTCTAATTCATTCGTACGATCCATTTTAATTCATTTGTATGATCCATTCTAATTCATTCTAATGCATTCATACGATTCATTCTAATTCATTCGCACGATCCATTCTAATTCATTCGTACGATTCATTCTAATTCATTCGCACGAATGTAACCTTTCTAATTCATTTGTATGTATCCATTCTAATTCATTCGTGCGATCCATTCTAATCCATTCGTACGATCCATTCTAATTCATTCGCTCGAATGTATCCATTCTAATTCATTCGCACGATCCATTCTAATTCATTTGTACGATCCGTTCAAACTCATTCATACAATCCATTCTAATTCATTCGTACGATCCATGCTAATTTATTCGCATGATCCATTCTAATTCATTTGCACGATCCATTCTAATTCATTCGTATGATCCATTCTAATTCAATCCTACGATCTATTCTAATTCATTCGTACGATCCATTCTAATTTATTCGTACGATCCATTCTAATTCGTTCATTCGCACAAATGTATCCATTCTAATACATTCGTACGATCCATTCTAATTCATTCGCATGAATGTATCCATTCTAATTCATTCGTACAATCCATTCTAATTCATTTGCACGATCCATTCCAATTCATTCCTATGATCCATTCTAATTCATTCGTACGATCCATTCTAATTCATTCCCTCGAATGTATCCATTCTAATTCTTTCATATGATCCATTCTAATTCATTCGCACGAATGTATCCATTCTAGTTTATTCGTACGCTCCATTCTAATTCATTCGTATGCTCTATTCTTATTCATTGCACAAATGTATCCATTCTAATTTATTCATACGATCTATTCAAATTCAATCGTATGATCCATTCTAATTCATTCGCACGAATGTAACAATTCTAATTCATTCGTACGATCCATTATAATTCATTCCTACGATCCATTCTAATTCATTCGCACGATCCATTCTAATTCATATGCACAAAGGAATCCATACTAATTCATTCGTACGATCCATTATAATTCATTCGTACGATCCATTCTAATTCATTCCTACGATCTATTCTAATTCATTCGCTCGAATGTATCCATTTCTAATTCATTCGTTCGATCCATTCTAATTTATTCGTACGATCCATTCAAATTCATTCGCATGATCCATTCTAATTCATTCGTACGATCCATTCTAATTCATTCGCACGATCCATTCTAATTCATTCGCACGATCTATTCTAATTCATTCGTATGATCCATTCTAATTCATTCGTACAATCCATTCAAATTCATTCGTACGACCCATTCTAATTCATTCGTACGATCCATTCTAATCCATTCGTACGATCCATTCTAATTCATTCGCACGAATGTAACCTTTCTAATTCATTTGTATGATCCATTCTAATTCATTCGTACGATCTATTCTAATTCATTCGTACGATCCATTCTAATTCATTCGCACGAATGTAACAATTCTAATTCATTCGTACGATCCATTCTAATCCATTCGTATGATCCATTCTAATCCATTCGTACGATCCATTCTAATTCATTCGTACGATCCATTCTAATTCATTCTCACAAATGTAACCTTTCTAATTCATTTGTACGATCCATTCTAATTCAATCGTACGATCCATTCGAATCCATTCGTACGATCCATTCTAATCCATTCGTACGATCCATTCTAATTCATTCGCACGAATGTAACCATTCTAATTCATTCGTACGATCCATTCTAATTCATTCCTACGATCCATTCTAATTCATTCTCACAAATGTAACCTTTCTAATTCATTTGTACGATCCATTCTAATTCATTCGTATGATCCATTCTAATCCATTCGTACGATCCATTCTAATCCATTCATACGATCCATTCTAATTCATTCGCATGAATGTAACTATTCTAATTCATTCGTACGATCCATTCTAACTCATTCGCACAAATGTATCCATTCTAATTCATTCGCACAATCCATTCTAATTCATTCGTACGATCCATTCTAATCCATTCGTACGATCCATTCTAATTCATTCTCAGAAATGTAACCTTTCTAATTCATTTGTACGATCCATTCTAATTCATTCGTACGATCCATTCTAATCCATTCGTACGATCCATTGTAATCCATTCGTACGATCCATTCTAATTCATTCACACGAATGTAACCATTCTAATTCATTCGTACGATCCATTCTAATTCATTCCTACGATCCATTCTAATTCATTCGCACGAATGTATCAATTCTAATTCATTTGCACGATCCATTCTAATTCATTCCTATGATCCATTCTTGTACGATCCATTCTAATTCATTCGCTCGAATATATCCATTCTAATTCGTTCATACGATCCATTCTAATTCGTTCGTACGATCCATTCTAATTCATTCGTATGATCCATTCTAATTCAATCGTGCGATCTAATTCATTCGCACGATCCATTCTAATTCATTCGCACAAATGTATCCATTCTAATTCATTCGTACGATCCATTCTAATTCATTCGTACGATCCATTCTAATTCATTCGCACAAATGTAACCTTTCTAATTCATTTGTATGATCCATTCTAATTCATTCATACGATCCATTCTAATTCTTTCGTAGGATCCATTCTAATTCATTCACACGATCTATTCTAATTCATTCGTACAATCCATTCTAATTTATTCGTACGATCCATTCAAATTCATTCGCACTATCCATTCTAATTCATTCATACGATCCATTCTAATTCATTCGTACGATCCATTCTAATTCATTCGTATAAATGTATCCATTCTAATTTATTCGTACGATCCATTCTGATTCATTCATACGATCTATTCTAATTCATTCGCACGAATGTATCCATTCTAATTCATTCGCACAATCCAATCTAATTCAAACGTACGATCCATTCTAATTCATTCACATGATGTATTCTAATTCGTTCGAGCGAATGAATTAGAATGGATCGTACGAATGAATTAGAATGGATCGTGCGAATGAATTCGAATGGATCGTACGAATGAAATAGAATAGATACATTTGTGCGAATGAATTAGAATGGATCATACGAATGAATTAGAATGGATCATATGAATTAATTAGAATGGATCGTGCGAATGAATTAGAATGGATCGTGCGAATGAATTAGAATGGATACATTCGTGAGATCCATTCTAATTCATTCGCACGATCCATTCTAATTCATTCGCACAATCCATTCTAATTCGTTCGCACAAATGTATCCATTCTAATTCATTCGCACGATCCATTCTTATTCATTCGTACGGTCCATTATATTTTATTCGCAAGAATGTATCCATTCTAGTTTATTCGCACGATCCATTCTAATTCGTATGAATGAATTAGAATGGATCATAGGAATGAATTAGAATGGATCGTGCGAATGAATTAGAAAGGTTACATATGTGAGAATGAATTAGAATGGATCGTACGAATGAATTAGAATCTATCGTGCAAATGAATTAGAAAGGTTACATTTGTGAGAATGAATTAGAATGGATCATACGAATGAATTGGAATGGATCGTACGAATGAATTAGAATGGTTACATTCGTACGAATGAATTAGAATGGATCATACGAATGGATTAGAATGGATCGTACGAATGAATTAGAATGTATCGTACAAATGAATTAGAAAGGTTACATATGTGAGAATGAATTAGAATGGATCGTACGAATGAATTAGAATCTATCGTGCAAATGAATTAGAAAGGTTACATTTGTGAGAATGAATTAGAATGGATCATACGAATGAATTGGAATGGATCGTACGAATGAAAATGAATTAGAATGGATCGTACGAATGGAATAGAATGGATCGTACGAATGAATTAGAATGGATCGTACAAATGAATTAGAAAGGTTGCATTTGTGAGAATGAATTAGAATGAATCGTACGAATGAATTAGAATGGATCGTACGAATGGATTAGAATAGATCGTACGAATGGATTAGAATGGATCGTACGAATGGATTAGAATGGATCGTACGAATGAATTAGAATGGATCATACAACTGAATTATAAAGGTTACATTCGTGAGAATGAATTAGAATGGATCGTGCCAATGAATTCGAATGGATAGTGCGAATGAATTAGAATTGATCATACGAATGAATTAGAATGGATCGTACGAATGAATTAGAATGGTTCGTGCGAATGAATTAGAATGGATCGTACTAATGAATTAGAATAGATACATTCGAGCGACTGAATTAGAATGGATCATACGAATGAATTAGAATGGATATATTTGTGCGAATGAATTTGAATGGATTGCACGAATTGAATTAGAATGGATCATACGAATGAATTAGAATGGATCGTGCGAATGAATTAGAATTGATCATACGAATGAATTAGAATGGATCGTACGAATGAATTAGAAAGGTTCATATGAAAGAATTAGAATGGATCGTATGAACGAATTAGAATGGATCGTACGAATGAATTAGAATAGATACATTCGAGTGAATGAATTAGAATGGATCGTACGAATGAATTAGAATGGATCATACGAATGGATTAGAATGGATCGTACGAATGGATTAGAATGGATCGTGCGAATGAATTAGAATGAATCGTACGATCCATTCTAATTTATTCGTCCGATCCATTCTAATTCATTCGCACAAATGTATCCATTCTAATTCATTCGTACAATCCATTCTAATTCATTCGCATGATCCATTCTAATTCATTCGTATGATCCATTCTAATTCATTCCTACGATCTATAATTCATTCGCTCGAATGTATCCATTCTAATTCATTCGTTCGATCCATTCTAATTCATTCGTACGATCCATTCTAATTCATTCGTATGATCCATTCTAATTCATTCGCACGATCCATTCTAATTCATTCGTACGATCCATTCTAATTCATTCGTACGATTCATTGTAATTCATTCGCACGATCCATTCTAATTCATTCCTACGATCTTTTCTAATTCATTCGCTCGAATGTATCCATTCTAATTCATTCATTCGATCCATTCTAATTCATTCGTACGATCCATTAAAATTCATTCGCATGATCCATTCTAATTCATTCGTATGATCCATTCTAATTTATTCTCACGAATGTAACCATTCTAATTCATTTGCATGATCCATTCTAATTCATTCGTACGATCCATTGTAATCAATTCGTACGATCCATTCTAATTCATTCATACAAATGAATTAGAATGGATCGTATGAATGAATTAGAATGGATCGTACGAATGAATTAGAATGGATCGTATGAACGAATTAGAATGGATCGTACGAACGAATTAGAATGGATACATTCGAGCGAATGAATTAGAATGGATCGTACGAATGAATTAGAATGGATCGTACGAATGTATTAGAATGGATCATACGAATGAATTAGAATACATCATGTGAATGAATTAGAATGGATCGTACGTTTGAATTAGATTGGATTGTGCGAATGAATTAGAATGGATACATTCGTGCGAATGAATTAGAATGGATCGTACGAATGAATTAGAATGGATCGTACGAATGAATTAGAACGGATATATTTGAGCGAATGAATTAGAATGGATCGTATGAATGAATTAGAATGGATCATAGGAATGAATTAGAATGGATCGTGCAAATGAATTAGAATGGATACATTCGTGCAAATGAATAAGAATGGATCGTAGGAATGAATTAGAATGGATCGTACGAATGAATTAAAATTGTTACATTCGTGCGAATGAATTAGGATGGATCGTACGAATGAATTAGAATAGATCGTAGGAATGAATTAGAATGGATCATACGAATGAATTAGAATGGATCGTACGAATGAATTAAAATGGATACATTTGTGCGAATGAATTAGAATGGATCGTACGAATGAATTAGAATGGATCGTACGAATGAATTAGAATGGATCGTGCGAATGAATTAGAATGGATCGTACGAATAAATTTGAATGGATTGTACGAACGAATTAGAATGGATCGTATGAATGAATTAGAATGGATCGTACTAATGGATTAGAATGGATTGTACGAATGGATCATGCGAATGAATTAGAATGGATTGTACGAATGAATTAGAATGGATCGTACGAATGAATTAGAATGGATCGTACGAATGAATTAGAATGGATACATTCGAGCGAATGAATTAGAATAGATCATACGAATGAATTAGAATGGATCATAATAATAAATTAGAATGGATCGTACTAATTCATTTGTACAATCTATTCTAATTCATTCGTATGATCCATTCTAATCCATTCGTATGATCCATTCTAATCCATTCGCACGATCCATTCTAATCAATTCGTACGATCCATTCTAATTCATTCGAACGATCCATTCTAATGAATTTGTACGATTCATTCTAATTCATTCGCATAAATATATCCATTCTTATTCATTCGTACGATCCATTCTAATTCATTCGCACGATCCATTCTAATTCATTCGTATAAATATATCTATTCTAATTCATTCGTACGATCCATTCTAATTCATTCGCACGATCCATTCTAATTCATTCGCACAAATGTATCTATTCTAATTCATTCGTACAATCCATTCTAATTCATTCGCATGATCCATTCAAATTCATTCGCACGATTGTATCCATTCTAATTCATTTGGATAATCCATTCTAATTCATTCCTATGATCCATTCTAATTCATTCGTACGATCCATTCTAATTCGTTCGTACGATCCATTCCAATTCATTTATACGATCCATTCTAATTCATTCGTACGATCCATTCTAATCCATTCGTACGATCCATTCTAATCCATTCATATGATCCATTCTAATTCATTCGCACGAATGTAACCATTCTAATTAATTCGTATGATCCATTCTAATTCATTCATATGATCCATTCTAATTCATTCGTACAATCCATTCTAATTCATTCGTACGATTCATTCTAACTCATTCGTATGATCAATTCTAATTCATTCGTACGATCCATTCTGATCCATTCGTACGATCCATTCTAATACATTCGTGCGAATGAATTAGAATGGATCGTAGGAATGAATTAGAATGGATCGTACGAATGAATTAGAATGGATCGTACGAATGGTTTAGAATGGATCGTACGAATGGATTAGAATGGATCGTACGAATGAATTAGAATGGATACATTCGAGCGAATGAATTAGAATGGATCGTACGAAGGGATTAGAATGGATCGTACGAATGGATTAGAATGGATCGTATGAATGGATTAGAATGGATTGTACGAATGAATTAGAATGGATCATACAAATGAATTGGAAAGGTTACATTCGTGAGAATGAATTAGAATGGAGCGTGCGAATGAATTAGAATTGATCATACGAATGGATTAGAATGAATCGTACGAATGAATTAGAATAGATCGTGCGAATGAATTAGAATGGATCGTACGAACGAATTAGAATGGATCGTGCGAATGAATTAGAATGGATCGTACGATCCATTCTAATTCATTCGTACGATCCATTCTAATTCATTCGCACGAATGTATCCATTCTACTTTATTTGCACGATCCATTCTAATTCATTCCTATGATCCATTCTAATTCATTCGTACGATCCATTCTAATTCATTCGCTCGAATGTTTCCATTCTAATTCATTCGTATGATCCATTCTAATTCATTCGTACGATCCATTCTAATTCATTCGCATGATCCATTCTAATTCATTCGTATGAAACATTCATACGACTGAATTAGAATGGATTGTAATTAGAATGGATCGTACGAATGAATTAGAATGGATCGTGCGAATGAATTAGAATGGATCGTACGAATGAATTAGAATGGATCCACTGAATGAGTTAGAATGGATCATACGAACGAATTAGAATGAATCGTACGAATGGATTAGAATGGATCGTACGAATGGATTGTGCGAATGAATAAGAATGGAGCGTACGAATGAATTAGAATGGATCGTACGAATGGATTAGAATGGATCATACGAATGAATTAGAATGGATCGTACGAATAAATTAGAATGGATCGTGCGAATGAATTAGAATGGATCGTACGAATGAATTAGAATGGATCGTACGAATGGATTAGAATGGATCGTACAAATGAATTAGAATGGATCGTGCGAATGAATTAGAATGGATCGTACAAATGAATTAGAATCGATCGTACGAATGAATTAGAATGGATATATTCGTGCAAATGAATTAGAATGGATCGTACGAATGAATTAGAATGGATCGAACGAATGAATTAGAATGGATACATTCGAGCGAATGAATTAAAATAGATCATACGAATGAATTAGAATGGATCGTACGAATAAATTAGAATGGATACATGCATGCAAATGAATTTGAATGGATCGTACGAATAAGTTAGAATGGATCATACGAATGAATTAGAATAGATCGAACGAATGAATTAGAATGGATCGTACGAATAGATTAGAATGGATCGTACGAATGAATTAGAATGGATACATTCATACGACTGAATTAGAATGGATTGTACGAATGAATTAGAATGGATCATACGAATGAATTAGAATGGATCGTACAAATGGATTAGAATGGATCATATGAATGAATTAGAATTAATCATACGAATGAATTAGAATGGATCGGACGAATGAATTAGAATGGATTGTACGAATGAATTAGAATGGATCATACGAATGAATTAGAATGGATCGTGCGAATGAATTAGAATTGATCATACGAATGAATTAGAATGGATCGAACGAATGAATTAAAATGGATCGTGCGAATGAATTAGAATGGATCATATGAATAAATTAGAATGGATCGTTCGAATGAATTAGAATGGATATATTCGTGCGAATGAATTAGAATGGATCGTACGAATGAATTAGAATGGATCATAGGAATGAATTAGAATGGATCGTGCAAATGAATTAGAATGGATACATTCGAGAGAATGAATTAGAATGGATCGTACGAATGAATTAGAATGGATCGTACAAATGAATTAGAAAGGTTACATTTGTGAGAATGAATTAGAATGGATCGTACGAATGAATTAGATGGATCGTATGAAAGGATTAGAATGGATCGTACGAATGGATTAGAATGGATCGTACGAATGAATTAGAATGGATCATACAAATGAATTAGAAAGGTTACATTCGTGAGAATGAATTAGAATGGATCGTACGAATGAATTACAATGGATCATGCGAATGAATTTGAATGGATCATACAAATGAATTAGAATGGATCGTGCGAATGAATTAGAATGGATCGTACGAATGGATCATGCGAATGAATTAGAATGGATTAGAATGGATCGTATGAATGAATTAGAAAGAATCATACGAATGAATTAGAATGGATCGTACGAATGAATTAGAAAGAATCATACGAATGAATTAGAATGGATCATACGAATCAATTAGAATACATCATGTGAATGAATTAGAATGGATCGTACGTTTGAATTAGATTGGATTGTGCGAATGAATTAGAATGGATACATTCGTGCAAATGAATTAGAATAGATCGTATGAATGAATTAGAATGGATCGTACGAATGAATTAGAATGGATCGTATGAATGGATCCATTCTAATTCATTCGTACGATCCATTCTAATCCATTCGTACGATCCATTCTAATTCATTCACACGAATGTAACCATTCTAATTCATTCGTACGATCCATTCTAATTCATTCGCTCGAATGTATCCATTCGAATTCATTCGTACGATCCATTCTAATCCATTCATACGATCCATTCTAATTCATTCGTATGATCAATTCTAATTCATTCCTACGATCTGTTCTAATTCATTCGCTTGAATGTATCCATTCTAATTCATTCGTACGATCCATTCTAATTCATTCCTACGATCCATTCTAATTCATTTGTAGGAATGTATCCATTCTAATACATTCGTACGATCCATTCTAATCCATTCGTACAATCCACTCTAATTCATTCATATGATCCATTCTAATTCGTTGGTACGATCCATTCTAATTCATTCATATGAATGTATCCATTCTAATTAATTCGTACGATCCAGTCTAATTCATTCGTACGATCCATTCTAATTCATTCGTACGATCCGTTCTAATTCATTCGGATGAATGTATGCATTCTAATTCATTCGTACGATCCATTCTAATTCATTCGTATGATCCATTCTAATTCATTCGCACGATCCATTCAAATTCATTCGCACGATCCATTCTAATTCATTCGTACGATCCATTCTAATTCATTCATACGATCTATTCTAATTCATTTGTATAGATCGTACGAATGGATTAGAATGGATACATTCATACGAATGAATTAGAATGGATCGTACGAATGAATTAGAATGGATCATACGAATGGATTAGAATGGATCGTACAAATGAATTAGAATGCATCATACAAATGAATTAGAAAGGATATATTCGAGCGAATGAATTAGAAAGGATCGTACGAATGAATTAGAATGGATCATACAAATGAATTAGAAAGGTTACATTCGTGAGAATGAATTAGAATGGATCGTATGAATGAATTAGAATGGATCATGCGAATGAATTAGAATGGATCGTACGAATGAATTAGAATGGATACATTTGTGCGATGAATAAGAATGGAGCGTACGAATGAATTAGAATGGAACATACGAAGGGATTAGAATGGATCGTACGAATGGATTAGAATGGATCGTGCAAATGAATTAGAATGGATACATTCGTGCGAATGAATTAGAATGGATCATAGGAATAAATTAGAATGGATCGTATGAATGAATTAGAATGGATCGTATAAATGAATTAGAATGGTTACATTCTTGTGAATGAATTAGAATGGATCGTACGAATGAATTAGAATGGATCGTGGGAATGTATTAGAATTGATCATACGAATGAATTAGAATGGATCATGCGAATGAATTAGAATGGATCGTACGATGCAATCTAATTCATTCATACGATTCATTCTAATTCATTCGTATGATCAATTCTAATTCATTCGCACGATCCATTCTAATTCATTCTCACGAATGTAACCTTTCTAATTCAGTTGTATGATTCATTATAATCCATTCGTACGATCCATTCTAATCCATTCGTACGATCCATTCTAATTCATTCTCACAAATGTAACCTTTCTAATTAATTTGTACGATCCATTCTAATTCATTCGTACGATCCATTCTAATTGATTCGTACGATCCATTCTAATTCATTCGTACGATCCATTCTAATTCATTCGTACGATCCATTCTAATTCATTCGTATGATCCATTCTAACTCATTCGGTGGATCCATTCTAATTCATTCGTACGATCCATTCTAATTCATTCATACGATCCATTCTAATTCATTCGTACGATCTATTCTAATTCATTCGCATGATCCATTCTAATTCGTTCGTACGATCCATTCTAATTCATTTGTACGAATGAATTAGAATGGATCATACAACTGAATTAGAATGGATTGTACGAATGAATTAGAAGTGATCATACAAATGAATTAGAATGGATACATTCGTGCGAATGAATTAGAATAGATCGTATGAATGAATTAGAATGGATCGTACGAATGGATCATACAAATGAATTAGAAAGGTTACATTCGTGAGAATGAATTAGAATGGATCGTACGATCCATTCTAATTCATTCTCACGAATGTAACCTTTCTAATTCATTTGTATGATCCATTCTAATTCATTTCTACGATCTATTCTAATTCATTCGTATAATCCATTCTAATTAATTCGCACGATCTATTCTAATTTATTCGTACAATCCATTCTAATTCATTCGTACGATCTATTCTAATTCATTCGTAAGATCTATTCTAATTCATTCGCACGAATGTATCCATTCTAGTTCATTCGTACGCTCCATTCTAATTCATTCGTACGCTCCATTCTTATTCATCGCACAAATGTATCCATTCTAATTCATTCGTACGATCCATTCTAATTCATTTGTACGATCCATTCTAATTCATTCCTACGATCCATTCTAATTCATTCGCACGAATGTATCCATTCTACTTCATTCCTATGATCCATTCTAATTCATTCGTACGATCCATTCTAATTTATTCGCTCGAATGTATCCATTCTAATTCATTCGTACGATCCATTCTAATTCGTTCATATGATCCATTCTAATTCATTCGTACGATCCATTTTAATTCATTCGTACGATCCATTCTAATTCATTCGCATGAATATATCTATTCTAATTCATTCGTATAATCCATTCTAATTCATTCGCATAAATGTATCCATTCTAATTCATTCGTTCGATCCATTCTAATTCATTAGCACAAATGTAACCTTTCTAATTCATTTGTATGATCCATTCTAATTCATTCGTACGATCCATTCTAATTCTTTCGTAGGATCCATTCTAATTCATTCGCACGATCTATTCTAATTCATTCGTACAATCCATTCTAATTTATTCGTACGATCCATTCAAATTCATTCGCACTATCCATTCTAATTCATTCATACGATCCATTCTAATTCATTCGTACGATCCATTCTAATTCATTCGTATAAATGTATCCATTCTAATTTATTCGTACGATCCATTCTAATTCATTCATATGATCTATTCTAATTCATTCGCACGAATGTACCCATTCTAATTCATTCGCACAATCCAATCTAATTCAAACGTACGATCCATTCTAATTCATTCACATGATGTATTCTAATTCGTTCGAGCGAATGAATTAGAATGGATCGTACGAATGAATTAGAATGGATCGTGCGAATGAATTCGAATGGATCGTACGAATGAATTAGAATAGATACATTTGTGCGAATGAATTAGAATGGATCATACGAATGAATTAGAATGGATCATATGAATTAATTAGAATGGATTGTGCGAATGAATTAGAATGGATCGTGCGAATGAATTAGAATGGATACATTCGTGAGATCCATTCTAATTCATTCGCACGATCCATTCTAATTCATTCCTATGATCCATTATAATTCATTCGTACGATCCATTCTAATTCATTCGCTCGAATGTATCCATTCTAATTCATTCGTACGATCCATTCTAATTTATTCGTACGATCCATTCTAATTCATTCACATGATCCATTCGTACGATCCATTCTAATTCATTCGCACGAATGAATTTGAATGGATCGTACGAATGAATTAGAATGGATCGTACGAATGAATTAGAATGGATACATTCGTGCGAATGAATTAGAAAAGATCGTGCGAATAAATTAGAATGGATCGATCGTACGAATGAATTAGAATGGATCGTGCGAATGAATTAGAATGGATACATTCGAGCGAATGAATTAGAATGGATCGTACGAATGAATTATAATGGATTGTGCGAATGAATTAGAATGGATCGTACGAACGAATTCGAATGAATCATGCGAATGAATTAGAATGGATCGTACGAATGAATTAGAATGGATCATACGAATGAAATAGAATGGATCGGACGAATGAATAAGAATGGATGGATCGTGCGAATGAATTAGAATGAATCGTACGAATGCATTAGAATGGATCGTACGAATGAATTAGAATGAATCGTACGAACGAATTAGAATGGATCGTAACAACGAATTAGAATGGATCGTATGAACGAATTAGAATGGATTGTACGAATGAATTAGAATGGATACATTCGTGCGAATGAATTAAAATAGATCGTACGAATGAATTAGAATGGATCGTACGAATGAATTAGAATGGATCGTGCAAATGAATTAGAATGGATCATACGAATGAATTAGAATGGATCGTACGAATGAATTAGAATGGATACATTTGTGCGAATGAATTAGAATGGATCGTATATTCATGCAAATAAATTAGAATGGATCGTACAAATGAATTAGAATGGATCGTACGAATGAGTTAGAATGGATCGTGCGAATGAATTAGAATGGATCATACGAATTAATTAGAATGGATCCACCGAATGAGTTAGAATGGATCATACGAATGAATTAGAATGGATCGTACGAATGAATTAGACTGGATTGTACGAATGAATTAGAATGGATCGTACGAACGAATTAGAATGGATCGTACGAATGAATTAGAATGGATACATTCGAGCGAATGAATTAGTATAGATCTTACGAATAAATTAGAATGGATCGTACGAATAAATTAGAATTGAAACATTCATGCAAATGAATTAGAATGGATCGTACGAATGAATTAGAATGGATCGTGCGAATGAATTAGAATGGATCGTACGAATCTATTCTAATCCATTCGTACGATCCATTCTAATTCATTCGTATAAATGTATCTATTCTAATTCATTCGTACAATGCGTTCTAATACATTCGTACGATCCATTCTAATTCATTCGTACAATGTGTTTTAATCCATTCGTACGATCCATTCTAATTCATTCGTACGATCCATTCTAATTAATTCGTACGATACATTCTAATTCATTCGTACGATCCATTGTAATTCGTTCTAATTCATTCGTACGATCCTTTCTAATTCATTCGCTCGAATGTATCCATTCTAATTCATTCGTATGAATTAGAATGGATCGTACGAATGAATTAGAATGGATACATTCGAGCGAATGAATTAGAATAGATCGTAGGAATGAATTAGAATGGATCATACGAATGAATTAGAATGGATCGTGCGAAAGAATTAGAATGGATTGTACGAATGAATTAGAATGGATACATTCGTGCGAATGAATTAGAATGGATCATACGAATGAATTAGAATGAATCGTATGAATGAATTAGAATGGATCGTACGAATGAATTAGAATGGATACATTTGTAGGAATAAATTAGAATGGATTGTACGAATGAATTAGAATGGATACATTCTTGCGAATAAATTAGAATGGATCGTATATTCGTGCAAATAAATTAGAATGGATCATACGAATGAATTAGAATGGATCGTGCGAATGAATTAGAATGAATCGTACGAATGCATTAGAATAGATCATACGAATGAATTAGAATGAATCGTATGAATGAATTAGAATGGATCGTGCGAATGAATTAGAATGGATCGTACGAATGAATTAGAATAGATCGTACAAATGAATTAGAATGGATCGTACGAATGAATTAGAATGGATACATTTGTGCGAATAAATTAGAATGGATCGTACGAATGAATTAGAATGGATCGTGCGAATGAATTAGAATGGATCGTATGAATGAATTAGAATGGATCGTGCGAATGAATTAGAATGGATCGTACGAATGAATTAGAATGGATCATACAAATGAATTAGAATGGGTCGTACGAATGAATTAGAATGGATACATTTGTGCGAATGAATTAGAATGGATCGTACGAATGAATTAGAATGGATCGTATGAATGAATTAGAATGGATCGTATGAATGAATTAGAATGGATAAATTTGTGCGAATGAGTTAGAATGGATCATACGAATGAATTAGAATGGATCGTACGAATGAATTAGAATGGATCATACGAATGAATTAGAATGGATCGTACAAATGAATTAGAAAGCTTACATTTGTGAGAATGAATTAGAATGGATCGTACGAATGGATTAGAATGGATCGTACGAATGGATTAGAATGGATCGTACAAATGAATTAGAATGAATCATACAAATGAATTAGAAATGTTACATTCGTGAGAATGAATTAGAATAGATCATAGGAATGAATTAGAATGGATCGTAGGAATGAATTAGAATGGATCGTATGAATGAATTAGAATGGATCATACGAATGAATTAGAATGGATCGTATGAATGAATTAGGATGGATACATTCGAGCGAATGAATTAGAATGGATCGTACGAATGAATTAGAATGGATCGTGCGAATGAATTAGAATGGATACGTTTGTGCAAATGAATTAGATTGCATCGTACGAATGAATTTGAATGGATCATAGGAATGAATTAGAATGGATCGTGCAAATAAATTAGAATGGATACATTCGTGCGAATGAATTAGAATGGATCGTAGGAATGAATTAGAATGGATCATACGAATGAATTAGAATGGATCGTACGAATGAATTAGAATGAATTTGAATGGATTGTACGAATGAATTAGAATGGATCATACAAATGAATTAGAATAGATCGTACGAATGAATTAGAATGGATCGTACGAATGGATTAGAATGGATCGTACAAATGAATTAGAAAGGATACATTTGTACGAATGAATTAGAATGGATCGTACGAATGGATTAGAATGGATCGTACGAATGAATTAGAATGGATCGTACGAATGAATTAGAATCGATCGTACGAATGAATTAAAATGGATACATTTGTCCGAATTAGAATGGATAGTCCGAATGGATTAGAATTAGATCGTACGAATGAATTAGAATGGATCGTAGGAATGAATTAGAATGAATCTTACGAATGAATTAGAATGGATCATACAAATGAATTAGAAAGGTTACATTCGTGAGAATGAATTAGAATGGATCGTACGAATGAATTAGAATGGATCGTACGAATTAATTAGAATGGATACATTCGAGTGAATGAATTAGAATAGATCAACGGAATGAATTAGAATGGATCATACGAATGAATTAGAATGGATCGTGCGAATGAATTAGAATGGATTGTATGAAAGAATTAGAATGGATCGTACGAATGAATTAGAATGGATACAGAGGAATGAATTAGAATGGATCGTACGAATGAATTAGAATGGATCGTACGAATGGATTAGAATGGATCGTAGGAATGAATTAGAATGGATTGTGTGAATGAATTGGAATGGATCGTATGAATGAATTAGAATGGATCATACGAATGAATTAGAATGGATCGTGCTAATGAATTAGAATAGGTCATACGAATGAATTAGAATGGATACATTGGTGCGAATGAATTAGAATGGATCGTACGAATGAATTAGAATTGATCGTACGAATGAATTAGAATGGATCGTACGAACGAATTAGAATGGATTGTATGAACGAATTAGAATGGATCGTACGAATGAATTAGAATGGATACATTCGAATGATCTATTCTAATTCATTCGCACGATCCATTCTAATTCATTCGTACGATCCATTCTAATTCATTCGTACGATCCATTCTAATTCATTCGCACGATCTATTCTAATTCATTCGTACGATCCATTCTAATTCATTCGTATGATCCATTCTAATTTATTCGTTCAAATATATCCATTCTAATTCATTCGTACGATCCATTCTAATTCATTCTCACGAATGTATCCATTCTAATTCATTTGCACGATCCATTCTAATTCATTCGTACGATCTATTCTAATTCATTTGCACGATCCATTCTAATTTATTCGTACGATCCATTCTAATTCATTCACACGAATGTATCCATTCTAATTCATTCATACGATCCATTCTAATTCATTCGTATGATCCATTCTAATTCAATCGTACGATCTATTCTAATTGATTCGTACGATCCATTCTTATCCATTCTAATTCATTCGTACGATCCATTCTAATTCATTTGTATGATCTATTCTAATTCATTCGTACGAATGAATTAGAATGGATCATACAATTGAATTAGAATGGATCGTACGAATGAATTAGAATGGATATATTTGTGCGAATTAATTAGAATGGATCGTACGAATAAATTAGAATGGATCGTACGAATGAATTAGAATGGATCGTACGAATGAATTAGAATGGATAGTGCGAATGAATTAGAATGGATCGTACGAATGAATTAGAATGGATACATTCGTGCGAATGAATTAGAATGGATCGTAAGAATGAATTAGAATAGATCGTTCAAATGAATTAGAATGGATCGTGCGAATGAATTAGAATTGATCATACGAATGAATTAGAATGGATCGTACGAATGAATTAGAATGGATCGTGCGAATGAATTAGAATGGATCGTACGAATGAATTAGAATGGATATATTTGAACGAATAAATTAGAATGGATCAGACGAATGAATTAGAATGGATCGTACGAATGAATTAGAATGGATCGTGCGAATGAATTAGAATCGATCGTACGAATGAATTAGAATGGATCGTATGAATGAATTAGAATGGATTGTACGAATGGATTAGAATGGATCGTACGAATTAGAATGGATCGTACGAATGAATTAAAATGGATACATTCATACGACTGAATTAGAATGGATCGTGCGAATGAATTAGAATTGATCGTACGAATGAATTTGAATGGATACATTTGTGCGAATGAATTAGAATAGATCATACGAATGAATTAGACTGGATCGTACGAATAAATTAGAATGGATACATTCATACGAATGAATTAGAAAGGATCGTACGAATGGATTAGAATGGATCGTACGAATGAATTAGAATGGATCATACAAATGAATTAGAAAGGATATATTCGAGCGAATGAATTAGAAAGGATCCATTCAAATTCATTCGCATGATCCATTCTAATTCATTCGTACGATCCATTCTAATTCATTCTCACGAATGTAACGTTTCTATTTCATTTGTATGATCCATTCTAATTCATTCGCACGATCTATTCTAATTCATTCGTACGATCCATTATAATCCATTCGTATGATCAATTCTAATTCATTCGCACGATCCATTCTAATTCATTCTCACGAATGTAACCTTTCTAATTCATTTGTATGATCCATTCTAATTCATTCGTACGATCCATTCTAATCCATTCGTACGATCCATTCTAATTCAATTCGGGCAATCCATTCAAATTCATTCGCACAAATGTATCCATTCTAATTCATTCGTATGATCCATTCTAATTCATTCGCACGAATGTATCCATTCTAATGCATTCGTACGATCCATTCTAATTCATTCGCACGATCCATTCTAGATCGGACGAATGAATTAGAATGGATCGTGCGAATGAATTAGAATAGATCGTGCGAATGAATTAGAATGGATCATACAAATGAATTAGAAAGGTTACATTCGTGAGAATGAATTAGAATGGATCGTACGAATGAATTAGAATGGATCATGTGAATGAATTTGAATGGATCGTACGAATGAATAAGAATGTTTTGTGCGAATGAATTAGAATGGATCGTAGGAATGAATTAGAATGGATCATACGAATGAATTAGAATAGATTGTGCGAATGAATTAGAATGGATTGTACGAATGAATTAGAATAGATACATTCATGCAAATGAATTAGAATGGATCGTACGAATGAATTAGAATGGATCATACGAATGAATTTGAATGGATCGTACGAATGAATTAGAATGGATACATTTGTGCGAATGAATTAGAATGGATAGTATATTCATGCAAATAAATTAGAATGGATCGTACAAATGAATTAGAATGGATCGTACGAATGAGTTAGAATGGATCATGCGAATGAATTAGAATGGATCATACGAATTAATTAGAATGGATCCACCGAATTAGTTAGAATGGATCATACGAATGAATTAGAATGGATCGTACGAATGAATTAGAATGGATTGTACGAATGAATTAGAATGGATCGTACGAACGAATTAGAATG
This sequence comes from Chamaelirium japonicum, assembly GCA_947650365.1. Lineage (NCBI taxonomy): Eukaryota > Viridiplantae > Streptophyta > Magnoliopsida > Liliales > Melanthiaceae > Chamaelirium > Chamaelirium japonicum. The sequence continues at coordinate 277,102 of CANTAL010000066.1, read as the reverse complement.
GATCGTATGAACGAATTAGAATGGATCGTACGAATGAATTAGAATGGATACATTCGAGCGAATGAATTAGAATGGATCTTACGAATAAATTAGAATGGATCGTACGAATAAATTAGAATTGAAACATTCATGCAAATGAATTAGAATGGATCGTACGAATGAATTAGAATGGATCGTGCGAATGAATTAGAATGGATCGTACGAATCTATTCTAATCCATTCGTACGATCCATTCTAATTCATTCGTATAAATGTATCTATTCTAATTCATTCGTACAATGCGTTCTAATACATTCGTACGAATGAATTAGAATTGATCGTACGTAGGAATGAATTAGAATGGATCGTACGAATGAATTAGAATGGATCGTACGAATGGATTAGAATGGATCGTGCGAATGAATTAGAATGTATCGTATGAATAAATTAGAATAGATCGTACGAATGAATTAAAATGGATGCGAATGAATTAGAATGGAACATACTATCTAATTAGAATGGATCGTACGAATGAATTAGAATGGATCGTATGAATGAATAAGAATGGATCGTACGAATGAATTAGAATAGATCGTGCGAATGATTTAGAATGAATCGTACGAATGCATTAGAATGGATCGTACGAAAGAATTAGAATGAATCACATGATCTATTCTAATTCATTCACACAATCCATTCTAATTCATTCGTATGATCCATTCTAATTTATTCATTCAAATATATCCATTCTAATTCATGCGTACGATCCATTCTAATTCATTCGTACGATCTATTCTAATTCATTCGTACAAATGTCTCCATTCTAATTCATTCCTATGATCCATTCTAATTCATTCGTACGATCCATTCTAATTCATTCGCATGAATGTAACCATTCTAATTTATTCGTACGATCCATTCTAATTCATTCGCACTATCCATTCTAATTCATTCGTACGATCTAATTCATTCGTACGATCCATTCTAATTCATTCGTACGATCGATTCTAATTCATTCGCACGATCCATTCTAATCCATTCGTACGATCTATTCTAATTCATTCGCTCGAATGTATCCATTCTAATTCATTCGTATGATCCATTCTAATTTATTCGTACGATCCATTCTAATCCATTCGTACGATCCATTCTAATCCATTCGTACGATCCATTCTAATCCATTCATACGATCCATTCTAATTCATTGTCACAAATGTAACCTTTCTAATTCATTCGTACGATTCATTCTAATTCATTCGCACGATCCATTCTAATTCATTCGCTCGAATGTATCCATTCTAATTCATTCATACGATCCATTCTAATTCATTCTTACGATCCATTCTAATTCATTCTCACGAATGTAACCTTTCTAATTCATTTGTATGTATCCATTCTAATTCATTCGTACGATCCATTCTAATTCATTCGCACGATCCATTCTAATTCATTCGTACGATCCATTCTAATTCATTCGTATGATCAATTCTAATTCATTCGCACGATCTATTCTAATTCATTCGTACGATCCATTCTAATTCATTCGCACGAATGTATCCATTCTAATTCATTCGTCCGATCCATTCTAATTCATTCGCACGAATGTATCCATTCTAATTCATTCGTACAATCCATTCTAATTCATTCGCACGATCCATTCTAATTCATTCGTACGATCCGTTCAAATTCATTCATATGTTCCATTCTAATTCATTCTAATCCATTCGTACGATCCATTCTAATTCATTCGTACGATCCATTCTAATTCATTCGCATGAATGTATCCATTCTAATTAATTCGTACGATCCATTCAAATTCAATCGTATGATCCATTCTAATTCATTCGTACGATCTAATTCATTCGTACGATCCATTCTAATTTATTCGTACGATCGATTCTAATTCATTCGCACGATCCATTCTAATTCATTCGTACGATCCATTCTAATTCATTCGCACGATCCATTCTAATTCATTCGTATGATCCATTCTAATTCATTTGCTCGAATGTATCCATTCTAATTCATTCGTACGATCCATTCTAATTCGTTCATACGATCCATTCTAATGCATTCGTACGATTCATTCTAATTCATTCGCACGATCCATTCTAATTCATTCGTACGATCCATTCTAATTCATTCGTATGATCCATTCTACTTCGTTCATACGATCCATTCTAATTCATTCGTATGATCCATTCTAATTCATTTGTATGATCCATTCTAATTCATTCCTACGATCTATTCTAATTCATTCGCTCGAATGTATCCTTTCTAATTCATTCGTTCGATCCATTCTAATTCATTCGTACGATCCATTCAAATTCATTCGTATGATCCATTCTAATTCATTCGTACGATCCATTCTAATTCATTCGCACGAATGTGACCATTGTAATTCATTCGTACGATCCATTCTAGTTTATTCGTACGATCTAATTCATTCGTACTATCCATTCTAATTCATTCGTACAATCGATTCTAATTCATTCGTACGATCCATTCTAATTCATTCGTACGATCCATTCTAATTCATTCGCGCGAATGTATCCATTCTAATGCATTCATACGATCCATTCTAATTCATTCGTATGATCCATTCTAATTCATCCGTACGATCCATTCTAATTCATTCGCTCGAATGTATCCATTCTAATTCATTCGTACGATCCATTCTTATTCATTCATACGATCCATTCCAATTCATTCGCACGGTCCATTCTAATTCATTCGCACAATCCGTTCTAATTCATTCGCACAATCCATTCAAATTCATTCGCACAAATGTATCCATTCTAATTCATTCGTAGGATCCATTCTAATTTATTCGTACGATCCATTCTAATTTATTCGCATGATCCATTCGTATGATCCATTCTAATCCATTCGTACGATCCATTCTAATTCATTCATACGATCCATTCTAATTCGTTCGTACGATCCATTCTAATTCATTCGTATGATCCATTATAACTCATTCGGTGGATCCATTCTAATTCATTCGTACGATCTATTCTAATTCATTCGCATGATCCATTCTAATTCATTCGCACGATCCATTCTAATTCATTCGTATGATCCATTCTAATTCATTTCTACGATCTATTCTAATTCATTCGCTCGAATGTATCCATTCTAATTCATTCGTATGATCCATTCTAATTCATTCGTACGATCCATTCTAATTCATTCGTACGATCCATTCTAATTCATTCGTACAAATGTATCCATTTTAATTCATTCGTACGATCCATTCTAATTCATTCGTACGATCCATTCTAATTCATTCGCACAAATGTATCCATTATAATGCATTCGTACGATTCATTCTAATTCATTCACATGATCCATTCTAATTCATTCGTACGATCCATTCTTATTCATTCATACGATCCATTCTAATTCATTCGTATGATCCATTCTAATTCATTCCTATGATCTATTCTAATTCATTCGCTCGAATGTATCCATTCTAATTCATTCGTACGATCCATTCTTATTCATTCGTACGATCCAATCTAATTCATTCGTATGATCAATTCTAATTCATTCGCACGATCCATTCTTATTTATTCTCACGAATGTAACCTTTCTAATTCATTTGTATGATCCATTCTAATTTATTCGTACGAATGAATTAGAATACATCATGTGAATGGATTAGAATGGATTAGAATGGATCGTACAAATGAATTAGAATGGTTACATTCGTGCGAATGAATTAGAATAGATCGTAGGAATGAATTAGAATGGATCATACGAATGAATTAGAATGGATCGTGTGAATGAATAAGAATGGATCGTACGAATGAATTTGAATGGATCATGCGAATGAATTAGAATGGTTACATTTGTGCGAATGAATTAGAATGGATCGTACGAATGGATTAGAATGGATCGTACGAATGAATTAGAATGGATACATTCTAGCGAATGAATTAGAATAGATCATAGGAATGAATTAGAATGGATCATACGAATGAATTAGAATGGATCGTGCGAATGAATTAGAATGGATTGTATGAAAGAATTAGAATGGATCGTACGAATGAATTAGAATGTATACATAGGAATGAATTAGAGTGGATCGTACGAATGAATTAGAATGGATCGTACGAATGGATTAGAATGGATCGTACAAATGGATTAGAATGGATCATACGAATGAATTAGAATGGATCTTGCGAATGAAATAGAATGAATTAGAATGGATCGTACGAATCTATTCTAATCCATTCGTACGATCAATTCTAATTCATTCGTATAAATGTATCTATTCTAATTCATTCGTACAATGCGTTCTAATACATTCGTACGAATGAATTAGAATTGATCATACGTAGGAATGAATTAGAATGGATCGTACGAATGAATTAGAATGGATAGTACGAATGGATTAGAATGGATCGTGCGAATGAATTAGAATGTATCGTATGAATAAATTAGAATGGATCGTACGAATGAATTAAAATGGATGCGAATGAATTAGAATGGATCATATTATCTAATTAGAATAGATCGTACGAATGAATTAGAATGGATCGTATGAATGAATAAGAATGGATCGTACGAATGAATTAGAATGGATCGTGCGAATGATTTAGAATGAATCGTACGAATGCATTAGAATGGATCGTACGAATGAATTAGAATGAATCACACGATCTATTCTAATTCATTCACACAATCCATTCTAATTCATTCGTATGATCCATTCTAATTTATTCATTCAAATATATCCATTCAAATTCATGCGTACGATCCATTCTAATTCATTCGTACGATCTATTCTAATTCATTCATACAAATGTATCCATTCTAATTCATTCCTATGATCCATTCTAATTCATTCGTACGATCCATTCTAATTCATTCGCACGAATGTAACCATTCTAATTCATTCGTACGATCCATTCTAATTCATTCGCACTATCCATTCTAATTCATTCGTACGATCTAATTCATTCGTACGATCCATTCTAATTCATTTGTACGATTGATTCTAATTCATTCGCACGATCCATTCTAATCCATTCGTACGATCTATTCTAATTCATTCGCTCGAATGTATCCATTCTAATTCATTCGTATGATCCATTCTAATTCATTCGTACGATCCATTCTAATTCATTCGTACGATCCATTCTAATCCATTCGTACGATCCATTCTAATCCATTCGTACGATCCATTCTAATTCATTGTCACAAATGTAACCTTTCTAATTCATTCGTACGATTCATTCTAATTCATTCGCACGATCCATTCTAATTCATTCGCTCGAATGTATCCATTCTAATTCATTCATACGATCCATTCTAATTCATTCTTACGATCCATTCTAATTCATTCTCACGAATGTATCGATTCTAATTCATTCGTACGATCCATTCTAATTCATTCGCACGATCCATTCTAATTCATTCGTACGATCAATTCTAATTCATTCGTATGATCAATTCTAATTCATTCGCACGATCCATTCTAATTCATTCGTACGATCCATTCTAATTCATTCGCACGAATGTATCCATTCTAATTCATTCGTCCGATCCATTCTAATTCATTCGCACGAATGTATCCATTCTAATTCATTCGTACAATCCATTCTAATTCATTCGCACGATCCATTCTAATTCATTCGTATGATTCATTCGAATTCATTCCTACGATCTATTCTAATTCATTCGCTCGAATGTATCCATTCTAATTCATTCGTAAAATCCATTCTAATTCATTCGTACGATCCGTTCAAATTCATTCATATGATCCATTCTAATTCATTCTAATCCATTCGTACGATCCATTCAAATTCATTCGTACGATCCATTCTAATTCATTCGCATGAATGTATCCATTCTAATTCATTCGTACGATCCATTCAAATTCAATCGTATGATCCATTCTAATTCATTCGTACGATCTAATTCATTCGTACGATCCATTCTAATTCATTCGTACGATCGATTCTAATTCATTCGCACGATCCATTCTAATTCATTCGTACGATCCATTCTAATTCATTCGCATGATCCATTATAATTCATTCGTACGATCCATTCTAATTCATTCGCTCGAATGTATCCATTCTAATTCATTCGTACGATCCATTCTAATTCGTTCATACGATCCATTCTAATGCATTCGTACGATTCATTCTAATTCATTCGCACGATCCATTCTAATTCATTCGTACGATCCATTCTAATTCATTCGCTTGAATGTATCCATTCTAATTCATTCGTACGATCCATTCTACTTCGTTCGTACGATCCATTCTAATTCATTCGTATGATCCATTCTAATTTATTCGTATGATCCATTCTAATTCATTCCTACGATCTATTCTAATTCATTCGCTCGAATGTATCCATTCTAATTCATTCGTTCGATCCATTCTAATTCATTCGTACGATCCATTCAAATTCATTCGCATGATCCATTCTAATTCATTCGTACGATCCATTCTAATTCATTCGCACGAATGTGACCATTCTAATTCATTCGTACGATCCATTCTAATTCATTCGTACGATCCATTCTAATTCATTCGCACGAATGTATCCATTCTAATGCATTCATACGATCCATTCTAATTCATTCGTATGATCCATTCTAATTCATCCGTACGATCCATTCTAATTCATTCGCTCGAATGTATCCATTCAAATTCATTCGTACGATCCATTCTTATTCATTCATACGATCCATTCTAATTCATTCGCACGGTCCATTCTAATTCATTCGCACAATCCGTTCTAATTCATTCGCACAATCCATTCAAATTCATTCGCACAAATGTATCCATTCTAATTCATTCGTAGGATCCATTCTAATTTATTCATACGATCCATTCTAATTTATTCGCATGATCCATTCGTATGATCCATTCGTACGATCCATTCTAATTCATTCATACGATCCATTCTAATTCGTTCGTACGATCCATTCCAATTCATTCGTATGATCCATTCTAACTCATTCGGTGGATCCATTCTAATTCATTCGTACGATCTATTCTAATTCATTCGCACGATCCATTCTAATTCATTCGCACGATCCATTCTAATTCATTCGTATGATCCATTCTAATTCATTCCTACGATCTATTCTAATTCATTCGCTCGAATGTATCCATTCTAATTCATTCGTATGATCCATTCTAATTCATTCGTACGATCCATTCTAATTCATTCGTACGATCCATTCTAATTCATTCGTACAAATGTATGCATTTTAATTCATTCGTACGATCCATTCTAATTCATTCGTACGATCCATTCTAATTCATTCGCACAAATGTATCCATAATAATGCATTCGTACGATTCATTCTAATTCATTCGCATGATCCATTCTAATTCATTCGTACGATCCATTCTTATTCATTCATACGATCCATTCTAATTCATTCGTATGATCCATTCTAATTCATTCCTACGATCTATTCTAATTCATTCGCTCGAATGTATCCATTCTAATTCATTCGTACGATCCATTCCTATTCATTCGTACGATCCATTCTAATTCATTCGTATGATCAATTCTAATTCATTCGCACGATTCATTCTAATTTATTCTCACAAATGTAACCTTTCTAATTCATTTGTATGATCCATTCTAATTTATTTGTACGATCCATTCTAATCCATTCATACGATCATTTGCACGATCCATTCTAATTCATCCGTACGATCCATTCTAATTCATTCGCTCGAATGTATCCATTCTAATTCATTCGTACGATCCATTCTTATTCATTCATACGATCCTTTTTAATTCATTCGCACGGTCCATTCTAATTCATTCGCACAATCCGTTCTAATTCATTCGCACAATCCATTCAAATTCACTCGCACAAATGTATCCATTCTAATTCATTTGTAGGATCCATTCTAATTTATTCGTACGATCCATTCTAATTTATTCGCATGATCCATTCGTATGATCCATTCTAATCCATTCGTACGATCCATTCTAATTCATTCATACGATCCATTCTAATTCGTTCGTACGATCCATTCTAATTCATTCGTATGATCCATTCTAACTCATTCGGTGGATCCATTCTAATTCATTCGTACGATCTATTCTAATTCATTCGCACGATCCATTCTAATTCATTCGCACGATCCATTCTAATTCATTCGTATGATCCATTCTAATTCATTCCTACGATCTATTCTAATTCATTCGCTCGAATGTATCCATTCTAATTCATTCGTATGATCCATTCTAATTCATTCGTACGATCCATTCTAATTCATTCGTACGATCCATTCTAATTCATTCGTACAAATGTATCCATTTTAATTCATTCGTACGATCCATTCTAATTCATTCGTACGATCCATTCTAATTCATTCGCACAAATGTATCCATTATAATGCATTCGTACGATTCATTCTAATTCATTCGCATGATCCATTCTAATTCATTCGTACGATCCATTCTTATTCATTCATACGATCCATTCTAATGCATTCGTACGATCCATTCTAATTCATTTGTACGATCTATTCTAATTCATTCGTACGATCCATTCTAATTCATTCGCACGAATGTATCCATTCTAATTCATTCGTACGATCCATTCTAATTCATTCGCACTATCCATTCTAATTCATTCATATGATCCATTCTAATTCATTCGTACGATCCATCCTAATTCATTCGTACGATCCATTCTAATTAATTCGCACAAATGTATCCATTCTAATTCATTCGTACGATCTATTCAAATTCAATCGTATGATCCATTCTAATTCATTCGCACAAATGTATCCATTTTAATTCATTCGTACGATCCATTCTAATTTATTCATACGATCTATTCTAATTCATTCGCACGATCCATTCTAATTCATTCGTACGATCCATTCTAATTCATTCGCATGAATATATCTATTCTAATTCATTCGTATGATCCATTCTAATTTATTCGCACGATCTATTCTAATTCATTCGTACGATCCATTCTAATTCATTTGCATGATCTATTCGTACGATCCATTCTAATCCATTCGTACGATCCATTCTAATTCATTCATACGATCATGCGAATGAATTAAAATGGATCGTACAAATGAATTAGAATGGATCGTGCGAATGAATTAGAATGGATCATACGAATGAATTAGAATGGATCGTACGAACGAATTAGAATGGATCGTATGACCGAATTAGAATGGATCGTACGAATGAATTAGAATGGATACATTCGAGCGAATGAATTAGAATGGATCGTACGAATGAATTAGAATGGATCATAGGAATGAATTAGAATGGATCGTGCAAATGAATTAGAATGGATACATTCGTGCGAATGAATTAGAATGGATCATAGGAATGAATTAGAATAGATCGTACGAATGAATTAGAATGGTTACATTCGTGCGAATGAACTAGAATGGATCGTACGAATGGATTAGAATGGATCGTACGAATGAATAAGAATGGATCGTACGAATGAATTAGAATGGATCGTACAAATGAATTAGAATGATTACATTTGTGAGAATGAATTAGAATGGATCGTACGAATGGATTAGAATGGATCGTACGAAAGCATTAGAATGGATCGTACGAATGGATTAGAATGGATCGTACGAATGAATTAGAATGGATCATACAAATGAATTAGAGAGGTTACATTCGTGAGAATGAATTAGAATGGATCGTACGAATAAATTAGAATGGATCATGCGAATGAATTTGAATGGATCGTACGAATGAATTAGAATGGATACATTTGTGCGATGAATAAGAATGGAGCGTACGAATGAATTAGAATGGAACATACGAAGGGATTAGAATGGATCGTACAAATGGATTAGAATGGATCGTGCAAATGAATTAGAATGGATACATTCGTGCGAATGAATTAGAATGGATCGTAGGAATAAATTAGAATGGATCGTACGAATGAATTAGAATGGTTACATTCTTGTGAATGAATTAGAATGGATCGTAGGAATGAATTAGAATGGATCGTGGGAATGTATTAGAATTGATCATACGAATGAATTAGAATGGATCATGCGAATGAATTAGAATGGATCGTACGATGCAATCTAATTCATTCATACGATTCATTCTAATTCATTCGTATGATCAATTCTAATTCATTCGCACGATCCATTCTAATTCATTCTCACGAATGTAACCTTTCTAATTCAGTTGTATGATTCATTATAATCCATTCGTACGATCCATTCTAATCCATTCGTACGATCCATTCTAATTCATTCTCACAAATATAACCTTTCTAATTAATTTGTACGATCCATTCTAATTCATTCGTACGATCCATTCTAATTGATTCGTACGATCCATTCTAATTGATTCGTACGATCCATTCTAATTCATTCGTACGATCCATTCTAATTCATTCGTATGATCCATTCTAACTCATTCGGTGGATCCATTCTAATTCATTCGTACGATCCATTCTAATTCATTCGTACGATCCATTCTAATTCATTCGTACGATCCATTCTAATTCATTCGCATGATCCATTCTAATTCGTTCGTACGATCCATTCTAATTCATTTGTACGAATGAATTAGAATGGATCATACGACTGAATTAGAATGGATTGTACGAATGAATTAGAATTGATCATACAAATGAATTAGAATGGATACATTCGTGCGAATGAATTAGAATAGATCGTATGAATGAATTAGAATGGATCGTACGAATGGATCATACAAATGAATTAGAAAGGATACATTCGTGAGAATGAATTAGAATGGATCGTACGATCCATTCTAATTCATTCTCACGAATGTAACCTTTCTAATTCATTTGTATGATCCATTCTAATTCATTTCTACGATCTATTCTAATTCATTCGTATGATCCATTCTAATTAATTCGCACGATCTATTCTAATTTATTCGTACGATCCATTCTAATTCATTCGTACGATCTATTCTAATTCATTCGTACGATCTATTCTAATTCATTCGCACGAATGTATCCATTCTAGTTCATTCGTACGCTCCATTCTAATTCATTCGTACGCTCCATTCTTATTCATCGCACAAATGTATCCATTCTAATTCATTCGTACGATCCATTCTAATTCATTCGTACGATCCATTCTAATTCATTCCTACGATCCATTCTAATTCATTCGCACGAATGTATCCATTCTACTTCATTCCTATGATCCATTCTAATTCATTCGTACGATCCATTCTAATTCATTCGCTCGAATGTATCCATTCTAATTCATTCGTATGATCCATTCTAATTCGTTCATATGATCCATTCTAATTCATTCGTACGATCCATTTTAATTCATTCGTACGATCCATTCTAATTCATTCGCATGAATATATCTATTGTAATTCATTCGTATGATCCATTCTAATTCATTCGCATAAATATTTCCATTCAAATTCATTCGTTCGATCCATTCTAATTCATTCGCACAAATGTAACCTTTCTAATTCATTTGTATGATCCATTCTAATTCATTCGTACGATCCATTCTAATTCTTTCGTAGGATCCATTCTAATTCATTCGCACGATCTATTCTAATTCATTCGTACAATCCATTCTAATTTATTCGTACGATCCACTCAAATTCATTCGCACTATCCATTCTAATTCATTCATACGATCCATTCTAATTCATTCGTATGATCCATTCTAATTCATTCGTATAAATGTATCCATTCTAATTTATTCGTACGATCCATTCTAATTCATTCATACGATCTATTCTAATTCATTCGCACGAATGTATCCATTCTAATTCATTCGCACAATCCAATCTAATTCAAACGTACGATCCATTCTAATTCATTCACATGATGTATTCTAATTCGTTCGAGCGAATGAATTAGAATGGATTGTACGAATGAATTAGAATGGATCGTACGAATGGATTCGAATGGATTAGACAAGATCGTACGAATGAATTAGAATGGATCGTACGAATGAATTAGAATAGATCGTACGAATGAATTAGAATGGATACATTCGTGCGAATGAATTAGAATGGATCGTAGGAATGAATTAGAATGGATCGTGCAAATGAATTAGAATGGATACATTCGTGTGAATGAATTAGTATGGACCGTAGGAATGAATTAGAATAGATCGTACGAATGAATTAGAATGGTTACATTCGTGCTAATGAATTAGAATGGATCATACGAATGAATTTGAATGGATCGTACGAATGAATTAGAATGGATCGTGCGAATGAATTAGAATGGATCGTACGAATGAATTAGAATGGATCCACCGAATGAATTAGAATGGATCGTACGAATGAATTAGAATGGATCCACCGAATGAGTTAGAATGGATCATACGAATGAATTAGAATGGATCGTACGAATGAATTAGAATGGATCGTACGAATGAATTAGAATCGATCGTACGAATCAATTAGAATGGATCTTACGAATGAATTAGAATTGATCGTACGAATGAATTATAATGGATCGTATGAATGAATAAGAATGGATCATACGAATAAATTAGAATGGATCATGCTAATGAATTAGAATGAATCGTACGAATGCATTAGAATGGATCGTATGAATGAATTAGAATGAATCGTACGATCCATTCTAATTCATTCGTACGATCCATTCGAATTCATTCTCACAAATGTATCCATTCTAATCCATTCGTACGATCCATTCTAATCCATTCGTACGATCCATTCTAATCCAATCGTACGATCCATTCTAATTCATTCGTACGATCCATTCTAATTCATTCGTACAAATGTATCCATTCTAATTCATTCGTACGATCCATTCTAATTCATTCCTACCATCCATTCTAATTCATTCGCACGAATGTATCCATTCTAATTCATTTGCACGATCCATTCTAATTCATTCCTATGATCCATTCTAATTCATTCGTACGATCCATTCCAATTCATTCGTATGATTCATTCTAATTCATTCGTACGATCCATTCTAATTCATTCGCACAAATTTATCCATTCTAATTCATTCGTTCGATGCATTCTAATTCATTCACACGATCCATTCTAATTCATTTGTACGAATGTATCTATTCTAATTCATTCGCACGATCCATTCTAATTCATTCGCACAAATGTATCCATTCTAATGCATTCGTACGAACCATTCTAATTCATTCGTACGATCCATTCTAATTCATTCCTACTATCCATTGTAATTCATTCGCACGAATGTATCCATTCTAATTCATTTGCACGATCCATTCTAATTCATTCCTATGATCCTTTCTAATTCATTCGTATGATCCATTCTAATTCATTCGCTCGAATGTATCCATTATAATTCATTCATACGATCCATTCGAATTCATTCCTACGATCCATTCTAATTCATTCGCACGAATGTATCCATTCTAATTCATTTGCACGATCCATTCTAATTCATTCGCACGATCTATTCTAATTCATTCGTACGATCCATTCTAATCCATTCGTATGATCAATTCTAATTCATTCGCACGATCCATTCTAATTCATTCTCACGAATGTAACCTTTCTAATTCATTTGTATGATCCATTCTAATTCATTCGTACGATCCATTCTAATCCATTCGTATGATCCATTCTAATTCAATTCGTGCAATCCATTCAAATTCATTCGCACAAATGTATCCATTCTAATTCATTCGCATGATCCATTCTAATTCATTCGCACGAATATATCCATTCTAATGCATTCGTACGATCCATTCTAATTCATTCGCACGATCCATTCTAGATCGGACGAATGAATTAGAATGGATCGTGCGAATGAATTAGAATAGATAGTGCGAATGAATTAGAATGGATCATACAAATGAATTAGAAAGGTTACATTCGTGAGAATGAATTAGAATGGATCGTACGAATGAATTAGAATGGATCATGTGAATGAATTTGAATGGATCGTACGAATGAATAAGAATGTTTTGTGCGAATGAATTAGAATGGATCGTAGGAATGAATTAGAATGGATCATACGAATGAATCAGAATAGATCGTGCGAATGAATTAGAATGGATTGTATGAATGAATTAGAATGGATACATTCATGCAAATGAATTAGAATGGATCGTACGAATGAATTAGAATGGATCATACGAATGAATTTGAATGGATCGTACGAATGAATTAGAATGGATACATTTGTGCGAATGAATTAGAATGGATCGTATATTCATGCAAATAAATTAGAATGGATCGTACAAATGAATTAGAATGGATCGTACGAATGAGTTAGAATGGATCGTGCGAATGAATTAGAATGGATCATACGAATTAATTAGAATGGATCCACCGAATGAGTTAGAATGGATCATACGAATGAATTAGAATGGATCGTACGAATCAATTAGAATGGATTGTACGAATGAATTAGAATGGATCGTACGAACGAATTAGAATGGATCGTATGAACGAATTAGAATGGATCGTACGAATGAATTAGAATGGATACATTCGAGCGAATGAATTAGAATGGATCTTACGAATAAATTAGAATGGATCGTACGAATAAATTAGAATTGAAACATTCATGCAAATGAATTAGAATGGATCGTACGAATGAATTAGAATGGATCGTGCGAATGAATTAGAATGGATCGTACGAATCTATTCTAATCCATTCGTACGATCCATTCTAATTCATTCGTATAAATGTATCTATTCTAATTCATTCGTACAATGCGTTCTAATACATTCGTACGATCCATTCTAATTCATTCGTACAATGCGTTTTAATCCATTCGTACGATCCATTCTAATTCATTCGTATGATCTATTCTAATTAATTCGTAAGATACATTCTAATTCATTCGTACGATCCATTGTAATTCATTCTAATTCATTCGTATGATCCATTCTAATTTATTCGCTCGAATGTATCCATTCTAATTCATTCGTATGAATTAGAATGGATCGTACGAATGAATTAGAATGGATCGTGCGAATGAATTAGAATGGATCGTACGAATGAATTAGAATGGATCGTGCGAATGAATTAGAATGGATCGTATGAATGAATTAGAATGGATACATTTGTGCGAATGAATTAGAATGGATCGTACAAATGAATTAGAATGGATCATTCGAATGAATTAGAATGGATCGTACGAATGAATTAGAATGGATCCTACAAATGAATTAGAATGGATACATTCGTGCGAATGAATTAGAATGGATCGTACGAATGGATTAGAATGGATCAAAGGAATGAATTAGAATGGATCGTACGAATGAATTAGAATGGATCGGACAAGATCGTAGGAATTAATTAGAATGGATCGTACGAATGAATTAGAATGGTTACATTCGTGCGAATGAATTAGAATTGATCGTACGTAGGAATGAATTAGAATGGATCGTACGAATGAATTAGAATGGATCATAGGAATGAATTAGAATGGATCGTGCAAATGAATTAGAATGGATACATTCGTGTGAATGAATTAGAATGGATCGTAGGAATGAATTAGAATGGATCGTACGAATGAATTAGAATGGTTACATTCGTGCGAATGAATTAGAATGGATCGTACGTAGGAATGAATTAGAATGGATCGTACGAATAAATATAAATGGATTGTACGAATGGATTAGAATGGATCGTATGAATGGATTAGAATGGATCTTACGAATTAGAATGGATCATACGAATGAATTAAAATGGATACATTCATACGACTGAATTAGAATGGATCGTGCGAATTAATTAGAATGGATCGTACGAATGAATTTGAATGGATACATTTGTGCGAATGAATCTGAATGGATTGTATGAATGAATTACAATGGATCGTACGAATGGATTAGAATGGATCGTACGAATGAATTAGAATGGATCAAACAAATTAATTAGAAATATTACATTCGTGAGAATGAATTAGAATGGATCGTACGAATGAATTAGAATGGATCATGCGAATGAATTTGAATGGATCGTACGAATGAATTAGAATGGATCGTGCGAATGAATTAGAATGGATCGTAAGAATGACTTAGAATGGATACATTTGTACGAATGAGTTAGAATGGATCATACGAATGAATTAGAATGGATCGTACGAATGAATTAGAATGGATCGTACGAATGGATTAGAATGGATCGTATGATCCATTCTAATTCATTCGCATGATCCATTCTAATTCATTCGTACGATCCATTCTAATTCATTCGCACGAATGTAACCATTCTAATTCATTCGTACGATCCATTCTAATTAATTCCTACGATCTTGTCCGATCCATTCTAATTCATTCGCACGATCCATTCTAATTCATTCGTACAATCCATTCTAATTCATTCGTACGATTCATTCTAATTCATTTGTATGATCCATTCTAATGCATTCGTACGATTCATTCTAATTCATTCGCACGATCCATTCTAATTCATTCGTATGATCCATTCTAATTTATTCGCAAGAATGTATCCATTCTAATTCATTTGTACAATCCATTCTAATTTATTCGTACAAATGTATCCATTCTAATTCTTTCGTACGATCCATTCTAATTCATTCATACGATTCATTCTAATTCATTCGTACGATCCATTCTAATTCATTCGCACGAATGTATCCATTCTAATTCATTCGTACAATCCATTCTAATTCTTTCGCACGATACATTCTAATTCATTTGTATGATCCATTCTAATTCATTCCTACGATCTATTTTAATTCATTCGCTCGAATGTATCCATTCTAATTCATTCATACGATCCATTCTAATTCATACAAATGAATTAGAATGGATACATTCGAGCGAATGAATTAGAATGGATCGTACGAATGAATTAGAATGAATTACAATGGATCATATGAATGAATTAGAATGTATCGTACGAATTAATTAGAATGGATCGTACGAATGAATTAGAATGGATCGTACGAATGGATTAAAACGCATTGTACGAATGAATTAGAATAGATCGTACGAATGTATTAGAACGCATTGTACGAATGAATTAGAATAGATACATTTATACGAATGAATTAGAATGGATTAGAATAGATTCGTACGATCCATTCTAATTCATTCGCACGATCCATTCTAATTCATTCGTACGATCCATTCTAATTCATTTGCATGAATGTTTCATTTCTAATTTATTCGTACGATCCATTCTAATTTATTCGTAAGATCTATTCTAATTCATTCGCTCGAATGTATCCATTCTAATTCATTCGTACGATCCATTCTAATTCGTTCATACGATCCATTCTAATTCGTTCGTACGATCCATTCTAATTCATTCGTACAATCCATTCTAATTCATTCGTACGATCCATTCTAATTCATTCGTATGATCCATTCTAACTCATTCGGTGGATCCATTCTAATTAATTTGTATGATCCATTCTAATTCATTCGCACGATCCATTCTAACTCATTCGTACGATCCATTCTAATTCATTTGTACGATCCATTCTAATTCATTTGTATGATCCATTCGTACGATCCATTCTAATTCATTCATACGATCTATTCTAATTCATTCGCACGAATGTATCCATTCTAATTCATTTGTATGATCAATTCTAATTCATTCGTACGATCTATTCTAATTCATTCGCACGAATGTATCCATTCTAGTTCAATCGTACGCTCCATTCTAATTCATTCGTACGCTCCATTCTTATTCATCGCACAAATGTATCCATTATAATTCATTCGTACGATCCATTCTAATTCATTCGTACGATCCATTCTAATTCATTCCTACGATCCATTCTAATTCATTCGCACGAATGTATCCATTCTACTTCATTCCTATGATCCATTCTAATTCATTCGTACGATCCATTCTAATTCATTTGCTCGAATGTATCCATTCTAATTCATTCGTACGATCCATTCTAATTCGTTCATATGATCCATTCTAATTCATTCGTACGATCCATTTTAATTCATTCGTACGATCCATTCTAATTCATTCGCATGAATATATCTATTCTAATTCATTCGTATGATCCATTCTAATTCATTCGCATAAATGTATCCATTCTAATTCATTCATTCGATCCATTCTAATTCATTCGCACAAATGTAACCTTTATAATTCATTTGTATGATCCATTCTAATCCATTCGTACGATCCATTCTAATTCTTTCGTAGGATCCATTCTAATTCATTCGCACGATCTATTCTAATTCAATCGTACAATCCATTCTAATTTATTCGTACGATCCATTCAAATTCATTCGCACTATCCATTCTAATTCATTCATACGATCCATTCTAATTCATTCGTACGATCCATTCTAATTCATTCGTATAAATGTATCCATTCTAATTTATTCGTACGATCCATTCTAATTCATTCATACGATCTATTCTAATTCATTCGCACGAATGTATCCATTCTAATTCATTCGCACAATCCAATCTAATTCAAACGTACGATCCATTCTAATTCATTCACATGATGTATTCTAATTCGTTCGAGCGAATGAATTAGAATGGATCGTACGAATGAATTAGAATGGATCGTACGAATGGATTCAAATAGATTAGACAAGATCGTAGGAATGAATTAGAATGGATCGTACGAATGATTTAGAATGGATCGTATGAATGAATTAGAATGGATCGTACGAATGAATTAGAATGGATCGTACAAATGAATTAGAAAGGTTACATTCGTGAGAATGAATTAGAATGGAATAGAATGGATCGTACGAATGAATTAGAATACGAATGAATTAGAATGGATCGTGCGAATGAATTAGAATGGATCGTACGAATGGATTAGAATGGATCGTACGAATAAATTAGAATAGATTGTACGAATGAATTAGAAAGGTTATATTCGTGAGAATGAATTAGAATGGATCGTACGAATGAATTAGAATGGATCATGCGAATGAATTTGAATAGATCGTACGAATAAATTAGAATGGATCGAACGAATGAATTAGAATGGATACATTCGAGCGAATGAATTAGAATGGATCGTGCGAATGAATTAGAATGGATCGTACGAATGAATTAGAATGGATCGTACGAATGAATTAGAATGGATCGAACGAATGAATTAGAATGGATACATTCAAGCAGAATGAATTAGAATGGATCGTACGATCCATTCTAATTCATTCTCACAAATGTATCCATTCTAATTCATTCGTACGATCCATTCTAATTCATTCGCACGATCCGTTCTAATTCATTCCTATGATCCATTCTAATTCATTTGCACGAATGTAACCATTTTAATTCATTCGTACGATCCATTCTAATTCATTCCTACGATCCATTCTAATTCATTCGCACAAATGTATCCATTCTAATTCATTTGCACGATCCATTCTAATTCATTCCTATGATCCATTATAATTCATTCGTACGATCCATTCTAATTCATTCGTTCGAATGTATCTATTCTAATTCATTCATACGATCCATTCTAATTTATTCGTACGATCCATTCTAATTTATTCGCATGATCCATTCGTACGATCCATTCTAATTCATTCGCACGAATGAATTTGAATGGATCGTACGAATGAATTAGAATGGATCGTACGAATAAATTAGAATGGATACATTCGTGCAAATGAATTAGAAAAGATCGTGCGAATAAATTAGAATGGATCGATCGTACGAATGAATTAGAATGGATCGTGCGAATGAATTTGAATGGATCGTACGAATGAATTTGAATAGATCGCACGAATGAATTATAATGGATCGTGCGAATGAATTAGAATGGATCATACGAATGAATTTGAATGGATACATTTATGAGAATAAATTAGAATGAATCGTACGATCCATTCTAATTCATTCCGCTCGAATGTATCCATTCTAATTCATTCGTTCGATCCATTATAATTCATTCGTGCGATCTATTCTAATTCATTCGTACGATCCATTCAAATTCATTCGCACGATCCATTCTAATTCATTCGTACGATCGATCCATTCTAATTTATTCGCACGATCTTTTCTAATTCATTCGCACGAATGTATCCATTCTAATTCATTCGTACGATCCATTCTAATTCATTCGTACGATCCATTCAAATTCATTCGTGCGAATGAATTAGAATGGATCGTATGAATGGATCATGCGAATGAATTAGAATGGATCGTACGAATAAATTAGAATGGATCGTACGAATGAATTAGAATGGATACATTCGAGCGAATGAATTAGAATGGATCGTACGAATGAATTATAATGGATCATAGGAATGAATTAGAATGGATCGTGCAAATGAATTAGAATGGATACATTTGTGCGAATGAATTAGAATGGATCGTAGGAATGAATTAGAATGGATCGTACGAATGTATTAGAATGGTTACATTCGTGCAAATGAATTAGAATGGATCATAGGAATGAATTAGAACGGATCGTGCGAATGAATTAGAATGGATCGTACGAATGAATTAGAATGGATACATTTGTGAGAATGAATTAGAATGGATCGTACGATCCATTCTAATTCATTCTGCTTGAATGTATCCATTCTAATTCATTCGTTCGATCCATTCTAATTCATTCGTACGATCCATTCTAATTCATTCGTACGATCCATTGTAATTCATTCGCACGATCTATTCTAATTCATTCGTACGATCGATCCATCCTAATTTATTCGCACGATCTATTCTAATTCATTCGCACGAATGTATCCATTCTAATTCATTCGTACGATCCATTCTAATTCATTCGTACGATCCATTCTAATTCATTCGTGCGAATGAATTAGAATGGATCGTACGAATGGATCATGCGAATGAATTAGAATGGATCGTACGAATGAATTAGAATGGATCATAAGAATGAATTAGAATGGATCATGCGATTGAATTAGAATGGATTGTACGAATGAATTAGAATGGATACATTCGAGCGAATGAATTAGAATGGATCGTACGAATGAATTAGAATGGATCATAGGAATGAATTAGAATGGATCATGCAAATGAATTAGAATGGATACATTCGTGCGAATGAATTAGAATGGATTGTAGGAATGAATTAGAATGGATCGTATGAATGAATTAGAATGGTTACATTCGTGCGAATGAATTAGAATAGATCGTGTGAATAAATTAGAATGGATCGATCGTATGAATGAATTAGAATGGATCGTGCGAATGAATTAGAATGGATCATACGAATGAATTAGAATGGATCATGCTAATGAATTAGAATGGATCGTACGAATGGATTAGAATGGATCGTACGAATGAATTAGAATGGATCGTATGAATGAATTAGAATAGCTCATATGAATGAATTAGAAAGAATCGTACGAATGAATTAGAATGGATACATTCGTGCAAATGAATTAGAATGGATCGTATGAATGAATTAGAATGGATCGTACGAATGAATTAGAATGAATCATAAGAATGAATTAGAATGGATCGTACGAATGAATTAGAATACATCATGTGTATGAATTAGAATGGATCGTACATTTGAATTAGATTAGATTGTGCGAATGAATTAGAATGGATACATTCGTGCGAATGAATTAGAATAGATCGTATGAATGAATTAGAATGGATCGTACGAATGAATTAGAATGGATACATTTGTACGAATGAATTAGAATGGATCGTACGAATGAATTAGAATGGATAGTGCGAATGAATTAGAATGGATCGTACGAATAAATTAGAATAGATCGTGCGAATGAATTAGAATGGATCGTACGAAAGAATTAGAATGGATCGTACGAATGAATTAGAATGGATCATACGAATTAATTCTAATCGATCGTGCGAATGAATTAGAATGGATCGTACGAATGAATTAGAATGGATACATTTGTGCGATGAATAAGAATAGAGCGTACGAATGAATTAGAATGGAGCGTACGAATGAACTAGAATGGATACATTCGTGCAAATGAATTAGAATGGATCATATGAAAGAATTAGAATGGATCGTGCGAATGAATTAGAATGGATCATGCGAATGAATTAGAATGGATCGTACGAACGAATTAGAATGGATCGTACGAACGAATTAGAATGGATCATATGAACGAATTAGAATGGATCGTACGAATGAATTAGAATGGATACATTCGTACGATCCATTCTAATTCATTCGTTCGATCCATTCTAATTCATTCGTACGATCCATTCAAATTCATTCGCATGATCCATTCTAATTCATTCATACGATCCATTCTAATTCATTTTCACGAATGTAACTTTTCTAATTCATTTGTATGATCCATTCTAATTCATTTGTACGATCCATTCTAATCCATTCGTACAATCCATTCTAATCCATTGGTACGATCCATTCTAATCCATTCGTACGATCCATTCTTATTCATTCGTACGATCCATTCTAATTTATTCTCACAAATGTAACGTTTCTAATTCATTTGTATGATCCATTCTAATTCATTCGTACGATCCATTCTAATCCATTCGTATGATCCATTCTATTCCATTCGTACGATCCATTCTAATTCATTCGCACGAATGTTATCATTCTAATTCATTTGTACGATCCATTCTAATTCATTCCTACAATCCATTCTAATTCATTCGCACGAATGTATCCATTCTAATTCATTTGCACGATCCATTCTAATTCATTCCTATGATCCATTCTAATTCATTCGTACGATCCATTCTAATTTATTCTCACTAATGTAACCTTTCTAATTCATTTGTATGATCCATTCTAATTCATTCGTACGATCCATTCTAATCCATTCGTACGATCCATTCTAATCCATTCGTACGATGCAATCTAATTCATTCGCACAAATGTATCTATTCTAATTCATTCGTACAATGCATTCAAATCCATTCGTACGATCCATTCTAATCCATTTGTACGATCCATTCGAATTCATTCGCACGAATGTAACCATTCTAATTCATTCATATGATCCATTCTAATTCATTCGTACGATCTATTCAAATTCATTCGCATGATCCATTCTAATTCATTCGTACGATCGATTCTAATTCATTCTCACGAATGTAACCTTTCTAATTCATTTATACGATCCATTCTAATTCTTTCGTACGATCTATTCTAATCCATTCGTACGATCCATTCTAATCCATTCGTACGATCCATTCTAATCCATTCGTACGATCCATTCTAATTCATTCGCTCGAATGTATCCATTCTAATTCATTCGTACGATCCATTCTAATTCGTTCATACGATCCATTCTAATTCGTTCGTACGATCCATTCTAAAATAAGTTAGAATGGATCATACGAATGAATTAGAATGGATCGTACGAATGAATTAGAATGGATTGTGCGAATCAATTAGAATGGATCGTATGAATGAATAAGAATGGATCGTACGAATGAATTAGAATGGATCGTGCGAATGAATTAGAATGAATCGTACGAATGCATTAGAATGGATCGTACGAATGAATTAGAATGAATTGTACGATCCATTCTAATTCATTCGTCCGATCCATTCTAATTCACTCGTGCGAATGAATTAGAATGGATACATTCGAGCGAATGAATTAGAACGCATTGTACGAATGAATTAGAATGGATCATGTGAATGAATTAAATTGGATCGTACAAATGAATTAGAATGGATCGTGCGAATAAATTAGAATGGATCGTACGAACGAATTAGAATGGATCGTACGAACGAATTAGAATGGATCGTATGAATGGATTAGAATGGATCGTACGAATGGATCGTACGAATGGATCATACGAATGGATCATACGAATGAATTAGAATGGATCGTAGGAACGAATTAGAATGAATCGTACGAATGAATTAGAATGAATTAGAATGGATCGTACGAATGAATTAGAATGGATCGTGCGAATGAATTAAAATAGATACATTTGTATGAATGAATTAGAATGGATCGTACGAATGAATTAGAATGGATCGTGTGAATGAATTAGAATGGTTCGTACGAACGAATTAGAATGGATCGTATGACCAAATTAGAATGGATCGTATGAATGAATTAGAATAGATACATTCGAGCGAATGAATTAGAATAGATCGTACGAATGAATTAGAATGGATCATAGGAATGAATTAGAATGAATCGTACGAATGAATTAGAATGGATCGTACGAATGTATTAGAATGGATCGTATGAATGAATAAGAATGGATCGTACGAATGAATTAGAATGGATTGTGTGAATGAATTAGAATGGATCGTATGAATGAATAAGAATGGATCGTACGAATTAATTAGAATAGATCATGCGAATGAATTAGATTGAATCGTACGAATGCATTAGAATGGATCGTACGAATGAATTAGAATGAATCGTACGATCCATTCTAATTCATTCATCCGATCCATTCTAATTCATTCGCACGAATGTATCCATTCTAATTCATTCGTACAATCCATTCTAATTCATTCGCACGATCCATTCTAATTCATTCGCATGATCCATTCTAACTCATTCGGTGGATCCATTCTAATTCATTCGTACGATCTATTCTAATTCATTCGCACTATCCATTCTAATTCATTCACACGATCCATTCTAATTCATTCATACGATCCATTCTAATCCATTCGTACGATCCATTCTAATTCATTCATACGATCCATTCTAATTCATTCTCACAAATGTAACCATTCTAATTCATTCGTACGATCCATTCTAATTCATTCCTACGATCCATTCTAATTCATTCGTACGATCCATTCAAATTCATTCGCATGATCCATTCTAATTCATTCGTACGATCCATTCTAATTCATTCTCACGAATGTAACCTTTCCAATTCATTTGTATGATCCATTCTAATCCATTCGTACGATCCATTCTAATCCATTCGTACGATACATTCTAATCCATTCGTACTATCCATTCTAATTCATTCGTACAATCCATTCTAATTCATTCTCACAAATGTAACCTTTCTAATTCATTTGTACGATCCATTCTAATTCATTCGTACGATCCATTTTAATCCATTCGTACGATCCATTCTAATCCATTCGTACGATCCATTCTAATTCATTCGCACAAATGTAACCATTCTAATTCATTCGTACGATCCATTCTAATTCATTCCTACGATCCATTCTAATTCATTCGTACGATCCATTCTAATTCATTCGCTCGAATGTATCCATTCTAATTTATTCGTACGATCAATTCTAATTCGTTCATTCGATCCATTCTAATTCGTTCCTATGATCCATTCTAATTCATTCGTATGATCCATTCTAATTCATTCCTACGATCTATTCTAATTCATTCTCACAAATGTAATCTTTCTAATTCATTTGTACGATCCATTCTAATTCATTCATACGATCCATTCTAATCCATTCGTACGATCCATTCTAATCCATTCGTACGATCCATTCTAATTCATTCACATGAATGTAACCATTCTAATTCATTCGTATGATCCATTCTAATTCATTCTCACAAATGTAACCTTTCTAATTCATTTGTACAATTTATTATTATATTCGTGCAAATAAATTAGAAAGGATCGTACGAATGAATTAGAATGGATCGTACGAATGGATTAGAATGGATCGTACGAATGAATTAGAATGGATCGTACGAATGAATTAGAATGGATACACTCGAGCGAATAAATTAGAATGGATCGTACGAATGAATTAGAATAGATCATAGGAATGAATTAGAATGGATCGTGCAAATGAATTAGAATGGATACATTCGTGCGAATGAATTAGAATGGATCGTAGGAATGAATTAGAATGGATCGTACGAATGAATTAGAATGGTTACATTCGTGCAAATGGATTAGAATTTTATCGTACGAATGGATTAGAATGGATCGTACGAATGAATTAGAATGGATCGTACAAATGAATTAGAAAGGTTACATTTGTGAGAATGAATTAGAATGGATCGTACGAATGAATTAGAATGGATCGTACGAATGGATTAGAATGGATCGTACAAATGAATTAAAATGGATCGTACGAATGCATTAGAATGGATACATTCGTGCGAATGAATTAGAATGGATCGTACGAATGAATTAGAATGGATCGTGCGAATGAATTAGAATGGATCGTACGAATGAATTAGAATGGATCGTACAAATGAATTAGAATGGATCGTACAAATGAATTAGAATGGATACATTTGTGCGAATGAATTAGAATGGATCGTACGAATGAATTAGAATGGATCGTACGAAAGAATTAGAATGGATCGTGCGAATGAATTAGAATGGATCTTACGAATGGATTAGAATGGATCGTACGAATGGATTAGAATGGATCGTACGAATGAATTAGAATGAGTCATACAAATGAATTAGAAATGTTACATTCGTGAGAATGAATTAGAATAGATCATAGGAATGAATTAGAATGGATCGTAGGAATGAATTAGAATAGATCGTATGAATGAATTAGAATGGATCATACGAATGAATTAGACTGGATCGTAGGAATGAATTAGAATGGATACATTCGAGCGAATGAATTAGAATGGATCGTACGAATGAATTAGAATGGATCGTGCGAATGAATTAGAATGGATACATTTGTGCGAATGAATTAGATTGCATCGTACGAATGAATTTGAATGGATCATAGGAATTAATTAGAATGGATAGTGCAAATAAATTAGAATGGATACATTCGTGCGAATGAATTAGAATGGATCGTAGGAATGAATTAGAATGGATCGTACGAATGAATTAGAATGGTTACATTCGTGCGAATGAATTAGAATGGATCGTACAAATGGATTAGAATGGATCGTGCGAATGAATTAGAAAGGATCGTACAAATGAATTAAAATGGATATATTCGTGCGAAAGAATTAGATTGTATCGTACGAATGAATTTGAATGGATTGTACGAATGAATTAGAATTGATCATACGAATGAATTAGAATAGATCGTGCGAATGAATTAGAATGGATCGTACGAATGGATTAGAATGGATCGTACAAATAAATTAGAAAGGATACATTTGTACGAATGAATTAGAATGGATCATACGAATGGATTAGAATGGATCATACGAATGAATTTGAATGGATCGTACGAATGAATTAGAATCGATCATACGAATGAATTAAAATGGATACATTTGTCCGAATTAGAATGGATCGTCCGAATGGATTAGAATTAGATCGTACGAATGAATTAGAATGGATCGTAGGAATGAATTAGAATAAATCTTACGAATGAATTAGAATGGATCATACAAAAGAATTAGAAAGGTTACATTCGTGAGAATGAATTAGAATAGATCGTACGAATGAATTAGAACGGATCGTATGAATGAATTAGAATGGATACATTCGAGCGAATGAATTAGAATAGATCAACGGAATGAATGAGAATGGATCATACGAATGAATTAGAATGGATCGTGCGAATGAATTAGAATGGATTGTATGAAAGAATTAGAATGGTTCGTACGAATGAATTAGAATGGATACAGAGGAATGAATTAGAATGGATCGTACGAATGAATTAGAATGGATTGTACGAATGGATTAGAATGGATCGTACAAATGGATTAGAATGGATCGCACGAATGAATTAGAATGGATCGTGTGAATGAATTAGAATGGATCGTACGAATGAATTAGAATGGATCGTGCGAATGAATTAGAACGAATCGTACGAATGCATTAGAATGGATCGTACGAATGAATTAGAATGAATCGTACGATCCATTCTAATTCATTCGTCCGATCCATTCTAATTCATTCGCACGAATGTATCCATTCTAATTCATTCATACAATCCATTCTAATTCATTCGCACGATCCATTCTTAGTCATTCGTATGATCCATTCTAATTCATTCCTACGATCTATTCTAATTCATTTGCTCGAATGTATCCATTCTAATTCATTCGTCCGATCCATTCTAATCCATTCGTACGATCCATTCTAATTCATTCGCATGAATATATCCATTCTAATTCATTCGTACGATCCTTTCTAATTCATTCGCACGATCCATTCTAATTCTTTCATATGATCCATTCTAATTCATTCGCATGAATGTATCCATTCTAGTTCATTCGTACGATCCATTCTAATTCATTCGTATGATCCATTCTAATTCATTCGTATGATCCATTCTAATTCATTCCTACGATCTATTCTAATTCATTCACACAATCCATTCTAATTCATTCGTACGATCCATTCTAATTCATTCGTATGATCCATTCTAACTCATTCGGTGGATCCATTCTAATTCATTCGTACGATCCATTCTAATTCATTCGTACGATCCATTATAATCCGTTCGCACGAATAAATTAAAATGGATCGTGCGAATGAATTAGAATGGATCGTACGAATGAATTAGAATGGATCGTACGTTTGAATTAGATTGGATTGTGCGAATGAATTAGAATGGATACATTCTTGCGAATAAATTAGAATGGATCGTATATTCGTGCAAATGGATTAGAATGGATCGTACGAATGGATTAGAATGGATCGTACAAATGGATTAGAATGGATCGTACGAATGAATTAGAATGGATCATACAAATGAATTAGAATGGATCGTACGATCCATTCTAATTCATTCGTCCGATCCATTCTAATTCATTCGCATGAATGTATCCATTCTAATTAATTCGTACAATCCATTCTAATTCATTATCACGATCCATTCTAATTCATTCGTATGATCCATTCTAATTCATTCTTACGATCTATTCTAATTCATTCGCTCGAATGTATCCATTCTAATTCATTCGTTCGATCGTACCAATGAATTAGAATGGATCATACGAATGAATTAAAATGGATACATTAGAGCGAATGAATTAGAATGGATATATTCGAGCGAATGAATTAGAATGGATCGTACGAATGAATTAGAATGGATCGTACGAATGGATTAAAATAGATCGTGCGAATGAATTAGAATGGATCGTACAAATGAATTAGAATGGATTGTATAAACGAATTAGAATGGATAGTACAAATGAATTAGAAAGGATACATTCATACAAATGAATTAGAATGGATCGTACGAATGGTTACATTCGTGCGAATGAATTAGAATGGATCGTACGAATGAATTAGAATGGATCGTGCGAATGAATTAGAATTGATCATACGAATGAATTAGAATATATCGTATGAATGAATTAGAATGGATACATCCATTCATGCGAATGAATTAGAATGGATCGTGCAAATGAATTAGAATGGATACATTCGTGCGAATGAATTAGAATGGATCGTAGGAATGAATTAGAATGGATCGTGCAAATGAATTAGAATGGATACATTCGTGTGAATGAATTAGAATGGATCGTAGCAATGAATTAGAATGGATCGTACGAATGAATTAGAATGGTTACATTCGTGCGAATAAATTAGAATGGATCGTACGAATGAATTAGAATGGATCGTGCGAAAGAATTAGAATGGATCGTACGAATGAATTAGAATGGATCGTGCGAATGAGTTAGAATAGATCGTCCGAATGAATTAGAATAGATCGTACGAATAAATTAGAATGGATCGTGCGAATGAATTAGAATGGATCGTACGAATGAATTAGAATGGATTGTACGAATGAATTAGAATGGATCGTACGAATGAATTAGAATAGATCATGCGAATGAATTTGAATGTATCATATGAATAAATTAGAATGGATCATACGAATGAATTAGAATGGATCGTGCGAATGAATTAGAATGAATCGTACGAATGCATTAGAATGGATCGTACGAATGAATTAGAATGGATCGTGTGAATAAATTATACGAATGAATTAGAATGGATCATACGTATGAATTAGAATGGTTACATTCGTGCGAATGAATTAGAATGGATCGTACGAATGGATTCGTACGATCCATTCTAATTCATTCGTACGATCCATTCTAATTCATTCCTACGATCCATTCTAATTCATTCGCACGAATGTATCCATTCTAATTCATTTGCACAATCCATTCTAATTCATTCATATGATCCATTCTAATTCATTCGTACGATCCATTCTAATTCATTCGCTCGAATGTAACCATTCTAATTCATACGTATGATCCATTTTAATCAATTCTAATTCATTCGTATGATCCATTCTAATTCATTCGTACGATCCATTCTAATTCGTTCATACGATCCATTCTAATCATACGAATGAATTAGAATGGATCATACGAATGAATTAGAATACATCATGTGAACGAATTAGAATGGATCGTACGTTTGAATTTGATTGGATTGTACGAATGAATTAGAATGGATCGTGCGAATGAATTAGAATGGATCGTGCGAATGAATTACAATGGATCATGCGAATGAATTAGAATGGATCGTACGAATGAATTAGAATGGATCGTACGAATGAATTAGAATAGATCGTACGAACGAATTAGAATGGATCGTATGAATGTATTAGAATGGATCGTATGAAAGAATTAGAATGGATCGTATGAATGGATTAGAATGGATCGTACGAATGGATCATGCGAATGAATTAGAATGGATCGTAGGAATGAATTAGAATGGATCGTACGAATGAATTAGAATGAATTAGAATGGATCGTGCGAATGAATTAAAATGGATACATTTGTACGAATGAATTAGAATGGATCGTACGAATGAATTAGAATGAATCATACAAATGAATTAGAATGGATACATTCGTGCGAATGAATTAGAATGGATCGTAGGAATGAATTAGAATGGATCGTACGAATGGATTAGAATGGTTACATTCGTGCGAATGAATTAGAATGGATTGTACGAATGGACTAGAATGGATCGTATGAATGAATTAGAATGGATACATTCGAGCAAATGAATTAGAATAGGTCGTTGGAATGAATTAGAATGGATCACACGGATGAATTAGAATGGATCGTGCGAATGGAATGGATCGTACGAATGAATTAGAATGGATCATACAAATGAATCAGAAAGGTTACATTCGTGAGAATGAATTAGAATGGATTGTACGAATGAATTAGAATGGATCATGCGAATGAATTTGAATGGATTGTACGAATGAATTAGAATAGCTCATACGAATGAATTAGAATGAATCGTACGAATGAATTAGAATGGTTATATTCGTGCGAATGAATTAGAATAGATCGTACGAATGAATTAGAATGGATCGTACGAATAACTTAAAATGGATCGTGCGAATGAATTAGAATGGATCATACGAATGAATTAGAATAGATCGTAAGAATGAATTAGAATGGATCGTACAAATGAATTTGAAAGGTTACATTTGTGAGAATGAATTAGAATGGATTGGACGAATGAATTAGAATGGATCGTATGAATGGATTAGAATGGATTGTACGAATGAATTAGAATGGATACATTCATGCGAATGAATTAGAATGGAATGTAAGAATGAATTAGAACGGATCGTACTAATGAATTAGAATGGATCCATTCGTACAAATGAATTAGAATGGATCGTACGAATGAATTAGAATGGATCGAGCGATTGAATTAGAATGGATCGTACGAATGGATTAGAATGGATAGTACGAATGGATTAGAATGGATCGTACAAATGGATTAGAATGGATCGTACGAATGAATTAGAATAGATCATACAAATGAATTAGAAAGGTTACATTCGTGTGAATGAATAAGAATGGATCGTACGAATGAATTAGAATGGGTCATAGGAATGAATTAGAATGGATCGTGCAAATGAATTAGAATGGATACATTCGTGCGAATGAATTAGAATAGATTATAGGAATGAATTAGAATGGATCGTACGTATGAATTAGAATGGTTACATTCGTGCGAATGAATTAGAATGGATCGTACGAATGGATTAGAATGGATCATACGAATGAATTAGAATGGATCGTACAAATGAATTAGAAAGGTTACATTTGTGAGAATGAAATAGAATGGATCGTACGAATGGATTAGAATGGATCGTACGAATGAATTAGAATGGATCATACAAATGAATTAGAAAGGTTACATTCGTGAGAATGAATTAGAAAGGATCGTACGAATGAATTAGAATGGATCATGCGAATGAATTTGAATGGATCATACGAATGAATTAGAATGGATCGAACGAATGAATTAGAATGGATACATTCGAGCGATTGAATTAGAATAGATCGTAGGAATAAATTAGAATGGATCATACGAATGAATTAGAATGGATCGTACGAACGAATTAGAATGGATCGTATGAACGAATTAGAATGGATCATACAAATGAATTAGAATGAATACATTGGAGTGAATGAATTAGAATGGATCGTACGAGTGAATTAGAATGGATCATATGAATGAATTAGAATGGATCGTGCAAATGAATTAGAATGGATACATTCGTGCGAATGAATTAGAATGGATCATGCGAATGAATTAGAATGGATCGTACGAATGAATTAGAATGGATATATTTGAACGAATAAATTAGAATGGATCATACGAATGAATTAGAATGGATCGTACGAATGAATTAGAATGGATCGTGCGAATGAATTAGAATCGATCGTACGAATGAATTAGATTGGATGGTACGAATGAATTAGATCGTACGAATAAATTAGAATGGATCGTACGAATGAATTAGAATGGATCGTACGAATGAATTAGAATGGATATATTCGTGCGAATGAATTAGAATGGATCGTACGAATGAATTAGACTAGATCGTACGAATGAATTTGAATGGATACATTTGTGCGAATGAATCTGAATGGATTGTATGAATGAATTACAATGGATCGTACGAATGAATTAGAATGGATCGTACGAATGAATTAGAATGGATCGTACAAATGAATTAGAAAGGTTACATTTGTGAGAATGAATTAGAATGGATCGTATGAATGGATTAGAATGGATCGTATGAATAGATTAGAATGGATCGTACGAATGGATTAGAATGGATCGTACGAATGAATTAGAATGGATCATACAAATGAATTAGAAAGGTTACATTCGTGAGAATGAATTAGAATGGATCGTACGAATGAATTAGAATGGTTTTTGCGAATGAATTTGAATGGATCGTACGAATGAATTAGAATGGATCGAATGAATGAATTAGAATGGATACATTCGAGCGAATGAATTAGAATAGATCGTAGGAATGAATTAGAATGGATCGTGCGAATGAATTAGAATGAATCGTACGAATGAATTAGAATGGATCGTACGAATGAATTAGAATGGATACATTTGTGCGAATGAATTAGAATGGATCGTACGAATGAATTAGAATGGATCCACTGAATGAGTTAGAATGGATCAAACGAATGAATTAGAATGGATCGTACGAATGAATTAGAATGGATTGTGCGAATAAATTAGAATGGATCGTATGAATGAATAAGAATGGATCGTACAAATGAATTAGAATGGATCGTGCGAATGAATTAGAATGAATCGTACGAATGCATAAGAATGGATCGTACGAATGAATTAGAATGAATCGTACGATCTATTCTAATTCATTCGTCCGATCCATTCTAATTCATTCGCACGAATGTATCCATTCTAATTCATTCATACAATCCATTCTAATTCATTCGCACGATCCATTCTAATTCATTCCTATGATCCATTCTAATTCATTCCTACGATCTATTCTAATTCATTCGCTCGAATGTATCCATTCTAATTCATTCGTATGATCCATACTTATTCATTCGTACGATCCATTCAAATTCATTCGCATGATCCATTCTAATTCATTCGTACGATCCATTCTAATTCATTCTCATGAATGTAACCTTTCTAATTCATTTGTATGATCCATTCTAATTCATTCGTACGATCCATTCTAATCCATTCGCACGATCTATTCTAATCCATTCGTACGATCCATTCTAATTCATTCTCACAAATGTAACCTTTCTAATTCATTTGTACGATCCATTCTAATTCATTCGTACGATCCATTCTAATTCATTCGTACGATCCATTCAAATTCATTCGCATGATCCATTCTAATTCATTCGTACGATCCATTCTAATTCATTCTCACGAATGTAACCATTCCAATTCAGTTGTATGATCCATTCTAATCCATTCGTACGATCCATTCTAATCCATTCGTACGATCCATTCTAATCCATTCGTACTATCCATTCTAATTCATTCGTACGATCCATTCTAATTCATTCTCACAAATGTAACCTTTCTAATTCATTTGTACGATCCATTCTAATTCATTCGTACGATCCATTTTAATCCATTCGTACGATCCATTCTAATCCATTCGTACGATCCATTCTAATTCATTCGCACGAGTGTAACCATTCTAATTCTAATCCATTCGTACGATTCATTCTAATTCATTCGCACGATCCATTCTAATTCATTCGTATGATCCATTTTTATCCATTCATATGATTCATTCTAATTCATTCGCACAATCCATTCTAATTCATTCGTACGATCTATTCTAATTCATTCGTACAATCCATTCTAATTCATTCATACGATCCATTCTAATTCATTCGCACTATCCATTCTAATTCATTCGTACGATCCATTCTAATTCATTCATACGATCTATTCTAATTCATTCGCACGAATGTATCCATTCTAATTCATTCGCACAATCCAATCTAATTCAAACGTACGATCCATTCTAATTCATTCACATTATGTATTCTAATTCATTCGTATGATCCATTCAAATTCATTCGTATGATTCATTCTAATTCATTCGTACGATCCATTCTAATTCATTCGCACAAATGTATCCATTCTAATTCATTCGTACGATCCATTCTAAATCATTCGCACGATCCATTCTAATTCATTTGTACGAATGTATCCATTCTAATTCATTCGCACGATCCATTCTAAGTCATTCATATGATCCATTCTAATTCATTCGTATGATCCATTCTAATTCATTTGCATGAATGTATCCATTCTAATTCATTCGCACGATCTATTCCAATTCATTCGTATGATCCATTCTAATTCATTCATGCAATCCATTCTAATTCATTCATACGATCCATTCTAACTCATTCATACGGTCCATTCTAATTCATTCGCATGAATGTATGTATCCATTCTAGTTCATTCGCACGAATGTATCCATTCTAATTCATTCGTACGATCTATTCTAATTCAATCAAAAGATCCAATCTAATTTATTCGTACGATCCATTATAATTCATTCGTACGATCCATTCTAATTCATTCGCACGATCCATTCTAATTCATTCGTACAAATGTATCCATTCTAATTCATTCGTACGATCCATTCTAGTTCATTCGTACGATACATTCTAATTCATTCGCACGATCTATTCTAATTCATTCGTACGATCCATTCTAATTCATTCGCATGATCCATTCTAATTCATTCGTACGATCTATTCTACTTCATTCGCACGAATGTATCCATTATAATGCATTCGTACGATTCATTCTAATTCATTTGCATGATCCATTCTAATTCATTCGTACGATCCATTCTAATTCATTCGTCCGATCGATTCTAATTCATTCGCACGAATGTATCCATTCTAATTCATTCGTACAATCCATTCTAATTCATTCACATGATCCATTCTAATTCATTCTTATGATCCATTCTAATTCATTCCTACGATCTATTCTAATTCATTCGCTCGAATATATCCATTATAATTCATTCGTTCAATCCATTCTAATTCATTCATACGATCCATTCAAATTCATTCGCATGATCCATTCTAATTCATTCGTACGATCCATTCTAATTCATTCTCACGAATGTAACCTTTCTAATTCATTTGTATGATCCATTCTAATTCATTCGTACGATCCATTCTAATCCATTCGTAAGATCCATTCTAATCGGATCGTACGATCCATTCTAATTCAATCTCACAAATGTAACCTTTCTAATTCATTTGTACGATCCATTCTAATCCATTCGTACGATCCATTCTAATCCATTCGTACGATCCATTCTAATTCATTCGTACGAATGTAACCATTCTAATTCATTCGTACGATCCATTCTAATTCATTCATACGATCCATTCTAATTCATTCGCACGAATGTATCCATTCTAATTCATTTGCAGGATCCATTCTAATTCATTCCTATGATCCATTCTAATTCATTCGTATGATCCATTCTAATTCATTCGCTCGAATGTATCCATTCTAATTCATTCGTACGATCCATTCTAATTCATTCGTACGATCCATTATAATTCATTCTCACGAATGTAACATTTCTAATTCATTTGTTTGTATCCATTCTAATTCATTTGTACGATCCATTCTAATTCATTCGCACGGCACGATCCATTCTAATTCATTCGTACGATCCATTCTAATTCATTCGCACGATCCATTCTAATTCATTCGTACGATCTGTTCTAATTCATTCGCACGAATGTATCCATTCTAATGAATTCGTACGATTCATTCTAATTCATTCGCACGATCCATTCTAATTCATTCGTATGATCCATTCTAATTCATTCGTCCGATCCATTCTAATTCATTCGCACGAATGTATTCATTATAATTCATTCGTATAATCCATTCTAATTCATTCGCACGATCCATTCTAATTCATTCGTATGATCCATTCTAATTCATTCCTACGATCTATTCTAATTCATTCGCTCGAATGTATCCATTCTAATTCATTCGTTCGATCCATTCTAATTCATTCGTACGATCCATTCAAATTCATTCGCATGATCCATTCTAATTCATTCGTACGATCGATTCTAATTCATTCTCACGAATGTAACCTTTCTAATTCATTTGTACGATTCATTCTAATTCTTTCGTACGATCTATTCTAATCCATTCGTACGATCCATTCTAATCCATTCGTACGATCCATTCTAATCCATTCGTACGATCCATTCTAATTCATTCGCTCGAATGTATCAATTCTAATTCATTCGTACGATCCATTCTAATTCGTTCATACGATCCATTCTAATTCGTTCGTACGATCCATTCTAAAATAAGTTAGAATGGATCATACGAATGAATTAGAATGGATCGTACGAATGAATTAGAATGGATTGTGCGAATCAATTAGAATGGATCGTATGAATGAATAAGAATGGATCGTACGAATGAATTAGAATGGATCGTGCGAATGAATTAGAATGAATCGTACGAATGCATTAGAATGGATCGTACGAATGAATTAGAATGAATTGTACGATCCATTCTAATTCATTTGTCCGATCCATTCTAATTCATTCGTGCGAATGAATTAGAATGGATACATTCGAGCGAATGAATTAGAACGCATTGTACGAATGAATTAGAATGGATCATGCGAATGAATTAAAATGGATCGTACAAATGAATTAGAATGGATCGTGCGAATAAATTAGAATGGATCGTACGAACGAATTAGAATGGATCGTACGAACGAATTAGAATGGATCGTATGAATGGATTAGAATGGATCGAACGAATGGATCGTACGAATGGATCATACGAATGGATCATACGAATGAATTAGAATGGATCGTAGGAATGAATTAGAATGAATCGTACGAATGAATTAGAATGAATTAGAATGGATCGTACGAATGAATTAGAATGGATCGTGCGAATGAATTAAAATAGATACATTTGTACGAATGAATTAGAATGGATCGTACGAATGAATTAGAATGGATCGTGTGAATGAATTAGAATGGATCGTACGAACGAATTAGAATGGATCGTATGACCAAATTAGAATGGATCGTACGAATGAATTAGAATAGATACATTCGAGCGAATGAATTAGAATGGATCGTACGAATGAATTAGAATGGATCATAGGGATGAATTAGAATGGATCGTACGAATGAATTAGAATGGATCGTACGAATGCATTAGAATGGATCGTATGAATGAATAAGAATGGATCGTACGAATGAATTAGAATGGATTGTGCGAATGAATTAGAATGGATCGTATGAATGAATAAGAATGGATCGTACGAATTAATTAGAATGGATCGTGCGAATGAATTAGAATGAATCGTACGAATGCATTAGAATGGATCGTACGAATGAATTAGAATGAATCGTACGATCCATTCTAATTCATTCATCCGATCCATTCTAATTCATTCGCACGAATGTATCCATTCTAATTCATTCGTACAATCCATTCTAATTCATTCGCACGATCCATTCTAATTCATTCGCATGATCCATTCTAACTCATTCGGTGGATCCATTCTAATTCATTCCTACGATCTATTCTAATTCATTCGCACTATCCATTCTAATTCATTCACACGATCCATTCTAATTCATTCATACGATCCATTCTAATCCATTCGTACGATCCATTCTAATTCATTCGTACGATCCATTCTAATTCATTCTCACAAATGTAACCATTCTAATTCATTTGTACGATCCATTCTAATTCATTCCTACGATCCATTCTAATTCATTCGTACGATCCATTCAAATTCATTCGCATGATCCATTCTAATTCATTCGTACGATCCATTCTAATTCATTCTCACGAATGTAACCTTTCCAATTCATTTGTATGATCCATTCTAATCCATTCGTACGATCCATTCTAATCCATTCGTTCGATCCATTCTAATCCATTCGTACGTTCCATTCTAATTCATTCTCACAAATGTAACCTTTCTAATTCATTTGTACGATCCATTCTAATTCATTCGTACGATCCATTTTAATCCATTCGTACGATCTATTCTAATCCATTCGTACGATCCATTCTAATTCATTCGCACGAATGTAACCATTCTAATTCATTCGTACGATCCATTCTAATTCATTCCTACGATCCATTCTAATTCATTCGCATGAATGGATCCATTCTAATTCATTCGTACGATCCATTCTAATTCATTCGCTCGAATGTATCCATTCTAATTCATTCGTACGATCAATTCTAATTCGTTCATTCGATCCATTCTAATTCGTTCGTACGATCCATTCTAATTCATTCGTATGATCCATTCTAATTCATTCCTACGATCTATTCTAATTCATTCTCACAAATGTAATCTTTCTAATTCATTTGTACGATCCATTCTAATTCATTCATACGATCCATTCTAATCCATTCGTACGATCCATTCTAATTCATTCGTACGATCCATTCTAATTCATTCACTCGAATGTAACCATTCTAATTCATTCGTATGATCCATTCTAATTCATTCTCACAAATGTAACCTTTCTAATTCATTTGTACAATTTATTCGTATATTCGTGCAAATAAATTAGAAAGGATCGTACGAATGAATTAGAATGGATCGTACGAATGGATTAGAATGGATCGTACGAATGAATTAGAATGGATACACTCTCGAGCGAATGAATTAGAATGGATCGTACGAATGAATTAGAATAGATCATAGGAATGAATTAGAATGGATCGTGCAAATGAATTAGAATGGATACATTCGTGCGAATGAATTAGAATGGATCGTACGAATGAATTAGAATGGTTACATTCGTGCGAATGGATTAGAATGGATCGTACGAATGGATTAGAATGGATCGTACGAATGAATTAGAATGGATCGTACAAATGAATTAGAAAGGTTACATTTGTGAGAATGAATTAGAATGGATCGTACGAATGAATTAGAATGGATCGTACGAATGGATTAGAATGGATCGTACGAATGAATTAGAATAGATCGTACGAATGCATTAGAATGGATACATTCGTGCGAATGAATTAGAATGGATCGTACGAATGAATTAGAATGGATCGTGCGAATGAATTAGAATGGTTCGTACGAATGAATTAGAATAGATCGTACAAATGAATTAGAATGGATCGTACGAATGAATTAGAATGGATACATTTGTGCGAATGAATTAGAATGGATCGTACGAATGAATTAGAATGGATCGTACGAATGAATTAGAATGGATCGTGCGAATGAATTAGAATGGATCGTATGAATGAATTAGAATGGATCGTGCGAATGAATTAGAATGGATCGTACGAATGAATTAGAATGGATCGTACAAATGAATTAGAATGGATCGTACGAATGAATTAGAATGGATACATTTGTGCGAATGAATTAGAATGGATCGTACGAATGAATTAGAATGGATCGTACGAATGAATTAGAATGGATCGTGCGAATGAATTAGAATGGATCGTATGAATGAATTAGAATGGATAAATTTGTGCGAATGCGTTAGAATGGATCATACAAATGAATTAGAATGGATCGTACGAATGAATTAGAATGGATCATACGAATGAATTAGAATGGATCGTACAAATGAATTAGAAAGCTTACATTTGTGAGAATGAATTAGAATGGATCGTACGAATGGATTAGAATGGATCGTACGAATGGATTAGAATGGATCATACGAATGGATTAGAATGGATCGTACAAATGAATTAGAATGAATCATACAAATGAATTAGAAATGTTACATTCGTGAGAATGAATTAGAATAGATCATAGGAATGAATTAGAATGGATCGTAGGAATGAATTAGAATGGATCGTATGAATGAATTAGAATGGATCATACGAATGAAGTAGAATGGATCGTACGAATGAATTAGAATGGATACATTCGAGCGAATGAATTAGAATGGATCGTACGAATGAATTAGAATGGATCGTGCGAATGAATTAGAATGGATATATTTGTGCGAATGAATTAGATTGCATCGTACGAATGAATTTGAATGGATCATAGGAATGAATTAGAATGGATCGTGCAAATAAATTAGAATGGATACATTCGTGCGAATGAATTTGAATGGATCGTAGGAATGAATTAGAATGGATCGTACGAATGAATTAGAATGGTTACATTCGTGCGAATGAATTAGAATGGATCGTACAAATGGATTAGAATGGATCGTGCGAATGAATTAGAAAGGATCGTACAAATGAATTAGAATGGATATATTCGTGCGAATGAATTAGATTGTATCGTACGAATGAATTTGAATGGATTGTACGAATGAATTAGAATGGATCATACGAATGAATTAGAATAGATCGTGCGAATGAATTAGAATGGATCGTACGAATGCATTAGAATGGATCGTACAAATGAATTAGAAAGGATACATTTGTACGAATGAATTAGAATGGATCATACGAATGGATAAGAATGGATCGTACGAATGAATTAGAATGGATCGTACGAATGAATTAGAATCGATCGTACGAATGAATTAAAATGGATACATTTGTCCGAATTAGAATGGATCGTCCGAATGGATTAGAATTAGATCGTACGAATGAATTAGAATGGATCGTAGGAATGAATTAGAATGAATCTTACGAATGAATTAGAATGGATCATACAAATGAATTAGAAAGGTTACATTCTTGAGAATGAATTAGAATGGATCGTACGAATGAATTAGAATGGATCGTACGAATGAATTAGAATAGATACGTTCGAGCGAATGAATTAGAATAGATCAACGGAATGAATTAGAATGGATCATACGAATGAATTAGAATGGATCGTGCGAATGAATTAGAATGGATTGTATGAAAGAATTAGAATGGATCGTACGAATGAATTAGAATGGATACAGAGGAATGAATTAGAATGGATCGTACGAATGAATTAGAATGGATCGTACGAATGGATTAGAATGGATCGTAGGAATGAATTAGAATGGATTGTGTGAATGAATTGGAATGGATCGTATGAATGAATTAGAATGGATCATACGAATGAATTAGAATGGATCGTGCGAATGAATTAGAATGGGTCATACGAATGAATTAGAATGGATACATTTGTGCGAATGAATTAGAATGGATCGTATGAATGAATTAGAATTGATCGTACGAATGAATTAGAATGGATCGTACGAACGAATTAGAATGGATTGTATAAACGAATTAGAATGGATCGTACGAATGAATTGCAATGGATACATTCGAACGATCTATTCTAATTCATTCGCACGATCCATTCTAATTCATTCGTACGATCCATTCTAATTCATTCGTACGATCGATTCTAATTCATTCGTACGATCCTTTCTAATTCATTTGTATGATCCATTCTAATTTATTCGTTCAAATATATCCATTCTAATTCATTCGTACGATCCATTCTAATTCATTCTCACGAATGTATCCATTCTAATTCATTTGCACGATCCATTCTAATTCATTCGTACGATCTCGTCTAATTCCTTTGCACGATCCATTCTAATTTATTCGTACGATCCATTCTAATTCATTCGCACGAATGTATCCATTCTAATTCATTCGTACGATCCATTCTAATTCATTCGTATGATCCATTCTAATTCATTCGTACGATCTATTCTAATTGATTCGTACGATCCATTCTTATCCATTCTAATTCATTCGTACGATCCATTCTAATTCATTTGTATGATCTATTCTAATTCATTCGTACGAATGAATTAGAATGGATCATACAATTGAATTTGAATGGATCGTACGAATGAATTAAAATGGATATATTTGTGCGAATTAATTAGAATGGATCGTACGAATAAATTAGAATGGATCGTACGAATGAATTAGAATGGATCGTATGAATGAATTAGAATGGATAGTGCGAATGAATTAGAATGGATCGTACGAATGAATTAGAATGGATACATTCGTGCGAATGAATTAGAATGGATCGTACGAATGAATTAGAATAGATCGTTCAAATGAATTAGAATGGATCGTGCGAATGAATTAGAATTGATCATACAATGAATTAGAATGGATCGTACGAATGAATTAGAATGGATCGTGCGAATGAATTAGAATGGATCGTACGAATGAATTAGAATGGATATATTTGAACGAATAAATTAGAAGGATCATACGAATGAATTAGAATGGATCGTACGAATGAATTAGAATGGATCGTGCGAATGAATTAGAATCGATCGTACGAATGAATTAGAATGGATCGTACGAATGAATTAGAATGGATTGTACGAATGGATTAGAATGGATCGTACGAATTAGAATGGATCGTACGAATGAATTAAAATGGATACATTCATACGACTGAATTAGAATGGATCGTGCGAATGAATTAGAATGGATCGTACGAATGAATTTGAATGGATACATTTGTGCGAATGAATTAGAATGGATCGTACGAATGAATTAGACTGGATCGTACGAATAAATTAGAATGGATACATTCATATGAATGAATTAGAATGGATCGTACGAATGGATTAGAATGGATCGTACGAATGGATTAGAATGGATCGTACGAATGAATTAGAATGGATCATACAAATGAATTAGAAAGGATATATTCGAGCGAATGAATTAGAAAGGATCCATTCAAATTCATTCGCATGATCCATTCTAATTCATTCGTACGATCCATTCTAATTCATTCTCACGAATGTAACCTTTCTAATTTATTTGTATGATCCATTCTAATTCATTCGCACGATCTATTCTAATTCATTCGTACGATCCATTCTAATCCATTCGTATGATCAATTCTAATTCATTCGCACGATCCATTCTAATTCATTCTCACGAATGTAACCTTTCTAATTCATTTGTATGATCCATTCTAATTCATTCGTACGATCCATTCTAATCCATTCGTACGATCCATTCTAATTCAATTCGTGCAATCCATTCAAATTCATTCACACAAATGTATCCATTCTAATTCATTCGTATGATCCATTCTAATTCATTCGCACGAATGTATCCATTCTAATGCATTCGTACGATCCATTCTAATTCATTCGCACGATCCATTCTAGATCGGACGAATGAATTAGAATGGATCGTGCGAATGAATTAGAATAGATCATGCGAATGAATTAGAATAGATCATACAAATGAATTAGAAAGGTTACATTCGTGAGAATGAATTAGAATGGATCGTACGAATGAATTAGAATGGATCATGTGAATGAATTTGAATGGATCGTACGAATGAATAAGAATGTTTTGTGCGAATGAATTAGAATGGATCGTAGGAATGAATTAGAATGGATCATACGAATGAATTAGAATAGATCGTGCGAATGAATTAGAATGGATTGTACGAATGAATTAGAATGGATACATTCATGCAAATGAATTAGAATGGATCGTATGAATGAATTAGAATGGATCATACGAATGAATTTGAATGGATCGTACGAATGAATTAGAATGGATACATTTGTGCGAATGAATTAGAATGGATCGTATATTCATGCAAATAAATTAGAATGGATCGTACAAATGAATTAGAATAGATCGTACGAATGAGTTAGAATGGATCGTGCGAATGAATTAGAATGGATCATACGAATTAATTAGAATGGATCCACCGAATAAGTTAGAATGGATCATACGAATGAATTAGAATGGATCGTACGAATGAATTAGAATGGATTGTACGAATGAATTAGAATGGATCGTACGAACGAATTAGAATGGATCGTATGAACAAATTAGAATGGATCGTACGAATGAATTAGAATAGATACATTCGAGCGAATGAATTAGAATGGATCTTACGAATAAATTAGAATGGATCGTACGAATAAATTAGAATTGAAACATTCATGCAAATGAATTAGAATGGATCGTACGAATGAATTAGAATGGATCGTGCGAATGAATTAGAATGGATCGTACGAATCTATTCTAATCCATTCGTATGATCCATTCTAATTCATTTGTATAAATATATCTATTCTAATTCATTCGTACAATGCGTTCTAATACATTCGTACGATCCATTCTAATTCATTCGTACAATGCGTTTTAATCCATTCGTACGATCCATTCTAATTCATTCGTACGATCCATTCTAATTAATTCGTAAGATACAATCTAATTCATTCGTACGATCCATTGTAATTCATTCTAATTCATTCGTATGATCCATTCTAATTCATTCGTACAATCCATTCTAATTTATTCATACAATCCATTCTAATTCATTCGTATGATCCATTCTAATTCATTCATTTAATCCATTCAGATTCATTCGCACAATTCATTCTAATTCATTCGTACGATCCATTCAAATTCATTCGTATGATCCATTCTAACTCATTCGGTGATTCCATTCT
The DNA here is from genome assembly GCA_947650365.1 of Chamaelirium japonicum. Taxonomy (NCBI): domain Eukaryota; kingdom Viridiplantae; phylum Streptophyta; class Magnoliopsida; order Liliales; family Melanthiaceae; genus Chamaelirium; species Chamaelirium japonicum. The sequence continues at coordinate 232,152 of CANTAL010000066.1, read as the reverse complement.
AATTCATTCGTACGATCCATTCTAATTCATTCGTACAAATATATCCATTCTAATTCATTCGTCCGATCCATTCTAATTCATTCGTATGATCAATTCTAATTCATTCACACGATCCATTCTAATTCATTCGTATGATCCATTCTAATTCATTCGTACAATCCATTCTAATTCATTCGTCTGATCCATTCTAATTCATTCGTATGATCAATTCTAATTCATTGTTACGATCCATTCTAATTCATTCGCACGAATGTAACCATTCTAATTCATTCGTACGATCCATTCTAATTCATTCCTACGATCCATTCTAATTCATTCGTACGATCCATTCTAATCCATTCGCACGATCCATTCTAATTCATTCGTACGATCCATTCTAATCCATTCGTACGATCAATTCTAATTCATTCGCACGATCCATTCTAATTCATTCTCACGAATGTAACCTTTCTAATTCATTTGTATGATCCATTATAATTCATTCGTACGATCCATTCTAATCCATTCATACGATCCATTCTAATTCATCGCACGATCCATTCTAATTTATTCGCTCGAATGTATCCATTCTAAATCATTCGAATGAATTAGAATGGATCGTGCGAATGAATTAGACTGGATCGTACAAATGAATTAGAAAGGTTACATTTGTGAAAATGAATTAGAATGTATCGTGCGAATGAATTAGAATGGATCGTACGAATGAATTTGAATGAATCGTACGAATGAATAAGAATGGATCGTACGAACGAATTAGAATGGATCGTGCGAACGGATTAGAATGGATCGTACGAACGGATTAGAATGGATCGTACGAATGGATTAGAATGGATCGTACGAATGGATTAGAATGGATCGTACGAATGGATTAGAATGGATTGTACGAATGAATTAGAATGGATCATACGAATGAATTAGAATGGATCGTGCGAATGAATTAGAATTGATCATACGAATGAATTAGAATGGATCGAACGAATGAATTAAAATGGATCGTGCGAATGAATTAGAATGGATCATATGAATAAATTAGAATGGATCGTACGAATGAATTAGAATGGATATATTCATGCGAATGAATTAGAATGGATCGTACGAATGAATTAGAATGGATCATAGGAATGAATTAGAATGGATCATGCAAATGAATTAGAATGGATACATTTGAGAGAATGAATTAGAATGGATCATACGAATGAATTAGAATGGATTGTACAAATGAATTAGAAAGGTTACATTTGTGAGAATGAATTAGAATGGATCGTACGAATGAATTAGAATGGATCGTATGAAAGGATTAGAATGGATCGTACGAATGGATTAGAATGTATCGTAAGAATGAATTAGAATGGATCATACAAATGAATTAGAAAGGTTACATTCGTGAGAATGAATTAGAATGGATCGTACGAATGAATTAGAATAGATTAGGCGAATGAATTTGAATGGATCATACAAATGAATTAGAATGGATCATGCGAATGAATTAGAATGGATCGTACGAATGGATCATGCGAATGAATTAGAATGGATTAGAATGGATCGTATGAATGGATCGTACAAATGAATTAGAATGGATTATACAAATGAATTAGAAAGGTTACATTTGTGAGAATGAATTAGAATGGATACATTTGTGCGAATGAATTAGAATAGATTAGAATGGATCGTACGAATGGATTAGAATCCATTCTAATTCATTTGTATGATCTATTCTAATTCATTCGTACAATCCATTCGTACGATCTATTCTAATCCATTCGTACTATCCATTCTAATCCATTCGTACGATCCATTCTAATTCATTCGTACGATCCATTCTAATTCATTCGCATGATCCATTCTAATTCATTCGTACGATCGATTCTAATTCATTCGCATGATCCATTCTAATTCATTCATACGATCCATTCTAATTCATTCCTAAGATCCATTCTAATTCATTCGTACGATCCATTCTAATTCATTCGCTCGAATGTATCCATTCTATTTCATTCTTACGATCCATTCTAATTCATTCGTACGATCCATTCTAATTCATTCGCACGATCTATTCTAACTCATTCGTACGGTCCATTCTAATCCATTCGTATGATCAATTCTAATTCATTCGCACGATCTATTGTAATTTTTTCTCACAAATGTAACCTTTCTAATTCATATGTACGATCCATTCTAATTCATTCGTACGATCCATTCTAATCCTTTCGTACGATCCATTCTAATCCATTCGTACTATCCATTCTAATTCATTCGCACGAATATAACCATTCTAATTCATTCGTACGATCCATTCTAATTCATTCCTATGATCCATTCTAATTCATTCGCACGAATGTATCCATTCTAATTCATTCGTACGATCCATTGTAATTCGTTCATATGATCCATTCTAATCCGTTCGTACGATCCATTCTAATTCGTTCGTACGGTCCATTCTAATTCATTCGCACGATTCATTCTAATTCATTCGTATGATCCAGTCTAATTCATTCGTACGATCTAATTCTAATCCATTCGTACGATCCATTCTAATTCGCACAAATGTATCCATTTTAATTCATTCGTACGAACCATTCTAATTTATTCATACGATCCATTCTAATTCATTCGCACGATCCATTCTAATTCATTCGTACGATCCATTCTAATTCATTCGCATGAATATATCTATTCTAATTCATTCGTATGATCCATTCTAATTTATTCGCACGATCTATTCTAATTCATTCGCACGATCCATTCTAATTCATTCGCACGATCCATTCTAATTCATTCGTATGATCCATTCTAATTCATTCGTACGATCCATTCTAATTCTTTCGTACGATCCATTCTAATTCATTCGCACGATCTATTCTAATTCATTCGTACAATCCATTCTAATTTATTCGTACGATCCCTTCTAATTCATTCGTACGATCCATTCTAATTCATTCGTACGATCCATTCTAATTAGATCATATGATCCATTCTTATTCATTCGCACAAATATATCTATTTTAATTCATTCGTACGATCCATTCTAATTTATTCATACGATCCATTCTAATTCATTCGCACGATCCATTCTAATTCATTCGTACGATCTATTCTAATTCATTCGTATGATCAATTCTAATTCATTCACACGATCCATTCTAATTCATTCGTATGATCCATTATAATTCAATTCGTGCAATCCATTCAAATTCATTCGCACGATCCATTCTAATTCATTCGTGCGAATAAATTAGAATGGATCGTACGAATGAATTAGAATGGATCGTACGAATGAATTAGATCGTATGAATGAATTAGAATGGATCGTACGAATGAATTAAAATGGATACAATCATACGACTGAATTAGAATTCATTCGTATGATCCATTCTAATTCATTCGTACAAATGAATTAGAATGGATCATACAAATGAATTAGAAAGGTTACATTTGTGAGAATGAATTACAATAGATCGTGCGAATGAATTAGAATTGATCATACGAATGGATTAGAATGGACCGTACGAATGAGTTAGAATAGATTGTGCGAATGAATTAGAATGGATCGTACGAACGAATTAGAATGGATCGTATGAACGAATTAGAATGGATACATTCGAGCGAATGAATTAGAATGGATCATACAAATGAATTAGAATGGATCATAGGAATGAATTAGAATGGATCGTGCAAATGAATTAGAATGGATACATTCGTGCGAATAAATTAGAATGGATCGTAGGAATGAATTAGAATGGATCGTACGAATGAATTAGAATGGTTACATTCGTGCGAATGAATTAGAATGGATCATACGAATGAATTAGAATGGATTATAGGAATGAATTAGAAGGGATACATTTGTACGAATGAATTAGAATAGATCGTACGAATGAATTAGAATGGATCGTACGCATGAATTAGAATGGATATATTTGAATGAATAAATTAGAATGGATCATACGAATGAATTAGAATGGATTGTGTGAATGAATTAGAATAGATCGTGTGATACATTCTAATTCATTCGTACGATCCATTCTAATGCATTCGTACGATTCATTCTAATTCATTCGCACGATCCATTCTAATTCATTCGTACGATCCATTCTTATTCATTCATACGATCCATTCTAATTCATTCGTACAATCCATTCTAATTAGATAGTATGATCCATTCTAATTCATTCGCATCCATTTTAATTCATTCGTACGATCCATTCTAATTTATTCATACGATACATTCTAATTCATTCGCACGATCCATTCTAATTCATTCGTACGATCCATTATAATTCATTCGTACGATCCATTCTAATTCATTCCTACGTACGATCAATTCTAATTCATTCGCACGAATGTAACCATTCTAATTCATTCGTAAGATCAATTCTAATTCATTCGCACGATCCATTCTAATTCATTCGTACGATCCATTCTAATTCATTCGCACGAATGTAACCATTCTAATTCATTCGCACGATCCATTCTAATTCATTCGTATGATCCATTCTAATTCATTCGTACAATCCATTCTAATTCATTCGTACGATCCCTTCTAACTCATTCGTATGATCAATTCTAATTCATTCGTACGATCCATTCTGATCCATTCGTACGATCCATTCTAATACATTCGTGCGAATGAATTAGAATGGATCGTAGGAATGAATTAGAATGGATCGTACGAATGAATTAGAATGGATCGTACGAATGGATTAGAATGGATCGTACGAATGAATTAGAATGGATACATTCGAGCGAATGAATTAGAATGGATCGTACGAAGGGATTAGAATGGATCGTACGAATGGATTAGAATGGATCGTACGAATGGATTAGAATGGATTGTACGAATGAATTAGAATGGATCATACAAATGAATTGGAAAGGTTACATTCGTGAGAATGAATTAGAATGGATCGTGCGAATGAATTAGAATTGATCATACGAATGGATTAGAATGGATCGTACGAATGAATTAGAATAGATCGTGCGAATGAATTAGAATGGATCGTACGAACGAATTAGAATGGATCGTGCGAATGAATTAGAATGGATCGTACGATCCATTCTAATTCATTCGTACGATCCATTCTAATTCATTCGCACGAATGTATCCATTCTACTTTATTTGCACGATCCATTCTAATTCATTCCTATGATCCATTCTAATTCATTCGTACGATCCATTCTAATTCATTCGCTCGAATATATCCATTCTAATTCATTCGTACGATCCAATCTAATTCATTCGTACGATCCATTCTAATTCATTCGCATGATCCATTCTAATTCATTCGTATAAAACATTCATACGACTGAATTAGATTGGATTGTAATTAGAATGGATCGTACGAATGAATTAGAATGGATCGTACGAATGAATTAGAATGGATCGTGCGAATGAATTAGAATGGATCGTATTAATGAATTAGAATGGATCCACTGAATGAGTTAGAATGGATCATACGAATGAATTAGAATGAATCGTACGAATGGATTAGAATGGATCGTACGAATGGATTGTGCGAATGAATAAGAATGGAGCGTACGAATGAATTAGAATGGATCGTACGAATGGATTAGAATGGATCATACGAATGAATTAGAATGGATCGTACGAATAAATTAGAATGGATCGTGCGAATGAATTAGAATGGATCGTACGAATGAATTAGAATGGATCGTACGAATGGATTAGAATGGATCGTGCGAATGAATTAGAATGGATCGTGCGAATGAATTAGAATAGATCGTGCGAATGAATTAGAATGGATCGTACGAATGAATTTGAATGGATACATTTGTGCGAATGAATTTGAATGGATCGTACGAATGAATTAGGCTGGATCGTACGAATAAATTAGAATGGATACATTCATACGAATGGATTAGAATGGATCGTATGAATGGATTCGAATGGATCGTACGAATGAATAAGAATGGATCATACAAATGAATTAGAAAGGTTACATTCGTGAGAATGAATTAGAATGGATCGTACGAATGAATTAGAATGGATACATTCGAGCGAATGAATTAGAATGGATCGTACGAATGGATTAGAATGGATCGTACGAATGGATTAGAATGGATCGTACGAATTGATTAGAATAGATCGTATGAAAGAATTAGAATGGATCGTACGAATGAATTAGAATGGATCGTACGAATGGATTAGAATGGATCGTGCGAATGAATTAGAATGGATCGTACGAATGAATTAGAATGGATACATTCGTGCGAATGAATTAGAATAGATCGTATGAATGAATTAGATTGGATCGTACGAATGGATCATAGGAATGAATTAGAATGGATACATTCGTGCGAATGAATTAGAATGGATACATTCGAGCGAATGAATTAGAATAGATCGTACGATCCAATCTAATTCATTCATACGATCTATTCTAATTCATTCGCACGAATGTATCCATTCTAATTCATTCGTACGATCCATTCTAATTCATTCGCACGATCCATTCTAATCCATTCGTACGATCCATTCTAATTCATTCGTACGATCCATTCTAATTCATTCGTACGATCCATTCTAATTCATTCGCACAATCCAATCTAATTCAAACGTACGATCCATTCTAATTCATTCACATGATGTATTCTAATTCGTTCGAGCGAATGAATTAGAATGGATCGTATGAATGAATTAGAATGGATCGTACGAATGGATTAGAATGGATCGTACGAATGAATTAGAATGGATCATACAAATAAATTAGAAAGGTTACATTCATGAGAATGAATTAGAATGGATCGTGCGAATGAATTAGAATGGATCATGCGAATGAATTTGAATGGATCGTACAAATGAATTAGAATGGATCGAACGAATGAATTAGAATGGATACATTCAAGCGAATGAATTAGAATAGATCGTAGGAATGAATTAGAATAGATCATACGAATAAATTAGAATAGATCGTGCGAATGAATTAGAATGGATTCTACGAATGAATTAGAATGGATACATTCGTGCGAATGAATTAGAATGGATCGGACGAATGAATTAGAATGGATCATACGAATGAATTAGAATTGATCGTGCAAATGAATTTGAATGAATCGTACGAATGCATTAGAATGGATACATTCGTGCGAATGAATTAGAATGGATCGTACGAATGAATTAGAATGGATCGTGCGAATAAATTAGAATGGATCGTATGAATGATCTAGAATGGATCGTGCGAATGAATTAGAATGGATCGTACGAATGAATTAGAATGGATACATACAAATGAATTAGAAAGGTTACATTCGTGAGAATAAATTAGAATGGATCGTGCGAATGAATTAGAATGGATACATTCGAGCGAATGATTTAGAATGGATCGTACGAATGAATTAGAAAGGATCGTATGAATGAGTAAGAATAGATCGAACGAACGAATTAGAATAGATCGTATGAATGAATTAGAATGGATCGTACGAATGAATTAGAATGGATCGTACGAATGGATTAGAATGGATCTTACGAATTAGAATGGATCGTACGAATGAATTAAAATGGATACATTCATACGAATGAATTAGAATGGATCGTGCGAATTAATTAGAATGGATCGTACGAATGAATTTGAATGGATACATTTGTGCGAATGAATCTGAATGGATTGTATGAATGAATTACAATGGATCGTACGAATGGATTAGAATGGATCGTACGAATGAATTAGAATGGATTAAACAAAATAATTAGAAATGTTACATTCGTGAGAATGAATTAGAATGGATCGTACGAATGAATTAGAATGGATCATGCGAATGAATTTGAATGGATCGTACGAATGAATTAGAATGGATCGTGCGAATGAATTAGAATGGATCGTATGAATGACTTAGAATGGATACATTTGTACGAATGAGTTAGAATGGATCATACGAATGAATTAGAATGGATCGTACGAATGAATTAGAATGGATCGTACGAATGGATTAGAATGGATCGTATGATCCATTCTAATTCATTCGCATGATCCATTCTAATTCATTCGTACGATCCATTCTAATTCATTCGCACGAATGTAACCATTCTAATTCATTCGTACGATCCATTCTAATTAATTCCTACGATCTTGTCCGATCCATTCTAATTCATTCGTACGATCCATTCTAATTCATTCCTATGATCCATTCTAATCCATTCGTACGATCCATTCTAATTCATTCGCACGAATGTATCCATTCTAATTCATTTGTAGGATCCATTCTAATTCATTCGTACGATCCATTCTAATTCATTCGAATGATCCATTCTAATTCATTTGTACGATCCATTCTAATTCATTCGCATAAATGTATCCATTCTAATTCATTCGTACGATCCATTCTAATTCATTCGCACGATCCATTCTAATTCATTTGCATGAATGTTTCAATTCTAATTTATTCGTACGATCCATTCTAATTTATTCGTAAGATCCATTCTAATTCATTCGCTTGAATGTATCCATTCTAATTTATTCGTACGATCCATTCTAATTCGTTCATACGATCCATTCTAATTCGTTCGTACGATCCATTCTAATTCATTCGTACAATCCATTCTAATTCATTCGTACGATCCATTCTAATTCATTCGTATGATCCATTCTAACTCATTCGGTGGATCCATTCTAATTAATTCGTATGATCCATTCTAATTCATTCGCACGATCCATTCTAACTCATTCGTACGATCCATTCTAATTCATTTGTACGATCCATTCTAATTTATTTGCATGAATATACGATCCATTCTAATTCATTCGCACAAATGTATCCATTCTAATTCATTCGTACGATCCATTCAAATTCATTCGTATGATCCATTCTAATTCATTCGTACGATCCATTCTAATTCATTTGCATGAATGTATCCATTCTAATTCATTCGTACAATCCATTCTAATTCATTCACACGATCTATTCTAATTCATTCGTATGATCCATTCTATTTCATTCCTACGATCCATTCTAATTCATTCGCACAAAACATTCTTATTCATTCGTACGATCCATTCAAATTCATTCACATGATCCATTCTAATTCATTCGTACGATCCATTCTAATTCATTCTCACGAATGTAACCTTTCTAATTCATTCATACGATCCATTCTAATTCGTTCATACGATCCATTCTAATTCGTTCGTACGATCCATTCTAATTCGTTCGTACGATCCATTCTAATTCATTCGTATGATCCATTCTAATTCATTCGTACGATCCATTCTAATTCATTCGTACAATCCATTCTAATTCATTCGCACGATCCATTCTAATTCATTTGTACGAATGAATTAGAATGGATACATTCGAGCGAATGAATTAGAATGGATCATGCGAATGAATTTGAATGGATCGTACGAATGAATTAGAATGGATCGTGCGAATGAATTAGAATGGATCGTACGAATGACTTAGAATGGATACATTTGTACGAATGAGTTAGAATGGATCATACGAAAGAATTAGAATGGATCGTACGAATGAATTAGAACGGATCGTACGAATGAATTAGAATGGATCGTGTGAATGAATTAGAATCGATCGTACGAATGAATTAGAATGGATCGTACAAATGAATTAGAATGGATCGTGTAAATGAATTAGAATGGATAGATTCGAGCGAATAAATTAGAATAGATCGTAGGAATGAATTTGAATGGATCGTACGAATGAATTAGAATGGTTACATTCATGCGAATGAATTAGAATGGATCGTAAGAATGGATTAGAATGGATCGTACGATCCATTCTAATTCATTCGTACGATTCATTCATTCGTATGAGCTATTCTAATTCATTCGTACGATCCATTCTAATTCATTCGTATGATCCATTCTAATCCATTCGTATGATCCATTCTAATTCATTCCTACGATCTATTCTAATTCATTCGCTCGAATGTATCTATTCTAGTTCATTCGTTCGATCCATTCTAATTCATTCGTACGATCCATTTAAATTCATTCGCACGAATGTAACCATTCTAATTCATTCGTACGATCCATTCTAATTCATTCGTACGATCCATTCTAATTCATTTGTACGAATGTATCCATTCTAATTCATTCGCACGATACATTCTAATTCATTCGTACGATCCATTCTAATTCATTCGTACGATCCATTCTAATTCATTTGTACGATCCATTCTAATTCATTGCATGAATGTAAGCATTCTAATTCATTCGTACAATGCGTTCTAATCCATTCGTACGATCCATTCTAATCCATTCATACGATCCATTCTAATTCATTCGCACGAATGTAACCATTCTAATTCATTCGTATGATCCATTCTAATTCATTCGTACGATCCATTCTAATTCATTCGCACGATCCATTCTAATTCATTCGTACGATCCATTCTAATTCATTCGCACAAATGTATCCATTCTAATCCATTCATACGATCCATTCTAATTCATTCGTACAATCCATTCTAATTCATTCATACGATCCATCTAATTCATTCGTATGATCCATTCTAATTCATTCGCACGAATGTATCCATTCTAATTCATTTGCACGATCCATTCTAATTCATTCCTATGATCCATTCTAATTCATTCATACGATCCATTCTAATTCATTCGCTCGAATGTATCCATTCTAATTCATTCATACGATCCATTCTAATTCATTCGTACAATCCATTCTAATTCATTCGCACGAATGTATCCATTCTAATTCATTCGTACAATCCATTCTAATTCATTCGTACGATCCATTCTAATTCATTCCTATGATCCATTCGCACAAATGTGTCCATTCTAATTCATATGTATGATCCATTCTAATTCATTCGTACGATCCATTCTAATTCATTCGTACGATCCATTCAAATTTATTCAAATGTATCCATTCTAAGTCATTCGTTCGATCCATTCTAATTCATTCGTACGATCCATTCTTATTCATTCGCACAATCCATTCTAATTCATTTGTATGATCCATTCTAATTCATCGCACGATCCATTCTAATTCATTCGCTCGAATGTATCCATTCTAATTCATTCGTTCGATCCATTCTAATTCATCCGTACGATCCATTCTAATTCGTTCGTATGATCCATTCTAATTTATTCGTTCAAATATATCCATTCTAATTCATTCGTACGATCCACTCTAATTCATTCGCACAATCCATTCTAATTCATTTGTATGATCCATTCTAATTCATCGCACGATCCATTCTAATTCATTCGCTCGAATGTATCCATTCTAATTCATTCGTACGATCCATTCTAATGCATTCGTACGATCCATTCTAATTTGTTCGTACGATCCATTATAATTTATTCGTTCAAATATATCCATTCTAATTCATTCGTACGATCCATTCTAATTCATTTGCACGATCCATTCTAATTCATTCGTACGATCCATTCTAATTCATTCGTATGATCAATTCTAATTCATTCGTACAATCCATTCTAATTCACTCGTATGAATGTATCATACGAATGAATTAGAATGGATCGTAGGAATGAATTAGATTGGATCGTGCAAATAAATTAGAATGGATCGATCGTACGAATGAATTAGAATGGATAGTGCGAATGAATTAGAATGGATACATTCGCACGAATAAATTAGCATGGATACATTCTTGCGAATAAATTCGTATGATCATAGGAATGAATTAGAATGGATCGTACGAATGAATTTGAATTGATCGTGCAAATGAATTAGAATGGATACATTCGTGAGAATGAATTAGAATGGATCGTAGGAATGAATTAGAATGGATCGTACGAATGAATTAGAATGGTTACATTCGAGCGAATGAATTAGAATGGATCATACAAATGAATTAGAAAGGTTACATTCGTGAGAATGAATTAGAATGGATCTTACGAATGAATTAGAATGCATTCGTACGATTCATTCTAATTCATTCGCATGATCTATTCTAATTCATTCGTACGATCCATTCTAATTCATTCGCATGAATATATTTGTTCTAATTCATTCGTATGATCCATTCTAATTCATTCGTACGATCCATTCTAATTCATTCACACGAATGTATCCATTCTAATTCATTTGCACGATCCATTCTAATTCATTCCTATGATCCATTCTAATTCATTCGTACGATCCATTTTAATTCATTCCTACGATCTATTCTAATTCATTCGCTCGAATGTATACATTCTAATTCATTCGTTCGATCCATTCTAATTCATTCGTACGATCCATTCAAATTCATTTGCATTATCCATTCTAATTCATTCGTACGATCCATTCTAATTCATTCTCATGAATGTAACCTTTCTAATTTATTTGTATGATCCATTCTAATTCATTCGTATGATCCATTCTAATTCATTCGTACGATCCATTTTAATTCATTCGAACGATCCATTCTAATTCATTCGTATGATCCATTCTAATTCATTCCTACGATCTATTCTAATTCATTCGCTCGAATGTATCCATTCTAATTCATTCGTTCGATCCATTCTAATTCATTCGTACGATCCATTCAAATTCATTCGCATGATCCATTCTAATTCATTCGTACGATCCATTCTAATTCATTCTCAAGAATGTAACCTTTCTAATTCATTTGTATGATCCATTCTAAATCATTCGTACGATCCATTCTAATCCATTCGTACGATCCATTCTAATTCATTTGTCCGATCCATTCTAATTCATTCGCACGAATGTATCCATTCTAATTCATTTGCACGATCCATTCTAATCCATTCATACGATCCATTCTAATTCATTCGTACAATCCATTCTAATCGTTCGTACGATCCATTCTAATTCGTTCGTACGATCCATTCTAATTCATTCGCACGATCCATTCTAATTCATTTGTACGATCCATTTTAATTCATTCGCATGATCCATTCTAATTCATTCGTATGATATATTCGTGCGAATGAATTAGAATGGATCGTACGAATGAATTAGAATGGATCGTACGAATGAATTAGAATAGATCGTGTGAATAAACTAGAATGGATCATACGAATGAATTAGAACAAATATATTCATGCGAATGAATTAGAATGGATCGTACGAATGAATTAGAATAGATCATGCGAATGAATTAGAATGAATCGTACGAATGCATTCTAATTCATTCGTACGATCCATTCTAATTCATTCTCACGAATGTAACCTTTCTAATTCATTTGTATGATCCATTCTAATTCATTCGTACGATCTATTCTAATTCATTCCTACGATCCATACTAATTCATTCACATGAATGTATCCATTCTAATTCATTCCTACGATCCATTCTAATTCATTCCTACGATCCATTCTAATTCATTCGCACGAATGTATCCATTCTAATTCATTCGTACGATCCATTCTAATTCATTCGTACGATCCATTCTAATTCATTCGTACGATCCATTCTAATTCATTCGCATGATCCATTCTAATTCGTTCGCACGATCCATTCTAATTCATTCGCATGATCCATTCTAATTCGTTCATACAAATGAATTAGAATGGATCGTACGAATGAATTAGAATGGATCGTACGAATGAATTAGAATAGATCGTGCGAACGAATTAGAATGGATCATGCGAATGAATTAGAATGGATCGTACGAATGAATTAGAATGGATCGTACGAATGAATTAGAATGGATACATTCGTGCGAATGAATTAGAATGGATCGTCGGAATGATTTAGAATGGATCGTGCAAATGAATTAGAATGGATACATTCGTGTGAATGAATTAGTATGGATCGTAGGAATGAATTAGAATAGATCGTACGAATGAATTAGAATGGATCATACAAATGAATTAGAAAGGTTACATTCGTGAGAATGAATTAGAATGGATCGTACGAAAGAATTAGAATGCATTCGTACGATTCATTCTAATTCATTCGCATGATCTATTCTAATTCATTCGTACGATCCATTCTAATTCATTCGCATGAATATATTTGTTCTAATTCATTCGTATGATCCATTCTATTTTATTCGCACGATCTATTCTAATTCATTCGTACGATCCATTCTAATTCATTCGTACGATCCATTCTAATTCATTCGCACGAATATATCATACGAATGAATTAGAATGGATCATGCGAATGAATTAAAATGGATCGTACAAATGAATTAGAATGGATCGTGCGAATGAATTAGAATGGATCGTACGAACGAATTAGAATGGATCGTACGAACGATTAGAATGGATTGTACGAATGAATTAGAATGGATCGTATGAATTGATTAGAATGGATCGTGCGAATGAATTAGAATGGATACATTCGTGCGAATGAATTAGAATGGATCGGACGAATGAATTAGAATGGATCGTACGAATGGATTAGAATGGATCGTACGAATGAATTAGAATGGATCATACAAATGAATTAGAAAGGTTACATTCTTGAGAATGAATTAGAATGGATCATACGAATAAATTAGAATGGATCAAGCAAATGAATTTGAATGGATCGTACGAATGAATTAGAATGGATCGAACGAATGAATTAGAATGGATACATTCGAGCGAATGAAGTAGAATAGATCGTAGGAATGAATTAGAATGGATCATACGAATGAATTAGAATGGATCGTGCGAATGAATTAGAATGGATCATACGAATGAATTAGAATGGATCATACGAATGAATTAGAATGGATCATACAAATAAATTAGAAAGGTTACATTCATGAGAATGAATTAGAATGGATCGTACGAATAAATTAGAATAGATAATGCGAATGAATTTGAATGGATCGTACGAATGAATTAGAATGGATCGAACGAATGAATTAGAATGTATACTTTCGAGCGAATGAATTAGAATAGATCGTAGGAATGAATCAGAATGGATCGTACGAATGAATTAGAATGGTTACATTCGAGCGAATGAATTAGAATGGATCGTACGAATGAATTAGAATGGATCATAGGAATGAATTAGATTGGATCGTGCAAATGAATTAGAATGGATACATTCGTGTGAATGAATTAGAATGGATCGTACGAATGAATTAGAATGGATCATACGAATGAATTAGAACAAATATATTCATGCGAATGAATTAGAATGGATCGTACGAATGAATTAGAATAGATCATGCGAATGAATTAGAATGAATCGTACGAATGCATTCTAATTCATTCGTACGATCCATTCTAATTCATTCTCACGAATGTAACCTTTCTAATTCATTTGTATGATCCATTATAATTCATTCGCTCGAATGTAACCATTCTAATTCATTCGTACGATCCATTCTAATTCATTCCTACGATCCATTCTAATTCATTCTCACGAATGTGTCCATTCTAATTCATTTGCACGATCAATTCTAATTCATTCGTACGATCCATTCTAATTCATTCCTATGATCATACGAATTTATTCGCAAGAATGTATCCATGCTAATTTATTCGTACAAATGTATCCATTCTAATTCATTCGCACTATCCATTCTAATTCATTCGTACGATCGATCCATTCTAATTTATTTGCACGATCCAATCAAATTCATTCCTATGATCCATTCTAATTCATTCGTATGATACATTCATACGACTGAATTAGAATGGATTGTACGAATGAATTAGAATTGATCATACGAATGAATTAGAATGGATCGTACGAATGAATTAGAATGGATCGTGCAAATGAATTAGAATGGATCGTACGAATGAATTAGAATGGATATATTTGAATGAATAAATTATAATGGATCGTACGAACAAATTAGAACGGATCGTACGAATGCATTAGAATGGATCGTACGAATGAATTAGAATGGATACATTCGAGCGAATGAATTAGAATGGATCGTGCGATGAATTAGAATGGATCATACAAATGAATTAGAATGGATTGTGCGAATGAAGTAGAATGGATCCTACGAATGAATTTGAATGGATATATTTGAACGAATAAATTAGAACGGATCATACGAACGAATTAGAATGGATCGTACGGATGAATTAGAATGGATCGAACGAATGAATTAGAATGGATACATTCGAGCGAATGAATTAGAATGGATCGTGCGATGAATTAGAATGGATCATACAAATGAATTAGAATGGATTGTGCGAATGAATAAGAATGGATCGTACGAATGAATTAGAATGGATTGAACGAATGACTTAGAATGGATACATTTGAATAAATTTGAATGGATCGTACGAATGAATCGTACGAATGAATTAGAATGGATCGTGCGAATGAATTTGAATGGATCGTACGAATGAATTAGAATGGATCGTACGAATGAATTAGAATGGATCGTACATATGAATTAGAATGGATACATTTGTGCGAATGGATCATAGGAATGAATTAGAATGGATCGTACGAATGACTTAGAATGGATTGTACGAATGAATTAGAATGGATACATTCGTGCGAATGAATTAGAATGGATCGTACGAATGAATTAGAATGGATCGTATGAATGAATTAGAATGGATACATTCGAGCGAATGAATTAGAATGGATCGTATGAATGAATTAGAATGGATCATAGTAATGAATTAGAATGGATCGTGCAAATGAATTAGAATGGATACATTCGTGCGAATGAATTAGAATGGATCATACGAATGAATTAGAATGGATCGTACGAATGAATTAGAATGGATTGTACGAATGAATTAGAATGGATCGTATGAATGGATTAGAATGGATACATTTGTGCGAATGAATTAGAATGGATCGTACGAATGAATTAGAATGGATCGTGCGAATGAATTAGAATTGATCGTACGAATGAATTAGAATGGATCATACGAATGAATTAGAATGGTTACATTCGTGCGAATGAATTAGAATGGATCGTATGAATGGATTAGAATGGATCGTACGAATGGATTAGAACGCATTGTACGAATGAATTAGAATGGTTACATTCATGCAAATGAATTAGAATGGATCGTACGAATGAATTAGAATGGATCGTACAAATGAATTAGAATGGATCGTGCGAATGAATTAGAATGTATCGTGCGAATGAATTAGAATGGATACATTCGTACAAATGAATTAGAATGGATCGTACGAATGAATTAGAATGGATCGTACGACTGAATTAGAATGGTTACATTCGTGCGAATGAATTTGAATGGATCGTACGAATGAATTAGAATGGATCGAACGAATGAACTAGAATAGATACATTCGAGCGAATGAATTAGAATAGATCGTAGGAATGAATTAGAATGGATCTTACGAATGGATTAGAATGGATCGTACGAATGAATTAGAATGGATCGTACGAATGAATTAGAATAGCTCATACGAATGAATGAATCGTACGAATGAATTAGAATGGATCGTACGATCCATTCTAATCCATTTGTACGATCCATTCTAATTCATTCGCATGAATGTAACCATTCTAATTCATTCGTACGATCCATTCAAATTCATTCCTACGATCTATTCTAATTTATTCGCTCGAATGTATCCATTCTAATTCATTCGTTCGATCGATTCTAATTCATTCGTACGATCCATTCAAATTCAGTCGCATGATCCATTCTAATTCATTCGTACGATCCATTCTAATTCATTCTCACGAATGTAACCTTTCTAATTCATTCATACGATCTATTCTAATTCATTCGTACGATCCATTCTAGTCCATTCGTACGATCCATTCTAATCCATTCGTACGATCCATTCTAATTCATTCGCACGAATGTAACCATTCTAATTCATTCGTACGATCCATTCTAATTCATTCGTATGATCCATTCTAATTCATTCCTACGATCTATTCTAATTCATTCGCACGATCCATTCTAATTCATTCGTACGATACATTCTAATTCATTCATATGATCCATTCTAATGCATTCGTACGATTCATTCTAATTCATTCGCATGATCCATTCTAATTCATTCATATGATCCATTCTAATTCATTCCTACGATCTATTCTAATTCATTCGCTCGAATGTATCCATTCTAATTCATTCGTTCGATCCATTCTAATTCATTCATACGATCCATTCAAATTCATTCACATGATCCATTCTAATTCATTCGTACGATCTATTCTAATTTATTCTCACGAATGTATCCATTCTAATTCATTCATATGATCCATTCTAATTCATTCGCACGATCCATTCTAATTCATTCGCACGAATATATCCATTATAATTCATTCGTACGATCCATTTTAATTCATTCGCACGATCCATTCTAATTTATTCGTATGATCAATTGTAATTCATTCGTACGATCTATTCTAATTCATTTGCATGATCCATTCTAATTCATTCGTATGATCCATTCTAATTCATTCGTACGATCCTTTCTAATTCATTCGTATGATCCATTCTAACTCATTCGCACAATTGTATCCATTCTAATTCATTCGTACGATCTATTCTAATCCATTCATACGATCCATTCTAATTCATTCGTATGATCCATTCTAACTCATTCGATCGATCCATTCTAATCCATTCGTACGATCCATTCTAATTCATTCGTACGATGCATTCTAATTCATTCGCACAAATGTTTCGCACGATCCATTCTAATTCATTCGTACGATCCATTCTAATTCATTCGGTGGATCCATTCTAATTCATTCGTATGATCCATTCTAATTCATTCGTACGAACAATTCCAATTCATTCGTACGCTCCATTCAAATTCATTCGCATGATCCTTTCTAATTCATTCGCACGATCCATTCTAATTCATTCCTACGATCTATTCTAATTCATTCGCTCGAATGTATCCATTCTAATTCATTCGTTCGATCCATTCTAATTCATTCGTACGATCCATTCTAATCCATTCGTACGATCAATTCTAATTCATTCGTATGATCCATTCTAATTCATTCGCTCGAATGTATCCATTCTAATTCATTCGTACGATCCATTCTAATTCGTTCATATGATCCATTCTAATTCATTCGTACGATCCATTCTAAAATGAGTTAGAATGGATCATACGAATGAATTAGAATGGATCGTACGAATGAATTAGAATGGATCGTGCGAATGAATTAGAATGGATCGTAGGAATGAATTAGAATGGATCGTGCAAATGAATTAGAATGGATACATTCGGGTGAATGAATTAGTATGGATCGTAGGAATGAATTAGAATAGATCGTACGAATGAATTAGAATGGTTACATTCGTGCTAATGAATTAGAATGGATCGTACGAATGAATTTGAATGGATCGTACGAATGAATTAGAATGGATCGTGCGAATGAATTAGAATGGATCGTACGAATGAATTAGAATGGATCGTGCAAATGAATTAGAATGGATCATACGAATGAATTAGAATAGATATATTCATGCGAATGAATTAGAATGGATCGTACGAATTAATTAGAATAGATCGTATGAATGAATTAGAATGGATCGTACGAATGAATTAGAATGGATCGTGCAAATGAATTAGAATGGATCATGCGAATGAATTAGAATAGATCGTGCGAATGAATTAGAATGGATCATACGAATGAATTAGAATGGATCGTATGAATGGATTAGAATAGATCGTACGAATGGATTAGAATGGATCGTACGAATGGATTAGAATGGATCGTACGAATGAATTAGAATGGATACAATTGTGCGAATGAGTTAGAATGGATCATACGAATGAATTAGAAAGGATCGTACGAATGAATTAGAATGGATCATACGAATGAATTAGAATGGATTGTACGAATGGATTAGAATGGATCGTACAAATGAATTAGAATGGATCGTACAAATGAATTAGAAAGGTTACATTTGTGAGAATGAATTAGAATGGATCGTACGAATGAATTAGAATGGATCGTACGAATGGATTAGAATGGATCGTACGAATGAATTAGAATGGATTGTGCGAATGAATTAGATTGGATCGTATGAATGAATTAGAATGGTTACATTCGTGCGAATGAATTAGCATGGATCGTACGAATGGTTTAGAATGGATCGTACGAATGGATTAGAATGGTTCGTACGAATGAATTAGAATGGATACATTCGAGCGAATGGATTAGAATGGATTGTACGAATGGATCGTACGAATGGATTAGAACGCATTGTATGAACAAATCAGAATAGATACATTGGTGCGAATGAATTAGATTGCATCGTACGAATGAATTTTAATGGATTGTACGAATGAATTAGAATGGATCGTACGAATGAATTAGAATGGATCATGCCAATGAATTACAATAGATCGTACGAATGAATTAGAATGGATCGTGCGAACGAATTAGAATGGATCGTATGAACGAATTAGAATGGTTACATTCAAGCGAATGAATTGGAATGGATCGTACGAATGAATTAGAATGGATCATAGGAATGAATTAGAATGGATCGTACGAATGAATTAGAATGGATCATACAAATGAATTAGAATGGATACATTTGTGCGATGAATAAGAATGGAGCGTACGAATGAATTAGAATGTAACCATTCGAATTCATTCGTACGATCCATTCTAATTCATTCCTACGATCCATTCTAATTCATTCGAACGAATGTATCCATTCTAATTCATTTGCACGATCCATTCTAATTCATTCCTATGATCCATTCTAATTCATTTGCACGATCCATTCTTATTCATCGCACGAATGAATTAGAATGGATCGTGCGAATGAATTAGAATGGATACATTCGGGTGAATGAATTAGAATGGATTGTGTGAATGTATTAGAATAGATCGTACGAATGAATTAGAATGGATCATACGAATGAATTAGAATGGATCATGCGAATGAATTAGAATAGATTGTACGAATGAATTAGAATGGATACATTCGTGCAAATGAATTAGAATGGATCGTATGAATGAATTAGAATGGATCGTACGAATGAATTAGAATTAATCGTAAGAATGAATTAGAATGGATCGTACGAATGGATTAGAATGGATCGTACGAATAAATTAGAATGGATCATACAAATGAATTAGAAAGGTTACATTCGTGAGAATAAATTAGAATGGATCGTACGAATGAATTAGAATGGATCATGCGAATGAATTTGAATAGATCGTATGAATGAATTAGAATGGATCGAAAGAATGAATTAGAATGGATACATTCGAGCGAATGAATTAGAATAGATCGTAGGAATGAATTAGAATGGATCATACGAATGAATTAGAATGGATCATGCGAATGAATTAGAATGGATCATACGAATGTATTAGAATGGATACATTTGTGCGAATGAATTAGAATGGATCGTACGAATGAATTAGAATGGATCGTGCGAATGAATTAGAATAGATCGTAGGAATGAATTAGAATGGATCATACGAATGAATTAGAATGGATCGTACGAATGAATTAGAATGGATCGTACGAATGAATTAGAATGGATCGTACGAATGAATTAGAATGGATATATTTATGCGAATGAATTAGAATGGATCGAACGAATGAATTAGAATGGATACAATTGTGTGAATGAGTTAGAATGGATCATACGAATGAATTAGAATGGATCGTATGAATGAATTAGAATGGATCATACGAATGAATTAGAATGGATCGTGCGAATGAATTAGAATGGATCGTACGAATGAATTAGAATGGATATATTTATGCGAATGAATTAGAATGGATCGAACGAATGAATTAGAATGGATACAATTGTGCGAATGAATTAGAATGGATCGTACGAATAAATTAGAATGGATCATACGAATGAATTAGAATGGATCGTGCGAATGAATTAGAATGGATCGTGCGAATGAATTAGAATGGATCGTACGAATGAATTAGAATGGATATATTTATGCGAATGAATTAGAATGGATCGAACGAATGAATTAGAACGCATTGTACGAATGAATTTGACATTCGTACAATCCATTCTAATTCATTCGCACGATCCATTCTAATTCATTCGTATGATCCATTCTAATTCATTCGTACGATCCTTTCTAATTCATTCGTATGATCCATTCTAACTCATTCGCACAATTGTATCCATTCTAATTCATTCGTACGATCCATTCTAATCCATTCGTACGATCCATTCTAATCCATTCGTACGATCCATTCTAATCCATTCATACGATCCATTCTAATTCATTCATATGATCCATTCTAATTCATTCGCACGATCTATTCTAATTCATTCGCATGATCCATTCTAATTCATTCGCACGATCCATTCTAATTCATTCGTACGATCCATTCTAATTCATTCATACGATCTATTCTAATTAATTCGTACGATCCATTCTAATTCATTCGCATGAATATATCTATTCTAATTCATTCGTATGATCCATTCTAATTTATTCACACGATCTATTCTAATTCATTCGTACGATCCATTCTAATTCATTCGCACGATCCATTCTAATTCATTCGTACGATCCATTCTAATTCATTCTCATGAATGTAACCTTTCTAATTCATTCGTATGATCCATTCTAATTCATTCGTACGATCCATTCTAATTCATTTGCATGAATGTATCCATTCTAATTTATTTGTACGAATGAATTAGAATGGATCGTACGAATGAATTAGAATAGATCATGCGAATGAATTAGAATGAATCGTACGAATGCATTCTAATTCATTCGTACGATCCATTCAAATTCATTCCTACGATCTATTCTAATTTATTCGCTCGAATGTATCCATTCTAATTCATTCGTTCGATCCATTCTAATTCATTCGTACGATCCATTCAAATTCAGTCGCATGATCCATTCTAATTCATTCGTACGATCCATTCTAATTCATTCTCACGAATGTAACCTTTCTAATTCATTTGTACGATCCATTCTAATTCATTCGTACGATCCATTCTAGTCCATTCGTACGATCCATTCTAATCCATTCGTACGATCCATTCTAATTCATTCGCACGAATGTAACCATTCTAATTCATTCGTACGATCCATTCTAATTCATTCGTATGATCCATTCTAATTCATTCCTACGATCTATTCTAATTCATTCGCACGGTCCATTCTAATTCATTCGTACGATCCATTCTAATTCATTCGCACAAATGTATCCATTCTAATGCATTCGTACGATTCATTCTAATTCATTCATACGATCCATTCTAATCCATTCGTACGATCCATTCTAATTCATTCATGCGATCCATTCTAATTCATTTGTATGATCCATTCTAATTCATTCGTACGATCCTTTCTAATTCATTCGTATGATCCATTCTAACTCATTCGCATAATTGTATCCATTCTAATTCATTCGTACGATCCATTCTAATCCATTCATACGATCCATTCTAATCCATTCGTACGATCCATTCTAATCCATTCATACGATCCATTCTAATTCATTCGTATGATCCATTCTAATTCATTCGCACGATCTATTCTAATTCATTCACATGATCCATTCTAATTCATTCGCACGATCCATTCTAATTCATTCGTACGATCCATTCTAATTCATTCTCATGAATGTATCCTTTCTAGTTCATTCGTATGATCCATTCTAATTCATTCGTACGATCCATTCTAATTCATTTGCATGAATGTATCCATTCTAATTTATTTGTACGAATGAATTAGAATGGATCGTACGAATGAATTAGAATAGATCATGCGAATGAATTAGAATGAATCATACGAATGCATTCTAATTCATTCGTACGATCCATTCTAATTCATTCTCACGAATGTAACCTTTCTAATTCATTTGTATGATCCATTCTAATCCATTCGCTCGAATGTAACCATTCTAATTCATTCGTACGATCCATTCTAATTCATTCCTACGATCCATTCTAATTCATTCTTATGAATGTATCCATTCTAATTCATTTGCACGATCAATTCTAATTCATTCGTACGATCCATTCTAATTCATACCTATGATCATACGAATTTATTCGCAAGAATGTATCCATGCTAATTTATTCGTACGAATGTATCCATTCTAATTCATTCGCACTATCCATTCTAATTCATTCGTACGATCGATCCATTCTAATTTATTTGCACGATCCAATCTAATTCATTCCTATGATCCATTCTAATTCGTTCGTATGATACATTCATACGACTGAATTAGAATGGATTGTACGAATGAATTAGAATTGATCATACGAATGAATTAGAATGGATCGTACGAATGAATTAGAATGGATCGTGCAAATGAATTAGAATGGATCGTACGAATGAATTAGAACGCATTGTACGAATGAATTTGACATTCGTACAATCCATTCTAATTCATTCGCACGATCCATTCTAATTCATTCGTATGATCCATTCTAATTCATTCGTACGATCCTTTCTAATTCATTCGTATGATCCATTCAAACTCATTCGCACAATTGTATCCATTCTAATTCATTCGTACGATCCATTCTAATCCATTCGTACGATCTATTCTAATTCATTCGTACGATCCATTCTAGTCCATTCGTACGATCCATTCTAATCCATTCGTACGATCCATTCTAATTCATTCGCACGAATGTAACCATTCTAATTCATTCGTACGATCCATTCTAATTCATTCGTATGATCCATTCTAATTCATTCTTACGATCTATTCTAATTCATTCGCACGATCCATTCTAATTCATTCGTACGATCCATTCTAATTCATTCGCACAAATGTATCCATTCTAATGCATTCGTACGATTTATTCTAATTCATTCGCATGATCCATTCTAATTCATTCGTATGATCCATTCTAATTCATTCCTACGATCTATTCTAATTCATTCGCTCGAATGTATTCATTCTAATTCATTTGTTCGATCCATTCTAATTCATTCATACGATCCATTCAAATTCATTCGCATGATCCATTCTAATTCATTCGTACGATCCATTCTAATTTATTCTCACGAATGTATCCATTCTAATTCATTCGTATGATCCATTCTAATTCATTCGCACGATCCATTCTAATTCATTCGCACGAATATATCCATTCTAATTCATTCGTACGATTCATTTTAATTCATTCGCACGATCCATTCTAATTTATTCGTATGAACAATTCTAATTCATTCGTACGATCTATTCTAATTCATTCGCATGATCCATTCTAATTCATTCGTATGATCCATTCTAATTCATTCGTACGATCCTTTCTAATTCATTCGTATGATCCATTCTAACTCATTCGCACAATTGTATCCATTCTAATTCATTCGTACGATCCATTCTAATCCATTCATACGATCCATTCTAATTCATTCGTATGATCCATTCTAACTCATTCGGTGGATCCATTCTAATCCATTCGTATGATCCATTCTAATTCATTCGTACGATCCATTCTAATTCATTCGCACAAATGTGTCGCACGATCCATTCTAATTCATTCGTACGATCCATTCTAATTCATTCGGTGGATCCATTCTAATTCATTCGTACGATCCATTCTAATTCATTCGTACGATCAATTCCAATTCATTCGTACGCTCCATTCAAATTCATTCGCATGATCCTTTCTAATTCATTCGCACGATCCATTCTAATTCATTCCTACGATCTATTCTAATTCATTCGCTCGAATGTATCCATTCTAATTCATTCGTTCGATCCATTCTAATTCATTCGTACGATCCATTCTAATCCATTCGTACGATCCATTCTAATTCATTCGTATGATCCATTCTAATTCATTCGCTCGAATGTATCCATTCTAATTCATTCGTACGATCCATTCTAATTCGTTCATATGATCCATTCTAATTCATTCGTACGATCCATTCTAAAATGAGTTAGAATGGATCATACGAATGAATTAGAATGGATCGTACGAATGAATTAGAATGGATCGTGCGAATGAATTAGAATGGATCGTAGGAATGAATTAGAATGGATCGTGCAAATGAATTAGAATGGATACATTCGTGTGAATGAATTAGTATGGATCGTAGGAATGAATTAGAATAGATCGTACGAATGAATTAGAATGGTTACATTCGTGCTAATGAATTAGAATGGATCGTACGAATGAATTTGAATAGATCGTACGAATGAATTAGAATGGATCGTGCGAATGAATTAGAATGGATCGTACGAATGAATTAGAATGGATCGTGCAAAATGAATTAGAATGGATCATACGAATGAATTAGAATAGATATATTCATGCGAATGAATTAGAATGGATCGTACGAATTAATTAGAATAGATCGTATGAATGAATTAGAATGGATCGTACGAATGAATTATAATGGATCGTGCGAATAAATTAGAATGGATCATGCGAATGAATTAGAATAGATCGTGCGAATGAATTAGAATGGATCATACGAATGAATTAGAATGGATCGTATGAATGGATTAGAATGGATCGTACGAATGGATTAGAATGGATCGTACGAATGAATTAGAATGGATCGTACGAATGAATTAGAATGGATACAATTGTGCGAATGAGTTAGAATGGATCATACGAATGAATTAGAAAGGATCGTACGAATGAATTAGAATGGATCATACGAATGAATTAGAATGGGTTGTACGAATGGATTAGAATGGATCATACGAATGAATTAGAATGGATCGTACAAATGAATTAGAAAGGTTACATTTGTGAGAATGAATTAGAATGGATCGTACGAATGAATTAGAATGGATCGTATGAATGGATTAGAATGGATCGTACGAATGAATTAGAATGGATTGTGTGAATAAATTAGATTGGATCGTATGAATGAATTAGAATGGTTACATTCGTGCGAATGAATTAGAATGGATCGTACGAATGGTTTAGAATGGATCGTACGAATGGATTAGAATGGTTCGTACGAATGAATTAGAATGGATACATTCGAGCGAATGGATTAGAATGGATTGTACGATTGGATCGTACGAATGGATTAGAACGCATTGTATGAACAAATCAGAATAGATACATTTGTGCGAATGAATTAGATTGCATCGTACGAATGAATTTTAATGGATTGTACGAATGAATTAGAATGGATCGTACGAATGAATTAGAATGGATCATGCCAATGAATTACAATAGATTGTACGAATGAATTAGAATGGATCGTGCGAACGAATTAGAATGGATCGTATGAACGAATTAGAATGGTTACATTCAAGCGAATGAATTGGAATGGATCGTACGAATGAATTAGAATGGATCATAGGAATGAATTAGAATGGATCGTACGAATGAATTAGAATGGATCATACAAATGAATTAGAATGGATACATTTGTGCGATGAATAAGAATGGAGCGTACGAATGAATTAGAATGGATCGTGCGAACGAGTTAGAATGGATCATGCGAATGAATTAGAATGGATCGTACGAATGAATTAGAATGGATCGTACGAATGAATTAGAATGGATACATTCGTGCGAATGAATTAGAATGGATCGTAGGAATGAATTAGAATGGATCGTGCAAATGAATTAGAATGGATACATTCGTGTGAATGAATTAGTATGGATCGTAGGAATGAATTAGAATAGATCGTACGAATGAATTAGAATGGATCATACAAATGAATTAGAAAGGTTACATTCGTGAGAATGAATTAGAATGGATCGTACGAATGAATTAGAATGCATTCGTACGATTCATTCTAATTCATTCGCATGATCTATTCTAATTCATTCGTACGATCCATTCTAATTCATTCGCATGAATATATTTGTTCTAATTCATTCGTATGATCCATTCTAATTTATTCGCACGATCTATTCTAATTCATTCGTACGATCCATTCTAATTCATTCGTACAATCCATTCTAATTCATTCGCACGAATATATCATACAAATGAATTAGAATGGATCATGCGAATGAATTAAAATGGATTGTACATATGAATTAGAATAGATCGTGCGAATGAATTAGAATGGATCGTACGAACGAATTAGAATGGATCGTACGAACGATTAGAATGGATTGTACGAATGAATTAGAATGGATCGTATGAATGGATTAGAATGGATCGTGTGAATGAATTAGAATGGATACATTCGTGCGAATGAATTAGAATGGATCGGACGAATGAATTAGAATGGATCGTACGAATGGATTAGAATGGATCGTACGAATGAATTAGAATGGATCATACAAATGAATTAGAAAGGTTACATTCTTGAGAATGAATTAGAATGGATCGTACGAATGAATTAGAATGGATCATGCGAATGAATTTGAATGGATCGTACGAATGAATTAGAATGGATAAAGCGAATGAATTAGAATGGATACATTCGAGCGAATGAATTAGAATAGATCGTAGGAATGAATTAAAATGGATCATACGAATGAATTAGAATGGATCGTGCGAATGAATTAGAATGGATCGTACGAATGAATTAGAATGGATAGTACGAATGAATTAGAATGGATCATACAAATAAATTGGAAAGGTCAGATTCATGAGAATGAATTAGAATGGATCGTACGAATGAATTAGAATGGATAATGCGAATGAATTTGAATGGATCGTACGAATGAATTAGAATGGATCGAACGAATGAATTAGAATGTATACATTCGAGCGAATGAATTAGAATAGATCATAGGAATGAATTAGAATGGATCGTACGAATGAATTAGAATGGTTACATTCGAGCAAATGAATTCGAATGGATCGTACGAATGAATTAGAATGGATCATAGGAATGAATTAGAATGGATCGTGCAAATGAATTAGAATGGATACATTCGTGTGAATGAATTAGAATGGATCGTACGAATGAATTATTATGGATCATATGAATGAATTAGAACAAATATATTCATGCGAATGAATTAGAATGGATCGTACGAATGAATTAGAATAGATCATGCGAATGAATTAGAATGAATCGTACGAATGCATTCTAATTCATTCGTACGATCCATTCTAATTCATTCTCACGAATGTAACCTTTCTAATTCATTTGTATGATCCATTCTAATTCATTCGCTCGAATGTAACCATTCTAATTCATTCGTACGATCCATTCTAATTCATTCCTACGATCCATTCTAATTCATTCGCACGAATATATCCATTCTAATTCATTTGCACGATCCATTCTAATTCATTCCTATGATCCATTCTAATTCATTCGTACGATCCATTCTAATTCATTCGCTCGAATGTATCCATTCTAATTCATTCGTACGATCCATTCTAATTCATTCGATCGATCCATTCTAATCCATTCGTACAATACGTTCTAATCCATTCGTACGATCCATTCTAATTCATTCGTACGATCCATTCTAATTCATTCGCTCGAATGTATCCATTCTAATTCATTCGTACGATCCATTCTAATTCATTCGTATGATCTATTCTAACTCATTCGGTGGATCCATTCTAATTCATTCGTACGATCCATTTTAATTCATTCGCACGATCCATTCTAATTTATTCGTATGATCAATTCTAATTCATTCGTACGATCTATTCTAATTCATTCGCATGATCCATTCTAATTCATTCGTATGATCCATTCTAATTCATTCGTACAATCCATTCAAATTCATTCGTACGATGCAGTCTAATTCATTCGCACAAATGTATCTATTCTAATTCATTCGTACAATGCGTTCTAATCTATTCGTACGATCCATTCTAATCCATTCGTACGATCCATTCTAATTCATTCGCACGAATATAACCATTCTAATTTATTTGTACGATCCATTCTAATTCATTCCTACGATCCATTCTAATTCATTCACACGAATGTATCCATTCTAATTCATTTGCAAGACCCATTCTAATTCATTCCTATGATCCATTCTAATTCATTCGTACGAACCATTCTAATTCATTCGCTCGAATGTATCCATTCTAATTCATTCGTACGATCCATTCTAATTCGTTCGTACGATCCATTCTAATTCGTTCATACGATCCATTCTAATCCATTCGTACGATCCATTCAAATCCATTCGTATGATCCATTCTAATTCATTCTCACAAATGTAACCTTTCTAATTCATTTGTACGATCCATTCTAATCCATTCGTACGATCCATTCTAATTCATTCGCACGATCAATTCTAATTCATTCGTATGATCAATTCTAATTCATTTGCACGATCCATTCTAATTCATTCGTACGATCCATTCTAATTCATTCGCATGAATATATCTATTCTAATTCATTCGTATGATCCATTCTAATTTATTCGCACGATCTATTCAAATTCATTCGTACGATCCATTCTAATTCATTCACACGATCCATTCTAATTCATTCGTACGATCCATTCTAATTTATTCGCACGATCCATTCTAATTCATTCGTACGATCCATTCTAATTCATTCGCTCAAATGTAACCATTCTAATTCATTCGTACGATCCATTCTAATTCATTCGTACGATCCTTTCTAATTCATTTGTACGATCCATTCTAATTCATTCGTACGATCCATTCTAATCCATTCGTACGATCCATTCTAATTCATTCGCACGAATGTAACCATTCTAATTCATTCATACGATCCATTCTAATTCATTCGCACAATCCATTATAATTCATTCATACGATCCATTCTAATTTATTCTCATCAATGTAACCTTTCTAATTCATTTGTACGATCCATTCTAATTCATTCGTACGATCCATTCTAATCCATTCTAATTCATTCGTATGATCTATTCTAATTCGTTCGTACGATCCATTCTAATTCATTCCTATGACCCATTCTAATTCATTCGTACGATCCATTCTAATTCATTCACTCGAATGTATCCATTCTAATTCATTCGTACAATCCATTCTAATTCATTCGTACGATACGATCCATTCTAATTCAGTCGTATGAATGTATCCATTTTAATTCATTCGTACGATCCATTCTAATTCATTCGTACGATCTAATTCATTCGTACGATCCATTCTAATTCATTCGTACGATCGATTCTAATTCATTCACACGATCCATTCTAGTTCATTCATACGATCCATTCTAATTCATTCGTATGATCCATTCTAATTTATTCGTTGAAATATATCCATTCTAATTCATTCGTAAGATCCATTCTAATTCATTCGCACGATCCATTTTAATTCATTCGCACAAATGTATCCATTCTAATTCATTTGCATGATCCATTCTAATTCAATCGTACGATCCATTCTAATTGATTTGCATGAATGTATCCATTCTAATTTATTCGTACGATCTTTGTGCGAATAAATTAGAATGGATCATACGATTGAATTAGAATGGATCGTACGAATGAATTAGAATGGATCATGTGAATAAATTTGAGTAGATCGTACGAATGAATTAGAATGGATCGAACGAATGAATTAGAATGGATACATTCGAGCGAATGAATTAGAATAGATCGTAGGAATGAATTAGAATGGATCATACGAATGAATTAGAATGGATCGTGCGAATGAATTAGAATGGATTGTACGAATGAATTAGAATGGATACATTCGTGCGAATGAATTAGAATGGATCGGACGAATGGATTAGAATGGATCGTACGAATACATTATAATGGATCATACGAATGAATTAGAATGGATAAATTCGAGCGAATGAATTAGAATGGATCGTGCGATGAATTAGAATGGATCATACAAATGAATTAGAATGGATTCTAATCCATTCGTATGATCCATTCTAATATATTCTAATTCATTCGCACAAATGTATCCATTCTAATTCATTCTCACGAATGTAACCTTTCTAATTCATTTGTATGATCCATTCAAATTCATTCGTACGAATGAATAGAATGGATCGTACGAATGAATCATACGAATGAATTAGAATGGATCATGCGAATGAATTAGAATGGATCATGCGAATTAATTAGAATAGATCGTACGAATGAATTAGAATGGATCATACGAATAAATTAGAATGGATCGTGCGAATGAATTAGAATGGATCGTACGAATGAATTAGAATGGATCCACCGAATGAGTTAGAATGGATCATACGAATGAATTAGAATGGATCGTACGAATGAATTAGAATGGATACCTTCGAGCGAATGAATTAGAATAGATCGTAGGAATGAATTCGCATGGATCATACGAATGAATTAGAATGGATCATGCGAATGAATTAGAATTGATCATACGAATGAATTAGAATGGATCGTACGAATGAATTAGATTGCATCGTACGATCCATTCTAATTCATTCGCACGATCCATTCTAATGCATTCGTACGATTCATTCTAATTCATTCGCACGATCCATTCTAATTCATTCGTACGATCCATTCTTATTCATTCCTACGATCCATTCTAATTCATTTTGCACAATCCATTCTAATTCATTCGTACGAACCATTCTAATTCATTTGTATGATCCATTCTAACTCATTCGGTGGATCCATTCTAATTCATTCGTACGATCCATTCTAATTCATTCGCACAAATGTATCCATTCTAATTCATTCGTACGATCCATTCTAATTCATTCGTACGATTGATTCTAATTCATTCGCACGATCCATTCTAATTCATTCCTACGATCTATTCTAATTCATTCGCTCGAATGTATCCATTCTAATTCATTCGTTCGATCCATTCTAATTCATTCGTACGATCCATTCAAATTCATTCGCATGATCCATTCTAATTCATTTGTACGATCCATTCTAATTCATTCTCACGAATGTAACCTTTCTAATTCATTTGTATGATCCATTCTAATTCATTTGTACGATCCATTCTAATTCATTCGCACGAATCCGTTCTAAATCATTCGTACGATTCATTCTAATTCATTCGCACGATCCATTCTAATTCATTTGCACGATCCATTCTAATTCATTCCTATGATCCATTCTAATTCGTTCGTACGATCCATTCTAATTCATTCGCTCGAATGTATCCATTCTAATTCATTCGTACGATCCATTCTAATTCATTCTCACGAATGTAACCTTTCTAATTCATTTGTACGATCCATTCTAATTAGAAAGGTTACATTCGAGCGAATTAATTAGAATAGATCGTAGGAATGGATTAGAATGGATCATACGAAAGAATTAGAATGGATCGTGCGAATGAATTAGAATGAATCATACGAATGCATTAGAATGGATCATACGAATAAATTAGAATGAATCGTACGAACTAATTAGAATGGATCGTACGAACAAATTAGAATGGATCGTACGAACGAATTAGAATGGATCGTACGAATGAATTAGAATAGATACATTCGAGCGAATGAATTAGAATGGATCGTACGAATGAATTAGAATAGATACATTCGAGCGAATGAATTAGAATGGATCGTACGAATGAATTAGAATGGATCAAAAGAATGAATTAGAATGGATCGTGCAAATGAATTAGAATGGATACATTCGTGCGAATGAATTAGAATAGATCATACGGATGAATTACAATGGATCGTACGAGTTAATTAGAATGGATCGTGCGAATGAATTAGAATGAATCGTACGAATGAATTAGAATGGATCGTACGAATGAATTAGAATGGATACATTTGTACGAATGAATTAGAATGGATCGTACGTATGAATTAGAATGGATCGTACAAATGAATTAGAATGGATCGTACGAATGAATTAGAATGGATCGTGCGAATGAATTAGAATGGATCGTACGAATGAATTTGAATGGATTGTATGAACGAATTAGAATGGATCGTATGAATGGATTAGAATGGATCGTACGAATGGATTAGAATGGATCGTATGAATGGATCATGCGAATGAATTAGAATGGATCGTACGAATGAATTAGAATGGATCGTACGAATGAATTAAAATGGATACATTCGAGCGAATGAATTAGAATGGATCGTACGAATGAATTAGAATGGATCATAGGAATGAATTAGAATGGATCGTGCAAATGAATTAGAATGGATACATTCGTGCGAATGAATTAGAATGGATCGTAGGAATGAATTAGAAGGGATCGTACGAATGAATTAGAATGGTTACATTCGTGCGAATCAATTAGAATGGATCATAGGAATGAAATAGAACGGATCGTGCGAATGAATTAGAATAGATCGTACGAATGAATTAGAATGGATACATTCGTGCAAATGAATTAGAATGGATCGTATGAATGAATTAGAATGGATCGTACGAATGAATTAGAATGAATCGTAAGAATGAATTAGAATGGATCATACGAATGAATTAGAATACATCATGTGAATGAATTAGAATGGATCGTACATTTGAATTAGATTAGATTGTGCGAATGAATTAGAATGGATACATTCATGCGAATGAATTAGAATAGATCGTATGAATGAATTAGAATGGATCGTACGAATGAATTAGAATGGATACATTTGTACGAATGAATTAGAATGGATCGTACGAATGAATTAGAATGGATAGTGCGAATGAATTAGAATGGATCGTACGAACGAATTAGAATGGATTGTACGAATGTATTAGAATAGATCGTGCGAATGAATTAGAATGGATCGTACGAAAGAATTAGAATGGATCGTACGAATGAATTAGAATAGATCATACGAATGAATTAGAATGGATCGTATGAA
The DNA here is from genome assembly GCA_947650365.1 of Chamaelirium japonicum. NCBI lineage: Eukaryota > Viridiplantae > Streptophyta > Magnoliopsida > Liliales > Melanthiaceae > Chamaelirium > Chamaelirium japonicum. The sequence continues at coordinate 197,709 of CANTAL010000066.1, read as the reverse complement.
TGAATTAGAATGGATACATTCGTGCGAATGAATTAGAATGGATCGTAGGAATGAATTAGAATGGATCGTGCGAATGAATTAGAATAGATCGTACGAATGAATTAGAATTGATCATACGAATAAATTAGAATGGATCGTGCGAATGAATTAAAATGGATCGTACGAATAAATTAGAATGGATCCACCGAATGAGTTAGAATGGATCATACGAATGAATTAGAATGGATCGTACGAATGAATTAGAATGGATACATTCGAGCGAATGAATTAGAATGGATCGTACAAATGAATTAGAATGAATCGTACGAATGAATTAGAATGGATCGTACGAATGGATTAGAACGCATTGTATGAATGGATTAGAATGGATCGTACGAATGAATTAGAATGGATCGTACGAATGAATTAGAATGGATACATTCGAGCGAATGAATTAGAATGGATCGTACGAATGAATTAGAATGGATCATAGGAATGAATTAGAATGGATCGTGCAAATGAATTAGAATGGATACATTCGTGCGAATGAATTAGAATGGATCGTAGGAATGAATTAGAATGGATCGTACGAATGAATTAGAATGGTTACATTCGTGCGAATGAATTAGAATGGATCGTACGAATGGATTAGAATGGATCGTACGAAAGGATTAGAATAGATCGTACGAATTAGAATGGATCGTACGAATGAATTAAAATGGATACATTCATACGTCTGAATTAGAATGGATCGTGCAAATTAATTAGGATGGATCATACGAATGAATTTGAATGAATACATTTGTGTGAATGAATCTGAATGGATTGTATGAATGAATTACAATGGATCGTACGAATGGATTCGAATGGATCGTACGAATGAATTAGAATGGATCATACAAATGAATTAGAAAGGTTACATTCGTGAGAATTAATTATAATGGATCGTACGAATGAATTAGAATGGATCATGCGAATGAGTTTGAATGGATCGTACGACTGAATTAGAATGGATCGAACGAATGAATTAGAATGGATACATTCGAGAAAATGAATTAGAATAGATCGTAGGAATGAATTATAATGGATCATACGAATGAATTAGAATGGATCGTGCGAATGAATTAGAATGGATTGTACGAATGAATTAGAATGAATACATTCGTGCGAATGAATTAGAATGGATCGTACGAATGAATTAGAATGGATCGTACGAATGAATTAGAATGGATCGTACGAATGAATTTGAATGAATCGTACGAATGCATTAGAATGGATCATACAAATGAATTTAAGTGGATCGTACAAATGAATTGGAATGGATCATACGAATGAATTAGAATACATCATGTGAATGAATTAGAATGGATCGTACGTTTGAATTAGATTGGATTGTGCGAATGAATTAGAATGGATCGTACGAATGAATTAGAATGGATCGTGCTAATGAATTAGAATGGATCGTACGAATGAATTAGAATGGATCGTACGAATGAATAAGAATGGATCGGACGAATGAATAAGAATGGATCGTATGAATGAATTAGAATGGATCGTGCAAATGAATTAGAATGGATCGTACGAATGCATTAGAATGGATTGTACGAATGAATTAGAATGAATCGTACGAACGAATTAGAATGGATTGTACGAATGAATTAGAATGGATCGTACGAATGAATTAGAATGGATCACGTGAATGAATTAGAATAGACCGCACGAATGAATTAGAATGGATCGTACGAATGAATTAGAATGGATTGTACGAATGAATTAGAATGGATCGTACGAACGAATTAGAATGGATCGTACGAATGGATTAGAATGGATCGTACGAATGGATCATGCAAATGAATTAGATCGTGCGAATGAATTAGAATGGATCGTACGAATGGATTAGAATGGATCGTACGAATGAATTAGAATGGATCGTACAAATGAATTAGAAAGGTTACATTTGTGAGAATGAATTAGAATTGATCGTACGAATGAATTCGAATGGATCGTACGAATGGATTAGAATGGATCGATCCATTCTAATTCATTCGCACGATCCATTCTAATTCAAATTCATTCGTACGAATGAATAGAATGGATCGTACGAATGAATCGTACGAATGAATTAGAATGGATCATGCGAATGAATTAGAATGGATCGTACGAATGAATTAGAACGGATCGTGCGAATGAATTAGAATGGATCGTACGAATGAATTAGAATAGATTGTACGAATGAATTGGAATGGATACCTTTGTGCATATGAATTAGAATGGATCGTGCGAATGAATTTGAATGGATCGTAGGAATGAATTAGAATGGATCGTACGAATGAATTAGAATGGTCACATTCGTGCGAATGGATTAGATTGGATCGTACGAATGGATTAGAATGGATCGTACGAATGGATTAGAATGGATCGTACGAATGAATTAGAATGGATCGTACAAATGGATTAGAATGGATCGTACGAATGAATTAGAATGGATACATTCGAGCGAATGAATTAGAATGGATCGTACGAATGAATTAGAATGTATCGTATGAATGAATTAGAATGGATACATTCGTGCGAATGAATTAGAATGGATTGTACGAATGGATTAGAATGGATCGTACGAATGGATTAGAACGCATTGTACGAATGAATTAGAATAGATACATTTGTGCGAATGAATTAGATTGCATCGTACGAATGAATTTGAATGGATTGTACGAATGAATTAGAATGGATCGTACGAATGAATTAGAAGGGATCATACGAATGGATTAGAATGGATCGTACGAATGGATTAGAACGCATTGTACGAATGAATTAGAATGGATCGTACGAATGAATAAGAATGGATCGTACGAATGAATTAGAATGGATCATGCGAATGAATTAGAATGAATCGTACGAATGCAATATAATGGATACATTTGTGCGAATGAATTAGAATGGATCGTACGAATGAATTAGAATGGATCGTACGAATGAATTAAAATGGATACATTTGTACGAATGAATTAGAATGGATCGTACGAATGAATTAGAATGGATCGTACAAATGAATTAGAATGGATCGTGCGAATGAATTAGAATGGATCGTACGAATGAATTAGAATGGATACATTTGTGCGAATGAATTAGAATGGATCGTACAAATGAATTAGAATGGATCATTCGAATGAATTAGAATGGATCGTACGAATGAATTAGAATGGATCCTACAAATGAATTAGAATGGATACATTCGTGCGAATGTATTAGAATGGATCGTACGAATGGATTAGAATGGATCATAGGAATGAATTAGAATGGATCGTACGAATGAATTAGAATGGATCGGACAAGATCGTAGGAATTAATTAGAATGGATCGTACGAATGATTTAGAATGGTTACATTCGTGCGAATGAATTAGAATGGATCGTACGAATGAATTAGAATGGATCATGCGAATGAATTAGAATGGATCGTACGAATGAATTTGAATGGATCGGACAAGATCGTAGGAATTAATTAGAATAGATCGTACGAATGAATTAGAATGGTTACATTCGTGCGAATGAATTAGAATAGATCGTATGAATGAATTAGATTGGATCGTACGAATGGATCATTGGAATGAATTAGAATGGATACATTCGTGCGAATGAATTAGAATGGATACATTCGAGTGAATGAATTAGAATAGATCGTACGATCCAATCTAATTCATTCATACGATCTATTCTAATTCATTCATACGAATGCATTAGAACGCATTGTACGAATGAATTAGAATAGATACATTTATACGAATGAATTAGAATGGATCGTACGAATGGATTAGAATAGATTCGTACGATCCATTCTAATTCATTCGCACGATCCATTCTAATTCATTCGTACGATCCATTCTAATTCATTCATATGATCAATTCTAATTCATTCGCACGATCCATTCTAATTCATTCTCTCGAATGTAACCTTTCTAATTCATTTGTATGATCCATTCTAATTCATTCGTACGATCCATTCTAATCCATTCGTACGATCCATTCTAATCCATTCGTACGATCCATTCTAATCCATTCGTACGATCCATTCTAATTCATTCTCACAAATGTAACCTTTCTAATTCATTTGTACGATCCATTCTAATTCATTCGTACGATCCATTCTAATCCATTCGTATGATCCATTCTAATTCATTCGCATGATCCATTCTAATTCATTCCTACGATCCATTCTAATTCATTCGCACGAATGTATCCATTCTAATTCATTTGCACGATCCATTCTAATTCATTCCTATGATCCATTCTAATTCATTCGTACGATCCATTCTAATTCATTCGCTCGAATGTATCCATTCTAATTCATTCGTACGATTCATTCTAATTCATTCGTACGATCCATTCTAACGCATTCGTACGATTCATTCTAATTCATTCGCACGATCCATTCTAATTCATTCGTACGATCCATTCTAATTCATTCACACGATCCATTCTAATCCATTCGTACGATCCATTCTAATCCATTCGTACGATCCATTCTAATCCATTCGTACGAATGGATTAGAATGGATCGTACGAATGGATTAGAATGGATCGGACGAATGAATTAGAATGGATCGTACGATTCATTCGAATTCATTCGTACGATCCATTCTAATGTATTCGTACGATTCATTCTAATTCATTCGCACGATCCATTCTAATTCATTCGTACGATCCATTCTTATTCATTTATACGATCCATTCTAATTCATTCGTACAATCCATTCTAATTCATTTGCATAAATGTATCCATTCTAATTTATTCGTACGATCCAGCCTAATTCATTCATACGATCCATTCTAATTCATTCGCATGAATGTATCCATTCTAATTCATTCGCACGATCCATTCTAATTCATTCGCACGATCCATTCTAATTCTTTCATACGATTGAATTAGAATGGATCGTGCGAATGAATTAGAATGGATTGTACGAATGAATTAGAATGGATACATTCGTGCGAATGAATTAGAATGGATCGGACGAATGGATTAGAATGGATCGTATGAATGAATTAGAATAGATCGTGCGAATGAATTAGACTGGATTGTACGAATGAATTAGAATGGATACATTCGAGCGAATGAATTAGAATGGATCGTGCGAATAAATTAGAATGGATCGTACGAATGAATTAGGAAGGATATATTTGAACGAATAAATTTGAATGGATAGTGCGAATGAATTAGAATGGATCGTGCGAATGAATTAGAATGGATCGTACGAACGAATTAGAATGGATCGTACGAACGAATTAGAATGGATCGTACGAACGAATTAGAATGGATCGTGCGAATGAATTAGAATGAATCGTACGAATGCATTATAATGGATACATTCGTGCGAATGAATTAGAATGGATCATACGAATGAATTAGAATGGATCGTGCGAATGAATTAGAATGGATCGTACGAATGAATTAGAATGGATCGTATGAATGAATAAGAGTGGATCGTACGAATGAATTAGAATGGATCGTGCGAATAAATTAGAATGAATCATACGAATGAATTAGAATGGATCGTATAAATGAATTAGAATGGATCATACGAATGAATTAGAATGGATACAATCAAGCGAATGAATTAGAATAGATCGTACGAATGAATTTGAATGGATCATAGGAATGAATTAGAATGGACCGTGCAAATGAATTAGAATGGATATATTCGTGTGAATGAATTAGAATGGATCGTAGGAATGATTTAGAAAGATCGTACGAATAAATTAGAATGGTTACATTCGTGCGAATGAATTAGAATGGATGTTACGAATGGATTAGAATGGATCGTACGAATGGATTAGAATGGATCGTACGAATGAATTAGAATGGATCGTACAAATGAATTAGAAAGGTTACATTTGTGAGAATGAATTAGAATGGATCGTACGAATGAATTAGAATGGATCGTACGAATGGATTAGAATGGATCGTACGAATGAATTAGAATGGATCGTACGAATGGATTAGAATGGATCGTACGAATGAATTACAATGGATCATACAAATGAATTAGAAAGGTTACATTCGTGAGAATGAATTAGAATGGATCGTACGAATGAATTAGAATGGATCATGCGAATGAATTTGAATGGATCGTACGAATGAATTAGAATGGATCGAACAAATGAATTAGATTGGATACATTCGAGCGAATGAATTAGAATAGATCGTAGGAATGAATTAGAATGGATCATACGAATGAATTAGAATGGATCGTACGAATGAATTAGAATGGATCGGACAAGATCGTAGGAATTAATTAGAATGGATCGTACGAATGAATTAGAATGGTTACATTCGTGCGAATGAATTAGAATGGATCGTACGAATGAATTAGAATGTTTCATGCGAATGAATTAGAATGGATCATACGATCCATTCTAATCCATTCGTACGATCCATTCTAATTCATTCGTACGATCCATTCTAATTCATTCGTATGATCCATTCTAACTCATTCGTACAAATGTATCCATTCTAAGTCATTCGTACGATCCATTCTAATTCATTCGCACGATCCATTCTAATTCATTCGTACGATCCATTCTAATTCATTCGCACGATCCATTCTAATTCATTCGTACGATCCATTCTAATTCATACGAATGAATTAGAATGGATACATTCGAGCGAATGAATTAGAATGGATCATACGAATGAATTAGAATGAATTACAATGGATCGTACGAATGAATTAGAATGTATCTTACGAATTAATTAGAATGGATCGTACGAATGAATTAGAATGGATCGTACGAATCGATTAAAACGCATTGTACGAATGAATTAGAATGGATCGTACGAATGTATTAGAACGCATTGTACGATTGAATTAGAATAGATACATTTATACGAATGAATTAGAATGGATCGTACGAATGGATTAGAATAGATTCGTACGATCCATTCTAATTCATTCGCACGATCCATTCTAATTCATTCGTACGATCCATTCTAATTCATTTGCATGAATGTTTCAATTCTAATTTATTCGTACGATCCATTCTAATTTATTCGTAAGATCCATTCTAATTCATTCGCTCGAATGTATCCATTCTAATTCATTCGTACGATCCATTCTAATTCGTTCATACGATCCATTCTAATTCGTTCATACGATCCATTCTAATTCATTCGTACAATCCATTCTAATTCATTCGTACGATCCATTCTAATTCATTCGTATGATCCATTCTAACTCATTCGGTGGATCCATTCTAATTCATTCGCATGATCCATTCTAATTCATTCGTACGATCCATTCTAATTCATTCGTACGATCCATTCTAATTCATTCGCACGAATGTATCCATTCTAATTCATTTGCACGATCCATTCTAATTCATTCCTATGATCCATTCTAATTCATTCGTACGATCCATTCTAATTCATTCGCTCGAATGTATCCATTCTAATTCATTCGTACGATCCATTCTAATTCATTCGCATGATCCATTCTAATTCATTCGTATGATACATTCATACGACTGAATTAGAATGGATTGTATTTATAATGGATCGTACGAATGAATTAGAATGGATCGTGCGATTGAATTAGAATGGATCGTACGAATGAATTAGAATGGATCCACCGAATGAGTTAGAATGGATCATACGAATGAATTAGAATGGATCGTACGAATGGATTAGAATGGATCGTACGAATGGATTGTGCGAATGAATAAGAATGGAGCGTACGAATGAATTAGAATGGATCGTACGAATGGATTAGAATGGATCGTACGAATGAATTAGAATGGATCGTACGAATAAATTAGAATGGATCGTGCGAATGAATTAGAATGGATCGTACGAATGAATTAGAATGGATGCACTGAATGAGTTAGAATGGATCATACGAATGAATTAAAATGGATCGTACGAATGAATTAGAATGGATTGTACGAATGAATTAGAATGGATCGTGCGAATTAATTAGAATGGATCGTACGAATGAATTTGAATGGATACATTTGTGCGAATGAATCTGAATGGATTGTATGAATGAATTACAATGGATCGTACGAATGGATTAGAATGGATCGTACGAATGAATTAGAATGGATCAAACAAATTAATTAGAAATGTTACATTCGTGAGAATGAATTAGAATGGATCGTACGAATGAATTAGAATGGATCATGCGAATGAATTTGAATGGATCGTACGAATGAATTAGAATGGATCGTGCGAATGAATTAGAATGGATCGTACGAATGACTTAGAATGGATACATTTGTACGAATGAGTTAGAATGGATCATACGAATGAATTAGAATGGATCGTACGAATGAATTAGAATGGATCGTACGAATGGATTAGAATGGATCGTATGATCCATTCTAATTCATTCGCATGATCCATTCTAATTCATTCGTACGATCCATTCTAATTCATTCGCACGAATGTAACCATTCTAATTCATTCGTACGATCCATTCTAATTAATTCCTACGATCTTGTCCGATCCATTCTAATTCATTCGTACGATCCATTCTAATTCATTCCTATGATCCATTCTAATCCATTCGTACGATCCATTCTAATTAATTCGAATGATCCATTCTAATTCATTTGTACGATCCATTCTAATTCATTCGCACAAATGTATCCATTCTAATTCATTCGTACGATCCATTCTAATTCATTCGCACGATCCAATCTAATTCATTTGCATGAATGTTTCAATTCTAATTTATTCGTACGATCCATTCTAATTTATTCGTAAGATCCATTCTAATTCATTCGCTCGAATGTATCCATTCTAATTCATTCGTACGATCCATTCTAATTCGTTCATACGATCCATTCTAATTCGTTCGTACGATCCATTCTAATTCATTCGTACAATCCATTCTAATTCATTCGTACGATCCATTCTAATTCATTCGTATGATCCATTCTAACTCATTCGGTGGATCCATTCTAATTAATTCGTATGATCCATTCTAATTCATTCGCACGATCCATTCTAACTCATTCGTACGATCCATTCTAATTCATTTGTACGATCCATTCTAATTCATTCGTACAAATGTATCCATTCTAATTCATTCGTACGATCCATTCAAATTCATTCGTATGATCCATTCTAATTCATTCGTACGATCCATTCTAATTCATTTGCATGAATGTATCCATTCTAATTCATTCGTGCAATCCATTCTAATTCATTCGCACGATCTATTCTAATTCATTCGTATGATCCATTCTAATTCATTCCTACGATCCATTCTAATTCATTCGCACAAAACATTCTTATTCATTCGTACGATCCATTCAAATTCATTCACATGATCCATTCTAATTCATTCGTACGATCCATTCTAATTCATTCTCACGAATGTAACCTTTCTAATTCATTCATACGATCCATTCTAATTCGTTCATACGATCCATTCTAATTCGTTCGTACGATCCATTCTAATTCGTTCGTACGATCCATTCTAATTCATTCGTATGATCCATTCTAATTCATTCCTATGATCTATTCTAATTCATTCTCACAAATGTAACCTTTCTAATTCATTTGTATGATCCATTCTAATTCATTCCTACGATCTATTCTAATTCATTCGCTCGAATGTATCCATTCTAATTCATTCGTACGATCCATTCTTATTCATTCGTACGATCCATTCAAATTCATTCGCATGATCCATTCTAATTCATTCGTACGATCCATTCTAATTCATTCTCACGAATGTAACCTTTCTAATTCATTTGTATGATCCATTCTAATGCATTCGTACGATCCATTCTAATCCATTCGTATGATCCATTCTAATCCATTCGTACGATCCATTCTAATCCATTCGCATGAATGTATCCATTCTAATTCATTTGTCCGATCCATTCTAATTCATTCACACGAATGTATCCATTCTAATTCATTCGTACAATCCATTCTAATTCATTCGCACGATCCATTCTAATTCATTCGTATGATCCATTCTAATTCGTTCGTACGATCCATTCTAATTCATTCGCTCGAATGTATCCATTCTTATTCATTCGTACGATCCATTCTAATTCATTCATACGATCCATTCTAATTCATTCTCACGAATGTAACCTTTCTAATTCATTTGTATGATCCATTCTAATTCATTCGTACGATCCATTCTAATCCATTCGTACGATCCATTCTAATCCATTTGTATGATCCATTCTAATCAATTCATACGATCCATTCTAACTCATTCGTATGATTTATTCTAATTAATTCGCTAGAATGTATCCATTCTAATCCATTTTAATTCATCGCACGAATCCGTTCTAATTCATTCGCAAGAATGTATCCATTCTAATTCATTCGTGTGAATGAATAAGAACGGATTCGTCCGATAAATTAGAATGGATCGTACGAATGGATTAGAATGGATCGTACGAATGGATTAGAATGGATCATACGAATGGATTTGAATGGAACGTACGAATGGATTAGAATTTATTGTACGAAGGAATTAGAATGGATCATACAAATGAATTAGAAAGGTTACATTCGTGAGAATGAATTAGAATGGATCGTACGAATGAATTAGAATGGATCGTACGAATGAATTAGAATGGATACATTCGAGCGAATGAATTAGAATGGATCGTACGAATGAATAAGAATGGATCATACGAATGAATTAGAATGGATCGTGCGAATGAATTAGAATGGATTGTACGAATGAATTAAAATGGATACATTCGTGCGAATGAATTAGAATGGATCGGACGAATTAATTAGAATGGATCGTACGAATGAATTAGAATGGATACATTCGAGCGAATGAATTAGAATGGATCAGAATGGATACATTCGTGCGAATAAATTATAATGGATCGTACGAATGAATTAGAATGGATCGTACGAATGGATTAGAATGGATAGTACGAATGGATTAGAATGGATCGTACGAATGAATTAGAATGGATCATACAAATGTATTAGAAATGTTACATTCGTGAGAATGAATTAGAATCGATCGTACGAATGAATTAGAATGGATCATGCGAATGAAATTGAATGGATCGTACAGATGAATAAGAATGGATCGTACAAATGAATTAGAATGGATACATTCGAGCGAATGAATTAGAATAGATCGTAGGAATGAATTAGAATGGATCATACGAATGAATTAGAATGGATCGTGCGAATGAATTAGACGATCCATTCTAATCCATTCGTACGATCCATTCTAATTCATTCGCACGAATGTAACCATTCTAATTCATTCGTACGATCCATTCTAATTCATTCGTACGATCCATTCTAATTCATTTGTACGAATGTATCCATTCTAATTCATTCGCACGATCCATTCTAATTCATTCGTATGATCTATTTTAATTCATTCGTACGATCCATTCTAATTCATTCGCACAAATGTATCCATTCTAATTCATTCGTACGATCCATTCTAATTCATTCACACGATCCATTCTAATTCATTCGTACGATCCATTCTAATTCATTCGCACGATCCATTCTAATTCATTCGTACGATCCATTCTAATTCATTCGCACGAATGTATCCATTCTAATGCATTCGTACAATCCATTCTAATTCATTCGTACGATCCATTCTAATCCATTCGTACGATCCATTCTAATTCATTCGTACAATCCATTCTAATTCATTCACACAAATGTAACCTTTCTAATTCATTCGTACGATCCATTCTAATTCATTCGTACGATCCATTCTAATTCATTCGTTCAAATATATCCATTCTAATTCATTCGTACGATCCATTCTAACTCATTCGCAGGATCCATTCTAATGCATTCGTACGATCCATTCTAATTCATTCGTATGATCAATTCTAATTCATTCGTACAATCCATTCTAATTCAGTCGTATGAATGTATCATACGAATAAATTAGAATGGATCATGCGAATGAATTAAAATGGATCATACAAATGAATTAGAATGGATCGTGCGAATGAATTAGAATGGATCGTACGAATGAATTAGAATGGATCGTACGAATGAATTAGAATAGATCGTGCGAATGAATTAGAATGGATCGTACGAATGAATTAGAATGGATATATTTGAACGAATAAATTAGAATGGATCATACGAATGAATTAGAATGGATCGTACGAATGGATTAGAACGGATCGTACGAATGGATTAGAATGGATCGTACTAATGGATTAGAATAGATCGTACGAATGGATTAGAATTGATCGTATGAATGAATTAGACTGGATCATACAAATGAATTAGAATGGATACATTTGTGCGAATGAATTAGAATGGATCGTATGAATGAATTAGAATGGATCGTACGAATGAATTAGAATAGATCGTGCGAATGAATTAGAATGGATCGTACGAATGAATTAGAATGGATACATTTGTGCGAATGAGTTAGAATGGATCGTACGAATGAATTAGAATGGATCGTACGAATGAATTAGAATGGATCGTGCGAATGAATTAGAATGGATCGTACGAACGAATTAGAATGGATCGTACGAACGAATTAGAATGGATCGTACGAACGAATTAGAATGCATCGTACGAATGGATTAGAATGGATCGTACGAATGGATCATGCGAATGAATAAGAATGGATCGTACGAATGAATTAGAAAGGTTACATTCGTGAGAATGAATTAGAATGGATCGTACGAATGAATTAGAATGGATCATGTGAATGAATTTTAATGGATCGTACGAATGATTTAGAATGGATCGAACGAATGAATTAGAATGGATACATTCGAGCGAATGAATTAGAATAGATCGTAGGAATGAATTAGAATGGATCATACGAATGAATTTGAATGGATCGTGCGAATGAATTAGAATGGATTGTACGAATGAATTAGAATGGATATATTCGTGCGAATGAATTAGAATGGATCGTACAAATGAATTAGAATTGATCGTACGAATGAATTAGAATGGATCGTGCGAATGAATTAGAACGAATCGTACGAATGCATTAGAATGGATCATACAAATGAATTAAAATGGATCGTACAAATGAATTGGAATGGATCGTACGAATGAATTAGAATACATCATGTGAATGAATTAGAATGGATCGTACGTTTGAATTAGATTGGATTGTGCGAATGAATTAGAATGGATCGTACGAACGAATTCGAATAAATCATGCGAATGAATTAGAATGGATCGTACGAATGAATTAGAATGGATCATACGAATGAAATAGAATGGATCGGACGAATGAATAAGAATGGATGGATCGTGCGAATGAATTAGAATGAATCGTACGAATGCATTAGAATGGATCGTACGAATGAATTAGAATGAATCGTACGAACGAATTAGAATGGATCGTACGAACGAATTAGAATGGATCGTATGAACGAATTAGAATGGATTGTACGAATGAATTAGAATGCATACATTCGTGCGAATGAATTAGAATAGATCGTACGAATAAATTAGAATGGATCGTACGAATGAATTAGAATGGATCGTGCAAATGAATTAGAATGGATCAAACGAATGAATTAGAATGGAGCGTACGAATGAATTAGAATGGATACATTTGTGCGAATGAATTAGAATGGATCGTATATTCATGCAAATAAATTAGAATGGATCGTACAAATGAATTAGAATGGATCTTACGAATGAGTTAGAATGGATCGTGCGAATGAATTAGAATGGATCATACGAATTAATTAGAATGGATCCACCGAATGAGTTAGAATGGATCATACGAATGAATTAGAATGGATCGTACGAATGAATTAGAATGGATTGTACGAATGAATTAGAATGGATCGTACGAACGAATTAGAATGGATCGTATGGACGAATTAGAATGGATCGTACGAATGAATTAGAATGGATACATTCAAGCGAATGAGTTAGAATAGATCTTACGAATAAATTAGAATGGATCGTACGAATAAATTAGAATTGAAACATTCATGCAAATGAATTAGAATGGATCGTACGAATGAATTAGAATGGATCGTGCGAATGAATTAGAATGGATCGTACGAATCTATTCTAATCCATTCGTACGATCCATTCTAATTCATTCGTATAAATGTATCTATTCTAATTCATTCGTACAATGCGTTCTAATACATTCGTACGATCCATTCTAATTCATTCGTACAATGCGTTTTAATCCATTCGTACGATCCATTCTAATTCATTCGTACGATCCATTCTAATTAATTCGTACGATACATTCTAATTCATTCGTACGATCCATTGTAATTCATTCTAATTCATTCGTACGATCTATTCTAATTCATTCGCTCGAATGTATCCATTCTAATTCATTCGTATGAATTAGAATGGATCGTACGAATGAATTAGAATGGATCGTGCGAATGAATTAGAATGGATCGTACGAATGAATTAGAATAGATCGTGCGAATGAATTAGAATGGATCGTACGAATGACTTAGAATGGATACATTTGTACGAATGAGTTAGAATGGATCGTACGAATGAATTAGAATGGATCGTACGAATGGATTAGAATGGATCGTATGATCCATTCTAATTCATTCGCATGATCCATTCTAATTCATTCGTACGATCCATTCTAATTCATTCGCACGAATGTAACCATTCTAATTCATTCGTACGATCCATTCTAATTAATTCCTACGATCTTGTCCAATCCATTCTAATTCATTCGTACGATCCATTCTAATTCATTCGTATGATCCATTCTAATTCATTCCTACGATCTATTCTAATTCATTCGCTCGAATGTATCCAATCTAATTCATTTGTTCGATCCATTCTAATTCATTCGTACGATCCATTCAAATTCCTTCGCATGATCCATTCTAATTCATTCGTACGATCCATTCTAATTCATTCTCACGAATGTAACCTTTCTAATTCATTTGTATGATCCATTGTAATTCATTCGTACGATCCATTCTAATCCATTCGTACGATCCATTCTAATTCATTCATACGATCATTTCTAATCCATTCGTACGATCCATTCTAATTCATTCGTACGATCCATTCTAATTCATTCTCACAAATGTAACCTTTCTAATTCATTTGTACGATCCATTCTAATTCATTCGTACGATCCATTCTAATCCATTCGTACGATCCATTCTAATCCATTTGTAGCATCCATTCTAATTCATTCGCACGAATGCAACCATTCTAATTTATTCGTACGATCATTCTAATTCATTCCTACGATCCATTCTAATTCATTCACACGAATATATCCATTCTAATTCATTTGCACGATCCATTCTAATTCATTCCTATGATCCATTCAAATTCATTCGTACGATCTATTCTAATTCATTCGCTTGATTGTATCCATTCTAATTCATTCGTATGATCCATTCTAATTCATTCATACGATCCATTCTAATTCATTCGTATGATTCATTCTAATTCATTCGCACGATCCATTCTAATTCATTCGTACGATCCACTCTTATTCATTCATACGATCCATTCTAATTCATTCGTTCGATCCATTCTAATTCATTCGCACGATCCATTCTAATTCATTCGTATGATCCATTCTAATTCATTCGCACGAATGTATCCATTATAATGCATTCGTACGATTCATTCTAATTCATTCGCACGATCCATTCTAATTCGTTCGCACGATCCATTCTAATTCATTCTTTCGTACGATCCATTCTAATTCGTTCGTACGATCCATTCTAATTCATTCGCACGATCCATTCTAATTCATTCGCACTATCCATTCAAATTTATTCGTTCAAATATATCCTTTCTAATTCATTCGTACGATCCATTCTAATTTATTCGCACGATCCATTCTAATTCATTCGCTCGAATGTATCCATTCTAATTCATTCGTACAATCCATTCTAATTCATTCGCACGATCCATTCTAATTCATTCGTATGAAAGAATTAGAATGGATCGTGCGAATGAATTAGAATGGATCGTGCGAATGAATTAGAATGGATACATTCATGCGAATGAATTAGAATGGATCGTACGAATGAATTAGACTGGATCGTACGAATAAATTAGAATGGATACATTTATGCAAATGAATTAGAATGGATTGTACGAATGAATTAGAATGGATCGTATAAATGAATAAGAATGGATCGTACGAATGAATTAGAATGGATCGTGCGAATGAATTAGAATGAATCGTACGAATACATTAGAATGGATCGTACGAATGAATTAGAATGAATCGTACGATCCATTCTAATTCATTCGTCCGATCCATTCTAATTCATTCGCACGAATGTATCCATTCTAATTCATTCGTCCGATCCATTCTAATTCATTCATTCGATCCATTCTAATTCATTCGCACGAATGTATCCATTCTAATTCATTCGTACAATCCATTCTAATTCATTCGCACGATCCATTCTAATTCAGTCGTATGAAAGAATTAGAATGGATCGTGCGAATGAATTAGAATGGATCGTGCGAATGAATTAGAATGGATACATTCGTGCGAATGAATTGGAATGGATCGTACGAATGAATTAGACTGGATCGTACAAATAAATTAGAATGGATACATTCATGCAAATGAATTAGAATGGATCGTACGAATAAATTAGAATGGATCATACGAATGAATTAGAATGGATCGTACGAATAAATTAGAATTGATCATACGAATGAATTAGAATGGATCATACGAATGAATAAGAATGGATCGTACGAATGAATTAGAATGGATACATTCGAGTGAATGAATTAGAATAGATCGTAGGAATGAATTAGAATGGATCATACGAATGAATTAGAATGGATCGTATGAATGAATTAGAATGGATCGTGCGAATGAATTTGAATGAATCGTACGAATGCATTAGAATGGATACATTCGTGCGAATGAATTAGAATGGATCGTACGAATGAATTAGAATGGATCGTGCGAATAAATTAGAATGGATCGTATGAATGAATTTGAATGGATACATTTGTGCGAATGAATTAGAATGGATCGTACGAATGAATTAGACTGGATCGTACGAATAAATTAGAATGGATACATTTATACGAATGAATTAGAATGGATCGTACGAATGGATTAGAATGGATCGTACGAATGGATTAGAATGGATCGTACGAATGAATTAGAATGGATCATACAAATGAATTAGAAAGGATATACTCGAGCGAATGAATTAGAAAGGATCCATTCAAATTCATTCGCATGATCCATTCTAATTCATTCGTACGATCCATTCTAATTCATTCTCACGAATGTAACCTTTCTAATTCATTTGTATGATCCATTCTAATTCATTCGCACGATCTATTCTAATTCATTCGTACGATCCATTCTAATCGATTCGTATGATCAATTCTAATTCATTCGCACAATCCATTCCAATTCATTCTCACGAATGTAACCTTTCTAATTCATTTGTATGATCCATTCTAATTCATTCGTACGATCCATTCTAATCCATTCGTACGATCCATTCTAATTCAATTCGTGCAATCCATTCAAATTCATTCGCACAAATGTATCCATTCTAATTCATTCGTATGATCCATTCTAATTCATTCGCACGAATGTATCCATTCTATGCATTCGTACGATCCATTCTAATTCATTCGCACGATCCATTCTAGATCGGACGAATGAATTAGAATGGATCGTGCGAATGGATTAGAATTGATCGTGCGAATGAATTAGAATGGATCATACAAATGAATTAGAAAGGTTACATTCGTGAGAATGAATTAGAATGGATCGTACGAATGAATTAGAATGGATCATGTGAATGAATTTGAATGGATCGTACGAATGAATAAGAATGTTTTGTGCGAATGAATTAGAATGGATCGTAGGAATGAATTAGAATGGATCATACGAATGAATTAGAATAGATCGTGCGAATGAATTAGAATGTATTGTACGAATGAATTAGAATGGATACATTCATGCAAATGAATTAGAATGGATCGTACGAATGAATTAGAATGGATCATACGAATGAATTAGAATGGATGATACGAATGAATTTGAATGGATCGTACGAATGAATTAGAATGGATACATTTGTGCGAATGAATTAGAATGGATCGTATATTCATGCAAATAAATTAGAATGGATCGTACAAATGAATTAGAATGGATCGTACGAATGAGTTAGAATGGATCGTGCGAATGAATTAGAATGGATCATACGAATTAATTAGAATGGATCCACCGAATGACTTAGAATGGATCATACGAATGAATTAGAATGGATCGTACGAATGAATTAGAATGGATTGTACGAATGAATTAGAATGGATCGTACGAACGAATTAGAATGCATCGTATGAACGAATTACAATGGATCGTACGAATGAATTAGAATGGATACATTCGAGCGAATGAATTAGAATGGATCTTACGAATAAATTAGAATGGATCGTACGAATAAATTAGAGTTGAAACATTCATGCAAATGAATTAGAATGGATCGTACGAATGAATTAGAATGGATCCACCGAATGAGTTAGAATGGATCATACGAATGAATTAGAATGGATCGTACGAACGAATTAGAATGGATCGTATGAATGAATTAGAATAGCTCATATGAATGAATTAGAATGAATCGTACGAATGAATTAGAATGGATACATTCGTGCAAATGAATTAGAATGGATCGTATGAATGAATTAGAATGGATCGTACGAATGAATTAGAATGAATCGTAAGAATGAATTAGAATGGATCGTACGAATGAATTAGAATACATCATGTGAATGAATTAGAATGGATCGTACATTTGAATTAGATTAGATTGTGCGAATGAATTAGAATGGATACATTCGTGCGAATGAATTTGAATAGATCGTATGAATGAATTAGAATGGATCGTACGAATGAATTAGAATGGATACATTTGTACGAATGAATTAGAATGGATCGTACGAATGAATTAGAATGGATAGTGCGAATGAATTAGAATGGATCGTACGAATGAATTAGAATAGATCGTGCGAATGAATTAGAATGGATCGTACGAAAGAATTAGAATGGATCGTACGAATAAATTAGAATGGATCATATGAATTAATTCTAATCGATCGTGCGAATGAATTAGAATGGATCGTACGAATGAATTAGAATGGATACATTTGTGCGATGAATAAGAATAGAGCGTACGAATGAATTAGAATGGAGCGTACGAATGAACTAGAATGGATACATTCGTGCGAATGAATTAGAATGTATCATATGAAAGAATTAGAATGGATCGTGCGAATGAATTAGAATGGATCATGCGAATGAATTAGAATGGATCGTACGAACGAATTAGAATGGATCGTACGAACGAATTAGAATGGATCATATGAACGAATTAGAAAGGATCGTACGAATGAATTAGAATGGATACATTCGTACGATCCATTCTAATTCATTCGTTCGATCCATTCTAATTCATTCGTACGATCCATTCAAATTCATTCGCATGATCCATTCTAATTCATTCGTACGATCCATTCTAATTCATTTTCACGAATGTAACCTTTCTAATTCATTTGTATGATCCATTCTAATTCATTTGTACGATCCATTCTAATCCATTCGTACAATCCATTCTAATCCATTGGTACGATCCATTCTAATCCATTCGTACGATCCATTCTTATTCATTCGTACGATCCATTCTAATTTATTCTCACAAATGTAACATTTCTAATTCATTTGTATGATCCATTCTAATTCATTCGTACGATCCATTCTAATCCATTCGTATGATCCATTCTATTCCATTCGTACGATCCATTCTAATTCATTCGCACGAATGTTATCATTCTAATTCATTTGTACGATCCATTCTAATTCATTCCTACGATCCATTCTAATTCATTCGCACGAATATATCCATTCTAAATCATTTGCACGATCCATTCTAATTCATTCCTATGATCCATTCTAATTCATTCGTACGATCCATTCTAATTCATTCTCACTAATGTAACCTTTCTAATTCATTTGTATGATCCATTCTAATTCATTCGTACGATCCATTCTAACCCATTCGTACGATCCATTCTAATCCATTCGTACGATGCAATCTAATTCATTCGCACAAATGTATCTATTCTAATTCATTCGTACAATGCATTCAAATCCATTCGAACGATCCATTCTAATCCATTTGTACGATCCATTCGAATTCATTCGCACGAATGTAACCATTCTAATTCATTCATATGATCCATTCTAATTCATTCGTACGATCCATTCAAATTCATTCGCATGATCCATTCTAATTCATTCGTACGATCGATTCTAATTCATTCTCACGAATGTAACCTTTCTAATTCATTTGTACGATCCATTCTAATTCTTTCGTACGACCTATTCTAATCCATTCGTACGATCCATTCTAATCCATTCGTACGATCCATTCTAATTCATTCGCTCGAATGTATCCATTCTAATTCATTCGTACGATCCATTCTAATTCGTTCATACGATCCATTCTAATTCGTTCGTTCGATCTATTCTTACTCATTCATACGATCCATTCTAATTCATTCGTACGATCCATTCTAATTCATTCGCTCGAATGTATCCATTCTAATTCATTCGCACGATCCATTCTAATTTATTCTCACGAATGTAACCTTTCTAATTCATTCGTATGTATCCATTCTAATTCATTCGTACGATCCATTCTAATTCATTCGCACGATCCATTCTAAATCATTCATACGATCCATTCTAATTTATTCGCACGATCCATTCTAATTCATTTGTACGATCCATTCTAATTCATTCGCACGAATGTATCCATTCTAATGCATTCATACGATTCATTCAAATTCATTCGCACGATCAATTCTAATTCATTCGTACGATCCATTCTAATTCATTCGTCCGATCTATTCTAATTCATTCGCACGAATGTATCCATTCTAATTCATTCGTACAATCCATTCTAATTCATTCGCACGATCTATTCTAATTTATTCGTATGATCCATTCTAATTTATTCGCACGATCCATTCTAATTCATTCGTACGATCCATTCTAATTCATTCGCACGAATGTATCCATTCTAATTCATTTGCATGATCCATTCTAATCCATTCGTACGATCCATTCTAATCCCTTCGTATGTTCCATTCTAATTCATTCGTACGCTCCATTCTTATTCATTCGTACGATCTATTCTAATTTGAATGGATCATACAAATGAATTAGAATGGATCGTGCGAATGAATTAGAATGGATCGTACGAATGGATCATGCGAATGAATTAGAATGGATTAGAATGGATCGTATGAATGGATCGTACAAATGAATTAGAATGGATCATACAAATGAATTAGAAGGGTTACATTTGTGAGAATGAATTAGAATGGATACATTTGTGCGAATAAATTAGAATAGATTAGAATGGATCGTACGAATGGATTAGAATCCATTCTAATTCATTTGTATGATCCATTCTAATTCATTCGTACGATCCATTCGTACGATCCATTCTAATCCATTCGTACTATCCATTCTAATCCATTCGTACGATCCATTCTAATTCATTCGTACGATCTATTCTAATTCATTCGCATGATCTATTCTAACTCATTCGTACGGTCCATTCTAATTCATTCGCACGATCTATTCTAACTCATTCGTACGGTCCATTCTAATCCATTCGTATGATCAATTCTAATTCATTCGCACGATCTATTGTAATTCTTTCTCACAAATGTAACCTTTCTAATTCATTTGTACGATCCATTCTAATTCATTCGTACGATTCATTCTAATCCTTTCGTACGATCCATTCTGATCCATTCGTACTATCCATTCTAATTCATTCATACGATCCATTCTAATTCTTTCGTACGATCCATTCTAATTTGTTCGTACGATCCATTCTAATTCATTCGCATGATCCATTCTAATTTATTCGCATGATCCATTCTAATTCATTTGTTCGATCCATTCTAATTCATTCGTACGATCCATTCAAATTCATTCGCATGATCCATTCTAATTCATTCGTACGATCCATTCTAATTCATTCTCACGAATGTAACCTTTCTAATTCATTTGTATGATCCAATGTAATTCATTCGTACGATCCATTCTAATCCATTCGTACGATCCATTCTAATCCATTCGTACGATCCATTCTAATTCATTCGTACGATCCATTCTAATTCATTCTCACAAATGTAACCTTTCTAATTCATTTGTACGATCCATTCTAATTCATTCGTACGATCCATTCTAATCCATTCGTACGATCCATTCTAATCCATTCGTACGAATGCATTAGAATGGATCGTACGAATGAATTAGATCGTATGAATGAATTAGAATGGATCGTACGAATGAATTAAAATGGATACAATCATACGACTGAATTAGAATTCATTCGTATGATCCATTCTAATTCATTCGTACAAATGAATTAGAATGGATCATACAAATGAATTAGAAAGGTTACATTCGTGAGAATGAATTACAATAGATCGTGCGAATGAATTAGAATTGATCATACGAATGGATTCTAATTCATTCGTACGATCCATTCTAAATCATTCGCACGATCCATTCTAATTCATTCGTACGATCCATTCTTATTCATTCATACGATCTATTCTAATTCATTCGTACGATCCATTCTAATTAGATAGTATGATCCATTCTAATTCATTCGCATCCATTTTAATTCATTCGTACGATCCATTCTAATTTATTCATACGATAAATTCTAATTCATTCGCACGATCCATTCTAATCCATTCGTACGATCCATCCATTCGTACGATCCATTCTAATCCATTCGTACGATCCATTCTAATTCATTTGTATGATCCATTCTAACTCATTCGTACGATCCATTCTAATTCATTCTCACAAATGTAACCTTTCTAATTCATTCGTACGATCCATTCTAATTCATTCGTACGATCCAGTCTAATTCGTTCATATGATCCATTCTAATCCGTTCGTACGATCCATTCTAATTCGTTCGCACGATCCATTCTAATTCATTCGCACGATCCATTCTAATTCATTCGCACGATCCATTTTAATTCGTTCGTACGATCCATTCTAATTCATTCGTACGATCCATTCTAATTCATTCGTACGAACGAATTAGAATGGATTAGAATGGATCCACCGAATAAGTTAGAATGGATCATACGAATGAATTAGAATGGATCATATGAATGAATTAGAATGGATTGTACGAATGAATTAGAATGGATCGTACGAAAAAATTAGAATGGATCGTATGAACGAATTAGAATGGATCGTATGAATGAATTAGAATGGATACATTCGAGCAAATGAATTAGAATGGATCTTACGAATAAATTAGAATGGATCGTACGAATAAATTAGAATTGAAACATTCATGCAAATGAATTAGAATGGATCGTGCGAATGAATTAGAATGGATCGTACGAATGAATTAGAATGGATACATTTGTGTGAATGAATTAGAATGGATCGTACAAATGAATTAGAATGGATCATTCGAATGAGTTAGAATGGATCGTACGAATGAATTAGAACGGATCCTACAAATGAATTAGAATGGATACATTCGTGCGAATGAATTAGAATGGATCGTACGAATGGATTAGAATGGATCATAGGAATGAATTAGAATGGATCGTACGAATGAATTAGAATGGATTGGACAAGATCGTAGAATTAATTAGAATGGATCATACGAATGAATTAGAATGGTTACCTTCGTGCGAATGAATTAGAATGGATCGTACGAATGAATTAGAATGGATCATGCGAATGAATTAGAATGGATCATACGATCCATTCCAATCCATTCGTACGATCCATTCTAATTCATTCGTACGATCCATTCTAATTCATTCGTATGATCCATTCTAACTCATTCGTACAAATGTATCCATTCTAAGTCATTCGTACGATCCATTCTAATTCATTCGCACGATCCATTCTAATTCATTCGTACGATCCATTCAAATTCATTCGCATAATCCATTCTAATTCATTCATACGATCCATTCTAATTCATTCTCACGAATGTAACATATCTAATTAATTTGTTTGATCCATTCTAATTCATTCGTACGATCCATTCTAATCCATTCGTACGATCCATTGTAATTCATTCATACAATACATTCAGATTCATTCGCACAAATGTATCCATTCAAATTCATTCGTACGATCCATTCTAATTAATTCGCACGATCCATTCTAATTCATTCGTACAATCCATTCTAATTCATTCGTTCGATCCATTTTAATTCATTCGTATGATCCATTCTAACTCATTCAGTGGATCCATTCTAATTCATTCGTACGATCCATTCTAATTCATTCGCACGATCCATTCTAATTTATTCGTACGATCCATTCTAATTCATTCATACGATCCATTCTAATCCATTCGTACGATCCATTCTAATTCATTCGTACGCTCCATTCTTTTTCATTCGCACAATCATTCGTACGATCCATTCTAATCCATTCGTACGATCCATTCTAATTCATTCGTATGATCCATTCTACCTCATTCGGTGGATCCATTCTAATTCATTCGTACGATCCATTCTAATTCATTCGCACGATCCATTCTAATTCGTTCGTACGATCCATTATAAATACAATCCATTCTAATTCAGTCGTATGAATATATCATAAGAATGAATTAGAATGGATCATGCGAATGAATTAGAATGGATCGTACGAATGAATTAGAATGGATCGTACGAATGAATTAGAATGGATACATTCGAGCGAATGAATTAGAATGGATCGTACAAATGAATTAGAATGGATCGTGCGAATGAATTAGAATGGATCGTACGAATGAATTAGAATGGATCGTGCGAATGAATTAGAATGGATCGTACGAATGAATTAGAATGGATACATTTGTGTGAATGAATTAGAATGGATCGTACAAATGAATTAGAATGGATCATTCGAATGAATTAGAATGGATCGTACGAATGAATTAGAATGGATCCTACAAATGAAATATAATGGATACATTCGTGCGAATGAATTAGAATGGATCGTACGAATGGATTAGAATGGATCATAGGAATGAATTACAATGGATCGTACGAATGAATTAGAATGGATCGGACAAGATCGTAGGAATTAATTAGAATGGATCGTACGAATGAATTAGAATGGATCGTACGAATGAATTAGAATGGATACATTCGTGCGAATGAATTAGAACGGATTCGTGCGATGAATTAAAATGGATTAGAATGGATACATTCTAGCGAATTAATTAGAATGAATCGTACGAATGAGTTAGAATGGATCGTACGAATGGATTAGAATGGATCATACGAATGGATTAGAATGGATCGTACGAATGGATTAGAATGGATCGTACGAATGAATTAGAATGGAACATACAAATGAATTAGAAAGGTTACATTCGTGAGAATGAATTAGAATGGATCGTATGAATGAATTAGAATGGATCGTACGAATGAATAAGAATGGATACATTCGAGCGAATGAATTAGAATGGATCGTACGAACGAATTAGAATGGATCATACGAATGAATTAGAATGGATTGTGCGAATGAATTAGAATGGATTGTACGAATGAATTAGAATGGATACATTCATGCGAATGAATTAGAATGGATCGGACAAATGAATTAGAATGGATACATTCATGCGAATGGATTAGAATGGATCATACGAATGGATTAGAATGGATCATACGAATGGATTAGAATGGATCGTACGAATGAATTAGAAAGGTTACATTCGTGAGAATGAATTAGAATGGAACGTACGAATGAATTAGAATGGATCATGCGAATGAATTTGAATGGATCGTACGAATGAATAAGAATGGATCATACGAATGAATTAGAATGGATACATTCGAGCGAATGAATTAGAATAGATCGTAGGAATGAATTAGAATGGATCATACAAATGAATTAGAAAGGTTACATTTGTGAGAATGAATTAGAATAGATCGTAGGAATGAATTAGAATGGATCATACGAATGAATTAGAATGGATCGTACGAACGAATTAGAATGGATCGTACGAACGAATTAGAATGGATCGTATGAACGAATTAGAATGGATCGTATGAATGAATTAGAAAGGTTACATTCGTGAGAATGAATTAGAATGGATCGTACGAATGAATTAGAATGGATCATGTGAATGAATTTGAATGGATCGTACGAATGAATAAGAGTGTTTTGTGCGAATGAATTAGAATGGATCGTAGGAATGAATTAGAATGGATCATACGAATGAATTAGAATAGATCGTGCGAATGAATTAGAATGGATTGTACGAATGAATTAGATTGGATACATTCATGCAAATGAATTAGAATGGATCATACGAATGAATTAGAATGGATCATACGAATGAATTTGAATGGATCGTATGAATGAATTAGAATGGATACATTTGTGCGAATGAATTAGAATGGATCGTATATTCATGCAAATAAATTAGAATGGATCGTACAAATGAATTAGAATGGATCGTACGAATGAGTTAGAATGGATCGTGCGAATGAATTAGAATGGATCATACGAATTAATTAGAATGGATCCACCGAATAAGTTAGAATGGATCATACGAATGAATTAGAATGGATCGTACGAATGAATTAGAATGGATTGTACGAATGAATTAGAATGGATCGTACGAATGAATTAGAATGGATCGTATGAACGAATTAGAATGGATCGTATGAATGAATTAGAATGGATACATTCGAGCGAATGAATTAGAATGGATCTTACGAATAAATTAGAATGGATCTTATGAATAAATTAGAATTGAAACATTCATGCAAATGAATTAGAATGGATCGTGCGAATGAATTAGAATGGATCGTACGAATGAATTAGAATGGATACATTTATGCGAATGAATTAGAATGGATCGTACAAATGAATTAGAATGGATCATTCGAATGAATTAGAATGGATCGTACGAATGAATTAGAATGGATCCTACAAATGAATTAGAATGGATACATTCGTGCGAATAAATTAGAATGGATCGTACGAATGGATTAGAATGGATCATAGGAATGAATTAGAATGGATCGTACGAATGAATTAGAATGGATCGGACAAGATCGTAGGAATTAATTAGAATGGATCGTACGAATGAATTAGAATGGTTACATTCGTGCGAATGAATTTGAATGGATCGTACGAATGAATTAGAATGGATCATGCGAATGAATTAGAATGGATCATACGATCCATTCTAATCCATTCTTACGATCCATTCTAATTCATTCATAAGATCCATTCTAATTCATTTGTATGATCCATTCTAACTCATTCGTACAAATGTATCTATTCTAAGTCATTCGTACGATCCATTCTAATTCGTTCGCACGATCCATTCTAATTCATTCGTACGATCCATTCAAATTCATTCGCATGATCCATTCTAATTCATTCGTACGATCCATTCTAATTCATTCTCACGAATGTAACATTTCTAATTAATTTGTTTGATCCATTCTAATCCATTCTATTCTAATTCATTCGTACGATTCATTCTAATTCATTCGCACAATCCATTCTAATTCATTCGTACGATCCATTCTAATTCATTCGCACGATCGATTCTAATTCATTCGTATGATCCATTCTAATTCATTCGTACAATCCATTCTAATTCTTTCATATGATCCATTCTAATTCATTCACACGATCTATTCTAATTCATTCGTACAATCCATTCTAATTTATTCGTACGATCCATTCTAATTTATTCGCACTATCCATTCTAATTCATTCGTACGATCCATTCTAATTCATTCGTACGATCCATTCTAATTAGATCGTATGATCCATTCTAATTCATTCGCACAAATGTATCCATTTTAATTCATTCGTACGATCCATTCTAATTTATTCATACGATCCATTCTAATTCATTCGCCCGATCAATTCTAATTCATTCGTACGATCCATTCTTATTCATTCATACGATCCATTCTAATTCATTCTCACAAATGTAACCTTTCTAATTCATTTGGACGATCCATTCTAATTCATTCGTACGATCCATTCTAATCCATTCGTACGATCCATTCTAATTCATTCGCACGAATGTAACCATTCTAATTCATTCGTATGATTCATTCTAATTCATTCGCACGATCCATTCTAATTCATTTGCATAAATATATCCATTCTAATTCATTCGTACGATCCATTCTAATTCATTCGCACGATCCATTCTAATTCATTCACACAAATGTATCCATTCTAATTCATTCGTACGATCCATTCTTATTCATTCATACGATCCATTCTAATTCATTTGCACGATCCATTCTAATTCATTCGTACGATCCATTCTAATTCATTCACACGATCCATTCTAATTCATTTGTACGAATGTATCCATTCTAATTCATTCGCACGATCCATTCTAATTCATTCGCACGATCCATTTTAATTCATTCGTATGATCCATTTTAATTCATTTGTACGATCCATTCTAATTCATTCGCACAAATGTATCCATTTTAATTCATTCGTACATTCATGCGAATGAATTAGAATGGATCGTATGAATGAGTTAGAATGGATCGTATGAATGAATTAGAATGGATTGCATGAATGAATTAGAATGGATCGTGCGAATGAATTAGAATCGATCGTACGAATGAATTAGAATGGATCTTGCGAATGAATTAGAATGGATCGTACGAATGAATTAGAATGGATTGTACGAATGAATTAGAATGGTTATATTCGTGCGAATGAATTAGAATGGATCCTACGAATGGATTAGAATGAATCGTACGAATGGATTAGAATGGATCGTACGAATGAATTAGAATGGATCGTATGAATGAATTAGAATGAATCATACGAATGCATTAGAATGGATCATATGAATGGATTAGAATGGATCGTACGAATGGATTAGAATAGATAGTACGAATGGATTAGAATGGATCGTACGAATGGATTAGAATGGATCGTATGAATGAATTAGAATGGATCATACAAATGAATTAGAAAGGTTACATTCGTGAGAATGAATTAGAATGGATCGTACGAATGAATTAGAATGGATCATGTGAATGAATTTGAATGGATCGTACGAATGAATTAGAATGGATCGAACGAATGAATTAGAATGGATACATTCGAGCGAATGAATTAGAATAGATCGTAGGAATGAATTAGAATGGATCATACGAATGAATTAGAATGGATCGTGCGAATGAATTAGAATGTATTGTACGAATGAATTAGAATGGATATATTCGTGCGAATGAATTAGAATGAATCGTACGAATGAATTAGAATGGATCGTGCGAATGAATTAGAATGAATCGTACTAATGAATTAGAATGGATCGTACGAATGAATTAGAATGGATACATTTGTGCGAATTAATTAGAATGGATCGTACGAATGAATTAAAATGAATCGTACGAATGCATTAGAATGGATCGTACGAATGAATTAGAATGAATCGTATGATCCATTCCAATTCATTTGTACGATCCATTCTAGTTCTTCCATATGATCCATTCTAATTCATTCGCACGAATGTATCCATTCTAATTCATTCGCACGATCCATTATAATTCATTCGTATGATCCATTCTAATTCATTCCTACGATCCATTCTAATTCATTCGCACGAATGTATCCGTTCTAATTTATTCGTACGATCCAGTCTAATTCATTCGTACGATCCATTCTAATTCATTCGCATGAATATATCCATTCTAATCCATTCGTACGATCCATTCTAATTCATTCTTATGATCCATTCTAATTCATTCGCACGATCTATTCTAATTTATTCATACGATCCATTCTAATTCATTCGCACGATCCATTCTAATTCAT
The DNA here is from genome assembly GCA_947650365.1 of Chamaelirium japonicum. Taxonomy (NCBI): domain Eukaryota; kingdom Viridiplantae; phylum Streptophyta; class Magnoliopsida; order Liliales; family Melanthiaceae; genus Chamaelirium; species Chamaelirium japonicum. The sequence continues at coordinate 167,868 of CANTAL010000066.1, read as the reverse complement.
TCGTACGATCCATTCTAATTCATTCGCATAAATATATCTATTCTAATTCATTCGTACGATCCATTCTAATTCATTCTCACGAATGTAACCATTCTAATCCATTCGTACGATCCATTCTAATTCATTCGTACGATCCATTCTAATTCATTCGTACGATCCATTCTAATTTATTCGTACGATCCATTCTAATCCGTTCGTACGATCCATTCTAATTCATTCGCACGATCAATTCTAATTCATTCGTACGATCCATTCTAATTCATTCCTACGATCCATTCTAATTCATTCGCACGAATGTATCCATTCTAATTCATTTGCACGATCCATTCTAATTCATTTGTATGATCCATTCTAATTCATTCGTACGATCCGTTCTAAATTATTCGTACGATCCATTCTAATCCATTCGTACGATCCATTCTAATTCATTCGCACGATCAATTCTAATTCATTCGTACGATCCATTCTAATTCATTCCTACGATCCATTCTAATTCATTCGCATGATCCATTCTAATTCATTCTTCCGATCCATTCTAATTCATTCGCACGAATGTATCCATTCTAATTCATTCGTACAATCCATTCTAATTCATTCGCACGATCCATTCTAATTCATTCGTATGATCCATTCTAATTCATTCCTACGGTCTATTCTAATTCATTCGCTCGAATGTATCCAATCTAATTCATTTGTTCGATCCATTCTAATTCATTCGTACGATCCATTCAAATTCATTCGCATGATCCATTCTAATTCATTCGTACGATCCATTCTAATTCATTCTCACGAATGTAACCTTTCTAATTCATTTGTATGATCCATTGTAATTCATTCGTACGATCCATTCTAATCCATTCGTACGATCCATTCTAATTCATTCGTACGATCCATTCTAATCCATTCGTACGATCCATTCTAATTCATTCGTACGATCCATTCTAATTCATTCTCAAAAATCTAACCTTTCTAATTCATTTGTACGATCCATTCTAATTCATTCGTACGATCCATTCTAATCCATTCGTACGATCCATTCTAATCCATTCGTAACATCCATTCTAATTCATTCCTATGATCCAATCTAATTCATTCGTACGATCCATTCTAATTCATTCTCACAAATGTAACCTTTCTAATCCATTCGTACGATCCATTGTAATTCATTCATACAATCCATTCAGATTCATTCGCACAAATGTATCCATTCAAATTCATTCGTACGATCCATTCTAATTAATTCGCACGATCCATTCTAATTCAGTCGTATGAATGTATCCATTTTAATTCATTCGTACGATCCATTCTAATTCGTAAGATCCATTCTAATCCATTCATACGATCCATTCTAATCCATTCGTACAATCCATTCATATTCATTCGTACGATCCATTCTAATTCATTCCTACGTACGATCCATTCTAATTCATTCGCACGAATGTAACCATTCTAATTCATTCGTACGATCCATTTTAATTCATTCCTACGATCCATTCTAATTCATTCACACGAATGTATCCATTCTAATTCATTTGCGCGATCCATTCTAATTCATTCATATGATCCATTCTAATTCATTCGTACGATCCATTCTAATTCATTCTCTTGAATGTATCCATTCTAATTTATTCGTACGATCCATTCTAATTCGTTCGTACGATCCATTCTAATTCGTTCGCACGATCCATTCTAATTCATTTGCACGATCTATTCTAATTCATTCGTACGATCCATTCTAATTCATTCGCTCGAAAGTATCCATTCTAATTTATTCGTACGATCCAAATAAATTAGAATGGATCATACGAATGAATTAGAATGGATCGTGCGAATGAATTAGAATGAATCGTACGAATGCAATAGAATAGATCGTACGAATGAATTAGAATGAATCATACGATCCATTCTAATTCATTTGCTCGAATGTATCCATTCTAATTCATTCGTACGATCCATTCTAATTCGTTCATACGATCCATTCTAATTCGTTCGTACGATCCATTCTAATTCTTTCATACGATCCATTCTAATTCGTTCGTACGATCCATTCTAATTCATTCGTACGATCCATTCTAATTCATTCGTACGATCCATTCTATTTCATTCGCACGATCTATTCTAATTCATTCATATGATCCATTCTAATTCATTCCTACGATCTATTCTAATTCATTCGCATGATCCATTCTAATTCATTCGTACGATCCATTCTAATTCATTCGCACGAATGTATCCATTCTAATGCATTCGTACGATTCATTCTAATTCATTCGCATGATCCATTCTAATTCATTCGTATGATCCATTCTAATTCATTCCTACGATCTATTCTAATTCATTCGCTCGAATGTATCCATTCTAATTCATTCGTTCGATCCATTCTAATTCATTCATACGATCCATTCAAATTCATTCACATGATCCATTCTAATTCATTCGTATGATCCATTCTAATTCAATCGTATGATCCATTCTAATTTATTCGCACAAATGTATCTATTTTAATTCATTCGTACGATCCATACTTATTTATTCATACGATCCATTCTAATTCATTCACACGATCCATTCTAATTCATTTGTACGATCCATTTTAATCCATTCGTACGAATGGATTAGAATGGATACATTCGTGCAATCCATTCTAATTCATTTGCACGATCCATTCTAATCCACTCGTACGATCCATTCTAATCCATTCGTACGATCCATTCTAATTCATTCGTACGATCCATTCTAATTCATTCGCACAAATGTATCCATTCTAATTCATACGATCCATTCTAATTCGTTCATACGATCCATTCTAATTCATTTGAATGATCCATTCTAATTCATTCGTACGATCCATTCTAATTTATTCGTACGATCCATTCTAATTCATTCGTACAATATATTCTAATTCATTCGCACAAATGTAACCATTCTAATTCATTCGTATGATTAATTCTAATTCATTCGTATGAGCTATTCTAATTCATTCGTACGATCCAGTCTAATTCATTCGTACGATCCATTGTAATTCATTCATACAATCCATTCAGATTCATTCGCACAAATGTATCCATTCAAATTCATTCGTACGATCCATTCTAATTAATTCGCACGATCCATTCTAATTCAGTCGTATGAATGTATCCATTTTAATTCATTCATACGATCCATTCTAATTCATTTGTTCGATCCATTCTAATTCATTCGTATGATCCATTCAAATTCATTCGCATGATCCATTCTAATTCATTCGTACGATCCATTCTAATTCATTCTCACGAATGTAACCTTTCTAATTCATTTGTATGATCCATTCTAATTCATTCGTACGGTCCATTCTAATCCATTCGTACGATCCATTCTAATTCAATTCGTTCAATCCATTCAAATTCATTCGCACAAATGTATCCATTCTAATTCATTCGTATGATCCATTCTAATTCATTCGCACGAATGTATCCATTCTAATGCATTCGTACGATCCATTCTAATTCATTCGCACGATCCATTCTAGATCGGACGAATGAATTAGAATGGATCGTGCGAATGAATTAGAATAGATCGTGCGAATGAATTAGAATGGATCATACAAATGAATTAGAAAGGTTACATTCGTGAGAATGAATTAGAATGGATCGTACGAATGAATTAGAATGGATCCTGTGAATGAATTTGAATGGATCGTACGAATGAATAAGAATGTTTTGTGCGAATGAATTAGAATGGATCGTAGGAATGAATTAGAATGGATCATACGAATGAATTAGAATAGATCGTGCGAATGAATTAGAATGGATTGTACGAATGAATTAGAATGGATACATTTATGCAAATGAATTAGAATGGATCGTACGAATGAATTAGAATGGATCATACGAATGAATTTGGATGGATCGTACGAATGAATTAGAATGGATAGATTTGTGCGAATGAATTAGAATGGATCGTATATTCATGCAAATAAATTAGAATGGATCGTACAAATGAATTAGAATGGATCGTACGAATGAGTTAGAATGGATCGTGCGAATGAATTAGAATGGATCATACGAATTAATTAGAATGGATCCACCGAATAAGTTAGAATGGATCATACGAATGAATTAGAATGGATCGTACGAATGAATTAGAATGGATTGTACGAATGAATTAGAATGGATCGTACGAACGAATTAGAATGGATCGTATGAACGAATTAGAATGGATCGTACGAATGAATTAGAATGGATACATTCGAGCGAATGAATTAGAATGGATCTTACGAATAAATTAGAATGGATCGTACGAATAAATTAGAATTGAAACATTCATGCAAATGAATTAGAATGGATCGTACGAATGAATTAGAATGGATACATTCGTACGATCCATTCTAATTCATTCGTTCGATCCATTCTAATTCATTCGTACGATCCATTCAAATTCATTCACATGATCCATTCTAATTCATTCGTACGATCCATTCTAATTCATTCTCACGAATGTAACCTTTCTAATTCATTTGTATGATCCATTCTAATTCATTCGTACGATCCATTCTAATCCATTCGTACGATCCATTCTAATCCATTCGTACTATCTATTCTAATACATTCGTACGATCCATTCTAATCCATTCATATGATCCATTCTAATGCATTCGTATGATTCATTCTAATTCATTCGTACGATCCATTCTAATTCATTCACACGATCCATTCTAATTCATGCAATCCATTCTAATTCATTCATACGATCCATTCTAACTCATTCATACGATCCATTCTAATTCATTCGCATGAATGTACGAATGAATTAGAATGGATACATTTGTGCGAATGAATTAGAATGGATCGTACAAATGAATTAAAATGGATCATACGAATGAATTAAAATGGATCGTGCGAATGAATTAGAATGGATCGTGCGAATGAATTAGAATGGATACATTCGTACAAATGAATTAGAATGATCGTGTGAATGAATTAGAATGGATCGTACGAATGAATTAGAATGGATCGTGCAAATGAATTAGAATGGATCGTATGAATGAATAAGAATGGATCGTACGAATGAATTAGAATGGATACATTTGTGTGAATGAATTAGAATGGATCGTGCGAATGAATTAGAATGGATCGTACGAATGAATTAGAATGGATATATTTATGCAAATCAATTAGAATGGATCGTGCGAATGAATTAGAATGAATCGTACGAATGAATTAGAATGGTTACATTCGTGCGAATGAATTAGAATGGATCGTACGAATGGATTAGAATGGATCGTACGAATGAATTAGAATGGATCGTACAAATAAATTAGAAAGGTTACATTTGTGAGAATGAATTAGAATGGATCGTACGAATGAATTAGAATGGATCGTATGAATGAATAAGAATGGATCGTACGAATGAATTAGAATTGATCGGGCGAATGAATTAAAATGGATCGTATGAATAAATTAGAATGGATCGTACGAATGAATTAAAATGGATACATTTGTGCGAATGTATTAGAATGGATCATACGATCTAATTAGAATGGATCGTACGAATGAATTAGAATGGATCGTACGAATGAATTAGAATGGATAGTGCGAATAAATTAGAATGGATCATACGAATAAATTAGAATAGATTGTACGAATGAATTAGAATAGATCGTGTGAATGAATTAGAATGGATCATATGAAAGAATTAGAATGGATCGTACGAATGAATTAGAATGGATCATACGAATGATTTAGAATCGATCGTGCGAATGAATTAGAATGGATCGTACGAATGAATTAGAATGGATTGTGCGAATGAATTAGAATGAATCGTACGAATGAATTAGAATAGAATGGATTAGAATGGATCAAACAAATTAATTAGAAATGTTACATTCGTGAGAATGAATTAGAATGGATCGTACGAATTAATTAGAATGGATCATACGAATGAATTTGAATGGATCGTACGAATGAATTAAAATGGATCGTGCGAATGAATTAGAATGGATCGTACGAATGACTTAGAATGGATACATTTGTACGAATGAGTTAGAATGGATCATACGAATGAATTAGAATGGATCGTATGAATGAATTAGAATGGATCGTACGAATGGATTAGAATGGATCGTATGATCCATTCTAATTCATTCGCATGATCCATTCTAATTCATTCGTACGATCCATTCTAATTCATTCTCACGAATGTAACCATTCTAATTCATTCGTACGATCCATTCTAATTAATTCCTACGATCTTGTCCGATCCATTCTAATTCATTCGTACGATCCATTCTAATTCATTCCTATGATCCATTCTAATCCATTCGTACGATCCATTCTAATTCATTCGCACGAATGTATCCATTCTAATTCATTCGTACGATCCATTCTAATTCATTCGCACGATCCATTCTAATTCATTTGCATGAATGTTTCAATTCTAATTTATTCGTACGATCCATTCTAATATATTCGTAAGATCCATTCTAATTCATTCGCTCGAATGTATCCATTCTAATTCATTCGTACGATCCATTCTAATTCGTTCATACGATCCATTCTAATTCGTTCGTACGATCCATTCTAATTCATTCGTACAATCCATTCTAATTCATTCGTACGATCCATTCTAATTCATTCGTATGATCCATTCTAACTTATTCGGTGGATCCATTCTAATTAATTCGTATGATCCATTCTAATTCATTCGCACAATCCATTCTAACTCATTCGTACGATCCATTCTAATTCATTTGTACGATCCATTCTAATTTATTTGCATGAATATACGATCCATTCTAATTCATTCGCACAAATGTATCCATTCTAATTCATTCGTACGATCCATTCAAATTCATTCGTATGATCCAGTCTAATTCATTCGTACGATCCATTCTAATTCATTTGCATGAATGTATCCATTCTAATTCATTCGTACAATCCATTCTAATTCATTCGCACGATCTATTCTAATTCATTCGTATGATCCATTCTAATTCATTCCTACGATCCATTCTCATTCATTCGCACAAAACATTCTTATTCATTCGTACGATCCATTCAAATTCATTCACATGATCCATTCTAATTCATTCGTACGATCCATTCTAATTCATTCTCAGGAATGTAACCTTTCTAATTCATTCATACGATCCATTCTAATTCGTTCATACGATCCATTCTAATTCGTTCGTACGATCCATTCTAATTCATTCGTACGATCCATTCTAATTCATTTGTATGATCCATTCTAATTCATTCCTACGATCTATTCTAATTCATTCTCACAAATGTAACCTTTCTAATTCATTTGTATGATCCATTCTAATTCATTCCTACGATCTATTCTAATTCATTCGCTCGAATGTATCCATTCTAATTCATTCGTACGATCCATTCTTATTCATTCGTACGATCCATTCAAATTCATTCGCATGATCCATTCTAATTCATTCGTACGATCCATTCTAATTCATTCTCACGAATGTAACCTTTCTAATTCATTTGTATGATCCATTCTAAAGCATTCGTACGATCCATTCTAATCCATTCGTATGATCCATTCTAATCCATTCGTATGATCCATTCTAATCCATTCGCATGAATGTATCCATTCTAATTCATTTGTCCGATCCATTCTAATTCATTCACACGAATGTATCCATTCTAATTCATTCGTACAATCCATTCTAATTCATTCGCACAATCCATTCTAATTCATTCGTATGATCCATTCTAATTCGTTCGTACGATCCATTCTAATTCATTCGCTCGAATGTATCCATTCTTATTCATTCGTACGATCCATTCTAATTCATTCATACGATCCATTCTAATTCATTCTCATAAATGTAACCTTTCTAATTCATTTGTATGTTCCATTCTAATTCATTCGTACGATCCATTCTAATCCATTCGTACGATCCATTCTAATCCATTCGTATGATCCATTCTAATCCATTCGTACGATCCATTCTAACTCATTCGTACGATTCATTCTAATTAATTCGCTAGAATGTATCCATTCTAATCCATTTTAATTCATCGCACGAATCCGTTCTAATTCATTCGCACGAATGTATCCATTCTAATTCATTCGTACGATCCATTCTAATTCATTCGTACGATCCATTCTAATTAATTCCTACGATCTTGTCCGATCCATTCTAATTCATTCGTACGATCCATTCTAATTCATTCCTATGATCCATTCTAATCCATTCGTACGATCCATTCTAATTCATTCGCACGAATGTATCCATTCTAATTCATTTGTAGGATCCATTCTAATTCATTCGTACGATCTATTCTAATTCATTCGAATGATCCATTCTAATTCATTTGTACGATCCATTCTAATTCATTCGCACAAATGTATCCATTCTAATTCATTCGTACGATCCATTCTAATTCATTCGCACGATCCATTCTAATTCATTCGTACGATCCATTCTAATTCATTCGCACGATCCATTCTAATTCATTCGTACGATCCATTCTAATTCATTCGCTCGAATGTATCCATTCTAATTCATTCGTACGATCCATTCTAATTCATTCGTACGATCCATTCTAATTCATTCGCATGATCCATTCTAATTCATTCTTATGATACATTCATACGACTGAATTAGAATGGATTGTATTTATAATGGATCGTACGAATGAATTAGAATGGATCGTGCGAATGAATTAGAATAGATCGTACGAATGAATTAGAATGGATCCACCGAATGAGGTAGAATGGATCATATGAATGAATTAGAATGGATCGTACGAATGGATTAGAATGGATCGTACGAATGGATTGTGCGAATGAATAAGAATGGAGCGTACGAATGAATTAGAATGGATCGTACGAATGGATTAGAATGGATCGTACGAATGAATTAGAATGGATCGTACGAATAAATTAGAATGGATCGTGCGAATGAATTAGAATGGATTAGAATGGATCGTACGAATGGATTAGAATGGATCGTACGAATGGATTAGAATGGATCGTACGAATGAATTAGAATGGATCGTACAAATGAATTAGAAAGGTTACATTTGTGAGAATGAATTAGAATGGATCGTACGAATGAATTAGAATGGATCGTACGAATGGATTAGAATGGATCGTACGAATGAATTAGAATGGATCGTACGAATGGATTAGAATGGATCGTACGAATAAATTACAATGGATCATACAAATGAATTAGAAAGGTTACATTCGTGAGAATGAATTAGAATGGATCGTACGAATGAATTAGAATGAATCATGCGAATGAATTTGAATGGATCGTACGAATGAATTAGAATGGATCGAACAAATGAATTAGAATGGATCGTGCGAATAAATTAGAATGGATCGTGCGAATGAATTAGAATGGATCGTACGAACAAATTAGAATGGATCGTACGAAAGAATTAGAATGGATCGTACGAATGAATTAGAATGGATAGTACGAATCGATTAGAATGGATCGTACGAAAGGATTAGAATGAATCGTACGAATGAATTAGAATGGATCGTACAAATGAATTAGAAAGGTTACATTTGTGAGAAAGAATTATAATAGATCGTGCGAATGAATTAGAATTGATCATACGAATGGATTAGAATGGACCGTACGAATGAGTTAGAATAGATCGTGCGAATGAATTAGAATGGACCATACGAATGAGTTAGAATAGATCATGCGAATGAATTAGAATGGATCGTACGAATGAATTAGAATGGATCGTACGAATGGATTAGAATGGATAGTACGAATGGATTAGAATGGATCATACGAATGGATCGTACGAATGAATTAGAATGGATCATACAAATGAATTAGAATGGATTCTAATCCATTCGTACGGTCCATTCTAATCTATTCTAATTTATTCGCAAAAATGTATCCATTCTAATTCATTCTCACAAATGTAACCCTTCTAATTCATTTGTATGATCCATTCTAATTCATTTGTACGATCCATTCATACGATCCATTCTAATCCATTCTAATTCATTCGCATGATCCATTCGTACGATCCATTCTAATTCATTCGCACGATCCATTCTAATTCATTTGTATGATCCATTCAAATTAGAATAGATCGTACGAATGAATAAGAATGGAGCGTACGAATGAGTTAGAATGGAACATACGAAGGGATTAGAATGGATCGTACGAATGGATTAGAATGGATCGTGCAAATGAATTAGAATGGATACATTCGTGCGAATGAATTAGAATGGATCGTACGAATGAATTAGAATGGATCGTGCGAATAAATTAGAATGGATCATACGAATAAATTAGAATAGATCGTGCGAATGAATTAGAATGGATTGTACGAATGAATTAGAATGGATACATTCGTGCGAATGAATTAGAATGGATCGGACGAATGAATTAGAATGGATCGTACGAATGAATTAGAATTGATCGTGCGAATGAATTTGAATGAATCGTACGAATGCATTAGAATGGATACATTCGTGCGAATGAATTAGAATGGATCGTACAAATGAATTAGAATGGATCGTGCGAATAAATTAGAATGGATCGTATGAATGATTTAGAATGGATCGTGCGAATGAATTAGAATGGATCGTACGAATGAATTAGAATGGATACATACAAATGAATTAGAAAGGTTACATTCATGAGAATAAATTAGAATGGATCGTGCGAATGAATTAGAATGGATACATTCGAGCGAATGAATTAGAATGGATCGTACGAATGAATTAGAATGGATCGTATGAATGAGTAAGAATAGATCGAACGAACGAATTAGAATGGATCGTATGAACGAATTAGAATGGATCGTACGAATGAATTAGAATGGATACATTCGAGCGAATGAATTAGAATGGATCGTACGAATGGATTAGAATGGATCGTACGAATGGATTAGAATGGATCGTACGAATGGATTAGAATAGATCGTACGAAAGAATTAGAATGGACCGTACAAATGAATTAGAAAGGTTACATTCGTGAGAATGAATTAGAATCGATCGTACGAATGAATTAGAATGGATCATGCGAATGAATTTGAATGGATCGTACGAATGAATTAGAATGGATCATATGAATGAATTAGAATGGTTACATTCGTGCGAATGAATTCGAATGGATCGTACAAATGGATTAGAATGGATCGTACGAATGGATTTGAATGCATTGTACGAATGAATTAGAATAGATACATTTGTGCGAATGAATTAGATTGAATCGTACGAATGGATTAGAATGGATCGTACGAATGGATTAGAATGGATCGTACGAATGAATTAGAATGGATCATACAAATGAATTAGAAAGGTTAGATTAGTGAGAATGAATTAGAATGGATCGTACGAATGAATTAGAATGGATCATAGGAATGAATTAGAATGGATCGTTCAAATGATTTAGAATGGATACATTCGTGCGAATGAATTAGAATGGATCGTAGGAATGAATTAGAATGGATCGTACAAATGAATTAGAATGATAACATTCGTGCGAATGAATTAGAATGGATCGTACGAATGGAATAGAATGGATCATACGAATGGATTAGAATGGATCGTACGAATGAATTAGAATGGATCATACAAATGAATTAGAAACGTTACATTTGTGAGAATAAATTAGAATGGATCGTACGAATGAATAAGAATGGATCGTACGAATGGATTAGAATGGATCGTATCAATGGATTAGAATGGATTGTACGAATGGATTAGAATGGATCGTACAAATGAATTAGAATGGATCATACAAATGAATTAGAAAGGTTACATTCGTGAAAATGAATTAGAATGGATCGTACGAATGAATTAGAATGGATCATGCGAATGAATTTGAATGGATCGTACGAATGAATTAGAATGGATCGAACGAATGAATTAGAATGGATCGTACGAATGTATCCATTCTAATTCATTCGTACGATCCATTCTAATTCGTTCATATGATCCATTCTAATTCGTTCGTACGATCCATTCTAATTCGTTCGTACGATCCATTCTAATTCATTCGCATGATCCATTCTAATTCATTCGCACGATCCATTCTAATTCTTTCATATGATCCATTCTAATTCATTCGCACGAATGTATCCATTCTAGTTCATTCGTACGCTCCATTCTAATTCATTCGTACGCTCTATTCTTATTCATCGCACAAATGTATCCATTCTAATTCATTCGTACGATCCATTCTAATTCATTCGCACGATCGATTAGAATTAATTCGTATGATCCATTCTAATTCATTCGTACGATCCATTCTAATTCTTTCGTACGATCCATTCTAATTCATTCGCACGATCTATTCTAATTCATTCGTACGATCCATTCTAATTCATTCGCACTATCCATTCTAATTCATTCGTACGATCCATTCTAATTCATTCGTACAAATGTATCCATTCTAATTCATTCGTACGATCCATTCTAATTCATTCATACGATCTATTCTAATTCATTCGCACGAATGTATCTATTCTAATTCATTCGCACAATCTAATCTAATTCAAATGTACGATCCATTCTAATTCATTCACATGATGTATTCTAATTCATTCGTACGATCCATTCTAATTCATTCTTACGATTCATTCTAATTCATTCGTACGATCCATTCTAATTCATTCATACGATCCATTCTAATTCATTTGCACGAATGTATCCATTCTAATTCATTCGTACGATTCATTCTAATTCATTCATATGAGCTATTCTAATTCATTCATACGATCCATTCTAATTCGTTCGTACGATCCATTCTAATTCATTCGTATGATCCATTCTAACTCATTCGGTGGATCCATTCTAATTCATTCGTACGATCCATTCTAATTCATTTGCATGAATGTTTCAACTCTAATTTATTCGTACGATCCATTCTAATTTATTCGTAAGATCTATTCTAATTCATTCGCTCGAATGTATCCATTCTAATTCATTTGTACGATCCATTCTAATTCGCTCATACGATGCATTCTAATTCGTTCGTACGATCCATTCTAATTCATTCGTACAATCCATTCTAATTCATTCGTACGATCCATTCTAATTCATTCGTATGATCCATTCTAACTCATTCGGTGGATCCATTCTAATTAATTCGTATGATCCATTCTAATTCATTCGCACGATCCATTCTAACTCATTCGTACGATCCATTCTAATTCATTTGTATGATCCATTCTAATTTATTTGCATGAATATACGATCCATTCTAATTCATTTGCACAAATGTATCCATTCTAATTCATTCGTACGATCCATTCAAATTCATTCGTATGATCCATTCTAATTCATTCGTACGATCCATTCTAATTCATTTGCATGAGTGTATCCATTCTAATTCATTCGTACAATACATTCTAATTCATTCGCTCGATCTATTCTAATTCATTCGTATGATCCATTCTAATTCATTCCTACGATCCATTCTAATTCATTCGCACAAAACATTCTTATTCATTCGTACGATCCATTCAAATTTATTCACATGATCCATTCTAATTCATTCGTATGATCCATTCTAATTCATTCTCACGAATGTAACCTTTCTAATTCATTTGTATGATCCATTCTAATTAATTCGTACGATCTATTCTAATCCATTCGCACGATCCATTCTAATTCATTCGTCCGATCTAGAATGGATCGTGCGAATGAATTAGAATGGATCGTACGAATGCATTAGAATGGATACATTCGTGCGAATGAATTAGAATGGATCATACGAATGAATTAGAATGGATACATTTGTGCGAATGAATTTGAATGGATTGCACGAATTGAATTAGAATGGATTAGAATGGATCGTACGAATGAATTAGAATGGATCATACAAATGAATTATAAAGGTTATATTCGTAAGAATGAATTAGAATGGATTGTGCGAATGAATTAGAATTGATCATACGAATGGATTAGAATGGATCGTACGAATGAATTAGAATAGATCGTGCGAATGAATTAGAATGTATCATACAAATGAATTAGAAAGGTTACATTCGTGAGAATGAATTAGAATGGATCGTACGAATGAATTAGAATGGATCATGCGAATGAATTTGAATGGATCGTATGAATGAATTAGAATGGATCGAACGAATAAATTATAATGGATATATTCGAGCGAATGAATTAGAATAGATCGTAGGAATGAATTAGAATGGATCATAAGAATGAATTAGAATGGATCATGCGAATGAATTAGAATGGATTGTACGAATGAATTAGAATAGATACATTCGTGCGAATGAATTAGAATGGATCGTACGAACGAATTAGAATGGATCGTACGATCCATTTTAATCCATTCGTACGATCCATTCTAATCCATTCGTACGATCCATTCTAATTCATTCTTATGAATGTATCCATTCTAATTTATTCGTTCGATCCAGTCTAATTCATTCGTACGATCCATTCTAATTCATTCGCACAAATGTATCCATTCAAATTCATTCATACGATCCATTCTAATTTATTCGCACGATCCATTCTAATTCATTCGTACGATCCATTCTAATTCATTCGCACGAATGTATCCATTCTAATGCATTCATACGATTCATTCAAATTCATTCGCACGATCCATTCTAATTCATTCATACGATCCATTCTAATTCATTCGTATGATCCATTCTAATTCATTCCTACGATCTATTCTAATTCATTCGCTCGAATGTATCCATTCTAATTCATTCGTACGATCCATTCTTATTCATTCGTATGATCCATTCTAATTCATTCGTATGATCAATTCTAATTCATTCGTACGATCCATTCTAATTCATTCGTATGATCCATTCTAATTTATTCGTACGATCCATTCTAATTCATTTGCATGAATGTATCCATTCTAATTTATTCGTACGATCCAGTCTAATTCGTTCGTACGATCCATTCCAATTCATTCGCACGAATGTATCCATTCTAATTCATTCGCACGATCCATTCTAATTCATTCGCACGATCCATTATAATTCTTTCATACGACTGAATTAGAATGGATCGTGCGAATGAATTAGAATGGATTGTACGAATGAATTAGAATGGATACATTCGTGCGAATGAATTAGAATGGATCGAATGAATGAATTAGAATGGATCGGACGAATGAATTAGAATGGATACATTCGTGCGAATGAATTAGAATGGATCGGACGAATGAATTAGAATGGATCGTACGATTCATTCTAATTCATTCGTACGATCCATTCTAATGTATTCGTACGATTCATTCTAATTCATTCGCACGATCCATTCTAATTCATTCGTACGATCCATTCTTATTCATTTATACGATCCATTCTAATTCATTCGTACAATCCATTCTAATTCATTTGCATAAATGTATCAATTCTAATTTATTCGTACGATCCAGTCTAATTCATTCGTACGATCCATTCTAATTCATTCGCATGAATGTATCCATTCTAATTCATTCGCACGATCCATTCTAATTCATTCGCACGATCCATTCTAATTCTTTCATACGATTGAATTAGAATGGATCGTGCGAATGAATTAGAATGGATTGTACGAATGAATTAGAATGGATACATTCGTGCGAATGAATTAGAATGGATCGGACGAATGGATTAGAATGGATCGTACGAATGAATTAGAATAGATCGTGCGAATGAATTAGACTGGATTGTACGAATGAATTAGAATGGATACATTCGAGCGAATGAATTAGAATGGATCGTTCGAATAAATTAGAATGGATCGTACGAATGAATTAGAAAGTATATATTTGAACAAATAAATTTGAATGGATAGTGCGAATGAATTAGAATGGATCGTGCGAATGAATTAGAATGGATCGTACGAACGAATTAGAATGGATCGTACGAACGAATTAGAATGGATCGTACGAACGAATTAGAATGGATCGTGCGAATGAATTAGAATGAATCGTACGAATGCATTATAATGGATACATTCGTGCGAATGAATTAGAATGGATCATACGAATGAATTAGAATGGATCGTGCAAATGAATTAGAATGGATCGTACGAATGAATTAGAATAGATCGTATGAATGAATAAGAGTGGATCGTACGAATGAATTAGAATGGATCGTGCGAATGAATTAGAATGAATCATACGAATGAATTAGAATGGATCGTATGAATGAATTAGAATGGATCATACGAATGAATTAGAATGGATACAATCAAGCGAATGAATTAGAATAGATCGTACGAATGAATTTGAATGGATCATAGGAATGAATTAGAATGGATCGTGCAAATGAATTAGAATGGATATATTCGTGTGAATGAATTAGAATGGATCGTAGGAATGAATTAGAATGATCGTACGAAAAAATTAGAATGGTTACATTCGTGCGAATGAATTAGAATGGATGCTACGAATGGATTAGAATGGATCGTACGAATGGATTAGAATGGATCGTACGAATGAATTAGAATGGATCGTACAAATGAATTAGAAAGGTTACATTTGTGAGAATGAATTAGAATGGATCGTACGAATGAATTAGAATGGATCGTACGAATGGATTAGAATGGATCGTACGAATGAATTAGAATGGATCGTACGAATGGATTAGAATGGATCGTACGAAAGAATTAGAATGGATCGTACGAATGGATTAGAATGGATCGTACGAATGAATTACAATGGATCATACAAATGAATTAGAAAGGTTACATTCGTGAGAATGAATTAGAATGGATCGTACGAATGAATTAGAATGGATTATGCGAATGAATTTGAATGGATCGTACGAATGAATTAGAATGGATCGAACAAATGAATTAGATTGGATACATTCGAGCGAATGAATTAGAATAGATCGTAGGAATGAATTAGAATGGATTATACGAATGAATTAGAATGGATCGTATGAATGAATTAGAATGGATCGGACAAGATCGTAGGAATTAATTAGAATGGATCGTACAAATGAATTAGAATGGTTACATTCGTGCGAATGAATTAGAATAGATCGTACGAATGAATTAGAATGGATCATGCGAATGAATTAGAATGGATCATACGATCCATTCTAATCCATTCGTACGATCCATTCTAATTCATTCGTACGATCCATTCTAATTCATTCGTATGATCCATTCTAACTCATTCGTACAAATGTATCCATTCTAAGTCATTCGTACGATCCATTCTAATTCATTCGCACGATCCATTCTAATTCATTCGTACGATCCATTCTAATTCATTCGCACGATCCATTCTAATTCATTCGTACGATCCATTCTAATTCATACGAATGAATTAGAATGGATACATTCGAGCGAATGAATTAGAATGGATCGTACGAATGAATTAGAATGAATTACAATGGATCGTACGAATGAATTAGAATGTATCGTACGAATTAATTAGAATGGATCGTACGAATGAATTAGAATGGATCGTACGAATGGATTAAAATGCATTGTACGAATGAATTAGAATGGATCGTACGAATGTATTAGAACGCATTGTACGAATGAATTAGAATAGATACATTTATACGAATGAATTAGAATGGATCGTACGAATGGATTAGAATAGATTCGTACGATCCATTCTAATTCATTCGCACGATCCATTCTAATTCATTCGTACGATCCATTCTAATTCATTTGCATGAATGTTTCAATTCTAATTTATTCGTACGATCCATTCTAATTTATTCGTAAGATCTATTCTAACTCATTCGCTCGAATGTATCCATTCTAATTCATTCGTACGATCCATTCTAATTCGTTCATACGATCCATTCTAATTCGTTCGTACGATCCATTCTAATTCATTCGTACAATCCATTCTAATTCATTCGTACGATCCATTCTAATTCATTCGTATGATCCATTCTAACTCATTCGGTGGATCCATTCTAATTAATTCGTATGATCCATTCTAATTCATTCGCACGATCCATTCTAACTCATTCGTACGATCCATTCTAATTCATTTGTACGATCCATTCTAATTTATTTGCATGAATATACGATCCATTCTAATTCATTCGCACAAATGTATCCATTCTAATTCATTCGTACGATCCATTCTAATTCATTCGTATGATCCATTCTAATTCATTTGCACAATCCATTCTAATTCATTCGTACGATCCATACTAATTCATTCGTACGATCTATTCTAATTCATTCGCACGAATGTATGCATTCTAATTCATTCGTACAATCCATTCTAATTCGTTCATACGATCCATTCTAATTTGTTCGTATGATCCATTCTAATTCGTTCGTACGATTCATTCTAATTCATTCGTACGATCCATTCTAATGCATTCGTACGATTCATTCTAATTCATTCGCACGATCCATCCATTCTTATTCATTCGTCCGATCCATTCTATTTCATTCGTATGATCCATTCTAATTCATTCGTACGATCCATTCTAATTCATTCGCATGATTTATTCGAATTCGTTCGTACGATCCATTCTAATTCATTCGCACAATCCAATCTAATTCAAACGTACGATCCATTCTAATTCATTCACATGATGTATTCTAATTCATTCGTACGATCCATTCCAATTCATTTGTACGATCCATTTTAATTCATTTATATGATCCATTCTAATGCATTCGTACGATTCGTTCTAATTCATTCGCACGATCCATTCTAATTCATTCGTACGATCCATTCTAATTCATTTGTACGATCCATTCTAATTCATTCGCACGAATATATCCATTCTAATTCATTCGTACAATCCATTCTAATTCATTCGCACGATCCATTCAAATTCATTCGTATGATCCATTCTAATTCATTCCTACGATCTATTCTAATTCATTCGCTCGAATGTATCCATTCTAATTCATTCGTTTGATCCATTCTAATTCATTCGTACGATCCATTAAAATTCATTCACATGATCCATTCTAATTCATTCGTACGATCCATTCTAATTCATTCTCACAAATGTAACCTTTCTAATTCATTCGTACGATCCATTCTTATTCATTCGCATGATCCATTCGTACGATCCATTCTAATCCATTCGTACGATCCATTCTAATTCGTTCGTACGATCCATTCTAATTCGTTCGTACGATCCATTCTAATTCGTTCGTACGATCCATTCTAATTCATTCGCACGATCCATTCTAATTCATTCGGACGATCCATTCTAATTCATTCGTACGATCTATTCTAACTCATTCGCACAAATGTATCCATTCTAATTCATTCGTACGATCCATTCTAATTCATTCACACGATCTATTCTAATTCATTCGTACGATCCATTCTAATTCATTCGTACGATCCATTCTAATTCATTCGCACAAATGTATCCATTCTAATTCATTTGTATGATCCAGTCTAATTCATTCATACGATCAATTCTAATCCATTCGTACGATCCATTCTAATCCATTAGTACGATCCATTCTAATCCATTCGTACGATCCGTTCTAATCCATTCGTATGATCCATTCTAATTCATTCGTATGATCCATTCTAATTTATTCGTTCAAATATATCCATTCTAATTCATTCGTACGATCCATTCTAATTCATTCGCACGATCCATTCTAATTCATTCGTACGTTCCATTCTAATTCATTCGTACGATCCATTCTAATTCATTCGCACGATCCATTCTAATTCATTTGTATGATCCATTTTAATTCATTCGCATGATCCATTCTAATTTATTCGTATGATACATTCATACGACTGAATTAGAATGGATTGTACGAATGAATTAGAATTGATCATACGAATGAATTAGAATGGATCGTACGAATGCATTAGAATGGATCCTGCGAATGAGTTAGAATGGATCGTACGAATGAATTAGAATGGATATATTTGAACGAATAAATTAGAATGGATCATATGAATGAATTAGAATGGATCGTACGAATGA
The DNA here is from genome assembly GCA_947650365.1 of Chamaelirium japonicum. Classification (NCBI taxonomy): domain Eukaryota; kingdom Viridiplantae; phylum Streptophyta; class Magnoliopsida; order Liliales; family Melanthiaceae; genus Chamaelirium; species Chamaelirium japonicum. Next base: position 148,009 of record CANTAL010000066.1, on the reverse strand, counting down.
ATTAGAATGGATCGTACGAATGAATTAGAAAGGTTACATTTGTGAGAATGAATTAGAATGGATCGTACGAATGAATTAGAATGGATCGTACGAATGGATTAGAATGGATCGTACGAATGAATTAGAATGGATTGTACGAATGCATTAGAATGGATACATTCGTGTGAATGAATTAGAATGGATCGTACGAATGAATTGGAATGGATCGTGCGAATGAATTAGAATGGATCGTGTGAATGAATTAGAATGGATACATTTGTGCGAATGAATTAGAATGGATCGTACGAATGAATTAAAATGGATCATACGAATGAATTAGAATGGATCGTGCGAATGAATTAGAATGGATACATTCGTACAAATGAATTAGAATGGATCGTACGAATGAATTAGAATGGATCGTACGAATGAATTAGAATGGTTACATTCGTGCGAATGAATTAGAATGGATCGTACGAATGGATTAGAATGGATCGTCTAATTCATTCGCACGATCCATTCTAATTCATTCGTATGATCCATTCTAATTCATTCCTACGATCTATTCTAATTCATTCGCTCGAATGTATCCATTCTAATTCATTTGTACGATCCATTCTTATTCATTCGTACGATCTATTCAATTTCATTCGCATGATCCATTCTAATTCATTCGTACGATCGATTCAAATTCATTCTCACGAATGTAATATTTCTATTACATTTGTATGATCCATTCTAATTCATTCGTACGATCCATTCTAATCCATTCGTACGATCCATTCTAATCCATTCGTACGATCCATTCTAATTCATTCGTACGATCCATTATAATTTATTCGCACGAATGTATCCATTCTGATCCATTCTAATTCATTCGCTCGAATGTATCCATTCTAATTCATTCGTACGATCCATTCTAATTAATTTGTTCGATCCGTTCTAATTCATTCGCACGAATGTATCCATTTTAATTCATTCGTACAATCCATTCTAATTCATTCGCACGATCCATTCTAATTCATTCGTATGATCCATTCTAATTCATTCGTACGATCCATTCTAATTCATTCGCTCGAATGTATCCATTCTAATTCATTCGTACGATCCATTCTAATTCATTCGTACGATCCATTCTAATTCATTCTCACGAATGTAACCTTTCTAATTCATTTGTATGATCCATTCTAATTCCTTCGTACAATCCATTCTAATCCATTCGTACGTTCTATTCAAATCCATTCGTATGATCCATTCTAATCCATTCGTACGATCCATTCTAATCCATTCGTACGATCCATTCTAATTTATCGCACGAATCCGTTCTAATTCATTCGCACGAATGAATTAGAATGGATACATTCTTGCGAATGAATTAGAACGGATTCGTGCGATGAATTAAAATGGATTAGAATGGATACATTCTAGCGAATTAATTAGAATGAATCGTACGAATGAGTTAGAATGGATCGTACGAATTGATTAGAATGGATCATACGAATGGATTAAAATGGATCGTACGAATGGATTAGAATGGATCGTACGAATGAATTAGAATGGATCATACAAATGAATTAGAAAGGTTACATTCGTGAGAATGAATTAGAATGGATCGTATGAATGAATTAGAATGGATCGTACGAATGAATAAGAATGGATACATTCGAGCGAATGAATTAGAATGGATCGTACGAACGAATTAGAATAGATCATACGAATGAATTAGAATGGATCGTGCGAATGAATTAGAATGGATTGTACGAATGAATTAGAATGGATACATTCGTGCGAATGAATTAGAATGGATCGGACAAATGAATTAGAATGGATACATTCATGCGAATGGATTAGAATGGATCGTACGAATGGATTAGAATGGATCATACGAATGGATTAGAATGGATCGTACGAATGCATTAGAATGGATCATACAAATGAATTAGAAAGGTTACATTCGTGAGAATGAATTAGAATGGATCGTACGAATGAATTAGAATGGATCATGCGAATGAATTTGAATGGATCGTACGAATGAATAAGAATGGATCGTACGAATGAATTAGAATGGATACATTCGAGCGAATGAATTAGAATAGATCGTAGGAATGAATTAGAATGGATCATACAAATGAATTAGAAAGGTTACATTTGTGAGAATGAATTAGAATAGATCGTAGGAATGAATTAGAATGGATCATACGAATGAATTAGAATGGATCGTACGAATGAATTAGAATGGATCGTACGAACAAATTAGAATGGATCGTATGAACGAATTAGAATGGATCGTATGAATGAATTAGAAAGGTTACATTCGTGAGAATGAATTAGAATGGATCGTACGAATGAATTAGAATGGATCATGTGAATGAATTTGAATGGATCGTACGAATGAATAAGAATGTTTTGTGCGAATGAATTAGAATGGATCGTAGGAATGAATTAGAATGGATCATACGAATGAATTAGAATAGATCGTGCGAATGAATTAGAATGGATTGTACGAATGAATTAGAATGGATACATTCATGCAAATGAATTAGAATGGATCGTACGAATGAATTAGAATGGATCATACGAAAGAATTTGAATGGATCGTACGAATGAATTAGAATGGATACATTTGTACGAATGAATTAGAATGGATCGTACAAATGAATTAGAATGGATCGTACGAATGAGTTAGAATGGATCGTGCGAATGAATTAGAATGGATCATACGAATTAATTAGAATGGATCCACCGAATGAGTTAGAATGGATCATACGATTGAATTAGAATGGATCGTACGAATGAATTAGAATGGATTGTAGGAATGAATTAGAATGGATCGTACGAACGAATTAGAATGGATCGTATGAACGAATTAGAATGGATCGTACGAATGAATTAGAATGGATACATTCGAGCGAATGAATTAGAATGGATCTTACGAATAAATTAGAATGGATCGTACGAATAAATTAGAATTGAAACATTCATGCAAATGAATTAGAATGGATCGTGCGAATGAATTAGACTGGATCGTACGAATGAATTAGAATGGATACATTTGTGCGAATGAATTAGAATGGATCGTACAAATGAATTAGAATGGATCATTCGAATGAATTAGAATGGATCGTACGAATGAATTAGAATGGATCCTACAAATGAATTAGAATGGATACATTCGTGCGAATGAATTAGAATGGATTGTACGAATGGATTAGAATGGATCATAGGAATGAATTAGAATGGATCGTACGAATGAATTAGAATGGATCGGACAAGATCGTAGGAATTAATTAGAATGGATCGTACGAATGAATTAGAATGGTTACATTCGTGCGAATGAATTAGAATGGATCGTACGAATGAATTAGAATGGATCATGCGAATGAATTAGAATGGATCATACGATCCATTCTAATCCATTCGTACGATCTATTCTAATTCATTCGTACGATCCATTCTAATTCATTCGTATGATCCATTCTAACTCATTCGTACAAATGTATCCATTCTAAGTCATTCGTACGATCCATTCTAATTCATTCGCATGATCCATTCTAATTCATTCGTACGATCCATTCAAATTCATTCGCATAATCCATTCTAATTCATTCATACGATACATTCTAATTCATTCTCACGAATGTAACATTTCTAATTAATTTGTTTGATCCATTCTAATTCATTCGTACGATCCATTCTAATCCATTCGTACGATCCATTGTAATTCATTCATACAATCCATTCAGATTCATTCGCACAAATGTATCCATTCAAATTCATTCGTACGATCCATTCTAATTAATTCGCATGATCCATTCTAATTCATTCGTACAATCCATTCTAATTCATTCGTACGATCCATTTTAATTCATTCGTATGATCCATTCTAACTCATTCAGTGGATCCATTCTAATTCATTCGTACGATCCATTCTAATTCATTCGCAAGATCCATTCTAATTTATTCGTACGATCCATTCTAATTCATTCGTACGATCCATTCTAATCCATTCGTACGATCCATTCTAATTCATTCATACGCTCCATTCTTATTCATTCGCACAATCCATTCGTATGATCCATTCTAATCCATTCGTACGATCCATTCTAATTCATTCGTATGATCCATTCTAACTCATTCGGTGGATCCATTCTAATTTATTCGTACGATCCATTCTAATTCATTCACACGATCCATTCTAATTCATTCGTACGATCCATTATAAATACAATCCATTCTAATTCAGTCGTATGAATGTATCATACGAATGAATTAGAATGGATCATGCGAATGAATTAGAATGGATCGTACGAATGAATTAGAATGGATCGTATGAATGAATTAGAATGGATACATTCGAGCGAATGAATTAGAATGTATCGTACGAATGAATTAGAATGGATCATAGAAATGAATTAGAATGGATCGTGCAAATGAATTAGAATGGATACATTCGTGCGAATGAATTAGAATGGATCGTACGAATGAATTAGAATGGATCGTACGAATGAATTAGAATGGATCATGCGAATGAATTAGAATGGATCATACGAATTAATTAGAATGGATCCACCGAATGAGTTAGAATGGATCATACGAATGAATTAGAATGGATCGTACGAATGAATTAGAATGGATCGTACGAATGAATTAGAATGGATCGTACGAACGAATTAGAATGGATCGTATGAACGAATTAGAATGGATCGTACGAATGAATTAGAATGGATACATTCGAGCGAATGAATTAGAATGGATCTTACGAATAAATTAGAATGGATCGTACGAATAAATTAGAATTGAAACATTCATGCAAATGAATTAGAATGGATCGTACGAATGAATTAGAATGGATCGTGCGAATGAATTAGAATGGATCATACGAATCTATTCTAATCCATTCGTACGATCCATTCTAATACATTCGTATAAATGTATCTATTCTAATTCATTCGTACAATGCGTTCTAATACATTCGTACGATCCATTCTAATTCATTCGTACAATGCGTTTTAATCCATTCGTACGATCCATTCTAATTCATTCGTACGATCCATTATAATTAATTCGTAAGATACATTCTAATTCATTCGTACGATCCATTGTAATTCATTCGTACGATCCATTCTAATTCATTCGCTCGAATGTATCCATTCTAATTCATTCGTATGAATTAGAATGGATCGTACGAATGAATTAGAATGGATCGTGCGAATGAATTAGAATGGATCGTACGAATGAATTAGAATGGATTGTGCGAATGAATTAGAATGGATCGTACGAATGACTTAGAATGGATACATTTGTACGAATGAGTTAGAATGGATCATACGAATGAATTAGAATGGATCGTACGAATGAATTAGAATGGATCGTACGAATGGATTAGAATGGATCGTATGATCCATTCTAATTCATTCACATGATCCATTCTAATTCATTCGTACGATCCATTCTAATTCATTCGCACGAATGTAACCATTCTAATTCATTCGTACGATCCATTCTAATTAATTCCTACGATCTTGTCCGATCCATTCTAATTCATTCGTACGATCCATTCTAATTAAATCGTATGATCTATTCTAATTCATTCCTACGATCTATTCTAATTCATTCGCTCAATTGTATCCAATCTAATTCATTTGTTCGATCCATTCTAATTCATTCGTACGATCCATTCAAATTCATTCGCATGATCCATTCTAATTCATTCGTACGATCCATTCTAATTCATTCTCACGAATGTAACCTTTCTAATTCATTTGTATGATCCATTGTAATTCATTCGTACGATCCATTCTAATCCATTCGTACGATCCATTCTAATTCATTCGTACGATCCATTCTAATCCATTCGTACGATCCATTCTAATTCATTCGTACGATCCATTCTAATTCATTCTCACAAATATAACCTTTCTAATTCATTTGTACGATCCATTCTAATTTATTCGTACGATCCATTCTAATCCATTCGTACGATCCATTCTAATCCATTCGTAACATCCATTCTATATCATTCGCACGAATGTAACCATTCTAATTTATTCGTACGATCATTCTAATTCATTCCTACGATCCATTCTAATTCATTCACACGAATATATCCATTCTAATTCATTTGCACGATCCATTCTAATTCATTCCTATGATCCATTCAAATTCATTCGTACGATCTATTCTAATTCATTCGCTTGATTGTATCCATTCTAATCCATTCGTATGATCCATTCTAATTCATTCATACGATCCATTCTAATTCATTCGTATGATTCATTCTAATTCATTCGCACGATCCATTCTAATTCATTCGTACGATCCACTCTTATTCATTCATACGATCCATTCTAATTCATTCGTACGATCCATTCTAATTCATTCGCACGATCCATTCTAATTCATTCGTATGATCCATTCTAATTCATTCGCACGAATGTATCCATTATAATGCATTCGTACGATTCATTCTAATTCATTCGCACGATCCATTCTAATTCGTTCGTACGATCCATTCTAATTCGTTCGTACGATCCATTCTAATTCATTCGCACGATCCATTCTAATTTATTCGCACTATCCATTCAAATTTATTCGTTCAAATATATCCTTCCTAATTCATTCGTACGATCCATTCTAATTTATTCGCACGATCCATTCTAATTCATTCGCTCGAATGTATCCATTCTAATTCATTCGTACAATCCAGTCTAATTCATTCGCACGATCTATTCTAATTCATTTGTACGATCCATTCTAATCCATTCGTCCGATCCATTCTAATTCATTCGCACGAATGTATCTATTCTAATTCATTCGTACAATCCATTCTAATTCATTCGCACGATTCATTCTAATTCAATCATATGAAAGAATTAGAATGGATCGTGCGAATGAATTAGAATGGATCGTGCGAATGAATTAGAATGGATACATTCATGCGAATGAATTAGAAGGGATCGTATGAATGAATTAGACTGGATCGTACGAATAAATTAGAATGGATACATTTATGCAAATGAATTAGTATGGATTGTACGAATGAATTAGAATGGATCGTATAAATGAATAAGAATGGATCGTACGAATGAATTAGAATGGATCGTGCGAATGAATTAGAATGAATCGTACGAATACATTAGAATGGATCATACGAATGAATTAGAATGAATCGTACGATCCATTCTAATTCATTCGTTCGATCCATTCTAATCCATTCGTACGATCCATTCGAATCCATTCGTACGAATGAATTAGAATGGATCGTACGAATGGATTAGAATGGATCGTACGAATGGATTAGAATGGATCGTGTGAATGAATTAGAATGGATCGTACGAATGAATTAGAATGGATCGTGTGAATGAATTAGAATGAATCGTACAAATGCATTAGAATGGATCGTACGAATGAATTAGAATGAATCGTACGAATGAATTAGAATTGATACATTCGAGCGAATGAATTAGAATGGATCGTACGAATGAATTAGAATGGATCATAGGAATGAATTAGAATGGATCGTGCAAATGAATTAGAATGGATACATTCGTGCGAATGAATTAGAATGGATCGTAGGAATGAATTAGAATGGATCATGCGAATGAATTAGAATGGATCATACGAATGGATTAGAATGGATCGTACGAATGAATTAGAATGGATCGTACAAATGAATTAGAAAGGTTACATTTGTGAGAATGAATTAGAATGGATCGTACGAATGGATTAGAATGGATCGTACGAATGGATTAGAATGGATCGTACGAATGGATTAGAATTGATCGTACAAATGAATTAGAATGGATCATACAAATGAATTAGAAAGGTTACATTCGAGAGAATGAATTAGAATGGATCGTGCGAATGAATTAGAATTGATCATATGAATGAATTAGAATGGATCGTACGAATGAATTAGAATAGATCTATTCTAATTCATTCGTATAAATGTATCTATTCTAATTCATTCGTACAATGCGTTCTAATACATTCGTACGAATGAATTAGAATAGATCGTATGAATGAATTAGATTGGATCGTACGATCTATTCTAATTCATTCACTCGAATGTATCCATTCTAATTCATTCGCACGAATGTATCCATTCTAATTCATTCCTATGATCCATTCGTACGATCCAATCTAATTCATTCATACGACCTATTCTAATTCATTCGCACGAATGTAACCATTCTAATTCATTCGTACGATCTATTCTAATTAATTCCTACAATCTTGTCCGATCCATTCAAATTCATTTGTACGATCCATTCTAATTCATTCGCATGATCCATTCTAATTCATTCGTACGATACATTCTAATTCATTCGCACGAATGTGACCATTCTAAATCATTCGTACGATCCATTCTAATTAATTCCTACGATCTTGTCCGATCCATTCTAATTCATTCGTACGATCCATTCTAATTCATTCCTATGATCCATTCTAATCCATTCGTACGATCCATTCTAATTCATTCGCACGAATGTATCCATTCTAATTCATTTGTAGGATCCATTCTAATTCATTCGTACAATCCATTCTAATTCATTCGAATAATCCATTCTAATTCATTTGTACGATCCATTCTAATTCATTCGCACAAATGTATCCATTCTAATTCATCCGTACGATCCATTCTAATTCATTCGCACGATCCATTCTAATTCATTTGTACGATCCATTCTAATTCATTCGTACGATCCATTCTAATTCATTCGTACAAATGTATCCATTTTAATTCATTCGTACGATCCATTCTAATTCATTCGTACGATCCATTCTAATTCATTCGCACAAATGTATCCATTATAATGCATTCGTACGATTCATTCTAATTCATTCGCATGATCCATTCTAATTCATTCGTACGATCCATTCTTATTCATTCGTACGATCCATTCTAATTCATTCGTACAATGCGTTCTAATCCATTCGTACGATCCATTCTAATCCATTCGTATGATCCCTTCTAATTCATTCGTACGATCCATTCTAATTCATTCGTACAATCCATTCAAATTCATTCGTACGATGCAATCTAATTCATTCGCACAAATGTATCTATTCTAATTCATTCGTACAATGTGTTCTAATCCATTCGTACGATCCATTCTAATCCATTCGTACGATCCATTCTAATTCATTCGCACGAATGTATCCATTCTAATTCATTCATACGATACATTCTAATTCATTCGTACGATCCATTCTAATTCTTTCGCTCAAATGTATCCATTCTAATTCATTCGTACGATCCATTCTAATCCATTTGTACGATCCATTCTAATTCATTCGTACGATCCATTCTAATCCATTCGTACGATCCATTCTAATCCATTCGTACGATCCATTCTAATCCATTCGCACGAATGTAACCATTCTAATTCATTCGTACGATCCATTCTAATTCATTCCTACGATCCATTCAAATTCATTCGCACGATCCATTCTAATTCATATGCACAAAGGTATCCATTCTAATTCATTCGTACAATCTATTCTAATTCATTCGTACGATCCATTCTAATTCATTCACACGATCCGTTCTAATTCATTCGTACGATCCATTCTAATTCATTCGCATGATCCATTCTAATTCATTCGTACGATTCATTCGTACGATCCATTCTATTCATTCGTACGAATGAATTTGAATTAGAATGGATCGTGCGAATGAATTAGAATGGATCGATCCATTCTAATCCATTCGTACGATCCATTCGAATTCATTCGTACGATCAATTCTACTTCATTCTCACAAATGTAACCTTTCTAATTCATTTGTACGATCCATTCTAATTCATTCGTACGATCCATTCTAATCCATTCGTACGATCCATTCTAATTCATTCGCACGATCTAATTCATTTGCATGATCCATTCGTACGATCCATTCTAATCCATTCGTACGATCCATTCTAATTCGTTCGTACGATCCATTCTAATTTATTCGTACAATCCATTCTAATTCATTCGTACGATCCATTCTAATTCATTCGTGCGGTCTATTCTAATTCATTCGCGTGATCCGTTCTAATTCATTCGTACGATCCATTCTAATTCATTCGTACAATCCATTCTAATTCGTTTGTACGATTCATTCTAATTCATTCGTACGATCCATTCTAATACATTCGTACGATCCATTCTAATTCATTCGCACGATCCATTCTAATTCATTCATACGATCCATTCTTATTCATTCATCCGATCCATTCTAATTCATTCGTATGATCCATTCTAATTCATTCGTACGATCCATTCTAATTCATTAGCACGATCCATTCTAATTCATTCCTACGATCCATTCTAATTCATTCGCACAATCCAATCTAATTCAAATGTACGATCCATTCTAATTCATTCATATGATGTATTCTAATTCATTCGTACGATCCATTCCAATTCATTTGTACGATCCACTTAAATTCATTTGTATGATCCATTCTAATGCATTCGTACGATTCATTCTAATTCATTCGTACGATCCATTCTAATTTATTCGTACGATCCATTCTAATTCATTCGTACGATCCATTCTAATTCATTCGCACGAATGTATTCATTCTAATTCATTCGTACAATCCATTCTAATTCATTCGCACGATCCATTCTAATTCATTCGTATGATCCATTATAATTCATTCCTACGATCTATTCTAATTCATTTTCTTGAATGTATCCATTCTAATTCATTCGTTCGATCCATTCTAATTCATTCGTACGATCCATTCAAATTCATTCGCATGATCCATTCTAATTCATTCGTACGATCCATTATAATTCATTCTCACGAATGTAACCTTTCTAATTCATTTGTATGATCCATTCTAATTCATTCGTACGATCCATTCTAATCCATTCGTACGATCCATTGTAATTCATTCATACAATCCATTCAGATTCATTCACACAAATGTATTTATTCAAATTCATTCGTATGATCCATCCTAATTAATTTGCACGATCCATTCTAATTCAGACGTATGAATGTATCCATTTTAATTCATTCGTACGATCCATTCTAATTCGTACGATCTATTCTAATCCTTTCGTACGATCCATTCTAATCCATTCGTACGATCCATTCTAATTCATTCGCACGAATGTAACCATTCTAATTCATTCGTACGATCCATTCTAATTCATTCCTACGATCCATTCTAATTCATTCGCACGAATGTATCCATTCTAATTCATTTGCACGATCCATTCTAATTCATTCCTATGATCCATTCTAATTCATTCGTACGATCCATTCTAATTCATTCGCTCGAATGTATCCATTCTAATTCTTTCGTACGATCCATTCTAATTCATTCGTACGATCCATTCTAATCCATTCGTACAATGCGTTCTAATCCATTCGTACGATCCATTCTAATTCATTCGTACGATCCATTCTAATTCATTTGTACGATCCATTCTAATTCATTCGCTCGAATGTATCCATTCTAATTCATTCGTATGATCCATTCTAATTCATTCGTATGATCCATTCTAACTCATTCGGTGGATCCATTCTAATTCATTCGTACGATCCATTTTAATTCATTCGCACGATCCATTCTAATTTATTCGTATGATCAATTCTAATTCATTCGTACGATCTATTCTAATTCATTCGCACGATCCATTCTAATTCATTCCTACGATCCATTCTAATTCATTCGCACGAATGTATCCATTCTAATTCATTCATACGATCCATTCTAATTCATTCGTATGATCTATTCTAATTCATTCGTACGATCCATTCTAATTCTTTCGTACGATCCATTCTAATTCATTCCTACGATCCATTCTAATTCATTCGCACGAATGTATCCATTCTAATTCATTCGTACGATCCATTCTAATTCATTCATACGATCTATTCTAATTCATTCGCACGAATGTATCCATTCTAATTCATTCGCACAATCTAATCTAATTCAAATGTACGATCCATTCTAATTCATTCACATGATGTATTCTAATTCATTCGTATGATCCATTCTAATTCATTCTTACGATTCATTCTAATTCATTCGTATGATCCATTCTAATTCATTCATACGATCCATTCTAATTCATTTGCACGAATGTATCCATTCTAATTCATTCGTACGATCTATTCTAATTCATTCACATGATCCGTTCTATTTCATTCCTATGATCCATTCTAATTGATTCGCACGAATGTAACCATTCTAATTCATTCGTACGATCCATTCTAATTCATTCCTACGATCCATTCTAATTCATTCGCACGAATGTATCCATTCTAATTCATTTGCACGATCCATTCTAATTCATTCCTATGATCCATTCTAATTCATTCGTACGATCCATTCTAATTCATTCGCTCGAATGTATCCATTCTAATTCATTCGTAGGATCCATTCTAATTCATTCGTACGATCCATTCTAATTCATTCGCATGATCCATTCATACGATCCATTCTAATCCATTCGTACGATCCATTCTAATCCATTCATACGATCCTTTCTAATTCGTTCATACAATCCATTCAAATTCATTCGTACGATCCATTCTAATTCATTCGCACGATCCATTCTAATTCATTCGTATGATCCATTCTAATTCATTCGTACGATCCATTCTAATTCATTCGTATGATCCATTCTAATTCATTCGTACAAATGTATCCATTCTAATTCATTCGTACGATCCATTCTAATTCATTCGTACGATTCATTCTAATTCATTCGCACGATCCATTCTAATTAATTCGTACGATCCATTGTAATTCATCCGTATGATCTATTCTAATTCATTCGCACGAATGTATCCATTCTAATTCATTTGCACGATCCATTCTAATTCATTCTTTTGATCCATTCTAATTCATTCGTACGATCCATTCTAATTCATTCGCTCGAATGTATCTATTCTAATTCATTCATACGATCCATTCTAATTCGTTCGTACGATCCATTCTAATTCGTTCGTACGATCCATTCTAATTCGTTCGTACGATTCATTCTAATTCATTCGTATGATCCATTCTAATGCATTCGTATGATTCGTTCTAATTCATTCGCACGATCCATTCTAATTCATTCGTATGATCCATTCTAATCCATTCCTACGATCTATTCTAATTCATTCGCTCGAATGTAACCTTTCTAATTAGAATGGATCGTACAAATGAATTAGAAAGGTTACATTCGTGAGAATGAATTAGAATGGATCGTACGAATGAATTAGAATGGATACATTCGAGCGAATGAATTAGAATGGATCGTACGAACGAATTAGAATGGATCATAGGAATGAATTAGAATGGATCGTGCAAATGAATTAGAATGGATCGTGCGAATGAATTAGAATGAATCGTACGAATGATTTAGAACGGATTCGTGCGAATGAATTAGAATGGATCGTACGAATGAATTAGAATGGATCATACAAATGAATTAGAAAGGTTACATTCGTGAGAATGAATTAGAATGGATCGTACAAATGAATTAGAATGGATCATGCGAATGAATTTGAATGGATCGTACGAATGAATTAGAATGGATCGAACGAATGAATTAGAATGGATACATTCGAGGGAATGAATTAGAATAGATCGTAGGAATGAATTAGAATGGATCGTGCGAATGAATTAGAATCAATCGTACGAATGAATTAGAATGGATCGTACGAATGAATTAGAATGGATACATTTGTGCAAATGAATTAGAATGGATCGTACGAATGAATTAGAATGGATCCACCGAATGAGTTAGAATGGATCATACAAATGAATTAGAATGGTTCGTACGAATGAATTAGAATGGATTGTGCAAATGAATTAGAATGGATCGTATGAATGAATAAGAATGGATCGTACGAATGAATTAGAATGGATCTTGCGAATGAATTAGAATGAATCGTACGAATGCATTAGAATGGATCGTGCGAATGAATTAGAATGGATCGTACGATGCAATCTAATTCATTCGTACGATCCATTCTAATTCATTCGTATGATCAATTCTAATTCATTCGCATGATCCATTCTAATTCATTCATATGATCCATTCGAATTCATTCCAACGATCTATTCTAATTCATTCGCTCGAATGTATCCATTCTAATTCATTCGTACGATCTATTCTAATTCATTCGTATGATCCATTCTAACTCATTCGGTGGATCCATTCTAATTCATTCGTACGATCCATTCTAATTCATTCGCACGATCCATTCTAATTTATTCGTATGATCCATTCTAATTCATTCGTACGATCTATTCTAATTCATTCGCATGATCCATTCTAATTCATTCGCATGATCCATTCTAATTCATTCGTACGATTTATTCGTACGATCCATTCTATTCATTCGTACGAATGAATTTGAATGGATCATACAAATGAATTAGAAAGGTTACATTCGTGAGAATGAATTAGAATGGATACATTTGTGCGAATGAATTAGAATATATTAGAATGGATCATACAAATGGATTAGAATCCATTCTAATTCATTTGTATGATCCATTCTAATTCATCGCACGATCCATTCTAATTCATTCGCTCGAATTTATCCATTCTAATTCATTCGTATGATCCATTATAATGTATTCGTACGATCCATTCTAATCCATTCGTCCGATCCATTCTAATTCATTCGCACGAATGTATCCATTCTAATTCATTCGTACAATCCATTCTAATTCATTCGCACGATCCATTCTAATTCATTCGTATGATCCATTCTAATTCATTCCTACGATCTATTCTAATTCATTCGCTCGAATGTATCCATTCTAATTCATTCGTTCGATCCATTCTAATTCATTCGTACGATCTACTCAAATTCATTCACATGATCCATTCTAATTCATTCGTACGATCCATTCTAATTCAATCGTATGATCCATTCTAATTTATTCGCACAAAGATCGTACGAATAAATTAGAATGGATACATTCATGCAAATGAATTAGAATGGATCGTACGATTGAATTAGAATGGATCATGCAAATGAATTAGAATGGATACATTTGTGCGAATGAATTAAAATGGATCGTGCGAATGAATTAGAATGGATCTTACGAATGAATTAGAATGGATATATTTCAACGAATAAATTAGAATGGATCATACGAATGAATTAGAATGGATCGTACGAATTAAATTAGAATGGATCGTGTGAATGAATTAGAATCGATCGTACGAATGAATTAGAATGGATCGTACGAATGAATTAGATCGTACGAATGAATTAGAATGGATCGTACGAATGAATTAAAATGGATACATTCATACGACTGAATTAGAATGGATCGTATCGTACGAATGAATTAGAATGGATTGTACGAATGAATTAGAATGGATACATTCGAGTGAATGAATTAGAATGGATCGTACGAATGAATTAGAATGGGTAATAGGAATGAATTAGAATGGATCGTACGAACGAATTAGAATAGATCGTACGAATGAATTAGAATGGATTAGAATGGATCATACGAATGAATTAGAATGGATCGTACAAATGAATTAGAAAGGTTACATTTGTGAGAATGAATTAGAATGGATCGTATGAATGAATTAGAATGGATTGTGCGAATGAATTAGAATGGATCGTATGAATGAATTAGAATGGTTACATTCGTGCGAATGAATTAGAATGGATCGTACGAATGGATTAGAATGGATCGTACGAATGAATTAGAATGGATCGTACAAATGAATTAGAAAGGATCGTACGAATGAATTAGAATGGATCGTACGAATGAATTAGAATGGATCGTGTGAATGAATTAGAATGGATCGTACGAATGAATTTGAATAGATCGTGCGAATAAATTAGAATGGATCATACGAATGAATTAGAATAGATATATTCATGCGAATGAATTAGAATGGATCGTACGAATGAATTAGAATGGATTGTGCAAATGAATTAGAATTGATCATACGAATGAATTAGAATGGATCGTGCGAATGAATTAGAATGGATCGTACGAATGGATTAGAATGGATCGTACAAATGAATTAGAAAGGTTACATTTGTGAGAATGAATTAGAATGGATCATACGAATGGATTTGAATGGATCGTACGAATGGATTAGAATGGATCGTATGAACGAATTAGAATGGATCGTACGAACGAATTAGAATGGATTGTACGAATGAATTAGAATGGATACATTCGAGCGAATGAATTAGAATGGTTCGTACGAATGAATTAGAATGGATCATAGGAATGAATTAGAATGGGCCTTGCAAATGAATTAGAATGGATACATTCGTGCGAATGAATTAGAATGGACCGTAGGAATGAATTAGAATGGATCGTACGAATGAATTAGAATGGTTACATTCGTGCGAATGAATTAGAATGGATCATACGAATGGATTAGAATGGATCGTACGAATGGATTAGAACGCATTGTACGAATGAATTAGAATTGATCATATGAATAAATTAGAATGGATCGTGCGAATGAATTAAAATGGATCGTACGAATGAATTAGAATGGATCCACCGAATGAGTTAGAATGGATCATACGAATGAAATAGAATGGATCATACGAATGAATTAGAATGGATACATTCGAGCGAATGAATTAGAATGGATCGTACAAATGAATTAGAATGGATCGTACGAATGAATTAGAATGGATCGTACGAATGGATTAGAACGTATTGTACGAATGGATTAGAATGGATCGTACGAATGAATTAGAATGGATCGTACGAATGAATTAGAATGGATACATTCGAGCGAACGAATTAGAATGGATCGTACGAATGAATTAGAATGGATCATAGGAATGAAATAGAATGGATCGTGCAAATGAATTAGAATGGATACATTCGTGCGAATGAATTAGAATGGTTACATTCGTGCGAATGAATTAGAATGGATCGTGCAAATGAATTAGAATGGATACATTCGTGCGAATGAATTAGAATGGATCGTACGAATGACTAAGAATGGTTACATTCGAGCGAATGAATTAGAATGGATCATACAAATGAATTAGAAAGGTTACATTCGTGAGAATGAATTAGAATGGATCGTACGAACGAATTAGAATGCATTCGTACGATTCATTCTAATTCATTCGCATGATCTATTCTAATTCATTCGTACAATCCATTCTAATTCATTCGCATGAATATATTTGCTCTAATTCATTCGTATGATCCATTCTAATTCATTCGTACGATCCATTCTAATTCATTCACACGAATGTATCCATTCTAATTCATTTGCACGATCCATTCTAATTCATTCCTATGATCCATTCTAATTTATTCGTACGATCCATTCGAATTCATTCGCTCGAATGTAACCATTCTAATTCATTCGTACGATCCATTCTAATTCATTCCTATGATCTATTCTAATTCATTCGCTCGAATGTATACATTCTAATTCATTCGTTCGATCCATTCTAATTCATTCGTACGATCCATTCAAATTCATTCGCATTATCCATTCTAATTCATTCGTACGATCCATTCTAATTCATTCTCATGAATGTAACCTTTCTAATTTATTTGTATGATCCATTCTAATTCATTCGTATGATCCATTCTAATTCATTCATACGATCCATTCTAATTCATTCACACGATCCATTCTAATTCATTCGTATGATCCATTCTAATTCATTCCTACGATCTATTCTAATTCATTCGCTCGAATGTATCCATTCTAATTCATTCGTTCGATCCATTCTAATTCATTCGTACGATCCATTCAAATTCATTCGCATGATCCATTCTAATTCATTCGTACGATCCATTCTAATTCATTCTCAAGAATGTAACCTTTCTAATTCATTTGTATGATCCATTCTAATTCATTCGTACGATCCATTCTAATCCATTCGTACGATCCATTCTAATTCATTCGTCCGATCCATTCTAATTCATTCGCACGAATGTATCCATTCTAATTCATTCACACGATCCATTCTAATCCATTCATACGATCCATTCTAATTCATTCGTACAATCCATTCTAATCGTTCGTACGATCCATTCTAATTCGTTCGTACGATCCATTCTAATTCATTGGCACGATCCATTCTAATTAATTTGTACGATCCATTTTAATTCATTCGCATGATCCATTCTAATTCATTCGTATGATATATTCGTGAGAATGAATTAGAATGGATCGTACGAATGAATTAGAATGGATCGTACGAATGAATTAGAATAGATCGTGCGAATAAATTAGAATGGATCATACGAATGAATTAGAACAAATATATTCATGCGAATGAATTAGAATGGATCGTACGAATGAATTAGAATAGATCATGCGAATGAATTAGAATGAATCGTACGAATGCATTCTAATTCATTCGTACGATCCATTCTAATTCATTCTCACGAATGTAACCTTTCTAATTCATTTGTATGATCCATTCTAATTCATTCGTACGATCTATTCTAATTCATTCCTACGATCCATACTAATTCATTCACACGAATTGATCCATTCTAATTCATTTGCACGATCCATTCTAATTCATTCCTACGATCCATTCTAATTCATTCGCACGAATGTATCCATTCTAATTCATTCGTACGATCCATTCTAATTCATTCGTACGATCCATTCTAATTCATTAGTACGATCCATTCTAATTCATTCGCATGATCCATTCTAACTCGTTCGCACGATCCATTCTAATTCATTCGTACGCTCCATTCTTATTCATCGCACAAATGTATCGATTCTAATTCATTTGTATGATCCATTCTAATTCATTCGTACGATCCATTCTAATTCATTCCTATGATCCATTCTAATTCATTCGTACGATCCATTCCAATTCATTCGCTTGAATGTAACCATTCTAATTCGTTCATACGATCCATTCTAATTCGTTCGCACGATCCATTCTAATTCATTCGTACGATCTATTGTAATTCATTGGCATGATCCATTCTAATTCATTCGTACGATCCATTCTAATTCATTCGTACAATCCATTAAAATTCATTCGTACGATGCAATCTAATTCATTCGCACAAATGTATCTATTCTGATTTGTTCATACAATGCGTTCTAATCCATTCGTACGATCCAATCGTACAATCCATTCTAATCCATTCGCTCGAATGTATCCATTCTAATTCATTCGTACGAACCATTCTAATCCATTCGTACGATCCATTCTAAACCATTCGTACGATCCATTCTAATTCATTCGCACGAATGTAACCATTCTAATTCATTCATACGATCCAATCTAATTCATTCACACAATCCATTCTAATTCATTCGTACGATCCATTCTAATCCATTCGTACGATCCATTCTAATTCATTCGTACGATCCATTCTAATTCATTCCCACAAATGTAACCTTTCTAATTCATTTGTACGATCCATTCTAATTCATTCGTACGATCCATTCTAATCCATTCGTACAATCCATTCTAATTCATTCGTATGATCCATTCTAATTCATTCGTACGATCCTTTCTAATTCATTCGTATGATCCATTCTAACTCATTCGCACAATTGTATCCATTCTAATTCATTCGTACGATCCATTCTAATTCATTCGTACAATCCATTCTAATCCATTCGTACGATCCATTCTAATCCACTCATACGATCCATTCTAATTCATTCGTATGATCCATTCTAATTCATTCGCACGATCTATTCTAATTCATTCGCATGATCCATTCTAATTCATTCGCACGATCCATTCTAATTCATTCGTACGATCCATTCTAATTCATTCATACGATCTATTCTAATTAATTCGTACGATCCATTCTAATTCATTCGCATGAATATATCTATTCTAATTCATTCGTATGATCCATTCTAATTCATTTGCACGATCCATTCTAATTCATTCGTACGATCCATTCTAATTCATTCGCACGATCCATTCTAATTCATTCGTACGATCCATTCAAATTCATTCGTACGATCCATTCTAATTCATTAGCACGAATGTAACCATTCTAATTCATTCGTACGATCTATTCTAATTCATTCCTACGATCCATACTAATTCATTCACACGAATGTATCCATTCTAATTCATTTGCACGATCCATTCTAATTCATTCCTACGATCCATTCTAATTCATTCGCACGATCCATTCTAATTCATTCGTACGATCCATTCTAATTCATTCGTATGATCCATTCTAACTCATTTTAGAATGGATCGTACGAATGAATTAGAATGGATCCTATGAACGAATTAGAATGGATCGTACGAATGAATTAGAATGGATACATTCGAGCGAATGAATTAGAATGGATCATACGAATGAATTAGAATGGATCGTACGAATGGATTAGAATGGATTGTACGAATGAATTAGAATGGATCGAACGAATGAATTAGAATGGATACATTCGAGCGAATGAATTAGAATAGATCGTAGGAATGAATTAGAATGGATCGTGCGAATGAATTAGAAAGGATCATGCGAATGAATTTGAATGGAGCGTACGAATGAATTGGAATTGATCGTACGAATGAATTAGAATGGATCGTACGAATGAATTAGAATGGATCCACCGAATGAATTAGAATGGATCGTACGAATGAATTAGAATGGATCGTGCGAAACATTTGTGCGAATGAATTAGAATGGATCGTACGAATGAATTAGAATGGATCGTACGAATGGATTAGAATGGATCCACCGAATGAGTTAGAATGGATCATACGAATGAATTAGAATGGATCGTATGAATGGATTAGAATGGATCGTACGAATGAATTAGAATGGATACAATTGTGCGAATGAGTTAGAATGGATCATACGAATGAATTAGAAAGGATCGTACGAATGAATTAGAATGGATCATACGAATGAATTAGAATGGATCATGCGAATGAATTAGAATAGATCGTACGAATGAATTAGAATTGTTCATACGAATAAATTAGAATGGATCGTGCGAATGAATTAAAATGGATCGTACGAATGAATTAGAATGGATATATTCGTGCGAATGAATTAGAATGGATCGTGCGAATGAATTAGAATGGATCATACGAATGAATTAGAATGGATACATTCGTGAGAATAAATTAGAATGGATCGTACGAATGAATTAGAATGGATCATGCGAATGAATTTGAATGGATCGTATGAATGAATTAGAATGGATCGAACAAATGAATTAGAATGAATACATTCGAGCGTATGAATTAGAATAGATCGTAGGAATGAATTAGAATGGATCATACGAATGAATTAGAATGGATCATGCGAATGAATTAGAATGAATCGTACGAATGCATTAGAATGGATACATTTGTGCGAATGAATTAGAATGGATCGTACGAATGAATTAGAATGGATCGTGCGAATGAATTAGAATAGATCGTAGGAATGAATTAGAATGGATCATACGAATGAATTAGAATGGATCGTACGAATGAATTAGAATGGTTACATTCGTGCGAATGAATTAGAATGGATCGTACGAATGGATTAGAATGGATCGTACGAATGGACTAGAATGGATCGTACGAATGAATTAGAATAGATCGTACGAATGGATTAGAATGGATCGTACGAATGAATTAGAATGGATACAATTGTGCGAATGAGTTAGAATGGATCATACGAATGAATTAGAAAGGATCGTACGAATGAATTAGAATGGATCATACGAATGAATTAGAATGGATCGTGCGAATGAATTAGAATGGATTGTACGAATGTCAAATTCATTCGTACAATGCGTTCTAATTCATTCGTACGATCCATTCTAATTCATTTGCACGATCCATTCTAATTCATTCGTACGATCCATTCTAATTCATTCGTATGATCAATTCTAATTCATTCGTACAATCCATTCTAATTCAGTCGTATGAATGTATCATACGAATGAATTAGAATGGATCATAGGAATGAATTAGATTGGATCGTGCAAATAAATTAGAATGGATCGATCGTACGAATGAATTAGAATGGATAGTGCGAATGAATTAGAATGGATACATTCGTACGAATAAATTAGCATGGATACATTCTTGCGAATAAATTCGTATGATCATAGGAATGAATTAGAATGGATCGTACGAATGAATTAGAATTGATCGTGCAAATGAATTAGAATGGATACATTCGTGGGAATGAATTAGAATGGATCGTAGGAATGAATTAGAATGGATCGTACGAATGAATTAGAATGGTTACATTCGAGCGAATGAATTAGAATGGATCATACAAATGAATTAGAAAGGTTACATTCGTGAGAATGAATTAGAATGGATCGTACGAATGAATTAGAATGCATTCGTACGATTCATTCTAATTCATTCGCATGATCTATTCTAATTCATTCGTACGATCCATTCTAATTCATTCGTACAAATAAATTAGAATGGATACATTCATGCAAATGAATTAGAATGGATCGTACGAATGAATTAGAATGGATCATACGAATGAACTAGAAAGGTTACATTCATGAGAATGAATTAGAATGGATCGTACGAATGAATTAGAATGGATCATGCGAATGAATTAGAATGGATCGTACGAATGAATTAGAATAGATCGTGTGAATAAATTAGAATGGATCATACGAATGAATTAGAATAGATATATTCATACGAATGAATTAGAATGGATCGTACGAATTAATTAGAATAGATCGTATGAATGAATTAGAATGGATCGTACGAATGAATTAGAATGGATCGTGCGAATGAATTAGAATGGATCATGTGAATGAATTAGAATAGATCGTGCGAATGAATTAGAATGGATCATACTAATGAATTAGAATGGATCGTATGAATGGATTAGAATGGATCGTACAAATGGATTAGAATGGATCGTACGAATGGATTAGAATGGATCGTACGAATGAATTAGAATGGATACAATTATGCGAATGAGTTAGAATGGATCATACGAATGAATTAGAAATGATCGTACGAATGAATTAGAATGGATCATACGAATGAATTAGAATGGATCGTATGAATGAATTAGAATGGATCGTACGAATGGATTAGAATGGATCGTATGAATGAATTAGAATGAATCGTACGAATGCATTAGAATGGATACATTTGTGCGAATGAATTAGAATGGATCGTACGAATGAATTAGAATGGATCGTGCGAATAAATTAGAATAGATCGTACGAATGAATTAGAATGGATCATACGAATGAATTAGAAAGGATCGTACGAATGAATTAGAATGGTTACATTCGTGCGAATGAATTAGAATGGATCGTACGAATGGATTAGAATGGATCGTACGAATGGACTAGAATGGATCGTACGAATGAATTAGAATGGATCGTACAAATGAATTAGAAAGGTTATATTCATGAGAATGAATTAGAATGGATCGTACGAATGAATTAGAATGGATCATGCGACTGAATTAAATGGATCGTACGAATGAATTAGAATGGATCGAACGAATGAATTAGAATGGATAGATTCGAGCGAATAAATTAGAATAGATCGTAGGAATGAATTTGAATGGATCGTACGAATGAATTAGAATGGTTACATTCATGCGAATGAATTAGAATGGATCGTACGAATGGATTAGAATGGATCGTACGATCCATTCTAATTCATTCGTATGATTCATTCATTCGTCTGAGCTATTCTAATTCATTCATACGATCCATTCTAATTCATTCGTACGATCCATTCTAATCCATTCGTATGATCCATTCTAATTCATTCCTACGATCTATTCTAATTCATTCGCTCGAATGTATCTATTCTAGTTCATTCGTTCGATCCATTCTAATTCATTCGTACGATCCATTCAAATACATTCGCACGAATGTAACCATTCTAATTCATTCGTATGATCCATTCTAATTCATTCGTACGATCCATTCTAATTCATTGTACGAATGTATCCATTCTAATTCATTCGCACGATACATTCTAATTCATTCGCACGATCCATTCTAATTCATTCGTACGATCCATTCTAATTCATTCGTACGATCCATTCTAATTCATTTGCATGAATGTAACCATTCTAATTCATTCGTACAATGCGTTCTAATCCATTCGTACGATCCATTCTAATCCATTCATACGATCCATTCTAATTCATTCGCACGAATGTAACCATTCTAATTCATTCGTATGATCCATTCTAATTCATTCGTACGATCCATTCTAATTCATTCGCACGATCCATTCTAATTCATTCGTACGATCCATTCTAATTCATTCGCACAAATGTATCCATTCTAATCCATTCATACGATCCATTCTAATTCATTCGTACAATCCATTCTAATTCATTCGTACGATCCATTCTAATTCATTCGTATGATCCATTCTAATTCATTCGCACGAATGTATCCATTCTAATTCATTTGCACGATCCATTCTAATTCATTCCTATGATCCATTCTAATTCATTCATACGATCCATTCTAATTCATTCGCTCGAATGTATCCATTCTAATTCATTCATACGATCCATTCTAATTCATTTGTACGATCCATTCTAATTCATTCGCACGAATGTATCCATTCTATTTCATTCGTACAATCCATTCTAATTCATTCGTACGATCCATTCTAATTCATTCCTATGATCCATTCGCACAAATGTATCCATTCTAATTCATATGTACGATCCATTCTAATTCATTCGTACGATCCATTCGAATTCATTCGTAAGATCCATTCAAATTCATTCGCACGATCCATTCTAATTCATTCGTACGATTCATTCGTACGATCCATTCAAATTTATTCAAATGTATCCATTCTAAGTCATTCGTTCGATCCATTCTAATTCATTCGTACGATCCATTCTTATTCATTCGCACAATCCATTCTAATTCATTTGTATGATCCATTCTAATTCATCGCACGATCCATTCTAATTCATTCGCTCGAATGTATCCATTCTAATTCATTCGTTCGATCCATTCTAATTCATCCGTACGATCCATTCTAATTCGTTCGTATGATCCATTCTAATTTATTCATTCAAATATATCCATTCTAATTCATTCGTACGATCCATTCTATTTCATTCGCACAATCCATTCTAATTCATTTGTATAATCCATTCTAATTCTTCGCACGATCCATTCTAGTTCATTCGCTCGAATGTATCCATTCTAATTCATTTGTACGATCCATTCTAATGCATTCGTACGATCCATTCTAATTTGTTCGTACGATCCATTATAATTTATTCGTTCAAATATATCCATTCTAATTCATTCGTACGATCCATTCTAATTCATTTGCACGATCCATTCTAATTCATTCGTACGATCCATTCTAATTCATTCGTATGATCAATTCTAATTCATTCGTACAATCCATTCTAATTCAGTCGTATGAATGTATCATACGAATGAATTAGAATGGATCATAGGAATGAA
This sequence comes from Chamaelirium japonicum, assembly GCA_947650365.1. NCBI lineage: Eukaryota > Viridiplantae > Streptophyta > Magnoliopsida > Liliales > Melanthiaceae > Chamaelirium > Chamaelirium japonicum. Next base: position 122,656 of record CANTAL010000066.1, on the reverse strand, counting down.
TTAGATTGGATCGTGCAAATAAATTAGAATGGATCGATCGTACGAATGAATTAGATTGGATAGTGCGAATGAATTAGAATGGATACATTCGTACGAATAAATTAGCATGGATACATTCTTGCGAATAAATTCGTATGATCATAGGAATGAATTAGAATGGATCGTACGAATGAATTAGAATTGATCGTGCAAATGAATTAGAATGGATACATTCGTGAGAATGAATTAGAATGGATCGTAGGAATGAATTAGAATGGATCGTACGAATGAATTAGAATGGTTACATTCGAGCGAATGAATTAGAATGGATCATACAAATGAATTAGAAAGGTTACATTCGTGAGAATGAATTAGAATGGATCGTACGAATGAATTAGAATACATTCGTACGATTCATTCTAATTCATTCGCATGATCTATTCGAATTCATTCGTACGATCCATTCTAATTCATTCGTACAAATAAATTAGAATGGATACATTCATGCAAATGAATTAGAATGGATCGTACGAATGAATTAGAATGGATCATACGAATGAATTAGAAAGGTTACATTCATGAGAATGAATTAGAATGGATCGTACGAATGAATTAGAATGGATAATGCGAATGAATTAGAATGGATCGTACGAATGAATTAGAATAGATCGTGTGAATAAATTAGAATGGATCATACGAATGAATTAGAATAGATATATTCATGCGAATGAATTAGAATGGATCATACGAATTAATTAGAATAGATCGTATGAATGAATTAGAATGGATCGTACGAATGAATTAGAATGGATCGTGCGAATGAATTAGAATGGATCATGCGAATGAATTAGAATAGATCGTGCGAATGAATTAGAATGGATCATACGAATGAATTAGAATGGATCGTATGAATGGATTAGAATGGATCGTACGAATGGATTAGAATGGATCGTACGAATGGATTAGAATGGATCGTACGAATGAATTAGGATGGATACAATTGTGCGAATGAGTTAGAATGGATCATACGAATGAATTAGAAAGTATCGTACGAATGAATTAGAATGGATCATACGAATGAATTAGAATGGATCGTGCGAATGAATTAGAATGGATTGTACGAATGTCAAATTCATTCGTACAATGCGTTCTAATTCATTCGTTCGATCCATTCTAATTCATTCGCATAAATATATCCATTCTAATTCATTCGTACGATCCATTCTAATTCATTCGCACGATCCATTCTAATTCATTCGCACGATCCATTCTAATTCATTCGTATGATCCATTCTAATTCATTCGTACGATCCATTCTAATTCATTCGCACAATTGTATCCATTCTAATTCATTCGTTCGATCCATTCTAATTCATTCGCATAAATATATCCATTCTAATTCATTTGTACGATCCATTCTAATTCATTCGCACGATCCATTCTAATTCATTCGTATGATCCATTCTAATTCATTCATACGATCCATTCTAATTCATTCGTATGATCCATTCTAACTTATTCACACAATTGTATCCATTCTAATTCATTCGTTCGATCCATTCTAATTCATTCGCATAAATATATCCATTCTAATTCATTCGTACGATCCATTCTAATTCATTCGTACGATCCATTCTAATTCATTCGTACGATCCATTCTAATTCATTCGTATGATCCATTCTAATTCATTCCTACGATCTATTCTAATTTATTCGCACGATCCATTCTAATTCATTCGTACGATCCATTATAATTCATTCGCACAAATGTATCCATTCTAATGCATTCGTACGATTCATTCTAATTCATTCGCATGATCCATTCTAATTCATTCGTATGATCCATTCTAATTCATTCCTACGATCTATTCTAATTCATTCGCTCGAATGTATCCATTCTAAGTCATTCGTTCGATCCATTCTAGTTCATTCATACGATCTATTCAAATTCATTCGCATGATCCATTCTAATTCATTCGTACGATCCATTCTAATTTATTCTCACGAATGTAACCTTTCTAATTCATTTGTATGATCCATTCTAATTTATTCGTACGATCTATTCTAATCCATTCGTACGATCCATTCTAATTCATTCTTACGATTAATTCTAATTCATTCGTACGATCCATTCTAATTCATTCATACGATCCATTCTAATTCATTTGCACGAATGTATCCATTCTAATTCATTCGTACAATCTATTCTAATTCATTCGCATGATCCATTCTAATTCATTCGTATGATCCATTCTAATTCATTCGTACGATCTATTCTAATTCATTCACATAATCCATTCTAATTCATTCACCCGAATGTATCCATTCTAATTCATTCGCACGATCCATTCTAATTCATTCGTGCGATGAATAAGAATGGATCGTGCAAATCAATTAGAATGGATCATAGGAATGAATTAGAATGGATCGTGCAAATGAATTAGAATGGATACATTCGTTCGAATGAATTAGAATGGATCGTAGGAATGAATTAGAATGGATCGTACGAATGAATTCGAATGGTTACATTCTAATTCATTCGTACGCTCCATTCTTATTCATCGCACAAATGTATCCATTCTAATTCATTTGTATGATCCATTCTAATTCATTCGTACGATCCATTCTAATTCATTCCTATGATCCATTCTAATTCATTCGTACGATCCATTCCAATTCATTCGCTTGAATGTAACCATTCTAATTCGTTCATACGATCCATTCTAATTCGTTCGCACGATCCATTCTAATTCATTCGTACGATCTATTGTAATTCATTGGCATGATCCATTCTAATTCATTCGTACGATCCATTCTAATTCATTCGTACAATCCATTAAAATTCATTCGTACGATGCAATCTAATTCATTCGCACAAATGTATCTATTTCTGATTTGTTCATACAATGCGTTCTAATCCATTCGTACGATCCATTCGTACAATCCATTCTAATCCATTCGCTCGAATGTATCCATTCTAATTCATTCGTACGAACCATTCTAATCCATTCGTACGATCCATTCTAAACCATTCGTACGATCCATTCTAATTCATTCGCACGAATGTAACCATTCTAATTCATTCATACGATCCAATCTAATTCATTCGCACAATCCATTCTAATTCATTCGTACGATCCATTCTAATCCATTCGTACGATCCATTCTAATTCATTCGTACGATCCATTCTAATTCATTCTCACAAATGTAACCTTTCTAATTCATTTGTATGATCCATTCTAATTCATTTGTACGATCCATTCTAATCCATTCGTACAATCCATTCTAATTCATTCGTATGATCCATTCTAATTCATTCGTACGATCCTTTCTAATTCATTCGTATGATCCATTCTAACTCATTCGCACAATTGTATCCATTCTAATTCATTCGTACGATCCATTCTAATCCATTCGTACGATCCATTCTAATCCATTCGTACGATCCATTCTAATCCATTCATACGATCCATTCTAATTCATTCGTATGATCCATTCTAATTCATTCGCACGATCTATTCTAATTCATTCGCATGATCCATTCTAATTCATTTGCACGATCCATTCTAATTCATTCGTACGATCCATTCTGATTCATTCATACGATCTATTCTAATTAATTCGTACGATCCATTCTAATTCATTCGCATGAATATATCTATTCTAATTCATTCGTATGATCCATTCTAATTCATTTGCACGATCCATTCTAATTCATTCGTACGATCCATTCTAATTCATTCGCACGATCCATTCTAATTCATTCGTACGATCCATTCAAATTCATTCGTACGATCCATTCTAATTCATTAGCACGAATGTAACCATTCTAATTCATTCGTACGATCTATTCTAATTCATTCCTACGATCCATACTAATTCATTCACCCGAATGTATCCATTCTAATTCATTTGCACGATCTATTCTAATTCATTCCTACGATCCATTCTAATTCATTCGCACGATCCATTCTAATTCATTCGTACGATCCATTCTAATTCATTCGTATGATCCATTCTAACTCATTTTAGAATGGATCGTACGAATGAATTAGAATGGATAATATGAACGAATTAGAATGGATCGTACGAATGAATTAGAATGGATACATTCGAGCGAATGAATTAGAATGGATCATACGAATGAATTAGAATGGATCGTACGAATGGATTAGAATGGATCGTACGAATGAATTAGAATGGATCGAACGAATGAATTAGAATGGATACATTCGAGCGAATGAATTAGAATAGATCGTAGGAATGAATTAGAATGGATCGTGCGAATGAATTAGAAAGGATCAAGCGAATGAATTTGAATGGAGCGTACGAATGAATTGGAATTGATCGTACGAATGAATTAGAATGGATCGTACGAATGAATTAGAATGGATCCACCGAATGAATTAGAATGGATCGTACGAATGAATTAGAATGGATCGTGCGAAACATTTGTGCGAATGAATTAGAATGGATCGTACGAATGAATTAGAATGGATCGTACGAATGGATTAGAATGGATCGTATGAATGGATTGGAATGGATCGTACGAATGAATTAGAATGGATACAATTGTGCGAATGAGTTAGAATGGATCATACGAATGAATTAGAAAGGATCGTACGAATGAATTAGAATGGATCATACGAATGAATTAGAATGGATCATGCGAATGAATTAGAATAGATCGTACGAATGAATTAGAATTGATCATACGAATAAATTAGAATGGATCGTGCGAATGAATTAAAATGGATCGTACGAATGAATTAGAATGGATATATTCGTACGAATGAATTAGAATGGATCGTGCGAATGAATTAGAATGGATCATACGAATGAATTAGAATGGATACATTCGTGAGAATAAATTAGAATGGATCGTACGAATGAATTAGAATGGATCATGCGAATGAATTTGAATGGATCGTATGAATGAATTAGAATGGATCGAACGAATGAATTAGAATGGATACATTCGAGCGAATGAATTAGAATAGATCGTAGGAATGAATTAGAATGGATCATACGAATGAATTAGAATGGATCATGCGAATGAATTAGAATGAATCGTACGAATGCATTAGAATGGATACATTTGTGCGAATGAATTAGAATGTATCGTACGAATGAATTAGAATGGATCGTGCGAATGAATTAGAATAGATCATAGGAATGAATTAGAATGGATCATACGAATGAATTAGAATGGATCGTACGAATGAATTAGAATGGTTACATTCGTGCGAATGAATTAGAATGGATCGTACGAATGGATTAGAATGGATCGTACGAATGGACTAGAATGGATCGTACGAATGAATTAGAATAGATCGTACGAATGAATTAGAAAGGTTACATTCGTGAGAATGAATTAGAATGGATCGTACGAATGAATTAGAATGGATCATGCGACTGAATTTGAATGGATCGTACGAATGAATTAGAATCGATCGAACGAATGAATTAGAATGGATACATTCGAGCGAATAAATTAGAATAGATCGTAGGAATGAATTTGAATGGATCGTACGAATGAATTAGAATGGTTACATTCATGCGAATGAATTAGAATAGATCGTACGAATGGATTAGAATGGATCGTACGATCCATTCTAATTCATTCGTACGATTCATTCATTCGTATGAGCTATTCTAATTCATTCGTACGATCCATTCTAATTCATTCGTACGATCCATTCTAATCCATTCGTATGATCCATTCTAATTCATTCCTACGATCTATTCTAATTCATTCGCTCGAATGTATCTATTCTAGTTCATTCGTTCGATCCATTCTAATTCATTCGTACGATCCATTCAAATTCATTCGCACGAATGTAACCATTCTAATTCATTCGTACGATCCATTCTAATTCATTCGTACGATCCATTCTAATTCATTTGTACGAATGTATCCATTCTAATTCATTCGCACGATACATTCTAATTCATTCGCACGATCCATTCTAATTCATTCGTTCGATCCATTCTAATTCATTCGTACGATCCATTCTAATTCATTTGCATGAATGTAACCATTCTAATTCATTCGTACAATGCGTTCTAATCCATTCGTACGATCCATTCTAATCTATTCATACGATCCATTCTAATTCATTCGCACGAATGTAACCATTCTAATTCATTCGTATGATCCATTCTAATTCATTCGTACGATCCATTCTAATTCATTCGCACGATCCATTCTAATTCATTCGTACGATCCATTCTAATTCATTCACACAAATGTATCCATTCTAATCAATTCATACGATCCATTCTAATTCATTCGTACAATCCAATCTAATTCATTCGTACGATCCATTCTAATTCATTCGTATGATCCATTCTAATTCATTCGCACGAATGTATCCATTCTAATTCATTTGCACGATCCATTCTAATTCATTCCTATGATCCATTCTAATTCATTCATACGATCCATTCTAATTCATTCGCTCGAATGTATCCATTCTAATTCATTCATACGATCCATTCTAATTCATTCGTACGATCCATTCTAATTCATTCGCACGAATGTATCCATTCTAATTCATTCGTACAATCCATTCTAATTCATTCGTACGATCCATTCTAATTCATTCCTATGATCCATTCGCACAAATGTATCCATTCTAATTCATATGTACGATCCATTCTAATTCATTCGTACGATCCATTCTAATTTATTCGTACGATCCATTCAAATTCATTCGCACGATCCATTCTAATTCATTCGTACGATTCATTCGTACGATCCATTCAAATTTATTCAAATGTATCCATTCTAAGTCATTCGTTCGATCCATTCTAATTCATTCGTACGATCCATTCTTATTCATTCGCATAATCCATTCTAATTCATTTGTATGATCCATTCTAATTCATCGCACGATCCATTCTAATTCATTCGCTCGAATGTATCCATTCTAATTCATTCGTTCGATCCATTCTAATTCATCCGTACGATCCATTCTAATTCGTTCGTATGATCCATTCTAATTTATTCGTTCAAATATATCCATTCAAATTCATTCGTACGATCCATTCTAATTCATTCGCACAATCCATTCTAATTCATTTGTATGATCCATTCTAATTCATCGCACGATCCATTCTAATTCATTCGCTCGAATGTATCCATTCTAATTCATTCGTACGATCCATTCTAATGCATTCGTACGATCCATTCTAATTCATTCGTACGATCCATTCTAATTCATTTGCATGATCCATTCTAATTCATTCGTACGATCCATTCTAATTCATTCGTATGATCAATTCTAATTCATTCGTACAATCCATTCTAATTCAGTCGTATGAATGTATCATACGAATGAATTAGAATGGATCATAGGAATGAATTTGATTGGATCGTGCAAATAAATTAGAATGGATCGATCGTACAAATGAATTAGAATGGATAGTGCGAATGAATTAGAATGGATACATTCGTACGAATAAATTAGCATGGATACATTCTTGCGAATAAATTCATATGATCATAGGAATGAATTAGAATGGATCGTACGAATGAATTAGAATTGATCGTGCAAATGAATTAGAATGGATACATTCGTGAGAATGAATTAGAATGGATCGTAGGAATGAATTAGAATGGATCGTACGAATGAATTAGAATGGTTACATTCGAGCGAATGAATTATAATGGATCATACAAATGAATTAGAAAGGTTACATTCGTGAGAATGAATTAGAATGGATCGTACGAATGAATTAGAATGCATTCGTACGATTCATTCTAATTCATTCGCATGATCTATTCTAATTCATTCGTTCGATCCATTCTAATTCATTCGCATGAATATATTTGTTCTAATTCATTCGTATGATCCATTCTAATTCATTCGTACGATCCATTCTAATTCATTCACACGAATGTATCCATTCTAATTCATTTACACGATCCATTCTAATTCATTCCTATGATCCATTCTAATCCATTCGTACGATCCATTCTAATTTATTCGCTCGAATGTAACCATTCCAATTCATTCATACGATCCATTCTGATTCATTTCTACGATCTATTCTAATTCATTCGCTCGAAAGTATACATTCTAATTCATTCGTTCGATCCATTCTAATTCATTCGTACGATCCATTCAAATTCATTCGCATTATCTATTCTAATTCATTCGTACGATCCATTCTAATTCATTCTCATGAATGTAACCTTTCTAATTTATTTGTATGATCCATTCTAATTCATTCGTATGATCCATTCTAATTCATTCGTACGATCCATTCTAATTCATTCGCACGATCCATTCTAATTCATTCGTATGATCCATTCTAATTCATTCCTACGATCTATTCTAATTCATTCGCTCGAATGTATCCATTCTAATGCATTCGTTCGATCCATTCTAATTCATTCGTACGATCCATTCAAATTCATTCGCATGATCCATTCTAATTTATTCGTATGATTCATTCTAATTCATTCTCAAGAATGTAACCTTTCTAATTCATTTGTATGATCCATTCTAATTCATTCGTACGATCCATTCTAATCCATTCGTACGATCCATTCTAATTCATTCGTCCGATCCATTCTAATTCATTCGCACGAATGTATCCATTCTAATTCATTCGCACGATCCATTCTAATCCATTCATACGATCCATTCTAATTCATTCGTACAATCCATTCTAATCGTTCGTACGATCCATTCTAATTCGTTCGTACGATCCATTCTAATTCATTCGCACGATCCATTCTAATTCATTTGTACGATCCATTTTAATTCATTCGCATGATCCATTCTAATTCATTCGTATGATATATTCGTGCGAATGAATTAGAATGGATCGTACGAATGAATTAGAATGGATCGTACGAATGAATTAGAATAGATCGTGCGAATAAATTAGAATGGATCATACGAATGAATTAGAACAAATATATTCATGCGAATGAATTAGAATGGATCGTACGAATGAATTAGAATAGATCATGCGAATGAATTAGAATGAATCGTACGAATGCATTCTAATTCATTCATACGATCCATTCTAATTCATTCTCACGAATGTAACCTTTCTAATTCATTTGTATGATCCATTCTAATTCATTCGTACGATCTATTCTAATTCATTCCTACGATCCATACTAATTCATTCACACGAATGTATCCATTCTAATTCATTTGCACGATCCATTCTAAATCATTCCTACGATCCATTCTAATTCATTCGCACGAATGTATCCATTCTAATTCATTCGTATGATCCATTCTAATTCATTCGTACGATCCATTCTAATTCATCCGTACGATCCATTCTAATTCATTCGCATGATCCATTCTAATTCATTCGCACGATCTATTCTAATTCATTCGTACGATCCATTCTAATTCATTCGTACGATCCATTCTAATTCATTTGTACGAACGAATTAGAATGGATCATGCGAATGAATTAGAATGGATCGTGCGAACGAATTAGAATGGATCATGCGAATAAATTAGAATGGATCGTACGAATGAATTAGAATGGATCGTACCAATGAATTAGAATGGATCGTACGAATGAATTAGAATGGATACATTCGTGCGAATGAATTAGAATGGATCGTAGGAATGAATTAGAATGGATCATGCAAATGAATTAGAATAGATACATTCGTGTGAATGAATTAGTATGGATCGTAGGAATGAATTAGAATAGATCGTACGAATGAATTAGAATGGATCATACAAATGAATTAGAAAGGTTACATTCGTGAGAATGAATTAGAATGGATCGTACGAATGAATTAGAATGTATTCGTACGATTCATTCTAATTCATTCGCATGATCTATTCTAATTCATTCGTACGATCCATTCTAAATCATTCGCATGAATATATTTGTTCTAATTCATTCGTATGATCCATTCTAATTTATTCGCACGATCTATTCTAATTCATTCGTACGATCCATTCTAATTCATTCATACGATCCATTCTAATTCATTCGCACGAATATATCATACGAATGAATTAGAATGGATCATGCGAATGAATTAAAATGGATCGTACAAATGAATTAGAATGGATCGTGTGAATGAATTAGAATGGATCGTACGAACGAATTAGAATGGATCGTACGAACGATTAGAATGGATTGTACGAATGAATTATAATGGATCGCATGAATGGATTAGAATGGATCGTGCGAATGAATTAGAATGGATACATTCGTGCGAATGAATTAGAATGGATCGGACGAATGAATTAGAATGGATCGTACGAATGGATTAGAATGGATCGTACGAATGAATTAGAATGGATCCTACAAATGAATTTGAAAGGTTACATTCTTGAGAATGAATTAGAATGGATCGTACGAATGAATTAGAATGGATCATGCGAATGAATTTGAATAGATCGTACGAATGAATTAGAATGGATCGAACGAATGAATTAGAATGGATACTGTTTGGGGGATTTTTCCTGGTCCTTGCGAGCCACCTGTAAGACCAAGAAAATAGAAACGTGAGAACGGCTGGCTCCCTTAGGAGCGCAGACCCTCCGACGCTCAAGTCAGTGATGGTAGCACAACGGAGAGCTGTTGTATACCAAAGTGGTAGGGAATGGGATTTCGAACCTGTACTTTGGAGCCTGGGGGTGTGCATTTATAGACATGGGCGACCTATCGAGCTACGACGCGTGGAGGCTCTTTCCGGCACCTTCTAGGCCCCCACGTTCTAGCCTTCAATAGTTTCTGACAGTTCTTGGAACTTGGACCCCTGACATTCTTTGTCGTCTAGCTCTTCTGACGCAGTAGTGGGGGACAGCAGCTGCTATTCTATTGCCGCCATAGGGATCTTCCAGAATGTTCAAGTCTAGGAGGTCTCAAACCGACTCTGACTGGCTTCCATGGACTGCAATCGTCCACGTAGCTTCAGTGGGTTCTCGACACCTGGCAATCTCAGGGAAAAAGCAAAGGCCAGCTCGCCCAATACTGCTCCGTCCTTTCGCCCATATTTATCAAGAGTTGGACCTCGCGGGAGCAACCTCTTCGATAAACAGGGGTCTAGGCGAGCTTCTGGGCGAGCTTCTGAGCGAGCTTGGGCGAGCTCCTGAGCGAGCTAGGCGAGCTCCTGAGTGAGCATGGCGTGCTCCTAAATGAGCTTGGGCGAGCTCCTATGCAAGCTAGGCGGGCTCATGAGTGAACATGGCGAGCTCCTGGACGAGCTAGGCGAGCTCCTGAGCGAGCATGGCGAGCTCCTGGACGAGCTAGGCGAGCTCCTGAGCGAGCATTTCGAGCTCCTGGACGAGCTAGGCGAGCTCCTGAGCGAGCATGACGAGCTCCTGGACGAGCTAGGCGAGCTCCTGAGCGAGCATGGCGAGCTCCTGGACGAGCTAGGCGAGCTCCTGAGCGAGCATGGCGAGCTTCTGGACGAGTTTGGGCGATCTCCTTCGCGCTCTAGGCGAGCTCCTGAGCGAGCATGGCGAGCTTCTGGACGAGCTTGGTCGATCTCCTTCGCGCTCTTTGTCTAAGCCATTTATCGAATTTGGGCATGCTTCGGTGGGGGACTGGAGGTGTGAGCTGTACTCAGATACAAGGTGTCCATCCCGCTCCATGTGAAGGCGAGCCCCTGACGAGGGTTCCAACTCCTGGACGGGCTATCCAAGATATGTGGTTTTTAACTACCCCCAACATTACCCCCTCCTGAGGGAGTGATCGAGGAAACTCGACACTTGCTCAGGAGTCTTAGCGAGTTCCTATCCCTTGTAATGTGCCTGATATCAATATCTGCTGCAATAGTTTCCTGACGGGGCGGAGATAGTAGCTACGGGCGATCTGCACCGAGAGTTTTGACTGCCAGTTTTTCAATGAACGCTGGTCGGGCCGGAAGCATCAGTCACGAGCAATCTCCTTCTGGTGGTCGCTTCATCTTGAATGCGATGCGAGGCTGCGAGCATCTGCTATGAGCTATCTCTCCTTAGTGAAACCTCGAGAACGATGTTGTTACAACAATCGCTGGGCGGGCCTGGAGCATCAGCCGCGAGCGATCTCCTTCCGGTGCAAGCATGTCACACGTGGTCCGGGTCTGCGTCGGGCGAGCTGCGGGCACCTGCCGCGAGCGATCTGCGCCGAGAGCTTTGACTGCCAGTACTTCACAAACGCTGGCCGGGCCACGAGCGTCAGCCACGAGCGATCTCCTTCCGATGCGAGCTTGTCACATGCGGCCAGGGTCTGCGTCGGGCGAGCTGCGGGCACCTGCCGCGAGCGATCTTGTGACTTGGGTATCGCACCAAATCTCCAACGGTTGCTTTGTCTTAAATGCGACGCGAGACTCAATGCTGATACAGCGAATCTCATCATGAGATCCCGATCGGCGCGAGACACGTGTCTCCTCCTCATTTGTTCTTCTTCTGTCAGAAATGACAGTGTCGGCGCCGGCGCAGCTTTTTCCACGCGTGGCCCACGTGGCGCTTGACGATTGGAAGGGAACGAGCTGTCGCTTCACCTGTCGTCACGTCGCCTCGCTGAGCGCGCTCGGGCATTAACTGCGGCCCGATTCACCTTTCTCTCATTTGCCTATAAATAGGGGAAGGGGGACGATTTTTTACCGCTGCGTGAAAACAGCTCTCCCTTCTCCCCTAACCTTCTCAACTCGCAGCTCGCTTGCGCCCTCTTGCTCTCATGGCTTCCTCTGCTGCTGCTTCTTCTTCAGCCACTGCTGCTGCTGCTGCGATCTCCCGGGAGGAGCCTCTCAATGTCGCCCCCATCTCGGTGCGTGCTCCGGGCACCGAGAAAGAGGCTCCTCCCAAGGTGCCCGCCGTCCTCTGGTTCAACGACATCGGGGGCGTGCCGGTCCCCGAGAGTCTACGGACAGCGGCGGGCATCCCCCAAGAGCTCGACATCCTTCCTTTCCCGAGATCGGGGAGACCGCTCTCCGGAACTGCGGTCTCCGTGGGGCAAATATGGTCAGGGCTCCGACTGCCCCTGAACCATCTAGCCAGCGAGCTCCTGGAGCTGGCGGGCTTATGCCCCGCTCAGCTCCCAGGCAACTCGTGGGGGATTCTCTACGGGCTTTCTCAAATCGAGGAAGCCCTTAACGTGAGGATCCCCCTGGCCTATCTCCTGAAGAAGTGGTCCCTCAAGCCAGGGACAATCTTCAGCGAGGTCGACTGCGGCCACTACTACCTCGCAGGCCGCCCTGGCGAGGTGCTGCCCTTCTCCGCGGTCGAGAACAAAGACCGATATTGGAAGGAGTATCCATTCGTGATCGAGGGCAACTGGCGAGGTCCCTGTGCCGGAGTCCGCTCCTTTCCCGGCAGACCGCCTCTGCCGGTCTTCAAGGAGATCGCGGAGTATCGCTCTAAGGGGAAGAAGTGTATCTCGGCAGCCCGAGAGAAATCTCTCGATGAGGCGATCCTGGAGTTCCTCGGCGGGCGGACTCCGGACAAGGTCCTAGCCCCGGACTTCTCCTTCCTCTGGAAGGATCTCCGGATGGGCACCATCATGACCCGCCAGAAGATCATGCGCAAGAAGGTGGCGGTCTCTCGCCGCACCGGGGCGACCTCCCAGGCTGCTGCCGCGCCCGCCGGTGTCGGCACTTCTTCGGCGAGGAAGGGGAAGAAGAAACGAGCTTCTCCGATCAGGCTCGCCGATGAAGACACCATCGACATGCTCCGCGAGGAGGATATTCCCTCGCCGTCGCCTCCATCCCGCGAGGTTGCCCCAGGTCAGGCGAACTCCCCCTTCGTTTCCAATCCCCCCACGCGCTCCTCAGTTTCGGAACCTCCACGACGTCAAGTTGTGATGGTCGACCCCGAGGACCCGCGCGTCGAGCTCCTTCTTGGCATGGCGGAGGTGGAAACCCCAATGGCCGAGGTGCTGATGTGCGAGTTCCCGGGCGACCTTTCTAAACCTCTTTATGTCGCGGTAATGACCCCAGAGATGGAGGGCGCCCATATAAAGAAGAAGAAGAAGAAGGCTCCAGCAGCTCGCCCAATGGCGAAGGACGACGCCGTTCGCAAGGCTCGTGAAGCCTATGCGCGAGCCATTGAGGACAGGAGGAAAGCCGCCCTCGAGGAAGCGGGCTTGCCATCGGGCGAGGATTCCATTGACAAGTCCAGCTCGGAAGATGAGGAGCCGCGGTCTCTCGAGGATGAGCCCGCTTCTACGACAGCGAGGCCTCCCCTGCCCTTCGAGGGACCGGCGCCAATGAGCCCGCTGCCTTCTACACCCGCTCCGGCCAAGACCTCGGCACCGGCCGCTCCTGCCCCTAGCACGCCCGCGCAGGAACCTGCTCCCGAGTCCTCGCCTGTGCCTGCGCCTGCGCCCGAGCTCGGACCCGTGTCCGAGCCTGCGCCCGCGCAGGAACCTGCTCCTGCGTCCGGGCTCGCGCCTGCGCCCGCGCCCGAGCCCGCGGTTGCGCCTGAGCCCGCGCCTGCGCCCGAGCCCGCGCCTGCTCCCGAGCCCGCGCGTGCGCCAGAGCCCGCGCCCGCGTCTGAGCCCGCGCCTGCGCCCAAGCCCACGCCTGCTCCCGAGCCCGCGCTCGCTCCCGAGCCTGCGCTTGCGCCTGAGCCCGCGCCTGCGCCCGAGCCCGCGCCTGCTCCCGAGCCCGCGCCTGCTCCCGAGCCCGCGCCTGCGCCCGAGCCCGCGCTCGCGCCCGAGCCCGCGCCTGCTCCCGAGCCCGCGCCTGCGCCCGAGCCCGCACTCGCGCCTGAGTCCGCGCCCGCCACTCTTGAGGTTCCCCCTCTCCCTGAGCTGGGCAGGTTGGCCTATTGGTCTCCGGACCTGGGGGCCATCTTGGACGACTTTCCGAGCTCCAGCTCGGAAGCCTCGGACCCGGACCTGCCGGGGCGAAGGGGAGCCGCCGCGCCTTCCCCTACCAACGAAGGAATTGCCGGCGCTCAAGAGGCCGAGCCTGCTGCTGCCTCCATCAGTGCGCCCCCTCCAGCTGCTCCCACCGAGGCGAGCCAAGCGGGCTCCTCCACTGGCGGTCCTGAGCGCGCCCCTTTCTTCATGCGGGAGATCCTGGGGCGCAATATCTTTGCCCAAGCCCCCTACGTCGATATCATTAACCGTCTGCTCGAGGTAAGGCCGCCTCCATACTCCTTTGTCTCCAAACCCCCGCTTCAATTTCTACCTTAATCTGTTCGCTCTCTCCGTAGGTAGAGCGGGTCGGCCGGGCTCTTGTTGACGAGGTCGCAGAAGTCGCGGGGAACACCGTTGCTCTCTACGATGACACTCTCCATGACTCGGAGAGGAGAGTAGACGAGTACATTCTTCGAATCCGCCAAATGGACCAGTCAGGCGAGCTGCGGGCTGAAGTGGTCCGACTGCGCCAGCAGGTCGCCTCCTCTAACACGGAGGTCAACGAACTGCGCCAGCGGGCTGCCACCTTCACCACCACGCTAGCTTCGGTTGAGGATGCCCGCGACCGCGCCCTATCCGATGCGGAGGCCGCCCAGAAGGAAGTCTCCGAGCTTCAACGTCAGTTGGCGGCCTCCAGGGATGAGATCGCGTCTCTGAAGGAAACGCATCTCCAAGACCTCCACTCCCAGCAACGCCGCCTCCAGGCACAGCTCAACGAGCTTCTGCAGAAAGGCGCGCTCGACGCCATTCAGAAGTACAAGGCCGAAAGGTCGAAAAAGAGAAAGCACGGTGGCGACGATGGGGGTGACGATGAGGGTGCTGGCGTGGGCCGGGCTTAGGCTGCCTCTTTTTGTAATCCTTTTGTAATCATTTTTAGTATAATGAATGACATATCTTTTTGAGCTCGCCTCTGTTCCTTATCTTTTCATGTCTCTTTTCGTTTCCTTGTGCTGCTCATGAGTCCGCTTTAGGAGTTCACAGCGACCTCGAGAGTGATACCCCGGGCGAGGCAGCTAATTCGATTCAATCTTTTTATTTTTAAACATATGCAATACGAGAAAAAATCGGCATGCTCGCAAAAACTCGATAGTCTCTGAGCCCGGAAAACGTTTAAGCAAACCAAAAGACTTCAAAACCTTCCCTACACTCAGAGACTTAAACCATTTTTATTTTAAAAGAAAACTAATAAGTGCTAGCTGCCCCCTGCCCGGTTAATTTCTCTCGATGATCCTGTTCGGTGGGCTCGCCCTTCGAGGGGTACGCCAACGCCAGGATGCTTCCGTTCATGGCAGGTGAACGCGAAGGATCCTAGTTAGGCTTAGAGTCCACTTGGCAGCGGACTTCCCCGGGAAGCTCAAGGTCGCCCATTGGCTGCCTCTGAGGATCCCGGTATTGCTTTAAGTCCGCACAACGGCGGACTACCCCGGGAAGCTCAAGGTCGCCCACTGGCTGCCTCTGAGGATCCCGGTCTTGCTTTAAGTCCGCACAACGGCGGACTGCTTTGTAGATCAAGCGAGCTCTTGGTGCGGCGAGCTTCCGGGTGGAATTCTTTGTGAAAAACCCCATCATTCATTCATAACCTCTTTCAAAAAGAAAATTTACAAAAATTTCCTTAGGCATAGAACTTGCGAAGGTGCAAAGCATTCCAAGGCCGCTCTAACAGGTCGCCTTCAGCGGTCATCAACTGGTAAGCCCCCGAGCCACGCGCTTCGCGTATTATGTAGGGGCCCTCCCAGTTCGCCGCGAGCTTCCCTGCATTAGGTTCCTGCGTGTTTGCGAACACCTTTCTCATCACCATGTCCCCGGCTTTGAATGCCCGATGGCGGACTCTTTTGTTGTAGGCGCGCTTCATTTCTTGTCGGTACCCAGCGAGATGTAGATTGGCGTGCTCTCGTTTTTCTTCGAGCTGGTCGAGAGAGTCGGCGAGCAGAGCGTCGTTATCGACCTCACCTGCAGCAAGCTTTCTTTCTGTTGGCAGCTCGGCTTCGATGGGCAGCACGGCTTCACACCCGTAAGTTAGGCTGAAAGGCGATTCATCGGTTGAGCGATGTGGAGTGGTACGATAAGCCCACAGCACGCCGTCGAGCTCCTGCTCCCACAGTCCTTTCTTTCCTTCCAACCTTTTCTTGAGGTTGTCTAAGATTACTCGATTCGTAGCTTCGGCCTGCCCGTTGCTTTGAGGGTACCTCGGGGACGAGAATCTTAGGTCGACTCCATACTCAACACAAAAGCTTCTGATCAAGCGATTGTCGAACTGGCGACCATTGTCGGTGATGAGTACTCGGGGCAGCCCAAAGCGGCAGAAAATATTTTTCCAAAGGAAGTCCTTGACTTGCTTCTCACCAATCTTAGCTAGCGGGACCGCTTCCACCCATTTGGTGAAGTAGTCCGTAGCTACTAAGATGAATTTCTTCTGCCGGGTAGACACAGGGAAAGGTCCCACAATGTCCATTCCCCATTGCTGGAAAGGCCAGGGGCTCGCCAGAGGGTGCAGTTCTTCTGCAGGCATATGGTTTGTCGTTGCGTGCTTCTGGCATTGGATGCACCTCTGGGCGGCCTTCAAAGCATCCTGCTCCAGAGTGGGCCACCAGTACCCTTGCCTTCGAACTTTCTTAGCTAGAGATCGCCCACCAGCGTGGTTTCCCAGCTCGCCAGAGTGGATGCAATTTAGTACTTCTTCGATCTCCGGGCTCTCGATGCAACGAAGATTCGGCCCGCCGAAAGATCTTCGAAAAAGGCGATCCCAGCGAATGAGATAGCGACCAGCACATTTCTCCATTCGCCGGGCTTCCTCTCTATCCCCCGGAAGCTCGCCCTCCTGAAGAAAACGAAGGATGGGAGCGATCCACCCGCCAGGAGATACGTCGGCAGAAACTTGGTTAACAGCGGGCTCCGCCAGCTGAAGCCGAGACTGATTCTGGACTTCAATGAGAATCTGCCGAGCTTCTGATGTTCCCAGCAAGGAGGCGGCATTTGCCAAGGCATCAGCTCGCCTATTATCGGCTCGCGGAATTTGCTCGAAAGAGATCTTTTCGAACTCCGCGGCCTTGCTTTTCACCAGATCAACGTAGATCGCCATTCGTGCATCCCGGGAGGCGTACTCCCCATTGATTTGGCAAATAATTAGCTGGGAATCACTAAAGACTTTTAAGCGTTTGGCGCCTACCTCTTGAGCGAGCTCCAGACCGGCCAGTAACGCCTCATACTCTGCTTCATTGTTGGTAGCAGCGAAATCCAGCCGGACTGATTTCTCAAGTAGCACCTCTTGGGCGATCAGAGCGACCCCGATCCCAGCCCCCAAAGCATTGGAGGATCCATCGACGAACAATTCCCATCCCGTCACCTCTGGACGCTCATTTGGAGGACGCTCGCCTTGGATGTCTAAGAACCTCGCCTTCCCAGGGTGTGCCTCCGTTGGCTCATCCTCCTGGTACTGGACTGGTTCTTCTATGGGGAAGTCCGCCAAGAAATCGGCGAGAGCCTGCCCTTTGACAGCAACTCGAGGGACATACTCCAATCCATAGGCGGCGAGCTCGGCAGACCATCGATACAACCTGCCGGCTACCGAAGGTCTGGAGAGGGCGCTCTTCAGGGGGTGCTCCGTGATGATTTTGACGATATGCGCTGAGAAGTAGGGATGAAGCTTTCTCGCGGTAAGGACCAGGGCCAATGCGACCTTCTCGATTGGTCGATACCGGAGCTCGGCGGGAAGCATCGTATGGCTCACAAAATAGACAGGCCGCTCTATCTTTGCTTCTTCCACTACCAGGACCCCGCTTACGGCATTCTCCGTGACTGCGAGATACACGCCAAGCTCGGCGCCATCTTTTGGTGCCGCTAGGATCGGCGGGCTCGCAAGATAGTCTTTGATCTTCTGAAAGGCGCGCTCGCAATTTTCATCCCAGCAAATGCTTGCTCCTTTTCGCAGCAGCTCGAAAAGAGGTCGGCAATTGTCTGAGGATTTGGATATAAACCGGTTGAGCGCGGCGATTCGTCCGCTCAATCTCTGGACTTCTTGCCGGGTTCTTGGTGCGGGCATTTCGACAAGTGCTCGGATTTGCCCAGGGTCGGCCTCGATCCCCCTGTGGGTGACCAGGTACCCGAGGAATTTCCCCGACATCACTCCGAATGCGCACTTCGCCGGGTTCAGCCTCATTCGGTACTTTCTCAGTATCTCGAAGGTTTCGCGGAGGTCGGCTACATGCCCTCCTCGCTCTCGACTTTTGACCAGAAGGTCGTCAACATAAACCTCGACATTTCTGCCGATCTGATTTTTAAACATTTGAGTGACTAACCTTTGGTAGGTCGCTCCAGCGTTCTTGAGTCCGAAGGGCATCACTCGATAGCAGTACAGCTTCTGATAGCCCGCTCCGGAGTAGAAAGCGGTCTTCTCTTGATCCTCGGGATGGAGGGGTATTTGGTTGTACCCTGAGTATCCATCCATGAATGACAGAGCTCGGAATCCGACAGCTGCGTCGACCAGTGCGCCGATTCTCGGAAGAGGAAATCCGTCCTTCGGGCATGCCTTGTTGAGGTCGGAGAAGTCAATGCATACCCTGACCGCTTCGCTCTTCTTAGGCACCGCCACGATATTGGAGATCCACTCGGGGAAGTGCGCCTTGCGGATGAAGCCGGCTCGCTCCAGCTTATCTATCTCCGCCGCCACTGCTACGGACTTTGCAGCAGGTATGTGCCGAGCTTTCTGTTTGACCGGCGGGAACTCCTTCACGGTGTGCAGACGATGACAGGCGACCTCCGGGTCAATCCCTGGCATGTCCGCGAAGCTCCAGGCAAATACGTCGCGGTATTCCCTGAGCAAGCTGGTTATGGCTTGGACCTCGCCCTCGGTTAACGAGGTCCCAAGACTAACAATTCTTGGCCCTTCTTTGCCGCCAATATCGATCTCTTGAAGTGCTTCGGCAACCGGAAAACTTCCTCTCTTGGGGGTTGTTAGGCGGCCTTCCTCCAACTTAAGATCCACACCGCTCCCACCCGAAGATGGAGTAGGGGACTTAAACGAAGAGGCCCCCAACGGGCTCCCCAGGAGCTCGCTTGTACCGGGCGGTAATTGCTAGGAGGGTGCGGGCCTCTTGGCCTCGGCGACCTCCACGTCCATGAGGTGAGGAGCATCCTGCTCGCATCTGGTTGCGGCTACCTGATCTCCCCGAATGACCACGACCCCACCCGTGGTTGGGAATTTGAGGGCCTGATGGTTGGGTGAAGATACTGCCTTCATCTGCCTTAGCCAAGGCCGCCCAAGAATGGCGTTAAAGGCCGAACTCCCGTCGACTACCGCGAAGCGGACTTGGCGAGCTTCCGGGCCCGCTGTCACGGTGAGGGTTATCTCTCCCGCTACTTTAGCGACCTCACCGGTGAATCCGCTGAGGGAGCTCATCGAGGGAGACAAGTCGGCAAGTCTCAAACCCATTCGTAGGTAGGCCGACAGAAAAAGGATGTCAACGGCGCTCCCTGAATCCACCAGAGCTCGCCTTACCTCGATGTTTGCCATCATCAGGCGTATGACGAGGGGGTCATTGTGGGGCGCGACAACCCCAGCCATGTCGTCCTCCGAAAACCAGAGGAAATCACGAGCTTCTGCCCTCGGCGCTTGAAGTAAAGTAGGAGTTAGCGAGACAGAAAATACCTTCTGCGCCCGCTCCATCTCCCTTACTCGCCGGCGGGCTTCATTACTTGATCTGGGGCCGCTCAGCCGCCCGCTAATGGTGTGGCAGATCGCCGGTCCTCCCGGGGGAGGAGGAGGTAAGGCGGGTTCCGCGAGTCCTGGGCGATCTCCCTCCCGAGGCGCTCGCTCTGGAATCACCTCGAACCTCCTCGGGAGCGAGATGAACTGGCTCAAGTGTCCCAAGGTGACCAAATCCTCCAGGTGGTTTTTCAGAGCCCGGCATCTATTAGTGTGATGCCCCGGGCTTCGATGAAAAGCGCACCGCCGCGAGTTGTCGGTCGAGCCAGGTTCTCCGACCTGTAGGGGTGGCGGGTACTGGAAGAAAGGCTCATTCCGAATCTGATGGAAGATTTGCCCCGGAGAGTGGGTCAGCACGGTGAAGTCCCGCTCCCCGGGTCCCGGAGGCAGGCGCCAGTTTGCTGGCCTTCCAGCGACCACCACGGGGGCTTCAGCGGGCGGTATTGCAGGAGCTGCGGACGGTCCGGGCAAGGGTACCGAAAGTGGCACCTCCCTCCTCTCCACGGCCTTAACGACAAGAGGTCGCAAAGCCGGAGGAGGTCGCTGCTCTACTGCCTTTCCCTTCCGATCTAGCACTGCATCCTCGAGCTTGATGTGCTGCTGGACCAGGGCGAATAGTTCGACCATTGTGCGAGGGTCCTTGATTACTAAGGCGTCATGAAGCTTGCCCCCCTCGGGGAGGGCGCTTCTGAAGGCGCTCACCGCGGTACGATCCTGGCCCGCCGCGTCTTCCAGAGCGAGGTAAGCGCTTCGGAATCGCGTTGCGAAGCATCGGAGCGTTTCGCGAGCTCCCATGGCCAGAGTAAACAGAGATTCGATCCTCTTCGGGGGCTGCCTGTTGCAGCGATACTGCTCCAGGAATAGCCTAGAGAGAGTTGGAAAGTTGGGGATCACGCCGGACGGCAGCTTGTGGAACCAATTCAATGCCGATCCGGTCAGACTGCTTGGAAACGCGCGACACAAGACATGGTCCTGGTCCCGGAAAAATAGAAGTTTCCTGTAGGCCAAGAGATGGTCGACGGGATCTTGCGATCCGTCGAACAATACAAACTTCGGGGGGGTCCAGTGGTGCGGAAAACCCCCTTGATGGACCTCGCTGGTGAAAGGCGAGCTTCCTCCGTGGGCGGCGAGGTCCTCCAGTAAATCCACTGGCGCACTAGGTCGCTGCCAGTGCCCGGGGAGAAATCCCAAAGGCGGCTGCGCAGGTCCTAGGCGCTCGTGCGCACTCCCTCTAGGAAGGGTCGGATCCACCCCACGGTGACCCTCGGGAGCCACCAATCGGCGGCCTCCTGGCTGCTCGCGTGCGGATCCCTTCAGCGAGGCGGTTGGTCTGTGGGAGGCCGTCACCTCTCGAGGTTCGGAAGGTAGAGTCACCGCGGGCTCTTTCCCTCGTCGCCGATGGCGCGGGTCACGATCCCTCTCTTGAGACCTCGCCTCCGATCCGTCAGAGTCGACGCTCCGGCTACGTCGGCGAGGGATGGTCGCGCGCGAGGTCGCCTGGTTGCTGGACCGCTGGGTTACCAGCTTCTGTAACCTTGTGAGCGGGGTCTCCTTCGCTCCACGCACGGCCGTCCTCTCAACCGGGGGTTCCGGTCGGGAAGTTCGCCGTGCTGGGACGGTCGTGGGCAGACGCGACGAGACGGGAGGTCGCGCGGGGGACGCGGGCCTCGAAGGTCCTGACCGCCGGCTAGCCGCCGGAGCCTGACGCAAGCGCATCAACTCCTCCATCATCGCCCGCTGGGTGGCCAACATCTCCAACAGGAGCTGGTCACTGAGCGGGACAAAGGGCTGGGGAGTCTCAGCGGGGGGTTCGCTGTGCACAGACCCCATACGGGCCCTCGCCCGCCTATGCCCCCTTGTCGCCGGAGCCATCTTTGGGGTCACGAGGGTCGTCGGCGAATAACCGTGTGGTCGTGGGCGCTCTCACCGGAACCAGTCGAAATCCCACAGACGGCGCCAAATGTTTGGGGGATTTTTCCTGGTCCTTGCGAGCCACCTGTAAGACCAAGAAAATAGAAACGTGAGAACGGCTGGCTCCCTTAGGAGCGCAGACCCTCCGACGCTCAAGTCAGTGATGGTAGCACAACGGAGAGCTGTTGTATACCAAAGTGGTAGGGAAAGGGATTTCGAACCTGTACTTTGGAGCCTGGGGGTGTGCATTTATAGACATGGGCGACCTATCGAGCTACGACGCGTGGAGGCTCTTTCCGGCACCTTCTAGGCCCCCACGTTCTAGCCTTCAATAGTTTCTGACAGTTCTTGGAACTTGGACCCCTGATATTCTTTGTCGTCTAGCTCTTCTGACGCAGTAGTGGGGGACAGCAGCTGCTATTCTGTTGCCGCCATAGGGATCTTCCAGAATGTTCAAGTCTAGGAGGTCTCAAACCGACTCTGACTGGCTTCCATGGACTGCAATCGTCCACGTAGCTTCAGTGGGTTCTCGACACCTGGCAATCTCAGGGAAAAAGCAAAGGCCAGCTCGCCCAATACTGCTCCGTCCTTTCGCCCATATTTATCAAGAGTTGGACCTCGCGGAAGCAACCTCTTCGATAAACAGGGGTCTAGGCGAGCTTCTGGGCGAGCTTCTGAGCGAGCTTGGGCGAGCTCCTGAGCGAGCTAGGCGAGCTCCTGAGTGAGCATGGTGTGCTCCTAAATGAGCTTGGGCGAGCTCCTATGCAAGCTAGGCGGGCTCATGAGTGAACATGGCGAGCTCCTGGACGAGCTAGGCGAGCTCCTGAGCGAGCATGGCGAGCTCCTGGACGAGCTAGGCGAGCTCCTGAGCGAGCATTTCGAGCTCCTGGACGAGCTAGGCAAGCTCCTGAGCGAGCATGACGAGCTCCTGGACGAGCTAGGCGAGCTCCTGAGCGAGCATGGCGAGCTCCTGGACGAGCTAGGCGAGCTCCTGAGCGAGCATGGCGAGCTCCTGGACGAGTTTGGGCGATCTCCTTCGCGCTCTAGGCGAGCTCCTGAGCGAGCATGGCGAGCTTCTGGACGAGCTTGGTCGATATCCTTCGCGCTCTTTGTCTAAGCCATTTATCGAATTTGGGCGTGCTTCGGTGGGGGACTGGAGGTGTGAGCTGTACTCAGATACAAGGTGTCCATCCCGCTCCATGTGAAGGCGAGCCCCTGACGAGGGTTCCAACTCCTGGACGGGCTATCCAAGATATGTGGTTTTTAACTACCCCCAACAGATACATTCGAGCGAATGAATTAGAATAGATCGTAGGAATGAATTAGAATGGATCATACGAATGAATTAGAATGGATCGTGCGAATGAATTAGAATGGATCGTACGAATGAATTAGAATGGATCATACGAATGAATTAGAATGGATCATCCAAATAAATTAGAAAGGTTACATTCATGAGAATGAATTAGAATGGATCGTACGAATGAATTAGAATGGATAATGCGAATAAATTTGAATGGATCGTACGAATGAATTAGAATGGATCGAACGAATGCATTAGAATGTATACATTCGAGCGAATGAATTAGAATAGATCGTAGGAATGAATTAGAATGGATCGTACGAATGAATTAGAATGGATCATAGGAATGAATTAGAATGGATCGTGCAAATGAATTAGAATGGATACATTCGTGTGAATGAATTAGAATGGATCATACGAATGAATTAGAATGGATCATACGAATGAATTAGAACAAATATATTCATGCGAATGAATTATAATGGATCGTACGAATGAATTAGAATAGATCATGCGAATGAATTGGAATGAATCGTACGAATGCATTCTAATTCATTCGTACGATCCATTCTAATTCATTGTCATGAATGTAACCTTTCTAATTCATTTGTATGATCCATTCTAATTCATTCGCTCGAATGTAACCATTCTAATTCATTCGTACGATCCATTCTAATTCATTTCTACGATCCATTCTAATTCATTCTCACGAATGTATCCATTCTAATTCATTTGCACGATCAATTCTAATTCATTCGTATGATCCATTCTAATTCATTCTTATGATCATACGAATTTATTCGCAAGAATGTATCCATGCTAATTTATTCGTGCGAATGTATCCATTCTAATTCATTCGCACTATCCATTCTAATTCATTCGTACGATCGATCCATTCTAATTTATTTGCACGATCCAATCTAATTCATTCCTACGATCCATTCTAATTCATTCGTATGATACATTCATACGACTGAATTAGAATGGATTGTACGAATGAATTAGAATTGATCATACGAATGAATTAGAATGGATCGTACGAATGAATTAGAAAGGATCATGCAAATGAATTAGAATGGATCGTACGAATGAATTAGAATGGATATATTTGAACGAATAAATTATAATGGATCGTACGAACAAATTAGAATGGATCGTACGAATGCATTAGAATGGATCGTACGAATGAATTAGAATAGATACATTCGAGCGAATGAATTAGAATGGATCGTGCGATGAATTAGAATGGATCATACAAATGAATTAGAATGGATTGTGCGAATGAATTAGAATGGATCGTACGAATGAATTAGAATGGATATATTTGAACGAATAAATTAGAATGGATCATACGAACGAATTAGAATGGATCGTACGGATGAATTAGAATGGATCGAACGAATGAATTAGAATGGATACATTCGAGCGAATGAATTAGAATGGATCGTGCGATGAATTAGAATGGATCATACAAATGAATTAGAATGGATTGTGCGAATGAATAAGAATGGATCGTACGAATGAATTAGAATGGATCGAACGAATGACTTAGAATAGATACATTTGAATAAATTTGAATGGATCGTACGAATGAATCGTACGAATGATATAGAATGGATCGTGCGAATGAATTTGAATGGATCGTACGAATGAATTAGAATGGATCGTACGAATGAATTAGAATGGATCATACATATGAATTAGAATGGACACATTTGTGCGAATGGATCATAGGAATGAATTAGAATGGATCGTACGAATGAATTAGAATGGATTGTACGAATGAATTAGAATGGATACATTCGTGCGAATGAATTAGAATGGATTGTACGAATGAATTAGAATGGATCGTATGAATGAATTAGAATGGATACATTCGAGCGAATGAATTAGAATGGATCGTATGAATGAATTAGAATGGATCATAGGAATGAATTAGAATGGATCGTGCAAATGAATTAGAATGGATACATTCGTGCGAATGAATTAGAATGGATCATACGAATGAATTAGAATGGATCGTACGAATGAATTAGAATGGATTGTACGAATGAATTAGAATGGATCATATGAATGGATTAGAATGGATACATTTGTGCGAATGAATTAGAATGGATCGTACGAATGAATTAGAATGGATCGTGCGAATGAATTAGAATGGATCGTACGAATGAATTAGAATGGATCATACGAATGAATTAGAATGGTTACATTCGTGCGAATGAATTAGAATGGATCGTATGAATGGATTAGAATGGATCGTACGAATGGATTAGAACGCATTGTACGAATGAATTAGAATGGTTACATTCATGCAAATGAATTAGAATGGATCGTACAAATGAATTAGAATGGATCGTACGAATGAATTAGAATGGATCGTACGAATGAATTAGAATGTATCGTGCGAATGAATTAGAATGGATACATTCGTACAAATGAATTAGAATGGATCGTACGAATAAATTAGAATGGATCGTACGAATGAATAAGAATGGTTACATTCGTGCGAATAAATTTGAATGGATCGTACGAATGAATTAGAATGGATCGAACGAATGAACTAGAATAGATACATTCGAGCGAATGAATTAGAATAGATCATAGGAATGAATTAGAATGGATCATACGAATGGATTAGAATGGATCATACGAATGAATTAGAATGGATCGTACGAATGAATTAGAATAGCTCATACGAATGAATGAATCGTACGAATGAATTAGAATGGATCGTACGATCCATTCTAATCCATTCGTACGATCCATTCTAATTCATTCCCATGAATGTAACCATTCTAATTCATTCGTACGATCCATTCAAATTCATTCCTACGATCTATTCTAATTTATTCGCTCGAATGTATCCATTCTAATTCATTTGTACGATCCATTCTAATTCATTCGTACGATCGATTCTAATTCATTCACACGATCCATTCTAATTCATTCGTACGATCCGTTCTAATTCATTCGTACGATCCATTCTAATTCATTCGTATGATCCATTCTAACTCATTCGTACAAATGTATCCATTCTAAGTCATTCGTACGATCCATTCTAATTCATTCGCACGATCCATTCTAATTCATTCGTACGATCCATTCAAATTCATTCGCATGATCCATTCTAATTCATTCGCTCGAATGTATCCATTCTAATTCATTCGTACAAATGAATTAGAATGGATCGTGCGAATGAATTAGAATGGATTGTACGAATGAATTAGAATGGATCGTACGAATGAATTAGAATGGATCATACGAATGAATTAGAATGGATCGTACGAACGAATTAGAATGGATCGTACGAACGAATTAGAATGGATCGTATGAACGAATTAGAATGGATCGTATGAATGAATTAGAAAGGTTACATTCGTGAGAATGAATTAGAATGGATCGTACGAATGAATTAGAATGGATCATGTGAATGAATTTGAATGGATCGTACGAATGAATACGAATGTTTTGTGCGAATGAATTAGAATGGATTGTAGGAATGAATTAGAATGGATCATACGAATGAATTAGAATAGATCATGCGAATGAATTAGAATGGATTGTACGAATGAATTAGAATGGATACATTCATGCAAATGAATTAGAATGGATCGTACGAATGAATTAGAATGGATCGTACGAATGAATTTGAATGGATCGTACGAATGAATTAGAATGGATACATTTGTGCGAATGAATTAGAATGGATCGTATATTCATGCAAATAAATTAGAATGGATCGTACAAATGAATTAGAATGGATCGTACGAATGAGTTAGAATGGATCATGCGAATGAATTAGAATGGATCATACGAATTAATTAGAATGGATCCCCCGAATGAGTTAGAATGGATCATACGAATGAATTAGAATGGATCGTACGAATGAATTAGAATGGATTGTACGAATGAATTAGAATGGATCGTACGAACGAATTAGAATGTATCGTATGAACGAATTAGAGTGGATCGTACGAATGAATTAGAATGGATACATTCAAGCGAATGAATTAGAATGGATCTTACGAATAAATTAGAATGGATCGTACGAATAAATTAGAATTGAAACATTCATGCAAATGAATTAGAATGGATCGTGCGAATGAATTAGAATGGATCGTACGAATGAATTAGAATGGATACATTTGTGCGAATGAATTAGAATGGATCGTACAAATGAATTAGAATGGATCATTCGAATGAATTAGAATGGATCGTACGAATGAATTAGAATGGATCCTACAAATGAATTAGAATGGATACATTCATGCGAATGTATTAGAATGGATCGTACGAATGGATTAGAATGGATCATAGGAATGAATTAGAATGGATCGTACGAATGAATTAAAATGGATCGGACAAGATCGTAGAAATTAATTAGAATGGATCGTACGAATGAATTAGAATGGTTACATTCGTGCGAATGAATTAGAATGGATCGTACGAATGAATTAAAATGGATCATGCGAATGAATTAGAATGGATCATATGATCCATTCTAATCCATTCGTACGATCCATTCTAATTCATTCGTACGATCCATTCTAATTCATTCGTATGATCCATTCTAACACATTCGTACAAATGTATCCATTCTAAGTCATTCGTACGATCAATTCTAATTCATTCGCACGATCCATTCTAATTCATTCGTACGATCCATTCAAATTCATTCGCATGATCCATTCTAATTCATTCGTACGATCCATTCTAATTCATTCTCACCAATGTAACATTTCTAATTAATTTGTTTGATCCATTCTAATTCATTCGTACGATCCATTCTAATCCATTCGTACGATCCATTGTAATTCATTCATACAATCCATTCAGATTCATTCGCACAAATGTATCCATTCAAATTCATTCATACGATCCATTCTAATTAATTCGCACGATCCATTCTAATTCATTCGTATGAATGTATCCATTTTAATTCATTCGTACGATCCATTCTAATTCGTAAGATTCATTCTAATCCATTCGTACGATCCATTCTAATTCATTCGTACGATCCATTCTAATTCGTTCATACGATCTATTCTAATTCGTTCGTTCGATCTATTCTTACTCATTCATACGATCCATTCTAATTCATTCATACGATCCATTCTAATTCATTCGCTCGAATGTATCCATTCTAATTCATTCGCATGATCCATTCTAATTTATTCTCACGAATGTAACCTTTCTAATTCATTTGTATGTATCCATTCTAATTCATTCGTACGATCCATTCTAATTCATTCGCACGATCCATTCTAAATCATTCATACGATCCATTCTAATTTATTCGCACGATCCATTCTAATTCATTCGTACGATCCATTCTAATTCATTCACACAAATGTATCCATTCTACTGCATTCGTACGATTCATTCAAATTCATTCGCACGATCAATTCTAATTCATTCATATGACCCATTCTAATTCATTCGTCCGATCCATTCTAATTCATTCGCACGAATGTATCCATTCTAATTCATTCGTAGAATCCATTCTAATTCATTCGCACGATCTATTCTAAATTATTCGTATGATCCATTCTAATTCATTCCTACGATCTATTCTAATTCATTCGCTTGAATGTATCCATTCTAATTCATTCGTTCGATCCATTCTAATTCATTTGTACGATCCATTCAAATTTATTCGCATGATCCATTCTAATTCATTCGTACGATCCATTCTAATTCATTCTCACGAATGTAACCTTTCTAATTCATTTGTATGATCCATTCTAATTCATTCGTACGATCCATTCTAATCCATTCGTACGATCCATTCTAATTCATTCGCACGATCCATTCTAATTCATTCTCATGAATGTAACCTTTCTAATTCATTTGTATGATCCATTCTAATTCATTCGTACGATCCATTCTAATCCATTCGTACGATCCATTCTAATTCATTCATACGATCCATTCTAATTCATTCGCTCGAACGAATTAGAATACATCATGTGAATGAATTAGAATGGATCGTACGTTTGAATTAGATTGGATTGTGCGAATGAATTAGAATGGATCGTACGAATGAATTAGAATGGATCGTACGAATGAATTAGAATGGATCGTACGAATGGATTAGAATGGATCGTGCGAATGAATTAGAATGGATCGTACGAATGAATTAGAATGGATACATTCGTGCGAATGAATTAGAATAGATCGTATGAATGAATTAGATTGGATCGCACGATCTATTCTAATTCATTCGCTCGAATGTATCCATTCTAATTCATTCGCACGAATGTATCCATTCTAATTCATTCCTATGATCCATTCGTACGATCCAATCTAATTCATTCATACGATCTATTCTAATTCATTCGCACGAATGTATCCATTCTAATTCATTCGTACGATCCATTCTAATTCATTCGCACGATCCATTCTAATCCATTCGTACGATCCATTCTAATTCATTCGTACGATCCATTCTAATTCTTTCATACGATCTATTCTAATCCATTCGTACGATCCATTCTAATCCATTCGTACGATCCATTCTAATCCATTCGTACGATCCATTCTAATTCATTCGCTCGAATGTATCCATTCTAATTCATTCGTACGATCCATTCTAATTCATTCTCACGAATGTAACCTTTCTAATTCATTTGTATGATCCATTCTTATTCATTCGTACGATCCATTCGAATCCATTCATACGATCCATTCTAATCCATTCGTATGAATGTATCCATTCTAATTTATTCGTACGATCCAGCCTAATTCATTCGTACGATCCATTCTAATTCATTCGCACAAATGTATCCATTCAAATTCATTCATACGATCCATTCTAATTCATTCGCACGATCTATTCTAATTCATTCGCATGATCCATTCTAATTCATTCGCACGATCCATTCTAATCCATTCGTACGATCCATTCTAATTCATTCGTACGATCCATTCTAATTCATTCGCACGATCCATTCTAATTTATTCGTACGATCCATTCTAATTCATTCGTATGATCCATTCTAATCCATTCGTACGATCCATTCTAATTCATTCGTACGCTCCATTCTTATTCATTCGCACAATTCATTCGTACGATCCATTCTAATCCATTCGTACGATTCATTCTAATTCATTCGTATGATCCATTCTAACTCATTCAGTGGATCCATTCTAATTCATTCGTACGATCCATTCTAATTCATTCGCACGATCCATTCTAATTCATTCGTACGATCCATTCTAATTACAATCCATTCTAATTCAGTCGTATGAATGTTTCATACGAATGAATTAGAATGGATCATGCGAATGAATTAGAATGGATCGTACGAATGAATTAGAATGGATCGTACGAATGAATTAGAATGGATACATTCGAGCGAATGAATTAGAATGGATCGTACGAATGAATTAGAATGGATCATAGGAATGAATTAGAATGGATCGTGCAAATAAAGTAGAATGGATACATTCGTGCGAATGAATTAGAATGGATCGTACGAATGAATTAGAATGGATCGTACGATCCATTCTAATTCATTCGCACGATCCGTTCTAATTCGTTCGTACGATCCATTCTAATTCATTCGCACGATCTATTCTAATTCATTCATACGATTCATTCTAATCCATTCGTATGATCAATTCTAATTCATTCGCACGATCCATTCTAATTCATTCTCACGAATGTAACCTTTCCAATTCATTTGTATGATCCATTCTAATTCATTCGTACAATCCATTCTAATCCATTCGTACGATCCATTCTAATCCATTCGTACGATCCATTCTAATCCCTTCGTACGATCCATTCTAATTTATTCGCTCGAATGTATCCATTCTAATTCATTCGTACGATCCATTCTAATCCTTTCGTACGATCCATTCTAAACCATTCGTACGATCCATTCTAATTCATTCGCACGATCCATTCTAATTCATTCCTACGATCCATTCTAATTCATTCGCACGAATGTATTAGAATGGATCGTACGAATGGATCAGAATGGATCGTACGAATGAATTAGAATTGATCATACGAATGAGTTAGAATGGATCGTACGAATGAATTAGAATGGATTGTACGAATGAATTAGAATGGATCATACGAATGAATTAGAATGGATCGTGCGAATGAATTAGAATGGTTACATTCGTGTGAATGAATTAGAATGGATCGTACGAATGAATTAGAATGGATTGTGCGAATGAATTAAAATTGGTCTTACGAATGAATTAGAATGGTTACATTCGTGCGAATGAATTAGA
Source organism: Chamaelirium japonicum (assembly GCA_947650365.1). Lineage (NCBI taxonomy): Eukaryota > Viridiplantae > Streptophyta > Magnoliopsida > Liliales > Melanthiaceae > Chamaelirium > Chamaelirium japonicum. The sequence continues at coordinate 90,664 of CANTAL010000066.1, read as the reverse complement.
ATTGATCGTACGTAGGAATGAATTAGAATGGATCGTACGAATGAATTAGAATGGATCGTACGAATGAATTAGAATGGATCGTGCGAATGAATTAGAATGTATCGTATGAATAAATTAGAATGGATCGTACGAATGAATTAAAATGGATGCGAATGAATTAGAATGGATCATACTATCTAATTAGAATGGATCGTACGAATGAATTAGAATGGATCGTATGAATGCATAAGAATGGATCGTACGAATGAATTAGAATGGATCGTGCGAATGAATTAGAATGAATCGTACGAATGCATTAGAATGGATCGTACGAATGAATTAGAATGAATCACATGATCTATTCTAATTCATTCACACAATCCATTCTAATTCATTCGTATGATCCATTCTAATTTATTCATTCAAATATATCCATTCTAATTCATGCGTACGATCCATTCTAATTCATTCGTACGATCTATTCTAATTCATTCGTACAAATGTATCCCTTATAATTCATTCCTATGATCCATTCTAATTCATTCGTATGATCCATTCTAATTCATTCGCACGAATGTAACCATTCTAATTCATTCGTACGATCCATTCTAATTCATTCCTACGATCCATTCTAATTTATTCGCACGAATGTATCCATTCTAATTCATTTGCACGATCCATTCTAATTCATTCCTATGATCCATTCTAATTCATTTGTACGATCCATTCTAATTCATTCGCTCGAATGTATCCATTCTAATTCGTTCATACGATCCATTCTAATTCGTTCGTACGATCCATTCTAATTCATTCGCACGATCTATTCTAACTCATTTGTATGATCCATTCTAATTCATTTGTATGATCCATTCTAATTCATTTGTACGAATGAATTAGAATGGATCATACGAATGAATTCTAATTCAGTCGTATGATTGTATCCATTTTAATTCATTCGTACGATCCATTCTAATTCATTCATACGATCTAATTCATTCGTACGATCCATTCTAATTCATTCGTACGATCCATTCTAATTTATTCGCACGAATGAATTAGAATGGATCGTGCGAATGAATTTGAATGGATTGCACGAATTGAATTAGAATGGATCATACGAATGAATTAGAATGGATCGTGCGAATGAATTAGAATTGATCATACGAATGAATTAGAATGGATCGTGCGAATGAATTAGAATGGATCGTATGAATAAATTAAAATGGATCGTACGAATGAATTAAAATGGATATATTTGTGCGAATGAATAAGAATGGATCATATGATCTAATTAGAATGGATCGTACGAATGAATTATAATGGATCGTACGAATGAATTAGAATGGATCGTACGAATAAATTAGAATGGATTGTACGAATGAATTAGAATAGATCGTGCGAATGAATTAGAATGGATCGTACGAAAGAATTAGAATGGATCGTACGAATGAATTAGAATGGATCATACGAATGAATTAGAATGGATCGTGCGAATGAATTAGAATGGATCGTGCGAATGAATTAGAATATATCGTGCGAATAAATTAGAATGGATCATACGAATGAATTAGAATAGATATATTCATGCGAATGAATTAGAATGGATCGTACGAATGAATTAGAATGGATCGTGCGAATGAAATAGAATAGATCGTATGAATAAATTAGAATGGATCGTACGAATGAATTAAAATGGATACATTTGTGCGAATTAGAATGGATCGTACGAATGGATTAGAATTAGATCGTACGAATGAATTAGACTGGATCATACGAATGAATTAGAATGAATCGTGCGAATGAATTAGAATGGACCGTACGAACGAATTAGAATGGATCGTACGAACGGATTAGAATGGATCATATGAACGAATTAGAATGGATCGTACGAATGAATTAGAATGGATGCATTCGTGCGAATGAATTAGAATGGATCGTAGGAATGAATTAGAATGGATCGTACGAATGAATTAGAATGGTTATATTCATGCGAATGAATTTGAATGGATAGTACGAATGGATTAGAATGGATCGTACAAAAGGATTAGAATGGATCGTACGAATGAATTAGAATGGATCGTACAAATGAATTAGAAAGGTTACATTTGTGAGAAAGAATTACAATAGATCGTGCGAATGAATTAGAATTGATCATACGAATGGATTAGAATGGACCGTACGAATGAGTTAGAATAGATCGTGCGAATGAATTAGAATGGATCGTACGAATGAATTAGAATGGATCGTAAGAATGAAATAGAATGGATACATTCGAGCGAATGAATTAGAATAGATTGTACGAATGAATTAGAATGGATCTTAGGAATGAATTAGAATGGATCGTATGAATGAATTAGAATGGATCATGCGAATGAATTAGAATCGATCGTACGAATGAATTAGAATGGATCATGCGAATGAATTAGAATGGATCGTACGAATGGATTAGAATGGATAGTACGAATGGATTAGAATGGATCGTACGAATGGATTGTACGAATGAATTAGAATGGATCATACAAATGAATTAGAATAGATTCTAATCCATTCGTACGATCCATTCTAATCTATTCTAATTCATTCGCACAAATGTATCCATTCTAATTCATTCTCACAAATGTAACCCTTCTAATTCATTTGTATGATCCATTCTAATTCATTTGTACGATCCATTCATACGATCCATTCTAATTCATTCGCATGATCCATTCGTACGATCCATTCTAATTCATTCGCATGATCCATTCTAATTTATTTGTATGATCCATTCAAATTCATTCGCCTGATCCTTTCTAATTCATTCGTACGATCCATTCTAATTCATTCTCACGAATGTAACCTTTCTAATTCATTTGTATAATCCATTCTAATTCATTCTTACGATCCATTCTAATCCATTCGTACGATCCATTCTAATCCTTTCATACGATCCATTCTAATTCATTCGTACGATCCATTCTAATTCATTCTCACAAATGTAACCTTTCTAATTCAATTGTACAATCCATTCTAATTCATTCGTATGATCCATTCTAATTCATTCTCTCGAATGTATCCATTCTAATTCATTTGCTCGATCCATTCTAATTCATTCCTATGATCCATTCTAATTCATTCGTACGATCCATTCTAATTCATTCGCACGAATATATCCATTCTAATTCATTCGTACGATCCATTCTAATTTATTCGTATGATCCATTCTAATTCATTCGCACGATCCATTTTAATTCATTCGTTCGATCCATTCTAATTCATTCGTATGATCAATTCTAATTCATTCGCACGATCCATTCTAATATATTCGTATGATCCATTCTAATTCATTCGTACAATCCATTCTAATCCATTCGTACGATCCATTCTAATCCATTCGTACGATCCATTCTAATCCATTCGTACGATCCATTCTAATCCGTTCGTACGATCCATTCTAATCCGTTCGCACGATCCATTCTAATTCGTTCGTACGATCCATTCTTATTCATTCGTACGATTCATTCAAATTCATTCGTACGATCCATTCTAATTCATTCGCACGATCCATTCTAATTCATTTTCACAAATGTTACCTTTCTAATTCATTTGTACGATCCAGTCTAATTCATTCGCACGATCCATTCTAATTCATTCGAATGATTTAGAATGGATACATTCGAGCGAATAAATTAGAATGGATCGTGCGATGAATTAGAATGGATCGTATGAATGGATTAGAATGGATCGTACGAATGAATTATAATGGATCATACAAATGAATTAGAAAGGTTACATTCGTGAGAATGAATTAGAATGGATCGTGCGAATGAATTAGAATTGATCATACGAATGGATTAGAATGGATCGTATGAATGAATTAGAATGGATCGTGCGAATGGATTAGAATGGATCGTACGAATGAATTAGAATGGATCGTAGGAATGAATTAGAATGGATCGTACGAATGAATTAGAATGGTTACATTCGTGCGAATGAATTAGAATGGATTGTACGAATGAATTAGAATTGATCATACGAATGAATTAGAATGGATCGGACGAATGAATTAGAATGGATTGTACGAATGAATTAGAATGGATCATACGAATGAATTAGAATGGATCGTGTGAATGAATTAGAATTGATCATACGAATGAATTAGAATGGATCGGACGAATGAATTAGAATGGATATATTTGTACGAATGAATTAGAATGGATCGTACGAATGAATTAGAATGGAATCACCGAATGAGTTAGAGTGGATCATACGAATGAATTTGAATGGATCGTACGAATGAATTAGAATGGATTGTACGAATGAATCTGAATGGATTAAATGAATGAATTAGAATGGATCGTACGAATGAATTAGAATGGATTGTATGAATGAATTAGAATGGATCGTACGAATGAATTAGAATGGATCGTACGAATGAATTAGAATGAATTACAATGGATCGTACGAATGAATTAGAATGTATCTTACGAATTAATTAGAATGGATCGTATGAATGAATTAGAATGGATCGTACGAATGGATTAAAACGCATTGTACGAATGAATTAGAATGGATCGTACGAATGTATTAGAACGCATTGTACGAATGAATTAGAATAGATACATTTATACGAATGAATTAGAATGGATCGTACGAATGGATTAGAATAGATTCGTACGATCCATTCTAATTCATTCGCACGATCCATTCTAATTCATTCGTACGATCCATTCTAATTCATTTGCATGAATGTTTCAATTCTAATTTATTCGTACGATCCATTCTAATTTATTCGTAAGATCCAATCTAATTCATTCGCTCGAATGTATCTATTCTAATTCATTCGTACGATCCATTCTAATTCGTTCATACGATCCATTCTAATTCGTTCGTACGATCAATTCTAATTCATTCGTACAATCCATTCTAATTCATTCGTACGATCCATTCTAATTCATTCGTATGATCCATTCTAACTCATTCGGTGGATCCATTCTAATTAATTCGTATGATCCATTCTAATTCATTCGCACGATTCGTTCTAACTCATTCGTACGATCCATTCTAATTCATTTGTACGATCCATTCTAATTTATTTGCATGAATATACGATCCATTCTAATTCATTCGCACAAATGTATCCATTCTAATTCATTCGTACGATCCATTCAAATTCATTCGTATGATCCATTCTAATTCATTCATACGATCCATTCTAATTCATTTGCATGAATGTATCCATTCTAATTCATTCGTACAATCCATTCTAATTCATTCGCACGATCTATTCTAATTCATTCGTATAATCCATTCTAATTCATTCCTACGATCCATTCTAATTCATTCGCACAAAACATTCTTATTCATTCGTACGATCCATTCAAATTCATTCACATGATCCATTCTAATTCATTCGTACGATCCATTCTAATTCATTCTCACGAATGTAACCTTTCTAATTCATTTGTATGATCCATTCTAATTCATTCGCACGATCTATTCTAATTCATTCGCACGATCCATTCTAATTCATTCGTCCGATCTAGAATGGATCGTGCGAATGAATTAGAATGGATCGTACGAATGCATTAGAATGGATACATTCGTGCGAATGAATTAGAATGGATCATACGAATGAATTAGAATGGATACATTTATGCGAATGAATTTGAATGGATTGCACGAATTGAATTAGAATGGATCGTACGAATGGATTAGAATGGATCGTACGAATGAATTAGAATGGATCATACAAATGAATTAGAAAGGTTACATTCGTGAGAATGAATTAGAATGGATCGTGCGAATGAATTAGAATTGATCATACGTATGGATTATAATGGATCGTACGAATGAATTAGAATAGATCGTGCGAATGAATTAGAATGGATCATACAAATGAATTAGAAAGGTTACATTCGTGAGAATGAATTAGAATGGATCGTACGAATGAATTAGAATGGATCATGCGAATGAATTTGAATGGATCCTTTCTAATTCATTCGCTCGAATATATCCTTTCTAATTCATTTGTATGATCCATTCTAATTCATTCGTACGATCCATTCTAATCCATTCGCACGATCCATTCTAATCCATTCGTACGATCCATTCTAATTCATTCGTATGAATGTATCCATTCTAATTTATTCGTACGATCCAGTCTAATTCATTCGTACGATCCATTCTAATTCATTCGCACAAATGTATCCATTCAAATTCATTCGTACGATCCATTCTAATTCATTCGCACGATCCATTCTAATTCAGTCGTATGAATGTATCCATTTTAATTCATTCGTACGATCCATTCTAATTCGTACGATCCATTCTAATCCATTCGTACAATCCATTCTAATTCATTCGTACGATCCATTCTAATTCATTCGTACAATCCATTCTAATTCATTCGCACGATCCATTCTAATTCATTCGTACGATCCATTCTAATTCATTCGTATGATCTATTCTAATTTATTCGTTCAAATATATCCATTCTAATTCATTCGTACGATCCATTCTAATTCATTCGCACGATCCATTCTAATTCATTCGTACGATCCATTCTAATTCATTCGTACGATCCATTCTAATTCATTCTAATCCATTCTAATTCATTCGCACGAATGTATCCATTCTAATTCATTCGTACGATCCATTCTAATTCATTCGCACTATCCATTCTAATTCATTCGTACGATCCATTCTAATTCATTCGTATGATCCATTCTAATTTATTCGTACGATCCATTCTAATTAATTCGCACAAATATATCCATTCTAATTCATTTGTACGATCCATTCAAATTCAATTGTATGATCCATTCTAATTCATTCGTACGAATGAATTAGAATAGATCATACAAATGAATTAGAATGGATCGTACGAATGAATTAGAATGGATAAGAATGGATCGTACGAATCAATTAGAATAGATCGTACGAATGAATTAGAATGGATCATACGAATGAATTAGAATGGATCGTACGAATGAATTAGAATGGATACATTCGTGCGAATGAATTAGAATGGATCGTGCAAATGAATTAGACTAGATCGTATGAATGAATTAGAATGGATCGTGCAAATGAATTAGAATGGATACATTCGTGAGAATGAATTAGAATGGATCGTACGAATGAATTAGAATGGATATATTTGAACGAATAAATTAGAATGGATCATACGAATGAATTAGAATGGATCGTACGAATGAATTAGAATGGATCGTGCGAATGAATTAGAATCGATCGTACGAATGAATTAGAATGGATCGTACGAATTAATTAGAATGGATCGTGCGAATGAATTAGAATAGATCGTTCGAATGTATCCATTCTAATTCATTCGTACGATCCATTCTAATTCGTTCATACAATCCATTCTAATTCGTTCGTACGATCCATTCTAATTCATTCGTACGATCAATTCTAATTCATTCGTACGATCCATTCTAATTCATTCATACAAATGTATCCATTCTAATTCATTCGTATGACCCATTCTAATTCATTCGCACGATCCATTCTAATTCATTCGTATGATCCATTCTAATTCATTCATACGATCCATTCCAATTCATTCACACAATCCATTCTAATTCATTCCTACGATCCATTCTAATCCATTCGTACGATCCATTCTAATTCATTCGTACGATCCATTCTAATTCATTCCTCTGTATCCATTCTAATTCATTCGTACGATCCATTCTAATTCTTTCATACAATCCATTCTAATTCATTCGCACGATCCATTCTAATTCATTCGTATGATCCATTCTAATTCATTCCGTTGATCTATTCTAATTCATTCGCTCGAACGTATCCATTCTAATTCATTCGTACGATCCATTCTAATTCATTCGTACGATCCATTCTAATTCATTCTCACGAATGTAACCTTTCTAATTCATTTGTATGATCCATTCTAATTCATTCGTAAGATTCATTCTAATTCATTCCTACGATCCATTCTAATTCATTCGTACGATCTAATTCTAATCCATTCGGACGATCCATTCTAATTCGAACAAATGTATCCATTTTAATTCATTCGTACGATCGAATCTAATTCATTCGTATGATCCGTTCTAATTCATTCGTACGATCCATTCTAATCCATTCGTACGATCCATTCTAATTCATTCGTACAAATGTATCCTTTCTAATTCATTTGTACGATCCATTCTAATCCATTCGTAAGATCCATTCTAATTCATTCGCACGATCTATTCTAATTCATTCGTATGATCCATTCTAATTCATTCGTACAATCCATTCAAATTCATTCGTACGATACAATCTAATTCATTCGCACGAATATATCCATTCTAATTCATTTGTACGATCCTTTCTAATTCATTCGCACGATCCATTCTAATCCATTTGTACGATCCATTCTAATTCATTCGCACGAATGTAACCATTCTAATTCATTCGTACGATCCATTCTAATTCATTCCTACGATCCATTCTAATTCATTCGCACGAATGTATCCATTCTAAATTATTTGCACGATCCATTCTAATTCATTCCTATGATCCATTCAAATTCATTCGTACGATGCAATCTAATTCATTCGCACAAATGTATCCATTCTAATTCATTCGCACGATCCATTCTAATAATTCATTCGCTCGAATGTATCCATTCTAATTCATTCGTACGACCCATTCTAATTCATTCGTATGATCCATTCTAATTCATTCATACGATCCATTCTAATTCATTCCTACGATCCATTCTAATTCATTCCTATGATCTATTCTAATTCATTCTCACGAATGTAACATTTCTAATTCATTTGTATGATTCATTCTAATTCATTCGTACGATCCATTCTAATCCATTCGTACGATCCATTCTAATCTATTCGTACGATCCATTCTAATCCATTCGTACGATCCATTCTAATTCATTCTCACAAATGTAAGCTTTCTAATTCATTTGTACGATCCATTCTAATTCATTCGTATGATCCATTCTAATTCATTCGTACGATCCATTCTAATTCATTCGTATGATCCATTCTAACTCATTCGCACAAATTTTTCCATTCTAATTCATTCATACGATCCATTCTAATTCATTCGCACGATCCATTCTAATTCATTCGTACGATCCATTCTAATTCATTCGCACAAATGTATCCATTCTAATTCATTCGTACGATCCATTCTAATTCATTTGTACGATCCATTCTAATTCATTCGTACGATCCATTCTAATTCATTCGCACGATCCATTCTAATTCATTCATACGATCCATTCTAATTCATTCGCACGATCCATTCTAATTCATTCGTACGATCCATTCTAATTCATTCGTACGATCCATTCTAATTCATTCGCACAAATGTATCCATTCTAATTCATTCGTACGATCCATTTTAATTCATTTGTACGATCCATTCTAATTCATTCGTACGAACCATTCTAATTCATTCGCACGATCCATTCTAATTCATTCGTACGATCCATTCTAATTCATTCGCACGAATGTATCCATTCTAATGCATTCGTACGATCTATTCTAATTCATTCGTACGATCCATTCTAATCCATTCGTACGATCCATTCTAATTCATTCGTACGATCCATTCTAATTCATTCTCACAAATGTAACCTTTCTAATTCATTTGTACGATCCATTCTAATTCATTCGTACGATCCATTCTAATCCATTCGTACGATCCATTCTAATCCATTCGCACGAATGTAACCATTCTAATTCATTCGTACGATCCATTCTAATTCATTCCTACGATCCATTCTAATTCATTCGCACGAATGTATCCATTCTAATTCATTTGCACGATCCATTCTAATTCATTCCTATGATCTATTCTAATTCATTCGTACGATCCATTCTAATTCATTCGCTCGAGAGTGTATCCATTCTAATTCATTCGTACGATCCATTCTAATTCATTCGTACGATCCATTCTAATCCATTCGTACGATCCATTCTAATTCATTCGTACGATCCTTTCTAATTTATTTGCACGAATATACGAATAAATTGTACAAATGAATTAGAAAGGTTACATTTGTGAGAATGAATTAGAATGGATCATACGAATGAATTAGAATGGTTACATTCGTGTGAATGAATTAGAATGGATCGTACGAATGGATTAGAATGGATCGTACGAATGGATTAGAATGGATCGTATGAATGAATTAGAATGGATCGTACAAATGAATTAGAAAGATTACATTTATGAGAATGAATTAGAATAGATCGTAGGAATGAATTAGAATGGATCATACGAATGAATTAGAATGGATCGTACGAACGAATTAGAATGGATCGAATGAACGAATTAGAATTGATCGTACGAATGAATTAGAATGGATACATTCGAGCGAATGAATTAGAATGGATCGTACGAATGAATTAGAATGGATCCATTCATGTGAATGAATTAGAATGGATCGTAGGAATGAATTAGAATGGATCGTACGAATGAATTAGAAAGGTTACATTCGTGCGAATGAATTAGAATGGATCGTACGAATGGATTAGAATGGATCGTACGAATGGATTAAAATGGATCGTACGAATGAATTAGAATGGATCGTACAAATGAATTAGAAAGGTTACATTTGTGAGAATGAATTAGAATGGAACGTACGAATGAATTAGAATGGATAGAACGAATGGATTAGAATGGATCGTACGAATGGATTAGAATGGATCGTACGAATGGATTAGAATGGATCATACAAATGAATTGGAAAGGTTACATTCGTGAGAATGAATTAGAATGGATCGTACGAATGAATTAGAATGGATCATACGAATGAATTTGAATGGATCGTACGAATGAATTAGAATGGATCGTAGGAATGAATTAGAATGGATCGTACAAATGAATTAGAATGGTTATATTTGTGAGAATGAATTAGAATGGATCGTACAAATGAATTAGAATGGATCGTACGAATGGATTAGAATGGATCGTATGAATGAATTAGAATGGATCGTGTGAATGAATTAGAATGGATAGTGCGAATGAATTAGAATAGATCGTACGAATGAATTTGAATGGATCCACCGAATGAGTTAGAATGGATCATGCGAATGAATTAGAATGGATCGTGCGAATGAATTAGAATGGATTGTACGAATGAATTAGAATGGATACATTCATGCGAATGAATTAGAATGGATCGGATGAATGAATTAGAATGGATCGTACGATTCATTCTAATTCATTCGTACGATCCATTCTAATGCATTCGTACGATTCATTCTAATTCATTCGCACGATCCATTCTAATTAATTCGTACGATCCATTCTTATTCATTCATACGATCCATTCTAATTCATTCGCACAATCCATTCTAATTCATTCGTACGATCCATTCTTATTCATTCATACGATCCATTCTAATGCATTCGTACGATCCATTCTAATTCATTCGTACGATCCATTCTAATTCATTCCTATGATCCATTCTAATTCATTCGTACGATCCATTCTAATTCATTCACTCGAATGTATCTATTCTAATTCATTCGTACGATCCATTCTAATTTGGTCATACGATCCATTCTAATTCGTTCGTACGATCCATTCTAATTGATTCACACGATCCATTCTAATTCATTCGTACGATCCATTCTAATTCATTCGTACAAATGTATCTATTTTAATTCATTCGCACGATCCATTCTAATTCATTCGTACGATCCATTCTAATTCATTCTAATTCATTCGTATGATTCATTCTAATTCATTCCTACGATCCATTCTAATTCATTCGTATGATCCATTCGTATGGTCCATTCGTTCGATCCATTCTAATCCATTCATACGATCCATTCTAATTCGTTCGTACGATCCATTCTAATTCGTTCGTACGATCCATTCTAATTTATTCGCACGATCCATTCTAATTCATTTGTATGATCCATTTTAATTCATTCGCATGATCCATTCTAATTCATTCGTACAATGCGTTCTAATTCATTCGCTCGAATGTATCCATTCTAATTCATTCGCACGAATGAATTAGAATGGATCGGACAAATGAATTAGAATGGATCGTACAATTCATTCTAATTCATTCGTACGATCCATTCTAATGCATTCGTACGATTCATTCTAATTCATTCGCACGATCCATTCTAATTCATTCGTACGATCCATTCTTATTCATTCATACGATCCATTCTAATTGATTCGCACAATCCATTCTAATTCATTCGTACGATCCATTCTAATTCATTCGTATGATCCATTCTAACTTATTTTAGAATGGATCGTACGAACGAATTAGAATGGATCGTATGAACGAATTAGAATGGATCGTACGAATGAATTAGAATGGATACATTCGAGCGAATGAATTAGAATGGATCGTACGAATGGATTAGAATGGATCGTACGAATGGATTAGAATAGATCGTACGAAAGAATTAGAATGGATCGTACAAATGAATTAGAAAGGTTACATTCGTGAGAATGAATTAGAATCGATTGTACGAATGAATTAGAATGGATCATGCGAATGAATTTGAATGGATCGTACGAATGAATTAGAATGGATCGAACGAATGAATTAGAATGGATACATTCGAGCGAATAAATTAGAATAGATCGTAGGAATGAATTAGAATGGATCATACAAATGAATTAGAATGGATCGAGCGAATGAATTAGAATGGATTATACGAATGAATTAGAATGAATACATTCATGCGAATGAATTAGAATGGATCGGACGAATGAATTAGAATGGATCGTACGAATGAATTAGAATGGATCGTGCGAATGAATTAGAATGAATCGTACGAATGCATTAGAATGGATACATTCGTGCGAATGAATTAGAACAGATCGTACGAATGAATTAGAATGGATCGTGCGAATGAATTAGAATGGATCGTACAAATGAATTAGAATGGATCGTGCGAATGAATTAGAATGGATCGTACGAATGAATTAGAATGGATACAAACAAATGAATTAGAAATGTGACATTCGTGAGAATGAATTAGAATGGATCGTACGAATGAATTAGAATGGATCGTACTAATGAATTAGAATGGATAAATTCGAGCGAATGAATTAGAATGGATTGTACGAATGAATTAGAATGGATCATAGGAATGAATTAGAATGGATCCTGCAAATGAATTAGAATGGATACATTCGTGCGAATGAATTAGAATGGATCGTATGAATGAATTAGAATGGATCGTACGAATGAATTAGAATAGTTACATTCGTGCGAATGAATTAGAATGGATCGTACGAATGGATTAGAATGGATTGTACGAATGGATTAGAATGGATCGTACAAATGAATTAGAAAGGTTACATTTGTGAGAATGAATTAGAATGGATCGTACGATCCGATTAGAATGGATCTTACGAATGGATTAGAATGGATCGTACGAATGAATTAGAATGGATCATACAAATGAATTAGAAAGGTTACATTCGTGAGAATGAATTAGAATGGATCGTACGAATGAATTAGAATGGATCATGCGAATGAATTTGAATGGATCGTATGAATGAATTAGAATGGATTGAACGAATGAATTATAATGGATATATTCGAGCGAATGAATTAGAATAGATCGTAGGAATGAATTAGAATGGATCATAAGAATGAATTAGAATGGATCATGCGAATGAATTAGAATGGATTGTACGAATGAATTAGAATGGATACATTCGTGCGAATGAATTAGAATCGATCGGACGAATGAATTAGAATGGATCGTACAAATGAATTAGAATGGATCATGCAAATGAATTAGAATGAATCGTACGAATGCATTATAATGGATACATTCGTGCGAATGAATTAGAATAGATCGTACGAATGAATTAGAATGGATCATGCGAATGAATTAGAATGGATCGTACGAATGAATTAGAATAGATCGTGCGAATGAATTAGAATGTATCGTACGAATGAACTAGAATGGATCGTACGAATGAATTAGAATGGATACATTTGTACGAATGAATTAGAATGGATCGTGCGAATGAATTAGAATGGATCGTACGAATGAATTATAATGGATCGTACGAGTAAATTAGATTGGATCTTGCGATTGAATTAGAATAGATCGTACGAATGAATTAGAATGGATACATTCGTGCGAATGAACTAGAATGGATACATACATTCATGCGAATGAATTAGAATGGACTGTATGAATGAGTTAGAATGGATCGTATGAATGAATTAGAATGGATTGCATGAATGAATTAGAATGGATCATACGAATGAATTGGAATGGATCGTGCGAATGAATTAGAATGGATACATTCATGCAAATGAATTAGAATGGATCATACGAATGAATTAGAATGGATCATATGAATGAATTAGAATGGATCGTGCGAATGAATTAGAATGGATACATTCGTACAAATGAATTAGAATGGATCGTGCGAATGAATTAGAATGGATCGTACGAATGAATTAGAATGGATACATTTGTGCGAATGAATTAGAATGGATCGTACGAATGAATTAGAATGAATCATACGAATGAATTTGAATGGATCGTACGAATGAATTAGAATACATAATGTGAATGAATTAGAATGGATCGTACGTTTGAATTAGATTGGATTGTGCGAATGAATTAGAATGGATACATTCGTGCGAATGAATTAGAATAGATCGTATGAATGAATTAGATTGGATCGTACGAATGAATTAGAATGGATAGTGCGAATGAATTAGAATGGATCGTATGAATGAATTAGAATGGATTGTACGAATGAATTAGAATAGATCGTACGAATGAATTAGAATGGATTGTGCGAATGAATTAGAATGAATCGTATGAATGGATAAAAATGGATCGTACGAATGAATTAGAATGGATCGTGCGAATGAATTAGAATGAATCGTACGAATGCATTAGAATGGACACATTCGTGCGAATAAATTAGAATTGATCGTACGAATGAATTAGAATGGATCGTGCGAATGAATTAGAATGAATCGTACGAATGAATTAGAATGGATCGTACGAATGAATTAGAATGGATAAATTTGTACGAATAAATTAGAATGGATTATACGAATGAATTAGAATGGATTGTATGAATAAATTAGAACGGATCGTACGAATGAATTAGAATTGATCGTGCGAATGAATTAGAATGGATACATTCTTGCGAATGAATTTGAATGGATCGTACGAATGGAACGTACGAATGAATTAGAATGGTTACATTGGTGAAAATGAATTAGAATGGATCGTATGAATAAATTAGAATGGATACATTCGTGCGAATGAATTAGAATAGATCGTACAAATGAATTAGAATGGATCGTACGAATGAATTAGAATGGATCATGCGAATGAATTAGAATGGATTGTACGAATGAATTAGAATGGATACATTTGTGCGAATGAATTAGAATGGATCGTGCGAATGAATTAGAATAGATCGTACGAATAAATTAGAATAGATATATTTTTGCGAATGAATTAGAATGGATCGAACGAATGAATTAGAATGGATACATTTGTGCAAATGAATAAGAATAGATCATACGAATGAATTAGAACGGATTGTACGAATGAATTAGAATAGATACATTTGTGCAAATGAATTAGAATGGATCGTATATTCGTGCAAATAAATTAGAATGGATCGTACGAATGAATTAGAATGGATCCACCGAATGAGTTAGAATGGATCATACGAATGAATTAGAATGGATCGTACGAATGAATTAGAATGAATTGTGCGAATGAATTAGAATGGATCGTATGAATGAATAAGAATGGATCGTGCGAATGAATTAGAATAGATCGTACGAATGAATTAGAATGGATCGTGCGAATGAATTAGAATGAATTAGATTGCATCGTACGATCAATTCTAATCTATTCGTACGATCCATTCTTATTCATTCATACGATCCATTCTAATTCATTCGCACAATCCATTCTAATTCATTCGTACGATCCATTCTAATTCATTCGTATGATCCATTCTAACTCATTCGGTGGATCCATTCTAATTCATTCGTACGATCCATTCTAATTTATTTGCACGAATATACGATCCATTCTAATTCATTCGCACAAATGTATCCATTTTAATTCATTCGCACGATCCATTCTAATTCATTCTCACAAATGTAACCATTCTAATTCATTTGGATGATCCATTCAAATTCATTCGTACGATCCATTCTAATCCATTCGTACGATCCATTCTAATCCATTCGTACGATCCTTTCTAATTCATTCTCACAAATGTAACCTTTCTAATTCATTTATACGATCCATTCTAATTCATTCGTACGATCCATTCTAATCCATTCGTACGATCCATTTTAATCCATTCATACGATCCATTCTAATTCATTCGCACGAATGTAACCATTCTAATTCAAATTCATTCGTACGATCCATTCTAATTCATTCGCACTATCCATTCTAATTCATTCGTACGATTCATTCTAATTCATTCGTATGATCCATTCTAATTCATTCGTACAAATGTATTGAACGAATGATCGTACGAATGAATTAGAATGGATCGTACGAATGGATTAGAATGGATAGTGCGAATGAATTAGAATGGATCGTACGAATGAATTAGAATTAGAATGGTTACACTCGTGCGAATGAATTAGAATGGATCGTACAAATGGATTAGAATGGATCGTACGAATGGATTAGAATGGATCGTACGAATGAATTAGAATGGATCGTACGAATGAATTAGAAAGGTTATATTTGTAAGAATGAATTAGAATGGATCGTACGAATGAATTAGAATGGATCGTATGAATGGATTAGAATGGATCGTACGAATGGATTAGAATGGATCGTATGAATGAATTAGAATGGATCATACAAATGAATTAGAAAGGTTACATTCGTGAGAATGAATTAGAATGGATCGTACGAATGAATTAGAATGGATCATGCGAATGAATTTGAATGGATCGTACGAATGAATTAGAATGGATCGTACGAATGAATTAGAATGGATCGTACAAATGAATTAGAAAGGTTACATTTGTGAGAATGAATTAGAATGGATCGTACGAATGGATTAGAATAGATCGTACGAATGGATTAGAATGGATCGTACGAATGGATTAGAATGGATCGTACGAATAAATTAGAATGGATCATACAAATGAATTAGAAAGGTTACATTCATGAGAATGAATTAGAATGGATCGTACGAATGAATTAGAATGGATCATGCGAATGAATTTGAATGGATCGTACGAATGAATAAGTATGGATCATACGAATGAATTAGAATGGATACATTCGAGCGAATGAATTAGAATAGATCGTAGGAATGAATTAGAATGGATCATAGGAATGAATTAGAATGGATCTTGCGAATGAATTAGAATGGATTGTATGAATGAATTAGAATGGATACATTCGTGCGAATGAATTAGAATGGATCGGATGAATGAATTAGAATAGATCGTACGATTCATTCTAATTCATTCGTACGATCCATTCTTATGCATTCGTACGATTCATTTTAATTCATTCGCACAATCCATTCTAATTCATTCGTACGATCCATTCTTATTCATTCATACGATCCATTCTAACTCATTCGCACAATCCATTCTAATTCATTCGTACGATCCATTCTAATTCATTCGTTTGATCCATTCTAACACATTCAGTGGATCCATTCTAATTCATTCGTACGATCCATTCTAATTCATTCGCACAAATGTATCCATTCTAATTCATTCGTACGATCCATTCTAATTCATTCGTACGATTCATTCTAATTCATTCGCACGATCCATTCTAATTCATTCCTATGATCTATTCTAATTCATTCGCTCGAATGTATCCATTCTAATTCATTCATTCGATCCATTCTAATTCATTCGTATGATCCATTCAAATTCATTCGCAAAAACCATTCTAATTCATTCGTACGGACCATTCTAATTCATTCTCACGAATGTAACCTTTCTAATTCATTTGTATGATCCATTCTAATTCATTCGTATGATCCATTCAAATCCATTCGTACGATCCATTCTAATCTATTCATACGATCCATTCTAATCCATTCGTACGATCCATTCTAATTCATTCTCACAAATGTAACCTTTCTAATTCATTTGTACGATCCATTTTAATTCATTCGTACGATCCATTCTAATTCATTCGTATGATCCATTGTAATTCATTCATACAATCCATTCAGATTCATTCGCACAAATGTATCCATTCAAATTCATTCGTACGATCCAGTCTAATTCATTCGTACGATCCATTCTAATTCATTCGCACGAATATATCCATTCTAATTCATTCGTACGATCCATTCTAATTCATTCGTACGATCCATTCTAATTTATTCGTACGATCTAATTTATTCGTACCATCCAATCTAATTCATTCGTACGATCGATTCTAATTCATTCGCACGATCCATTCTAATTCATTCGTACGATCCATTCTAATTCATTCGTATGATCCATTCTAATTTATTCGTTCAAATATATCCATTCTAATTCATTCGTACGATCCATTCTAATTCATTCGCATGATCCATTCTAATTCATTCGCACGAATGTATCCATTCTAATTCATTTGCACGATCCATTCTAATTCATTCATATGATCCATTCTAATTCATTCGTACGATCCATTCTAATTCATTCACTCCAATGTATTCATTCTAATTCATTTGTATGATCCATTCTAATTCGTTCATACGATCCATTCTAATTCGTTCGTACGATCCATTCTAATTCATTCGTATGATCCATTCTAATTTATTCCTACGATCTATTCTAATTCAATCGCTCGAATGTATCCATTCTAATTCATTCGTTCGATCCATACTAATTCATTCGTACGATCCATTCAAATTCATTCGCATGATCCATTCTAATTCATTCGTACGATCCTTTCTAATTCATTCTCACGAATGTAACCTTTCTAATTCATTTGTATGATCCATTCTAATTCATTCGTACGATCCATTCTAATCCATTCGTACGATCCATTCTAATCCATTCGTACGATCCATTCTATTTCATTCTCACAAATGTAACCTTTCTAATTCATTTGTACGATCCATTCTAATTCATTCGTACGATCCATTCTAATCCATTCATACGATCCATTCTAATTCATTCGCACGAATGTAACCATTCTAATTCATTCGTACGATCCATTCTAATTCATTCCTACAATCTATTCTAATTCATTCGCACGAATGTATCCTTTCTAATTCATTTGCACGATCCATTCTAATTCATTCCTATGACCCATTCTAATTCATTCGTACGATCCATTCTAATTCATTCACACGAATGTAACCTTTCTAATTCATTTGTATGATCCATTCTAATTCATTCGTACGATCCATTCTAATCCATTTGTACGATCCATTCTAATCCATTCATACTATCCATTCTAATCCATTCGTACGATCCATTCTAATTCAATCGCTCGATCCATTCTAATTCATTCGTACGATCCATTCTAATTCATTTGTACGAATGGATCCATTCTAATTCATTAGTACGATCCGTTCTAATTCATTCTTACATTCCATTCTAATTCATTCGCACGAATGTATCCATTCTAATTCATTCGTACAATCCATTCTAATCCATTCATACGATCCATTCTAATTCATTCGTACGATCCATTCTAATTCATTCTCACAAATGTAACCTTTCAAATTCATTTGTACGATCCATTCTAATTCATTCTTACGATCTATTCTAATTCATTCGTATGATCCATTCTAATTCATTCGCACGATCCATTTTAAGTTATTCGTACGATCCATTCTAATTCATTCGTACGATCTATTCTAATTCATTCGTACGATCTATTCTAATTCATTCGCACGAATATAACCATTCTAATTCATTCGTACGATTCATTCTAACTCATTCGTATGAGCTATTCTAATTAATTCGTACAATTCATTCAAATTCATTCGCATGATCCATTCTAATTCATTCGTACAATCCATTCTAATTCATTCTCACGAATGTAACCTTTCTGATTCATTTGTATGATCCATTCTAATTCATTCGTACGATCCATTCCATTCGCACGATCCATTCTAATTCATCCGTGTGATCCATTCTAATTCATTCCAACGATCTATTCTAATTCATTTGCTCGAATGTATCCATTCTAATTCATTCGTACGATCCATTCTAGTCCATTCGTACAATCCATTCTAATTCATTCGCACGAATGTAACCATTCTAATCCATTCGTACGATCCATTCTAATTCATTCCTACGATCCATTCTAATTCATTCGCACGAATGTATCCATTCTAATTCATTTGTATGATTCATTCTAATTCATTCGTACGATCCATTCTAATTCATTCGTACAAATGTATCCATTTTAATTCATTCGCACGATCCATTCTAATTCATTCGTACGATCCATTCTAATTCATTCTAATTCATTCGTACGATCCATTCTAATTCATTCCGACGATCCATTCTAATTCATTCGCATGATCCATTCGTACGATCCATTCTAATCCATTCGTACGATCCATTCTAATTCTTTCATACGATCCATTCTAATACATTCATACGATCCATTCTAATTCGTTCGTACGATCCATTCTAATTCATTCGTACGATCCATTCTAATTCATTCGTACGATCCATTCTAATTCATTCGCATGATCCATTGTAATTCATTCGCACGATCCATTCTAATGCATTCGTACGATTCATTCTAATTCATTCGCACGATCCATTCTAATTCATTCGTACGATCCATTCCATTCGCACGATCCATTCTAATTCATCCGTGTGATCCATTCTAATTCATTCCAACGATCTATTCTAATTCATTTGCTCGAATGTATCCATTCTAATTCATTCGTACGATCCATTCTAGTCCATTTGTACAATCCATTCTAATTCATTCGCACGAATGTAACCATTCTAATCCATTCGTACGATCCATTCTAATTCATTCCTACGATCCATTCTAATTCATTCGCACGAATGTATCCATTCTAATTCATTTGTATGATTCATTCTAATTCATTCGTACGATCCATTCTAATTCATTCGTACAAATGTATCCATTTTAATTCATTCGCACGATCCATTCTAATTCATTCGTACGATCCATTCTAATTCATTCTAATTCATTCGTACGATCCATTCTAATTCATTCCTACGATCCATTCTAATTCATTCGCATGATCCATTCGTACGATCCATTCTAATCCATTCGTACGATCCATTCTAATTCTTTCATACGATCCATTCTAATACATTCATACGATCCATTCTAATTCGTTCGTACGATCCATTCTAATTCATTCGTACGATCCATTCTAATTCATTCGTACGATCCATTCTAATTCATTCGCATGATCCATTGTAATTCATTCGCACGATCCATTCTAATGCATTCGTTCGATTCATTCTAATTCATTCGCAAGATCCATTCTAATTCATTCGTACGATCCATTCCATTCACACGATCCATTCTAATTCATCCGTGTGATCCATTCTAATTCATTCCAACGATCTATTCTAATTCATTTGCTCGAATGTATCCATTCTAATTCATTCGTACGATCCATTCTAGTCCATTCGTACAATCCATTCTAACTCATTCGCACGAATGTAACCATTCTAATCCATTCGTACGATCCATTCTAATTCATTCCTACGATCCATTCTAATTCATTCGCACGAATGTATCCATTCTAATTCATTTGTATGATTCATTCTAATTCATTCGTACGATCCATTCTAATTCATTCGTACAAATGTATCCATTTTAATTCATTCGCACGATCTATTCTAATTCATTCGTACGATCCATTCTAATTCATTCTAATTCATTCGTACGATCCATTCTAATTCATTCCTACGATCCATTCTAATTCATTCGCATGATCCATTCGTACGATCCATTCTAATCCATTCGTACGATCCATTCTAATTCTTTCATACGATCCATTCTAATACATTCATACGATCCATTCTAATTCATTCGTACGATCCATTCTAATTCATTCGTACGATCCATTCTAATTCATTCGCATGATCCATTGTAATTCATTCGCACGATCCATTCTAATTCATTCGCACGATCCATTCTAATTCATTCGTACAATCCAATCAAATTCAAACGTACGATCCATTCTAATTCGTTCACATGATGTATTCTAATTCATTCGTATGATCCATTCTAATTCATTCGTATGATTAGAATGGATCGTATGAACGAATTAGAATGGATCGTACGAATGAATTAGAATGGATCGTACGAATGAATTAGAATTGATTAAAATGGATCATACGTACGAATTAGAATGGTTACATTCGAGCGAATGAATTAGAATGGATCGTACGAATGAATTAGAATGGATCATTGGAATGAATTAGAATGGATTGTGCAAATGAATTAGAATGGATACATTCGTGCGAATGAATTAGAATGGATCGTAGGAATGAATTAGAATGGATCGTACGAATGAAATAGAATGGATCGTACGAATCCATTCGTACGATCCATTCTAATTCATTCGCACGAATGTAAGCATTCTAATTCATACGTATGATCCATTCTAATTCATTCGTATGATTTATTCACACGATCCATTCTAATTCATTCGTACGATCCATTCTAATGCATTCGTACGATTCATTCTAATTCATTCGCACGATCCATTCTAATTCATTCGTATGATCCATTCTAATTTATTCATATGATACATTCAAATTCATTCGCATGATCTATTCTAATTCATTCGTACGATCCATTCTAATTCATTCGTACAATCCATTCTAATTCATTCGTACGATCCATTCTAATTCATTCGCACGATCCATTCTAATTTATTCGTACGATCCATTCTAATTCATTCGGACGATCTATTCTAACTCATTTGCACGATCCATTCTAATTCATTCGTACGATCCATTCTAATTCTTTCGCACGATCCATTCTAATTCATTCGTACGATCCATTCTAATTTATTCGCACGAATGTAACCATTCTAATTCATTCGTACGATCCATTCTAATTCATTCCTACGATCCATTCTAATTCATTCACACGAATGTATCCATTCTAATTCATTTGCACGATCCATTCTAATTCATTCCTACGATCCATTCTAATTCATTCGCACGAATGTATCCATTCTAATTCATTTGCACGATCCATTCTAATTCATTCGCATGAATGTATGTATCCATTCTAATTCATTCGTACGATCTATTCTAATTCATTCGTATGATCAATTCTAATTCATTCGCACGATCCATTCTAATTCATTCGTACGATCCATTCTAATTCATTCGCACGAATGTAACCATTCGTACGATCCATTCTAATTCATTTGTATGAATGTATCCTTTCTAATTCATTTGTACGATCCATTCTAATTCGTTTATACAATCCATTCTAACTCATTTGTACGATCCATTCTAATTCATTCGCACGATCTATTTTAATCCATTCGTACGATCCATTCTAATTCATTCGTACGATCCATTCTAATTCATTCGCTCGAATGTATCCATTCTAATTCATTCGCTCGAATGTATCCATTTTAATTCATTCGTATGATCCATTCTAATTCATTGGTACGATCGAACGAATGAATTAGAATGGATACATTCGAGCGAATGAATTAGAATAGATCGTAAGAATGAATTAGAATGGATCATACGAATGAATTAGAATGGATCGTGATAATGAATTAGAATGGATTGTACGAATTAATTAGAATGGATACATTCATGCGAATGAATTAGAATGGATCGGACGAATGAATTAGAATGGATCGTACGATCCATTCTAATTCATTTGTATGATCCATTCTAATTCATTCGTACGATCCATTCTAATCCATTTGTACGATCCATTCTAATCCATTCGTACGATCCATTCTAATCCATTTGCACGAATATACGATCCATTCTAATTTATTCGCAAGAATGTATCCATTCTAATTCATTCGCACAATCCAATCTAATTCAAACGTACGATCCATTCTAATTCATTCGTACGATCCATTCTAATTCATTCGCACGATCCATTCTAATTTTTTCGTTCGAACGGATTATAATGGATCGTACGAATGAATTAGAATGGATCGTACGAATGAATTAGAATGGATCCACCGAATGAGTTAGAATGGATCATACGAATGAATTAGAATGGATCGTACGAATGAATTAGAATGGATTGTGTGAATGAATTAGAATAGATCGTAGGAATGAATTAGAATGGATCATACGAATGAATTAGAATGGATCATACGAATGAATTAGAATGGATCGTACGAATGAACTAGAATGGATACATTCATGCGAATGAATTAGAATGGATCATATGAAAGAATTAGAATGGATCGTGCGAATGAATTAGAAAGGATCGTACGAATGAATTAGAATGGATATATTCGTGCGAATGAATTAGAATGGATCGTACGAATGGATTAGAATGGATCGGACGAATGAATTAGAATGGATACATTCGAGCAAATGAATTAGAATAGATCGTAGGAATGAATTAGAATGGATCATACGAATGACTTAGAATGGATCGTGCGAATGAATTAGAATGGATTGTATGAATGAATTAGAATAGATACATTCGTGCGAATGAATTAGAATGGATCGGACGAATGAATTAGAATGGATCGTACGATTCATTCTAATTCATTCGTACGATCCATTCTAATGCATTCGTACGATTCGTTCTAATTCATTCGCACGATCCATTCTAATTCATTCGTACGATCCATTCTAATTCATTCGCACGATCCATTCTAATCCATTCATGCGATCCATTCTAATCCATTCGTACGATCCATTCTAATCCATTCGTACGATCCATTCTAATTCATTCGTACGATCCATTCTAATTCATTCCTCTGTATCCATTCTAATTCATTCGTATGAACCATTCTAATTCTTTCATACAATCCATTCTAATTCATTCGCACGATCCATTCTAATTCATTCGTATGATCCATTCTAATTCATTCCGTTGATCTATTCTAATTCATTCGCTCGAATGTATCCATTCTAATTCATTCATACGATCCTTTCTAATTCATTCGTACGATCCATTCTAATTCATTCTCACGAATGTAACCTTTCTAATTCTTTTGTATGATCCATTCTAATTCATTCGTAAGATTCATTCTAATTCATTCCTACGATCCATTCTAATTCATTCGTACGATCTAATTCTAATCCATTCGGACGATCCATTCTAATTCGGACAAATGTATCCATTTTAATTCATTCGTACGATCGATTCTAATTCATTCGTACGATCCATTCAAATTCATTCGTATGATCCATTCTAATCCATTCGTATGATCCATTCTAATTCATTCGTACAAATGTATCCTTTCTAATTCATTTGTACGATCCATTCTAATCAATTCGTACGATCCATTCTAATTCATTCGCACGATCTATTCTAATTCATTCGTATGATCCATTCTAATTCATTCGTACAATCCATTCAAATTCATTCGTACGATACAATCTAATTCTTTCGCACGAATATATCCATTCTAATTCATTTGTACGATCCTTTCTAATTCATTCGCACGATCCATTCTAATCCATTTGTACGATCCATTCTAATTCATTCGCACGAATGTAACCATTCTAATTCATTCGTACGATCCATTCTAATTCATTCCTACGATCCATTCTAATTCATTCACACGAATGTATCCATTCTAATTTATTTGCACTATCCATTCTAATTAATTCCTATGATCCATTAAAATTCATTCGTACGATGCAATCTAATTCATTCGCACAAATGTATCCATTCTAATTCATTCGCACGATCCATTCTAATTCATTCGTACGATCCATTCTAATTCATTCGCTCGAATGTATCCATTCTAATTCATTCCTACGATCCATTCTAATTCATTCGTATGATCTATTCTAATTCATTCATACGATCCAGTCTAATTCATTCCTACGATCCATTCTAATTCATTCCTATGATCTATTCTAATTCATTCTCACGAATGTAACATTTCTAATTCATTTGTATGATTCATTCTAATTCATTCGTACGATCCATTCTAATCCATTCGTACGATCCATTTTAATCCATTCGTACGATCCATTCTAATTCATTCTCACAAATGTAAGCTTTCTAATTCATTTGTACGATCCATTCTAATTCATTCGTATGATCCATTCTAATTCATTCGTACGATCCATTCTAATTCATTCGTATGATCCATTCTAACTCATTCGCACAAATTTATCCATTCTAATTCATTCATACGATCCATTCTAATTCATTCGCACGATCCATTCTAATTCTTTCGTACGATCCATTCTAATTCATTCGTACGATCCATTAATTCATTCGCACAAATGTATCCATTCTAATTCATTTGTACGATCCATTCTAATTCATTTGTACGGTCCATTCTAATTCATTCGTACGATCCATTCTAATTCATTCGCACGATCCATTCTAATTCATTCGTACGATCCATTCTAATTCATTCGCACGAATGTATCCATTCTAATGCATTCGTACGATCCATTTTAATTCATTCGTACGATCCATTCTAATTCATTCGTACGATCCATTCTAATTCATTCTCACAAATGTAACCTTTCTAATTCATTTGTACGATCCATTCTAATTCATTCGTACGATCCATTCTAATCCATTCGTACGATCCATTCTAATCCATTTGCACGAATGTAACCATTCTAATTCATTCGTACGATCCATTCTAATTCATTCCTACGATCCATTCTAATTCATTCGCACGAATGTATCCATTCTAATTCATTTGCACGATCCATTCTAATTCATTCCTATGATCTATTCTAATTCATTCGTACGATCCATTCTAATTTATTCGCTCGAGTGTATCCATTCTAATTCATTCGTACGATCCATTCTAATTCATTCGTACGATCCATTCTAATCCATTCGTACGATCCATTCTAATTCATTCGTACGATCCTTTCTAATTTATTTGCACGAATATACGAATAAATTGTACAAATGAATTAGAAAGGTTACATTTGTGAGAATGAATTAGAATGGATCATACGAATGAATTAGAATGGTTACATTCGTGTGAATGAATTAGAATGGATCGTACGAATGGATTAGAATGGATCGTACGAATGGATTAGAATGGATCGTATGAATGAATTAGAATGGATCGTACAAATGAATTAGAAAGATTACATTTGTGAGAATGAATTAGAATAGATCGTAGGAATGAATTTGAATGGATCATACGAATGAATTAGAATGGTTCGTACGAACGAATTAGAATGGATCGAATGAACGAATTAGAATTGATCGTACGAATGAATTAGAATGGATACATTCGAGCGAATGAATTAGAATGGATCGTACGAATGAATTAGAATGGATCATAGGAATGAATTAGAATGGATCGTACGAATGAATTAGAATGGTTACATTCGTGTGAATGAATTAGAATGGATCGTACGAATGGATTAGAATGGATCGTACGAATGGATTAAAATGGATCGTACGAATGAATTAGAATGGATCGTACAAATGAATTAGAAAGGTTACATTTGTGAGAATGAATTAGAATGGATCGTACGAATGAATTAGAATGGATAGTACGAATGGATTAGAATGGATCGTACGAATGGATTAGAATGGATCGTACGAATGGATTAGAATGGATCATACAAATGAATTGGAAAGGTTACATTCGTGAGAATGAATTAGAATGGATCGTACGAATGAATTAGAATGGATCATGCGAATGAATTTGAATGGATCGTACGAATGAATTAGAATGGATCATAGGAATGAATTAGAATGGATCGTACGAATGAATTAGAATGGTTACATTTGTGAGAATGAATTAGAATGGATCGTACGAATGAATTAGAATGGATCGTACGAATGGATTAGAATGGATCGTATGAATGAATTAGAATGGATCGTGTGAATGAATTAGAATGGATAGTGCGAATGAATTAGAATAGATCGTACGAATGAATTAGAATGGATCCACCGAATGAGTTAGAATGGATCATGCGAATGAATTAGAATGGATCGTGCGAATGAATTAGAATGGATTGTACGAATGAATTAGAATGGATACATTCGTGCGAATGAATTAGAATGGATCGGATGAATGAATTAGAATGGATCGTACGATTCATTCTAATTCATTCGTACGATCCATTCTAATGCATTCGTACGATTCATTCTAATTCATTCGCACGATCCATTCTAATTAATTCGTACGATCCATTCTTATTCATTCATATGATCCATTCTAATTCATTCGCACAATCCATTCTAATTCATTCGTACGATCCATTCTTATTCATTCATACGATCCATTCTAATGCATTCGTACGATCCATTCTAATTCATTCGTACGATTCATTCTAATTCATTCCTATGATCCATTCTAATTCATTCGTACGATCTATTCTAATTCATTCATACGATCCATTCTAATTTGGTCATACGATCCATTCTAATTCGTTCGTACGATCCATTCTAATTCATTCACACGATCCATTCTAATTCATTCGTACGATCCATTCTAATTCATTCGTACAAATGTATCTATTTTAATTCATTCGCACGATCCATTCTAATTCATTCGTACGATCCATTCTAATTCATTCTAATTCATTCGTACGATTCATTCTAATTCATTCCTACGATCCATTCTAATTCATTCGTATGATCCATTCGTACGATCCATTCGTACGATCCATTCTAATCCATTTATACGATCCATTCTAATTCGTTCGTACGATCCATTCTAATTCGTTCGTACGATCCATTCTAATTTATTCGCACGATCCATTCTAATTCATTTGTACGATCCATTTTAATTCATTCGCATGATCCATTCTAATTCATTCGTACAATGCGTTCTAATCCATTCGCTCGAATGTATCCATTCTAATTCATTCGCACGAATGAATTAGAATGGATCGGACGAATGAATTAGAATGGATCGTACAATTCATTCTAATTCATTCGTACGATCCATTCTAATGCATTCGTACAATTCATTCTAATTCATTCGCACGATCCATTCTAATTCATTCGTACGATCCATTCTTATTCATTCATATGATCCATTCTAATTGATTCGCACAATCCATTCTAATTCATTCGTACGATCCATTCTAATTCATTCGTATGATCCATTCTAACTTATTTTAGAATGGATCGTACGAACGAATTAGAATGGATCGTATGAACGAATTAGAATGGATCGTACGAATGAATTAGAATGGATACATTCGAGCGAATGAATTAGAATGGATCGTACGAATGGATTAGAATGGATCGTACGAATGGATTAGACTGGATCGTACGAATGGATTAGAATAGATCGTACGAAAGAATTAGAATGGATCGTATAAATGAATTAGAAAGGTTACATTCGTGAGAATGAATTAGAATCGATCGTACGAATGAATTAGAATGGATCATGCGAATGAATTTGAATGGATCGTACGAATGAATTAGAATGGATCATATGAATGAATTAGAATGGTTACATTCGTGCGAATGAATTCGAATGGATCGTACAAATAGATTAGAATGGATCGTACGAATGGATTTGAATGCATTGTACGAATGAATTAGAATAGATACATTTGTGCGAATGAATTAGATTGCATCGTACGAATGGATTAGAATGGATCGTACGAATGGATTAGAATGGATCGTACGAATGAATTAGAATGGATCATACAAATGAATTAGAAAGGTTACATTAGTGAGAATGAATTAGAATCGATCGTACGAATGAATTAGAATGGATCATAGGAATGAATTAGAATGGATCGTGCAAATGAATTAGAATGGATACATTCGTGCGAATGAATTAGAATGGATTGTAGGAATGAATTAGAATGGATCGTACAAATGAATTAGAATGATAACATTCGTGCGAATGAATTAGAATGGATCGTACGAATGGAATAGAATGGATCATACGAATGGATTAGAATGGATCGTACGAATGAATTAGAATGGATTATACAAATGAATTAGAAACGTTACATTTGTGAGAATAAATTAGAATGGATCGTACGAATGAATAAGATTGGATCGTACGAATGGATTAGAATGGATCATACCAATGGATTAGAATGGATTGTACGAATGGATTAGAATGGATCATACAAATGAATTAGAATGGATCATACAAATGAATTAGAAAGGTTACATTCGTGAAAATGAATTAGAATGGATCGTACGAATGAATTAGAATGGATCATGCGAATGAATTTGAATGGATCGTACGAATGAATTAGAATGGATCGAACGAATGAATTAGAATGGATCGTACGAATGTATCCATTCTAATTCATTCGTACGATCCATTCTAATTCGTTCATATGATCTATTCTAATTCGTTCGTACGATCCATTCTAATTCGTTCGTACGATCCATTCTAATTCATTCGCATGATCCATTCTAATTCATTCGCACGATCCATTCTAATTCTTTCATATGATCCATTCTAATTCATTCGCACGAATGCATCCATTCTAGTTCATTCGTACGCTCCATTCTAATTCATTCGTACGCTCTATTCTTATTCATCGCACAAATGTATCCATTCTAATTCATTCGTACGATCCATTCTAATTCATTCGCACGATCGATTAGAATTAATTCGTATGATCCATTCTAATTCATTGGTACGATCCATTCTAATTCTTTCGTACGATCCATTCTAATTCATTCGCACGATCTATTCTAATTCATTCGTACGATCCATTCTAATTCATTTGCACTATCCATTCTAATTCAATCGTACGATCCATTCTAATTCATTCGTACAAATGTATCCATTCTAATTCATTCGTACGATCCATTCTAATTCATTCATACGATCTATTCTAATTCATTCGCACGAATGTATCCATTCTAATTCATTCGCACAATCTAATCTAATTCAAATGTACGATCCATTCTAATTCATTCACATGATGTATTCTAATTCATTCGTACGATCCATTCTAATTCATTCTTATGATTCATTCTAATTCATTCGTACGATCCATTCTAATTCATTCATACGATCCATTCTAATTCATTTGCACGAATGTATCCATTCTAATTCATTCGTACGATTCATTCTAATTCATTCATATGAGCTATTCTAATTCATTCATATGATCCATTCTAATTCATTCGTACGATCCATTCTAATCCATTCGTACGATCCATTCTAATTCATTAGCATGATCCATTCTAATTCATTCGTATGATCCATTCTAATTCATTCGCACGATCCATTCTAATTCATTCATACGATCGATCCATTCTAATTTATTCACACGATCTATTCTAATTCATTCGCACGAATGTAACCATTCTAATTCATTCATACGATCCATTCTAATTCATTCCTACGATCCATTCTAATTCATTCGCACGAATGTATCCATTCTAATTCATTTGCATGATCCATTCTAATTCATTCCTATGATCCATTCTAATTCATTCGTACGATCCATTCTAATTCATTCGCTCGAATGTATCAATTCTAATTCATTCGTACGATCCATTCTAATTCATTCGTACGATCCATCCTAATTCATTCGCATGATCCATTCGTACGATCCATTCTAATTCATTCGCACGAATGAATTAGAATGGATCGTACGAATGAATTAGAATGGATCGTACGAATGAATTAGAATGGATACATTCGTGCGAATGAATTAGAATAGATCGTGTAAATAAATTAGGATGGATCGATCGTACGAATGAATTAGAATAGATCGTGCGAATGAATTAGAATGGATCGTACAAATGAATTAGAATGGATCGTACGAATGAATTAGAATGGATCGAACGAATGAATTAGAATGGATACATTCAAGCAGAATGAATTAGAATGGATCGTACGATCTATTTTAATTCATTCTCACAAATGTATCCATTCTAATTCATTCGTACGATCCATTCTAATTCATTCGCACGATCCGTTCTAATTCATTCCTATGATCCATTCTAATTCATTTGCACGAATGTAATCATTCTAATTCATTCGTACGATCCATTCTAATTCATTCCTACGATCCATTCTAATTCATTCGCACAAATGTATCCATTCTAATTCATTTGCACGATCCATTCTAATTCATTCCTATGATCCATTATAATTCATTCGTACGATCCATTCTAATTCATTCGCTCGAATGTATCCATTCTAATTTATTCGTACGATCCATTCTAATTTATTCGTACGATCCATTCTAATTCATTCGCATGATCCATTCGTACGATCCATTCTAATTCATTCGCACGAATGAATTTGAATGGATCGTACGAATGAATTAGAATGGATCGTACGAATGAATTAGAATGGATACATTCGTGCGAATGAATTAGGAAAGATGGTGCGAATAAATTAGAATGGATCGATCGTACGAATGAATTAGAATGGATCGTGCGAATGAATTTGAATGGATCGTACGAATGAATTAGAATAGATCGCACGAATGAATTATAATGGATCGAACGAATGAATTAGAATGGATACATTCGAACGGAATGAATTAGAATGGATCGTACGATTCATTCTAATTCATTCTCATAAATGTATCCATTCTAATTCATTCGTATGATCCATTCTAATTCATTCGCACGATCCATTATAATTCATTCGTGCGATCTATTCTAATTCATTCGTACGATCCATTCAAATTCATTCGCACGATCCATTCTAATTCATTCGTACGATCGATCCATTCTAATTTATTCGCACGATCTTTTCTAATTCATTCGCACGAATGTATCCATTCTAATTCATTCGTATAATCGATTCTAATTCATTCGTACGATCCATTCAAATTCATTCGTGCGAATGAATTAGAATGGATCGTACGAATGGATCATGCGAATAAATTAGAATGGATCGTACGAATAAATTAGAATGGATCGTACGAATGAATTAGAATGGATACATTCGAGCGAATGAATTAGAATGGATCGTACGAATGAATTATAATGGATCATAGGAATGAATTAGAATGGATCGTGCAAATGAATTAGAATGGATACATTTGTGCGAATGAATTAGAGTGGATCGTAGGAATGAATTAGAATGGATCGTACGAATGAATTAAAATGGTTACATTCGTGCAAATGAATTAGAATGGATCATATGAATGAATTAGAACGGATCGTGCGAATGAATTAGAATGGATCGTACGAATGAATTAGAATGGATACATTTGTGAGAATGAATTAGAATGGATCGTACGATCCATTCTAATTCATTCTGCTTGAATGTATCCATTCTAATTCATTCGTTCGATCCATTCTAATTCATTCGTACGATCCATTCTAATTCATTCGTACGATCCATTCTAATTCATTCGCACGATCCATTCTAATTCATTCGCTCGAATGTATCCATTCTAATTCATTCGTTCGATCCATTCTAATTTATTCGTACGCTCCATTCAAATTCATTCGCATGATCCATTCTAATTCATTCGTACGATCCATTCTAATTCATTCTCACGAATGTAACCTTTCTAATTCATTCGTACAATCTATTCTAATTTATTCGTACGATCCATTCTAATCCATTCGTACGATCCATTCTAATTCATTCGCACGATCCATTCTAATTCATTCGTATTATAATTCATTCGTACGATCCATTCTATTCCATTCTAATTCATTCTCACGAATGTAACCTTTCTAATTCATTTGTACGATCCATTCTAATTCATTCGTACGATCCATTCTAATTCATTGATACGATCCATTCTAATTCATTCGTACGATCCATTCTAATTCATTCCTACGATCTTGTCTAATCCATTTGAATCCATTCGTACGATCGATTCTAATTCATTTGTACGATCCATTCTAATTCATTCGCTCGAACGAATTAGAATACATCATGTGAATGAATTAGAATGGATCGTACGTTTGAATTAGATTGGATTGTGCGTGTTGGGGGTAGTCAAAAACCACATATCTTGGATAGCCCGTCCAGGAGTTGGAACCCTCGCAAGGAGCTCGCCTTTCCAGCTCGCGAGGAGCTCGCCCTCCATCTCGCAAGGAGCTCGCCTTTTCAGCTCGCAAGGAGATCGCCCTCTCAGCCCATCAGGAGCTCGCCCCCACAGGGAGCTGGATGGACACCTTGTATCCGAGTGCAGCTCGCCCCCAAACTCGCGAGGAGCTCGCTTCATAGCTCGCAGGGAGCGAGATCCACATTGGGCTGAAGGGGCCCTAGGCAAAGAGCTCGCTCGGGAGCTCGCCAAAGCTCGTTCAGGAGCTCGCCTAAGCCCTCTCAGGAGCTCGCCTAAGCTCTCTCAGGAGCTCGCCTAAGCTCTCTCAGGAGCTCGTCAAGCTCTCTCAGGAGCTCGCCAAGCTCGTTCAGGAACTCGCCTAAGCTCTCTCAGGAGCTCGCCAAGTTCGCTCAGGAGCTCGCCCAAGCTCTCTCAGGAGCTCGCCTAAGCTCCCTCTGGAGCTCGCCCAAGCTCGCCCCGACCCCTGTTTATCGAAGAGGTTGCTCCCGCGAGATCCGACTCTTGATAGATATGGGCGAAAGGACGGAGCAGTGCCAGGCGAGCTCGCCCTCGCTTCCCCCTAGAGGTCGCCCCCAGTAAAAGCAGCATAAAGTTTACCAGGTGTCGAGAACCCACTGAAGCTACGTGGACGATTGCAGTCCACGGAAGCCCATCAGAGTCGGTTTGAGACCTCCCAGACTTGAACATTCTAGAAGATTCCCATGGCGGCAACAGAACAGCAGCTGCTGTCCCCCACTACTTCGTCAGGCGAGCTAGACGACAAAGAATGTCAGGGGTCCAAGTTCCAAGAACTGTCAGAAACTATTGAAGGCTAGAACGTGGGGGCCTAGAAGGTGCCGGAAAGAGCTTCCACGCGTCGTAGCTCGATAGGTCGCCCATGTCTATAAATGCACACCCCCTGGCTCCAAAGTACAGGTTGGAAATCCCTTTCACTACCACTTTGGTATACAACAGCTCTCCGTTGTGTTACCATAACTGACTTGAGCGTCGGAGGGTCTGCGCTCCTAAGGGAGCCAGCCGTTCTCACGTTTCTTTTTTCTTGATCTCACAGGTGGCTCGCAAGGACCAGGAAAAATCCCCCAAACATTTGGCGCCGTCTGTGGGATCTTCGACTGGTTCCTGCGAGAACGCCCACGACCACGCGGTTGAAAGCCGTGCTTCTCCAGACACCCGGATGGCTCCGGTCACGCGGAGGCAGACACGGGTGAAAGCCCACGCCGAGTCTGCACAAAGCGAGCTGCTCGCTGAAGCATCACAACCCCCTGTCCCGCTCAACGACCATCTCCTTTTGAAGGTGTTGGCCACTCAGCGGGCCATGGTGGGCGAGATAGTGCGACTGCGCCAGGTTCCGGCGACGAGCCGGATCACTGATCTCTCCCCCGGGCTCACCCCGCGGAGGGAAGAGTCAGTGATCCCGTCCCAGCGTCTAGGAGTGTCGGCGGGGGTTGTTTCCCCTGTGCGACCTCCCCTTGTCCCAGCATCGCATCAGCCCACTATGGCGCCCACATGGCGGGCATCCCAGCAGGAGCCCCCTGTGGAGGATGCAGTGGCGCGCCAGACGAGAGGGACCGCGCTCGAGCGGCCGCATCGACTCGGCACCCAGCGCTCCAGCAACAAGTCGACCCTGCCGATGGCCCTCCTCGCCGACGAAGCCTCGGTGCGGACTCGGGCGAGTCAGAGGACGTCGCCCCCGAGCACAACCATAGCAAGGCTGCGGCGAACCGGTTTCGAGGAAGCGTGCATGATTGCTTGGTACCTGCGCAGCTGTCTTTGGGAAATCACCCCGAGCGCTGGCAGCTACTTAGCACACCCGTCGACCTCATAGAAGAGCTCGCCGTCCGGGGAGGGAGCTCGCCCTTCACCAACAAGGTTCATCAGGGAGGTTTCCCTCAGCACTGGACCCCACCAAAGTTTGTTTTGTTCAACGGGTCGCAAGACCCCGTGGACCACCTCTTGGCCTACCGAAAGTTGTTATTCTTTCGGGATCAGGACCACGTTCTGTGTCGCGCCTTCCCGAGCAGCTTGGCGGGTTCGGCCCTCGACTGGTTTCATAAGTTACCTCCGGGCTCGGTCCATAATTTCACTGCTCTATCCGGGCTGTTCATGGAACAGTACTGGTGCAATCGGCGACCTCCGAAGCAGATCGAATCACTGTTCGGTCTTACCATGGGCGCAAGGGAGACCCTCAGGTGCTTCTCGATGCGATTCCGGAACGCCTATCTCGCTCTTGAGGACTCAGCAGGGCAAGACCGGACGGCCGTGAGTGCCTTTCGGAGTGCGCTCCCCGAAGGAGGTGAGCTTCATGACGCGATAGTCATTTCTGATCCCCGCACCATGATTGAGCTCTTTGCCTTGGTCCAACAACACATCAAGCTCGAAGATATGGTGCTGGATCGTCGAGGGAGGATGGCCAAGCAGCAGCAGTCTCCTACCTTGCGCGTAGGCGCCTTCTTGTAAACCATTTTGTGCGATAGTGTGTTTGGACAAGCTCAAATCTGTGCTCGATAGAAATCTACGGAGAACAGCTCGCACGCGATCAGCTCACGTGCAGCGTCCTCAAAGAACAGTCCACCGTTGCGCGGACTTAAAGCAAGACCGGGATCCTCAGAGGCAGCCAGTGGGCGACCTTGAGCTTCCCGGGGTAGTCCGCCGTTGTGCGGACTTAAAGCAAGACCGGGATCCTCAGAGGCAGCCAGTGGGCGACCTTGAGCTTCCCGGGGTAGTCCGCCGTTGTGCGGACTTAAAGCAAGACCGGGATCCTCAGAGGCAGCCAGTGGGCGACCTTGAGCTTCCCGGGGCAGTCCTAAACCGAGGTTCTGAGGATCCTTAACCGGTCAGGGGGTAGCTAGCTTTTTGATTCTTTCATCGCTCGTTGGACTTCCACCCTTTGGCCCTTACGCTCTGTTTTGGTTCGATTTCTATCGTTTTGTATTTTTTTCGAGCTATAGGGCCCCACTATTTCGCACATATCGAATTTTTCATGCATATCGATCTTTTTGCGATGTCATTTATTTTTTATCAATTTAGCTACCTCGTCCGGGGTATGGTCCTCGGATCGTCGGGGAGAACACCATACGCGGCCTGATGCCACGCAGCTTAGCTCGTTGAGCGACCTGGTGACATCACGGGCAGACGCGGCAGAGACACCTTACGCGGCCTGATGCCACGCAGCTTAGCTCGTTGAGCGACCTGGTGATATCACGGGCAGACGCGGCAGAGACACCTTACGCGGCCTGATGCCACGCAGCTTAGCTCGTTGAGCGACCTGGTGACATCACGGGCAGACGCGGCAGAGACACCTTACGCGGCCTGATGCCACGCAGCTTAGCTCGTTGAGCGACCTGGTGACATCACGGGCAGACGCGGCAGAGACACCTTACGAGGCCTGATGCCACGCAGCTTAGCTCGTTGAGCGATCTGGTGACATCACGGGCAGACACGGCGGAGACACCTTACGCGGCCTGATGCCACGCAGCTTAGCTCGCTGAGCGATCTGGTGACATCACGGGCAGACACGGCACAACTTTCGGCACAAGGCCACACCGGTTTGTTGTCCACGTGGCAGTAACGGGAAGCAGTTTGAGCAGAACACAGAGAGAAGAAGCACCAGTGGCCATGGCTCACAGCCCGCCCGGGACCAACCCGTGGCTGTGGCTCGTAAATCGCCCGGAGACCCTACGCGAGGTCGCTTGCGACAGGTATCTGCAGCCCGCCCGGTGTGGACCCCGACTGTGCGCGGCTAGTTCACACCAGAAGGAGGCCGCCCGTGGAAGGTGCTCCCGGCCCACCCGACGCTTGCAGTAGCGGAGAGCTGCGTTCCTTGGTCATTGCAGCATCGTCCTCGAGGTTTCACCCATGAGACGCCGAGCCAAAGACCACGCCGCCCAGATTGCTCACGGCTGGTGCCCGCAGCTCGCCTGACGCAGACCCTGACCGCGTGTGACAAGCTCGCACCGGAAGGAGATCGCTCGTGGCTGACGCTCCCGGCCCGCCCAGCGTTTGTGAAATACTGGCAGTCAAAGCTCTCGGCGCAAATCGCCCACGGCTGGAGCCCGCAGCTCGCCCGATGCCGACCCTGACCGCGTGTGACAAGCTCGCACCGGAAGGAGATCGCTCGTGGCTGACGCTCCCGGCCCGCCCTGCGTTTGCAAAGTACTGAGTCAAAGCTCTCGGCGCAAATCGCCCACGGCTGGAGCCCGCAGCTCGCCCGATGCCGACCCTGACCGCGTGTGACGAGCTCGCACCGGAAGGAGATCGCTCGTGGCTGACGCTCCCGGCCCGCCCTGCGTTTGCAAAGTACTGAGTCAAAGCTCTCGGCACAAATCGCCCACGGCTGGAGCCCGCAGCTCGCCCGATGCCGACCCTGACCGCGTGTGACGAGCTCGCACCGGAAGGAGATCGCTCGTGGCTGACGCTCCCGGCCCGCCCTGCGTTTGCAAAGTACTGAGAGTCAAAGCTCTCGGCGCAAATTGCCCACGGCTGGAGCCCGCAGCTCGCCCGATGCCGACCCTGACCGCGTGTGACGAGCTCGCACCGGAAGGAGATCGCTCGTGGCTGACGCTCCCGGCCCGCCCTGCGTTTGCAAAGTACTGAGAGTCAAAGCTCTCGACACAGATCGCTCCCGGCTGGAGCCCGCAGCTCGCCCGACGCAGACCCTGACCCGTGTGACAAGCTCGCACCAGAAGAAGATCGCTCGTGGCTGATGCTCCCGGCCCGCCCAGCGTTTGTGAATTACTGGCAGTCAAAGCTCTCGGCGCAGGCCGCCCATGTCTACAATCTCCGTCCCGCCCGAAAACTATTGCAGCAGACATTGATATCAGGCACATTACCAGGGATAGGAGTTCGCTAAGACTCCTGAGCAAGCGCCAAAGTCTCCTTGGTCGCTCCCTCAGGAGGGGGTAATGTTGGGGGTAGTCAAAAACCACATATCTTGGATAGCCCGTCCAGGAGTTGGAACCCTCGCAAGGAGCTCGCCTTTCCAGCTCGCGAGGAGCTCGCCCTCCATCTCGCAAGGAGCTCGCCTTTTCAGCTCGCAAGGAGATCGCCCTCTCAGCCCATCAGGAGCTTGCCCCCACAGGGAGCTGGATGGACACCTTGTATCCGAGTGCAGCTCGCCCCCAAACTCGCGAGGAGCTCGCTTCATAGCTCGCAGGGAGCGAGATCCACATTGGGCTGAAGGGGCCCTAGGCAAAGAGCTCGCTCGGGAGCTCGCCAAAGCTCGTTCAGGAGCTCGCCTAAGCCCTCTCAGGAGCTCGCCTAAGCTCTCTCAGGAGCTCGCCTAAGCTCTCTCAGGAGCTCGTCAAGCTCTCTCAGGAGCTCGCCAAGCTCGTTCAGGAACTCGCCTAAGCTCTCTCAGGAGCTCGCCAAGTTCGCTCAGGAGCTCGCCCAAGCTCTCTCAGGAGCTCGCCTAAGCTCCCTCTGGAGCTCGCCCAAGCTCGCCCCGACCCCTGTTTATCGAAGAGGTTGCTCCCGCGAGATCCGACTCTTGATAGATATGGGCGAAAGGACGGAGCAGTGCCAGGCGAGCTCACCCTCGCTTCCCCCTAGAGGTCGCCCCCAGTAAAAGCAGCATAAAGTTTACCAGGTGTCGAGAACCCACTGAAGCTACGTGGACGATTGCAGTCCACGGAAGCCCATCAGAGTCGGTTTGAGACCTCCCAGACTTGAACATTCTAGAAGATTCCCATGGCGGCAACAGAACAGCAGCTGCTGTCCCCCACTACTTCGTCAGGCGAGCTAGACGACAAAGAATGTCAGGGGTCCAAGTTCCAAGAACTGTCAGAAACTATTGAAGGCTAGAACGTGGGGGCCTAGAAGGTGCCGGAAAGAGCTTCCACGCGTCGTAGCTCGATAGGTCGCCCATGTCTATAAATGCACACCCCCTGGCTCCAAAGTACAGGTTGGAAATCCCTTTCACTACCACTTTGGTATACAACAGCTCTCCGTTGTGTTACCATAACTGACTTGAGCGTCGGAGGGTCTGCGCTCCTAAGGGAGCCAGCCGTTCTCACGTTTCTTTTTTCTTGATCTCACAGGTGGCTCGCAAGGACCAGGAAAAATCCCCCAAACAGTGCGAATGAATTAGAATGGATACATTCGTGCGAATGAATTAGAATAGATCGTATGAATGAATTAGAATGGATCGTACGAATAAATTAGAATGGATACATTTATACGAATGAATTAGAATGGATCGTACGAATGAATTAGAATGGATCGTATGAATGAATTAGAATGGATAGTGCGAATGAATTTGAATGGATCGTACGAATAAATTAGAATGGATTGTATGATTGAATTAGAATAGATCGTACGAATGAATTAGAATGGATCCTACGAAAGAATTAGAATGGATCGTACGAATGAATTAGAATGGATCATACAAATGAATTATAAATGTTACATTTGTGCGAATGAATTAGAATGGATCGAACGAATGAATTAGAATGGATACATTTATGCGAATGAATTAGAATGGATCATACGAATGAATTAGAATAGATATATTCATGCGAATGTATTAGAATGGATCGTACGAATGAATTAAAATGGATCGTACGAATGAATTAGAATGGATCATATGAACGAATTAGAATGGATCGTACGAATGAATTAGAATGGATACATTCGAGCAATTGAATTAGAATGGATCGTACGAATGAATTAGAATGGATCATAGGAATGAAGTAGAATGGATACATTCGTGCGAATGAATTAGAATGGATCATACGAATGAAATAGAATGGATCGTACAAATGAATTAGAATGGATACATTTGTGCGATGAATAAGAATGGAGCGTACGAATGAATTAGAATGGAGCGTACGATTGAACTAGAATGGATACATTCGTGCGAATGAATTAGAATAGATCGTACGAATGAATTAGAATTGATCATACAAATGAATTAGAATGGATACATTCGTGCGAATGAATTAGAATAGATCGTATGAATGAATTAGAATGGATCGTACGAATGGATCATACAAATGAATTAGAATGGATCGTACAAATGAATTAGAATGGATCGTACGAATGAGTTAGAA
Organism: Chamaelirium japonicum; assembly: GCA_947650365.1. NCBI lineage: Eukaryota > Viridiplantae > Streptophyta > Magnoliopsida > Liliales > Melanthiaceae > Chamaelirium > Chamaelirium japonicum. The sequence continues at coordinate 49,578 of CANTAL010000066.1, read as the reverse complement.
TGGATCATGCGAATGAATTAGAATGGATCATACAAATTAATTAGAATGGATCCACCGAATGAGTTAGAATGGATCATACGAATGAATTAGAATGGATCGTACGAATGAATTAGATTGGATTGTACGAATGAATTAGAATGGATTGTACGAACGAATTAGAATGGATCGTATGAACGAATTAGAATGGATCGTACGAATGAATTAGAATGGATACATTCGAGCGAATGAATTAGAATAGATCTTACGAATAAATTAGAATGGATCGTACGAATAAATTAGAATTGAAACATTCATGCAAATGAATTAGAATGGATCGTACGAATGAATTAGAATGGATCGTGCGAATGAATTAGAATGGATCGTACGAATCTATTCTAATCCATTCGTACGATCCATTCTAATTCATTCGTATATATGTATCTATTCTAATTCATTCGTACAATGCGTTCTAATACATTCGTACGATCCATTCTAATTCATTCGTACAATGCATTTTAATCCATTCGTACGATCCATTCAAATTCATTCGTACGATCCATTCTAATTAATTCGTACGATACATTCTAATTCATTCATACGATCCATTGTAATTCATTCTAATTCATTCGTACGATCCATTCTAATTCATTCGCTCGAATGTATCCATTCTAATTCATTTGTATGAATTAGAATGGATCGTACGAATGAATTAGAATAGATACATTCGAGCGAATGAATTAGAATAGATCGTAGGAATGAATTAGAATGGATCATACAAATGAATTAGAATGGATCGTGCGAAAGAATTAGAATGGATTTTACGAATGAATTAGAATGGATACATTCGTGCGAATGAATTAGAATGGATCGTACGAATGAATTAGAATGAATCGTATGAATGAATTAGAATGGATCGTACGAATGAATTAGAATGGATACATTTGTACGAATAAATTAGAATGGATTGTATAAATGAATTAGAATGGATACATTCTTGCGAATAAATTAGAATGGATCATATATTCGTGCAAATAAATTAGAATGGATCATACGAATGAATTAGAATGGATCGTGTGAATGAATTAGAATGAATCGTACGAATGCATTAGAATGGATCATACGAATGAATTAGAATGAATCGTACGAATGAATTAGAATGGATTGTACGAATGAATTAGAATGGATCGTGCGAATGAATTAGAATGGATCAGACAAGATCGTAGGAATTAATTAGAATGGATCGTACGAATGAATTAGAATGGTTACATTCATGCGAATGAATTAGAATGGATCGTACGAATGAATTAGAATGGATCATGCGAATGAATTAGAATGGATCATACGATCCATTCTAATCCATTCGTACGATCCATTCTAATTCATTCGTACGATCCATTCTAATTCATTCGTATGATCCATTCTAACTCATTCGTACAAATGTATCCATTCTAAGTCATTCTTACGATCCATTCTAATTCATTCGCACGATCCATTCTAATTCATTCGTACGATCCATTCAAATTCATTCGCATGATCCATTCTAATTCATTCGTACGATCCATTCTAATTCATTCTCACGAATGTAACATTTCTAATTAATTTGTTTGATCCATTCTAATTCATTCGTACGATCCATTCTAATCCATTCGTACGATCCATTGTAATTCATTCATACAATCCATTCAGATTCATTCGCACAAATGTATCCATTCAAATTCATTCGTACGATCTATTCTAATTAATTCGCACGATCCTTTCTAATTCAGTCGTATGAATGTATCCATTTTAATTCATTCGTACGATCCATTCTAATTCGTAAGATCCAATCTAATCCATTCATACGATCCATTCTAATCCATTCGTACAATCCATTCATATTCATTCGTACGATCCATTCTAATTCATTCCTACGTACGATCCATTCTAATTCATTCGCACGAATGTAACCATTCTAATTCATTCGTACGATCCATTCTAATTCATTCCTACGATCCAATCTAATTCATTCACACGAATGTATCCATTCTAATTCATTTGCACGATCCATTCTAATTCATTCCTACGATCCATTCTAATTCATTCGTACGATCCATTCTAATTCATTCCTACGTACGATCAATTCTAATTCATTCGCACGAATGTAACCATTCTAATTCATTCGTACGATCCATTCTAATTAATTCCTACGATCTTGTCCGATCCATTCTAATTCATTCGTACGATCCATTCTAATTCATTCCTATGATCCATTCTAATCCATTCGTACGATCCATTCTAATTCATTCGCACGAATGTATCCATTCTAATTCATTTGTAGGATCCATTCTAATTCATTCGTACGATCCATTCTAATTCATTCGAATGATCCATTCTAATTCATTTGTACGATCCATTCTAATTCATTCGCACAAATGTATCCATTCTAATTCATTCGTACGATCCATTCTAATTCATTCGCACGATCCATTCTAATTCATTCGTACGATCCATTCTAATTCATTCGCACGATCCATTCTAATTCATTCGTACGATCCATTCTAATTCATACGAATGAATTAGAATGGATACATTCGAGCGAATGAATTAGAATGGATCGTACGAATGAATTAGAATGAATTACAATGGATCGTACGAATGAATTAGAATGTATCTTACGAATTAATTAGAATGGATCGTACGAATGAATTAGAATGGATCGTACGAATGGATTAAAACGCATTGTACGAATGAATTAGAATGGATCGTACGAATGTATTAGAACGCATTGTACGAATGAATTAGAATAGATACATTTATACGAATGAATTAGAATGGATCGTACGAATGGATTAGAATAGATTCGTACGATCCATTCTAATTCATTCGCACGATCCATTCTAATTCATTCGTACGATCCATTCTAATTCATTTGCATGAATGTTTCAATTCTAATTTATTCGTACGATCCATTCTAATTTATTCGTAAGATCCATTCTAATTCATTCGCTCGAATGTATCCATTCTAATTCATTCGTATGATCCATTCTAATTCGTTCATACGATCCATTCTAATTCGTTCGTACGATCCATTCTAATTTATTCGTACAATCTATTCTAATTCATTCGTACGATCCATTCTAATTCATTCGTATGATCCATTCTAACTCATTCGGTGGATCCATTCTAATTAATTCGTATGATCCAGTCTAATTCATTCGCACGATCCATTCTAACTCATTCGTACGATCCATTCTAATTCATTTGTACGATCCATTCTAATTTATTTGCATGAATATACGATCCATTCTAATTCATTCGCACAAATGTATCCATTCTAATTCATACGTACGATCCATTCAAATTCATTCATATGATCCATTCTAATTCATTCGTACGATCCATTCTAATTCATTTGCATGAATGTATCCATTCTAATTCATTCATACAATCCATTCTAATTCATTCGCACGATCTATTCTAATTCATTCGTATGATCCATTCTAATTCATTCCTACGATCCATTCTAATTCATTTGCACAAAACATTCTTATTCATTCGTATGATCCATTCTAATTCATTCGCACATCCATTTTAAGTTATTCGTACGATCCATTCTAATTCATTCGTACGTTCTATTCTAATTCATTCGTACGATCTATTCTAATTCATTCGCACGAATATAACCATTCTAATTCATTCGTACGATTCATTCTAACTCATTCGTATGAGCTATTCTAATTAATTCGTACAATTCATTCAAATTCATTCGCATGATCCATTCTAATTCATTCGTACAATCCATTCTAATTCATTCTCACGAATGTAACCTTTCTGATTCATTTGTATGATCCATTCTAATTCATTCGTACGATCCATTCCATTCGCACGATCCATTCTAATTCATCCGTGTGATCCATTCTAATTCATTCCAACGATCTATTCTAATTCATTTGCTCAAATGTATCCATTCTAATTCATTCGTATGATCCATTCTAGTCCATTCGTACAATCCATTCTAATTCATTCGCACGAATGTAACCATTCTAATCCATTCGTACGATCCATTCTAATTCATTCCTACGATCCATTCTAATTCATTCGCACGAATGTACCCATTCTAATTCATTTGTATGATTCATTCTAATTCATTCGTACGATCCATTCTAATTCATTCGTACAAATGTATCCATTTTAATTCATTCGCACGATCCATTCTAATTCATTCGTACGATCCATTCTAATTCATTCTAATTCATTCGTACGATCCATTCTAATTCATTCCTACGATCCATTCTAATTCATTCGTATGATCCATTCGTACGATCCATTCTAATCCATTCGTACGATCCATTCTAATTCTTTCATACGATCCATTCTAATACATTCATACGATCCATTCTAATTCGTTCGTACGATCCATTCTAATTCATTCGTACGATCCATTCTAATTCATTCGTACGATCCATTCTAATTCATTCGCATGATCCATTGTAATTCATTCGCACGATCCATTCTAATGCATTCGTACGATTCATTCTAATTCATTCGCACGATCCATTCTAATTCATTCGTACGATCCATTCCATTCGCACGATCCATTCTAATTCATCCGTGTGATCCATTCTAATTCATTCCAACGATCTATTCTAATTCATTTGCTCGAATGTATCCATTCTAATTCATTCGTACGATCCATTCTAGTCCATTCGTACAATCCATTCTAATTCATTCGCACGAATGTAACCATTCTAATCCATTCGTACGATCCATTCTAATTCATTCCTACGATCCATTCTAATTCATTCGCACGAATGTATCCATTCTAATTCATTTGTATGATTCATTCTAATTCATTCGTACGATCCATTCTAATTCATTCGTACAAATGTATCCATTTTAATTCATTCGCACGATCCATTCTAATTCATTCGTACGATCCATTCTAATTCATTCTAATTCATTCGTACGATCCATTCTAATTCATTCCTACGATCCATTCTAATTCATTCGCATGATCCATTCGTACGATCCATTCTAATCCATTCGTACGATCCATTCTAATTCTTTCATACGATCCATTCTAATACATTCATACGATCCATTCTAATTCGTTCGTACGATCCATTCTAATTCATTCGTACGATCCATTCTAATTCATTCGTACGATCCATTCTAATTCATTCGCATGATCCATTGTAATTCATTCGCACGATCCATTCTAATGCATTCGTACGATTCATTCTAATTCATTCGCATGATCCATTCTAATTCATTCGTACGATCCATTCCATTCGCACGATCCATTCTAATTCATCCGTGTGATCCATTCTAATTCATTCCAACGATCTATTCTAATTCATTTGCTCGAATGTATCCATTCTAATTCATTCGTACGATCCATTCTAGTCCATTCGTACAATCCATTCTAATTCATTCGCACGAATGTAACCATTCTAATCCATTCGTACGATCCATTCTAATTCATTCCTACGATCCATTCTAATTCATTCGCACGAATGTATCCATTCTAATTCATTTGTATGATTCATTCTAATTCATTCGTACGATCCATTCTAATTCATTCGTACAAATGTATCCATTTTAATTCATTCGCACGATCCATTCTAATTCATTCGTACGATCCATTCTAATTCATTCTAATTCATTCGTACGATCCATTCTAATTCATTCCTACGATCCATTCTAATTCATTCGTATGATCCATTCGTATGATCCATTCTAATCCATTCGTACGATCCATTCTAATTCTTTCATACGATCCATTCTAATACATTCATACGATCCATTCTAATTCGTTCGTACGATCCATTCTAATTCATTCGTACGATCCATTCTAATTCATTCGTACGATCCATTCTAATTCATTCGCATGATCCATTGTAATTCATTCGTATGATCCATTCTAATTCATTCGCACGATCCATTCTAATTCATTCGTACAATCCAATCAAATTCAAACGTACGATCCATTCTAATTCGTTCACATGATGTATTCTAATTCATTCGTATGATCCATTCTAATTCATTCGTATGATTAGAATGGATCGTATGAACGAATTAGAATGGATCGTACGAATGAATTAGAATGGATCGTACGAATGAATTAGAATTGATTAAAATGGATCATACTTACGAATTAGAATGGTTACATTCGAGCGAATGAATTAGAATGGATCGTACGAATGAATTAGAATGGATCATTGGAATGAATTAGAATGGATTGTGCAAATGAATTAGAATGGATACATTCGTGCGAATGAATTAGAATGGATCGTAGGAATGAATTAGAATGGATCGTACGAATGAAATAGAATGGATCGTACGAATCCATTCGTACGATCCATTCTAATTCATTCGCATGAATGTAAGCATTCTAATTCATACGTATGATCCATTCTAATTCATTCGTATAATTTATTCACACGATCCATTCTAATTCATTCGTACGATCCATTCTAATGCATTCGTACGATTCATTCTAATTCATTCGCACGATCCATTCTAATTCATTCGTATGATCCATTCTAATTTATTCATATGATACATTCAAATTCATTCGCATGATCTATTCTAATTCATTCGTACGATCCATTCTAATTCATTCGTACAATCCATTCTAATTCATTCGTACGATCCATTCTAATTCATTCGCACGATCCATTCTAATTTATTCGTACGATCCATTCTAATTCATTCGGACGATCTATTCTAACTCATTTGCACGATCCATTCTAATTCATTCGTACGATCCATTCTAATTCTTTCGCACGATCCATTCTAATTCATTCGTACGATCCATTCTAATTTATTCGCACGAATGTAACCATTCTAATTCATTCGTACGATCCATTCTAATTCATTCCTACGATCCATTCTAATTCATTCACACAAATGTATCCATTCTAATTCATTTGCACGATCCATTCTAATTCATTCCTACGATCCATTCTAATTCATTCACACGAATGTATCCATTCTAATTCATTTGCACGATCCATTCTAATTCATTCGCATGAATGTATGTATCCATTCTAATTCATTCGTACGATCTATTCTAATTCATTCGTATGATCAATTCTAATTCATTCGCACGATCCATTCTAATTCATTCATACGATCCATTCTAATTCATTCGCACGAATGTAACCATTCGTACGATCCATTCTAATTCATTTGTATGAATGTATCCTTTCTAATTCATTTGTACGATCCATTCTAATTCATTTATACAATCCATTCTAACTCATTTGTACGATCCATTCTAATTCATTCGCACGATCTATTTTAATCCATTCGTACGATCCATTCTAATTCATTCGTACGATCCATTCTAATTCATTCGCTCGAATGTATCCATTCTAATTCATTCGCTCGAATGTATCCATTTTAATTCATTCGTATGATCCATTCTAATTCATTGGTACGATCGAACGAATGAATTAGAATGGATACATTCGAGCGAATGAATTGGAATAGATCGTAAGAATGAATTAGAATGGATCATACGAATGAATTAGAATGGATCGTGATAATGAATTAGAATGGATTGTACGAATTAATTAGAATGGATACATTCATGCGAATGAATTAGAATGGATCGAACGAATGAATTAGAATGGATCGTACGATCCATTCTAATTCATTTGTATCATCCATTCTAATTCATTCGTACGATCCATTCTAATCCATTTGTACGATCCATTCTAATCCATTCGTACGATCCATTCTAATCCATTTGCACGAATATACGATCCATTCTAATTTATTCGAAAGAATGTATCCATTCTAATTCATTCGCACAATCCAATCTAATTCAAACGTACGATCCATTCTAATTCATTCGTACGATCCATTCTAATTCATTCGCACGATCCATTCTAATTTTTTCGTTCGAACGGATTATAATGGATCGTACGAATGAATTAGAATGGATCGTACGAATGAATTAGAATGGATCCACCGAATGAGTTAGAATGGATCATACGAATGAATTAGAATGGATCGTACGAATGAATTAGAATGGATTGTGTGAATGAATTAGAATAGATCGTAGGAATGAATTAGAATGGATCATACGAATGAATTAGAATGGATCATACGAATGAATTAGAATGGATCGTACGAATGAACTAGAATGGATACATTCATGCGAATGAATTAGAATGGATCATATGAAAGAATTAGAATGGATCGTGCGAATGAATTAGAAAGGATCGTACGAATGAATTAGAATGGATATATTCGTGCGAATGAATTAGAATGGATCGTACGAATGGATTAGAATGGATCGGACGAATGAATTAGAATGGATACATTCGAGCAAATGAATTAGAATAGATCGTAGGAATGAATTAGAATGGATCATACGAATTACTTAGAATGGATCGTGCGAATGAATTAGAATGGATTGTATGAATGAATTAGAATAGATACATTCGTGCGAATGAATTAGAATGGATCGGACGAATGAATTAGAATGGATCGTACGATTCATTCTAATTCATTCGTACGATCCATTCTAATGCATTCGTACGATTCGTTCTAATTCATTCGCACGATCCATTCTAATTCATTCGTACGATCCATTCTAATTCATTCGCACGATCCATTCTAATCCATTCATGCGACCCATTCTAATCCATTCGTACGATCCATTCTAATCCATTCGTACGATCCATTCTAATTCATTCGTACGATCCATTCTAATTCATTCCTCTGTATCCATTCTAATTCATTCGTACGAACCATTCTAATTCTTTCATACAATCCATTCTAATTCATTCGCACGATCCATTCTAATTCATTCGTATGATCCATTCTAATTCATTCCGTTGATCTATTCTAATTCATTCGCTCGAATGTATCCATTCTAATTCATTCATACGATCCATTCTAATTCATTCGTACGATCCATTCTAATTCATTCTCACGAATGTAACCTTTCTAATTCTTTTGTATGATCCATTCTAATTCATTCGTAAGATTCATTCTAATTCATTCCTACGATCCATTCTAACTCATTCGTACGATCTAATTCTAATCCATTCGGACGATCCATTCTAATTCGGACAAATGTATCCATTTTAATTCATTCGTACGATCGATTCTAATTCATTCGTACGATCCATTCAAATTCATTCGTATGATCCATTCTAATCCATTCGTATGATCCATTCTAATTCATTCGTACAAATGTATCCTTTCTAATTCATTTGTACGATCCATTCTAATCAATTCGTACGATCCATTCTAATTCATTCGCACGATCTATTCTAATTCATTCGTATGATCCATTCTAATTCATTCGTACAATCCATTCAAATTCATTCGTACGATACAATCTATTTCTTTCGCACGAATATATCCATTCTAATTCATTTGTACGATCCTTTCTAATTCATTCGCACGATCCATTCTAATCCATTTGTACGATCCATTCTAATTCATTCGCACGAATGTAACCATTCTAATTCATTCGTACGATCCATTCTAATTCATTCCTACGATCCATTCTAATTCATTCGCACGAATGTATCCATTCTAATTTATTTGCACTATCCATTCTAATTAATTCCTATGATCCATTCAAATTCATTCGTACGATGCAATCTAATTCATTCGCACAAATGTATCCATTCTAATTCATTCGCACGATCCATTCTAATTCATTCGTACGATCCATTCTAATTCATTCGCTCGAATGTATCCATTATATTCATTCCTACGATCCATTCTAATTCATTCGTATGATCTATTCTAATTCATTCATACGATCCAGTCTAATTCATTCCTACGATCCATTCTAATTCATTCCTATGATCTATTCTAATTCATTCTCACGAATGTAACATTTCTAATTCATTTGTATGATTCATTCTAATTCATTCGTACGATCCATTCTAATCCATTCGTACGATCCATTTTAATCCATTCGTACGATCCATTCTAATTCATTCTCACAAATGTAAGCTTTCTAATTCATTTGTACGATCCATTCTAATTCATTCGTATGATCCATTCTAATTCATTCGTACGATCCATTCTAATTCATTCGTATGATCCATTCTAACTCATTCGCACAAATTTATCCATTCTAATTCATTCATACGATCCATTCTAATTCATTCGCACGATCCATTCTAATTCTTTCGTACGATCCATTCTAATTCATTCGTACGATCCATTCTAATTCATTCGCACAAATGTATCCATTCTAATTCATTTGTACGATCCATTCTAATTCATTTGTACGGTCCATTCTAATTCATTCGTACGATCCATTCTAATTCATTCGCACGATCCATTCTAATTCATTCGTACGATCCATTCTAATTCATTCGCACGAATGTATCCATTCTAATGCATTCGTACGATCCATTTTAATTCATTCGTACGATCCATTCTAATCCATTCGTACGATCCATTCTAATTCATTCGTACGATCCATTCTAATTCATTCTCACAAATGTAACCTTTCTAATTCATTTGTACGATCAATTCTAATTCATTCGTACGATCCATTCTAATCCATTCGTACGATCCATTCTAATCCATTTGCACGAATGTAACCATTCTAATTCATTCGTACGATCCATTCTAATTCATTCCAACGATCCATTCTAATTCATTCGCACGAATGTATCCATTCTAATTCATTTGCACGATCCATTCTAATTCATTCCTATGATCTATTCTAATTCATTCGTACGATCCATTCTAATTTATTCGCTCGAGTGTATCCATTCAAATTCATTCGTACGATCCATTCTAATTCATTCGTACGATCCATTCTAATCCATTCGTACGATCCATTCTAATTCATTCGTACGATCCTTTCTAATTTATTTGCACGAATATACGAATAAATTGTACAAATGAATTAGAAAGGTTACATTTGTGAGAATGAATTAGAATGGATCATACGAATGAATTAGAATGGTTACATTCGTGTGAATGAATTAGAATGGATCGTACGAATGGATTAGAATGGATCGTACGAATGGATTAGAATGGATCGTATGAATGAATTAGAATGGATCGTACAAATGAATTAGAAAGATTACATTTGTGAGAATGAATTAGAATAGATCGTAGGAATGAATTTGAATGGATCATACGAATGAATTAGAATGGTTCGTACGAACGAATTAGAATGGATCGAATGAACGAATTAGAATTGATCGTACGAATGAATTAGAATGGATACATTCGAGCGAATGAATTAGAATGGATCGTACGAATGAATTAGAATGGATCGTAGGAATGAATTAGAATGGATCGTACGAATGAATTAGAATGGTTACATTCGTGCGAATGAATTAGAATGGATCGTACGAATGGATTAGAATGGATCATACGAATGGATTAAAATGGATCGTACGAATGAATTAGAATGGATCGTACAAATGAATTAGAAAGGTTACATTTGTGAGAATGAATTAGAATGGATCGTACGAATGAATTAGAATGGATAGTACGAATGGATTAGAATGGATCGTACGAATGGATTAGAATGGATCGTACGAATGGATTAGAATGGATCATACAAATGAATTGGAAAGGTTACATTCGTGAGAATGAATTAGAATGGATCGTACGAATGAATTAGAATGGATCATGCGAATGAATTTGAATGGATCGTACGAATGAATTAGAATGGATCGTAGGAATGAATTAGAATGGATCGTACGAATGAATTAGAATGGTTACATTTGTGAGAATGAATTAGAATGGATCGTACGAATGAATTAGAATGGATCGTACGAATGGATTAGAATGGATCGTATGAATGAATTAGAATGGATCGTGTGAATGAATTAGAATGGATAGTGCAAATCTAATTCATTCAAATTCATTCGTACGATGCAATCTAATTCATTCGCACAAATGTATCCATTCTAATTCATTCGCACGATCCATTCTAATTCATTCGTACGATCCATTCTAATTCATTCGCTCGAATGTATCCATTATATTCATTCCTACGATCCATTCTAATTCATTCGTATGATCTATTCTAATTCATTCATACGATCCAGTCTAATTCATTCCTACGATCCATTCTAATTCATTCCTATGATCTATTCTAATTCATTCTCACGAATGTAACATTTCTAATTCATTTGTATGATTCATTCTAATTCATTCGTACGATCCATTCTAATCCATTCGTACGATCCATTTTAATCCATTCGTACGATCCATTCTAATTCATTCTCACAAATATAAGCTTTCTAATTCATTTGTACGATCCATTCTAATTCATTCGTATGATCCATTCTAATTCATTCGTACGATCCATTCTAATTCATTCGTATGATCCATTCTAACTCATTCGCACAAATTTATCCATTCTAATTCATTCATACGATCCATTCTAATTCATTCGCACGATCCATTCTAATTCTTTCGTACGATCCATTCTAATTCATTCGTACGATCCATTCTAATTCATTCGCACAAATGTATCCATTCTAATTCATTTGTACGATCCATTCTAATTCATTTGTACGGTCCATTCTAATTCATTCGTACGATCCATTCTAATTCATTCGCACGATCCATTCTAATTCATTCGTACGATCCATTCTAATTCATTCGCACGAATGTATCCATTCTAATGCATTCGTACGATCCATTTTAATTCATTCGTACGATCCATTCTAATCCATTCGTACGATCCATTCTAATTCATTCGTACGATCCATTCTAATTCATTCTCACAAATGTAACCTTTCTAATTCATTTGTACGATCAATTCTAATTCATTCGTACGATCCATTCTAATCCATTCGTACGATCCATTCTAATCCATTTGCACGAATGTAACCATTCTAATTCATTCGTACGATCCATTCTAATTCATTCCAACGATCCATTCTAATTCATTCGCACGAATGTATCCATTCTAATTCATTTGCACGATCCATTCTAATTCATTCCTATGATCTATTCTAATTCATTCGTACGATCCATTCTAATTTATTCGCTCGAGTGTATCCATTCTAATTCATTCGTACGATCCATTCTAATTCATTCGTACGATCCATTCTAATCCATTCGTACGATCCATTCTAATTCATTCGTACGATCCTTTCTAATTTATTTGCACGAATATACGAATAAATTGTACAAATGAATTAGAAAGGTTACATTTGTGAGAATGAATTAGAATGGATCATACGAATGAATTAGAATGGTTACATTCGTGTGAATGAATTAGAATGGATCGTACGAATGGATTAGAATGGATCGTACGAATGGATTAGAATGGATCGTATGAATGAATTAGAATGGATCGTACAAATGAATTAGAAAGATTACATTTGTGAGAATAAATTAGAATAGATCGTAGGAATGAATTTGAATGGATCATACGAATGAATTAGAATGGTTCGTACGAACGAATTAGAATGGATCGAATGAACGAATTAGAATTGATCGTACGAATGAATTAGAATGGATACATTCGAGCGAATGAATTAGAATGGATCGTACGAATGAATTAGAATGGATCGTAGGAATGAATTAGAATGGATCGTACGAATGAATTAGAATGGTTACATTCGTGCGAATGAATTAGAATGGATCGTACGAATGGATTAGAATGGATCGTACGAATGGATTAAAATGGATCGTACGAATGAATTAGAATGGATCGTACAAATGAATTAGAAAGGTTACATTTGTGAGAATGAATTAGAATGGATCGTACGAATGAATTAGAATGGATAGTACGAATGGATTAGAATGGATCGTACGAATGGATTAGAATGGATCGTACGAATGGATTAGAATGGATCATACAAATGAATTGGAAAGGTTACATTCGTGAGAATGAATTAGAATGGATCGTACGAATGAATTAGAATGGATCATGCGAATGAATTTGAATGGATCGTACGAATGAATTAGAATGGATCGTAGGAATGAATTAGAATGGATCGTACGAATGAATTAGAATGGTTACATTTGTGAGAATGAATTAGAATGGATCGTACGAATGAATTAGAATGGATCGTACGAATGGATTAGAATGGATCGTATGAATGAATTAGAATGGATCGTGTGAATGAATTAGAATGGATAGTGCGAATGAATTAGAATAGATCGTACGAATGAATTAGAATGGATCCACCGAATGAGTTAGAATGGATCATGCGAATGAATTAGAATGGATCGTGCGAATGAATTAGAATGGATTGTACGAATGAATTAGAATGGATACATTCGTGCGAATGAATTAGAATGGATCGGATGAATGAATTAGAATGGATCGTACGATTCATTCTAATTCATTCATACGATCCATTCTAATGCATTCGTACGATTCATTCTAATTCATTCGCACGATCCATTCTAATTAATTCGTACGATCCATTCTTATTCATTCATGTGATCCATTCTAATTCATTCGCATAATCCATTCTAATTCATTCGTACGATCCATTCTTATTCATTCATACGATCCATTCTAATGCATTCGTACGATCCATTCTAATTCATTCGTACGATTCATTCTAATTCATTCCTATGATCCATTCTAATTCATTCGTACGATCTATTCTAATTCATTCATACGATCCATTCTAATTTGGTCATACGATCCATTCTAATTCGTTCGTACGATCCATTCTAATTCATTCACACGATCCATTCTAATTCATTCGTACGATCCATTCTAATTCATTCGTACAAATGTATCTATTTTAATTCATTCGCACGATCCATTCTAATTCATTCGTACGATCCATTCTAATTCATTCTAATTCATTCGTACGATTCATTCTAATTCATTCCTACGATCCATTCTAATTCATTCGTATGATCCATTCGTACGATCCATTCGTACGATCCATTCTAATCCATTCATACGATCCATTCTAATTCGTTCGTACGATCCATTCTAATTCGTTCGTACGATCCATTCTAATTTATTCGCACGATCCATTCTAATTCATTTGTACGATCCATTTTAATTCATTCGCATGATCCATTCTAATTCATTCGTACAATGCGTTCTAATTCATTCGCTCGAATGTATCCATTCTAATTCATTCGCACGAATGAATTAGAATGGATCGGACGAATGAATTAGAATGGATCGTACAATTCATTCTAATTCATTCGTACGATCCATTCTAATGCATTCGTACAATTCATTCTAATTCATTCGCACGATCCATTCTAATTCATTCGTACGATCCATTCTTATTCATTCATATGATCCATTCTAATTGATTCGCACAATCCATTCTAATTCATTCGTACGATCCATTCTAATTCATTCGTATGATCCATTCTAACTTATTTTAGAATGGATCGTACGAACGAATTAGAATGGATCGTATGAACGAATTAGAATGGATCGTACGAATGAATTAGAATGGATACATTCGAGCGAATGAATTAGAATGGATCGTACGAATGGATTAGAATGGATCGTACGAATGGATTAGACTGGATCGTACGAATGGATTAGAATAGATCGTACGAAAGAATTCGAATGGATCGTATAAATGAATTAGAAAGGTTACATTCGTGAGAATGAATTAGAATCGATCGTACGAATGAATTAGAATGGATCATGCGAATGAATTTGAATGGATCGTACGAATGAATTAGAATGGATCATATGAATGAATTAGAATGGTTACATTCGTGCGAATGAATTCGAATGGATCGTACAAATGGATTAGAATGGATCGTACGAATGGATTTGAATGCATTGTACGAATGAATTAGAATAGATACATTTGTGCGAATGAATTAGATTGCATCGTACGAATGGATTAGAATGGATCGTACGAATGGATTAGAATGGATCGTACGAATGAATTAGAATGGATCATACAAATGAATTAGAAAGGTTACATTAGTGAGAATGAATTAGAATCGATCGTACGAATGAATTAGAATGGATCATAGGAATGAATTAGAATGGATCGTGCAAATGAATTAGAATGGATACATTCGTGCAAATGAATTAGAATGGATTGTAGGAATGAATTAGAATGGATCGTACAAATGAATTAGAATGATAACATTCGTGCGAATGAATTAGAATGGATCGTACGAATGGAATAGAATGGATCATACGAATGGATTAGAATGGATCGTACGAATGAATTAGAATGGATTATACAAATGAATTAGAAACGTTACATTTGTGAGAATAAATTAGAATGGATCGTACGAATGAATAAGATTGGATCGTACGAATGGATTAGAATGGATCATACCAATGGATTAGAATGGATTGTACGAATGGATTAGAATGGATCATACAAATGAACTAGAATGGATCATACAAATGAATTAGAAAGGTTACATTCGTGAAAATGAATTAGAATGGATCGTACGAATAAATTAGAATGGATCATGCGAATGAATTTGAATGGATCGTACGAATGAATTAGAATGGATCGAACGAATGAATTAGAATGGATCGTACGAATGTATCCATTCTAATTCATTCGTACGATCCATTCTAATTCGTTCATATGATCTATATTAATTCGTTCGTACGATCCATTCTAATTCGTTCGTACGATCCATTCTAATTCATTCGCATGATCCATTCTAATTCATTCGCACGATCCATTCTAATTCTTTCATATGATCCATTCTAATTCATTCGCACGAATGTATCCATTCTAGTTCATTCGTACACTCCATTCTAATTCATTCGTACGCTCTATTCTTATTCATCGCACAAATGTATCCATTCTAATTCATTCGTACGATCCATTCTAATTCATTCGCACGATCGATTAGAATTAATTCGTATGATCCATTCTAATTCATTCGTACGATCCATTCTAATTCTTTCGTACGATCCATTCTAATTCATTCACACGATCTATTCTAATTCATTCGTACGATCCATTCTAATTCATTTGCACTATCCATTCTAATTCATTCGTACGATCCATTCTAATTCATTCGTACAAATGTATCTATTCTAATTCATTCGTACGATCCATTCTAATTCATTCATACGATCTATTCTAATTCATTCGCACGAATGTATCCATTCTAATTCATTCGCACAATCTAATCTAATTCAAATGTACGATCCATTCTAATTCATTCACATGATGTATTCTAATTCATTCGTACGATCCATTCTAATTCATTCTTATGATTCATTCTAATTCATTCGTACGATCCATTCTAATTCATTCATACGATCCATTCTAATTCATTTGCACGAATGTATCCATTCTAATTCATTCGTAAGATTCATTCTAATTCATTCATATGAGCTATTCTAATTCATTCATATGATCCATTCTAATTCATTCGTACGATCCATTCTAATCCATTCGTACGATCCATTCTAATTCATTAGCATGATCCATTCTAATTCATTCGTATGATCCATTCTAATTCATTCGCACGATCCATTCTAATTCATTCATACGATCGATCCATTCTAATTTATTCACACGATCTATTCTAATTCATTCGCACGAATGTAACCATTCTAATTCATTCATACGATCCATTCTAATTCATTCCTACGATCCATTCTAATTCATTCGCACGAATGTATCCATTCTAATTCATTTGCATGATCCATTCTAATTCATTCCTATGATCCATTCTAATTCATTCGTACGATCCATTCTAATTCATTCGCTCGAATGTATCCATTCTAATTCATTCGTACGATCCATTCTAATTCATTCGTACGATCCATCCTAATTCATTCGCATGATCCATTCGTACGATCCATTCTAATTCATTCGCACGAATGAATTAGAATGGATCCTACGAATGAATTAAAATGGATCGTACGAATGAATTAGAATGGATACATTCGTGCGAATGAATTAGAATAGATCGTGCAAATAAATTAGGATGGATCGATCGTACGAATGAATTAGAATAGATCGTGCGAATGAATTAGAATGGATCGTACAAATGAATTAGAATGGATCGTACGAATGAATTAGAATGGATCGAACGAATGAATTAGAATGGATACATTCAAGCAGAATGAATTAGAATGGATTGTACGATCCATTTTAATTCATTCTCACAAATGTATCCATTCTAATTCATTCGTACGATCCATTCTAATTCATTCGCACGATCCGTTCTAATTCATTCCTATGATCCATTCTAATTCATTTGCACGAATGTAATCATTCTAATTCATTCGTACGATCCATTCTAATTCATTCCTACGATCCATTCTAATTCATTCGCACAAATGTATCCATTCTAATTCATTTGCACGATCCATTCTAATTCATTCCTATGATCCATTATAATTCATTCGTACGATCCATTCTAATTCATTCGCTCGAATGTATCCATTCTAATTTATTCGTACGATCCATTCTAATTTATTCGTACGATCCATTCTAATTCATTCGCATGATCCATTCGTACGATCCATTCTAATTCATTCGCACGAATGAATTTGAATGGATCGTACGAATGAATTAGAATGGATCGTACGAATGAATTAGAATGGATACATTCGTGCGAATGAATTAGGAAAGATCGTGCGAATAAATTAGAATGGATCGATCGTACGAATGAATTAGAATGGATCGTGCGAATGAATTTGAATGGATCGTACGAATGAATTAGAATAGATCGCACGAATGAATTATAATGGATCGAACGAATGAATTAGAATGGATACATTCGAGCGGAATGAATTAGAATGCATCGTACGATTCATTCTAATTCATTCTCATAAATGTATCCATTCTAATTCATTCGTATGATCCATTCTAATTCATTCGCACGATCCATTATAATTCATTCGTGCGATCTATTCTAATTCATTCGTACGATCCATTCAAATTCATTCGCACGATCCATTCTAATTCATTCGTACGATCGATCCATTCTAATTTATTCGCACGATCTTTTCTAATTCATTCGCACGAATGTATCCATTCTAATTCATTCGTACAATCCATTCTAATTCATTCGTACGATCCATTCAAATTCATTCGTGCGAATGAATTAGAATGGATCGTACGAATGGATCATGCGAATAAATTAGAATGGATCGTACGAATAAATTAGAATGGATCGTACGAATGAATTAGAATGGATACATTCGAGCGAATGAATTAGAATGGATCGTACGAATGAATTATAATGGATCATAGGAATGAATTAGAATGGATCGTGCAAATGAATTAGAATGGATACATTTGTGCGAATGAATTAGAGTGGATCGTAGGAATGAATTAGAATGGATCGTACGAATGAATTAAAATGGTTACATTCGTGCAAATGAATTAGAATGGATCATAGGAATGAATTAGAACGGATCGTGCGAATGAATTAGAATGGATCGTACGAATGAATTAGAATGGATACATTTGTGAGAATGAATTAGAATGGATCGTACGATCCATTCTAATTCATTCTGCTTGAATGTATCCATTCTAATTCATTCGTTCGATCCATTCTAATTCATTCGTACGATCCATTCTAATTCATTCGTACGATCCATTCTAATTCATTCGCACGATCCATTCTAATTCATTCGCTCGAATGTATCCATTCTGATTCATTCGTTCGATCCATTCTAATTTATTCGTACGCTCCATTCAAATTCATTCGCATGATCCATTCTAATTCATTCGTACGATCCATTCTAATTCATTCTCACGAATGTAACCTTTCTAATTCATTCGTACAATCTATTCTAATTTATTCGTACGATCCATTCTAATCCATTCGTACGATCCATTCTAATTCATTCGCACGATCCATTCTAATTCATTCGTATTCTAATTCATTCGTACGATCCATTCTATTCCATTCTAATTCATTCTCACGAATGTAACCTTTCTAATTCATTTGTACGATCCATTCTAATTCATTCGTACGATCCATTCTAATTCATTGATACGATCCATTCTAATTCATTCGTACGATCCATTCTAATTCATTCCTACGATCTTGTCTAATCCATTTGAATCCATTCGTACGATCGATTCTAATTCATTAGTACGATCCATTCTAATTCATTCGCTCGAACGAATTAGAATACATCATGTGAATGAATTAGAATGGATCGTACGTTTGAATTAGATTGGATTGTGCGAATGAATTAGAATGGATACATTCGTGCGAATGAATTAGAATAGATCGTATGAATGAATTAGAATGGATCGTACGAATAAATTAGAATGGATACATTTATACGAATGAATTAGAATGGATCGTACGAATGAATTAGAATGGATCGTATGAATGAATTAGAATGGATAGTGCGAATGAATTTGAATGGATCGTACGAATAAATTAGAATGGATTGTATGATTGAATTAGAATAGATCGTACGAATGAATTAGAATGGATCCTACGAAAGAATTAGAATGGATCGTACGAATGAATTAGAATGGATCATACAAATGAATTATAAATGTTACATTTGTGCGAATGAATTAGAATGGATCGAACGAATGAATTAGAATGGATACATTTATGCGAATGAATTAGAATGGATCATACGAATGAATTAGAATAGATATATTCATGCGAATGAATTAGAATGGATCGTACGAATGAATTAAAATGGATCGGACGAATGAATTAGAATGGATCATATGAATGAATTAGAATGGATCGTACGAATGAATTAGAATGGATACATTCGAGCAATTGAATTAGAATGGATCGTACGAATGAATTAGAATGGATCATAGGAATGAAGTAGAATGGATACATTCGTGCGAATGAATTAGAATGGATCGTAGGAATGAATTAGAATGGATCGTACGAATGAATTAGAATGGATCGTACAAATGAATTAGAATGGATACATTTGTGCGATGAATAAGAATGGAGCGTACGAATGAATTAGAATGGAGCGTACGATTGAACTAGAATGGATACATTCGTGCGAATGAATTAGAATAGATCGTACGAATGAATTAGAATTGATCATACAAATGAATTAGAATGGATACATTCGTGCGAATGAATTAGAATAGATCGTATGAATGAATTAGAATGGATCGTACGAATGGATCATACAAATGAATTAGAATGGATCGTACAAATGAATTAGAATGGATCGTACGAATGAGTTAGAATGGATCGTGCGAATGAATTAGAATGGATCATACAAATTAATTAGAATGGATCCACCGAATGAGTTAGAATGGATCATACGAATGAATTAGAATGGATCGTACGAATGAATTAGATTGGATTGTACGAATGAATTAGAATGGATTGTACGAATGAATTAGAATGGATCGTATGAACGAATTAGAATGGATCGTACGAATGAATTAGAATGGATACATTCGAGCGAATGAATTAGAATAGATCTTACGAATAAATTAGAATGGATCGTACGAATAAATTAGAATTGAAACATTCATGCAAATGAATTAGAATGGATCGTACGAATGAATTAGAATGGATCGTGCGAATGAACTAGAATGGATCGTACGAATCTATTCTAATCCATTCGTACGATCCATTCTAATTCATTCGTATAAATGTATCTATTCTAATTCATTCGTACAATGCGTTCTAATACATTCGTACGATCCATTCTAATTCATTCGTACAATGCATTTTAATCCATTCGTACGATCCATTCTAATTCATTCGTACGATCCATTCTAATTAATTCGTACGATACATTCTAATTCATTCATACGATCCATTGTAATTCATTCTAATTCATTCGTACGATCCATTCTAATTCATTCGCTCGAATGTATCCATTCTAATTCATTTGTATGAATTAGAATGGATCGTACGAATGAATTAGAATAGATACATTCGAGCGAATGAATTAGAATAGATCGTAGGAATGAATTAGAATGGATCATACAAATGAATTAGAATGGATCGTGCGAAAGAATTAGAATGGATTGTACGAATGAATTAGAATGGATACATTCGTGCGAATGAATTAGAATGGATCGTACGAATGAATTAGAACGAATCGTATGAATGAATTAGAATGGATCGTACGAATGAATTAGAATGGATACATTTGTACGAATAAATTAGAATGGATTGTACAAATGAATTAGAATGGATACATTCTTGCGAATAAATTAGAATGGATCGTATATTCATGCAAATAAATTAGAATGGATCATACGAATGAATTAGAATGGATCGTGCGAATGAATTAGAATGAATCGTACGAATGCATTAGAATGGATCATACGAATGAATTAGAATGAATCGTACGAATGAATTAGAATGGATTGTACGAATGAATTAGAATGGATCGTGCGAATGAATTAGAATGGATTGTACGAATGAATTAGAATGAATTCATTCGTACGATCCATTCTAATTCATTCGTATGATCCATTCTAACTCATTCGTACAAATGTATCCATTCTAAATCATTCTTACGATCCATTCTAATTCATTCGCACGATCCATTCTAATTCATTCGTACGATCCATTCAAATTCATTCGCATGATCCATTCTAATTCATTCGTACGATCCATTCTAATTCATTCTCACGAATGTAACATTTCTAATTAATTTGTTTGATCCATTCTAATTCATTCGTACGATCCATTCTAATCCATTCGTACGATCCATTGTAATTCATTCATACAATCCATTCAGATTCATTCGCACAAATGTATCCATTAAGATTCATTCGTACGATCCATTCTAATTAATTCACACGATCCATTCTAATTCAGTCGTATGAATGTATCCATTTTAATTCATTCGTACGATCCATTCTAATTCGTAAGATCCATTCTAATCCATTCATACGATCCATTCTAATCCATTCGTACAATCCATTCATATTCATTCGTACGATCCATTCTAATTCATTCCTACGTACGATCCATTCTAATTCATTCGCACGAATGTAACCATTCTAATTCATTCGTACGATCCATTCTAATTCATTCCTACGATCCATTCTAATTCATTCACACGAATGTATCCATTCTAATTCATTTGCACGATCCATTCTAATTCATTCCTATGATCCATTCTAATTCATTCGTACGATCCATTCTAATTCATTCCTACGTACGATCAATTCTAATTCATTCGCACGAATGTAACCATTCTAATTCATTCGTACGATCCATTCTAATTAATTCCTACGATCTTGTCCGATCCATTCTAATTCATTCGTACGATCCATTCTAATTCATTCCTATGATCCATTCTAATCCATTCGTACGATCCATTCTAATTCATTCGCACGAATGTATCCATTCTAATTCATTTGTAGGATCCATTCTAATTCATTCGTACGATCCATTCCAATTCATTCGAATGATCCATTCTAATTCATTTGTACGATCCATTCTAATTCATTCGCACAAATGTATCCATTCTAATTCATTCGTACGATCCATTCTAATTCATTCGCACGATCCATTCTAATTCATTCGTACGATCCATTCTAATTTATTCGCACGATCCATTCTAATTCATTCGTACGATCCATTCTAATTCATTCGCACGATCCATTCTAATTCATTCGTACGATCCATTCTAATTCATACGAATGAATTAGAATGGATACATTCGAGCGAATGAATTAGAATGGATCGTACGAATGAATTAGAATGAATTACAATGGATCGTACGAATGAATTAGAATGTATCTTACGAATTAATTAGAATGGATCGTACGAATGAATTAGAATGGATCGTACGAATGGATTAAAACGCATTGTACGAATGAATTAGAATGGATCGTACGAATGTATTAGAACGCATTGTACGAATGAATTAGAATAGATACATTTATACGAATGAATTAGAATGGATCGTACGAATGGATTAGAATAGATTCGTACGATCCATTCTAATTCATTCGCACGATCCATTCTAATTCATTCGTACGATCCATTCTAATTCATTTGCATGAATGTTTCAATTCTAATTTATTCGTAAGATCCATTCTAATTTATTCGTAAGATCCATTCTAATTCATTCGCTCGAATGTATCCATTCTAATTCATTCGTACGATCCATTCTAATTCGTTCATACGATCCATTCTAATTCGTTCGTACGATCCATTCTAATTTATTCGTACAATCTATTCTAATTCATTCGTACGATCCATTCTAATTCATTCGTATGATCCATTCTAACTCATTCGGTGGATCCATTCTAATTAAATCGTATGATCCATTCTAATTCATTCGCACGATCCATTCTAACTCATTCGTACGATCCATTCTAATTCATTTGTACGATCCATTCTAATTTATTTGCATGTCCATTCTAATTCATTCGCACAAATGTATCCATTCTAATTCATTCGTACGATCCATTCAAATTCATTCATATGATCCATTCTAATTCATTCGTACGATCCATTCTAATTCATTTGCATGAATGTATCCATTCTAATTCATTCATACAATCCATTCTAATTCATTCGCACGATCTATTCTAATTCATTCGTATGATCCATTCTAATTCATTCCTACGATCCATTCTAATTCATTCGCACAAAACATTCTTATTCATTCGTACGATCCATTCAAATTCATTCACATGATCCATTCTAATTCATTCGTACGATCCATTCTAATTCATTCTCACGAATGTAACCTTTCTAATTCATTTGTATGATCCATTCTAATGCATTCGCACGATCTATTCTAATTCATTCGCACGATCCATTCTAATTCATTCGTCCGATCTAGAATGGATCGTGCGAATGAATTAGAATGGATCGTACGAATGCATTAGAATGGATACATTCGTGCGAATGAATTAGAATGGATCATACGAATGAATTAGAATGGATACATTTGTGCGAATGAATTTGAATGGATTGCACGAATTGAATTAGAATGGATCGTACGAATGGATTAGAATGGATCGTACGAATGAGTTAGAATGGATCATACAAATGAATTAGAAAGGTTACATTCGTGAGAATGAATTAGAATGGATCGTGCGAATGAATTAGAATTGATCATACGAATGGATTAGAATGGATCGTACGAATGAATTAGAATAGATCGTGCGAATGAATTAGAATGGATCGTGCAAATGAATTAGAATTGATACATTCGTGCGAATGAATTAGAATGGATCGTAGGAATGAATTAGAATGGATCGTATGAATGAATTATAATGGATACATTCGAGCGAATGAATTAGAATGGATCGTACGAATGAATTAGAATGGATCATAGGAATGAATTAGAATGGATCGTGCAAATGAATTAGAATGGATACATTCGTGCGAATGAATTACAATGGATCGTAGGAATGAATTAGAATGGATCGTACGAATGAATTAGAATGGTTCGTACGAATGCATTAGAATGGATACATTTGTGCGAATGAATTAGAATGGATCGTGCGAATGAATTAGAATAGATACATTCGTACAAATGAATTAGAATGGATCGTGCGAATGAATTAGAATGGATCGAACGAATGAATTAGAATGGATAAATTTGTGCGAATGAATTAGAATGGATCGTACGAATGAATTAGAATGAATCATACGAATGAATTAGAATGGATCGTAAGAATGAATTAGAATGGATCATAGGAATGAATTAGAATGGATCGTGCAAATGAATTAGAATGGATACATTCGTGCGAATGAATTAGAATGGATGGTAGGAATGAATTAGAATGGATCGTACGAATGAATTAGAATGGATACATTTGTACGAATTAATTAGAGTGGATCGTACGAATGAATTAGAATGGATCGTACGATTGGATTAGATGGATCGTACGAATGGATTAGAATGGATCGTACGAATGGATTAGAATGGATACATTTGTGAGAATGAATTAGAATGGATCGTACGAATGAATTAGAATGGATCGTACGATTCATTCTAATTCATTCATACGATCCATTCTAATGCATTCGTACGATTCATTCTAATTCATTCGCATGATCCATTCTAATTTATTCGTACGATCCATTCTTATTCATTCATACGATCCATTCTAATTCATTCGTACGATCAATTCTAATTCATTCGTACGATCCATTCTAATTGATTCGTACGATCCATTCTAATTCATTCGTACGATCCATTCTAATTCATTCGTACGATCCATTCTAATTCATTCGTATGATCCATTCTAACTCATTCGGTGGATCCATTCTAATTCATTCGTACGATCCATTCTAATTCATTCGGTGGATCCATTCTAATTCATTCGTACGATCCATTCTAATTCATTCGCACGATCCATTCTAATTCATTCGTACGATCCATTCAAATTCATTCGTATGATCCATTCTAATTCATTAGCACGAATGTAACCATTCTAATTCATTAGTACGATCTATTCTAATTCATTCCTACGATCCATACTAATTCATTCACACGAATGTATCCATTCTAATTCATTTGCACGATCTATTCTAATTCATTCCTACGATCCATTCTAATTCATTCGCACGAATGTATCCATTCTAATTCATTCGTACGATCCATTCTAATTCATTCGTACGATCCATTCTAATTCATTCGTACGATCTTGTCTAATCCATTCGAATCCATTCGTACGATCCATTCTAATTCTTTCGTACGATCCATTCTAATTCATTCGCTCGAACGAATTAGAATACGTCATGTGAATGAATTAGAATGGATCGTACGTTTGAATTAGATTCGATTGTGCGAATGAATTAGAATGGATACATTCGTGCGAATGAATTAGAATAGATTGTATGAATGAATTAGAATGGATCGTACGAATAAATTAGAATGGATACATTTATATGAATGAATTAGAATGGATCGTACGAATGAATTAGAATGGATCGTATGAATGAATTAGAATGGATAGTGCGAATGAATTTGAGTGGATCTTACGAATAAATTAGAATGGATTGTACGAATGAATTAGAATAGATCGTGCGAATGAATTAAAATGGATCCTACGAAAGAATTAGAATGGATCGTACGAATGAATTAGAATGGATCATACAAATGAATTAGAAAGGTTACATTTGTGCGAATGAATTAGAATGGATCGAACGAATGAATTTGAATGGAAACATTTATGCGAATGAATTAGAATGGATCATACGAATGAATTAGAATAGATATATTCATGCGAATGAATTAGAATGGATCGTACGAATGAATTAAAATGGATCGTACGAATGAATTAGAATGGATCATATGAACGAATTAGAATGGATCGTACGAATGAATTAGAATGGATACATTCGAGCGAATGAATTAGAATGGATCGTACGAATGAATTAGAATGGATCATAGGAATGAAGTAGAATGGATACATTCATGCGAATGAATTAGAATGGATCGTAGGAATGAATTAGAATGGATCGTACGAATGAATTAGAATGGATCGTACAAATGAATTAGAATGGATACATTTGTGCGATGAATAAGAATGGAGCGTACGAATGAATTAGAATGGAGCGTACGAATGAACTAGAATGGATACATTCGTGCGAATGAATTAGAATAGATAGTACGAATGAATTAGAATAGATCGTGCGAATTAATTAGAATGGATCATACGAATGAATTAGAATAGATCGTAGAAATGAATTAGAATGGATCATACAAATGAATTAGAAAGGTTACATTCGTGAGAATGAATTAGAATGGATCGTACGATCCATTCTAATTCATTCTCACGAATGTAACCTTTCTAATTCATTTGTATGATCAATTCGTACGATCCATTCTAATTCATTTATACGATCTATTCTAATTCATTCGCACGAATGTATCCATTCTAATTCATTTGTATGATCAATTCTAATTCATTCGTACAATCCATTCTAATTCAGTCGTATGATCCATTCTAATTCATTCGTACAAATGAATTAGAATGGATCGTACGAACGAATTAGAATGGATCATGCGAATGAATTAGAATGGATCGTATGAATGAATTAGAATGGATCGTACGAATGAATTAGAATGGATCGTACGAATGAATTAGAATGGATCCACCGAATGAGTTAGAATGGATCATACGAATGAATTAGAATGGATCGTACGAATGAATTAGAATGGATCGTACGAATGAATTAGAATGGATCGTACAAATTAATTAGAAAGGTTACATTTGTGAGAATGAATTAGAATGGATCGTACGAATGGATTAGAATGGATCGTACGAATGGATTATAATGAATCATACAACTGAATTAGAAAGGTTACATTCGTGAGAATGAATTAGAATGGATCGTGCGAATGAATTAGAATTGATCATACGAATGAATTAGAATGAATCGTATGAATGAATTAGATTGCATCGTACGATCCATTCTAATTCATTCGCATGATCCATTCTAATTCATTCGTATGATCAATTCTAATACATTCCCACGATCCATTCTAATTCATTCGTATGATCCATTCTAATTCATTCACAAGAATGTAACCATTCTAATTCATTTGTACGATCCATTCTAATTTATTCCTACGATCCATTCTAATTCATTTGCACGAATGTATCCATTCTAATTCATTTGCACGATCCATTCTAATCCATTCGTACGATCCATTCTAATCCCTTCGTATGTTCCATTCTAATTCATTCGTACGCTCCATTCTTATTCATCGCACAAATGTATCCATTCTAATTCATTCGTACGATCCATTCAAATTCATTCGCATGATCCATTCTAATTCATTCGTACGATCCATTCTAATTCATTCTCACGAATGTAACCTTTCTAATTCATTTGTATGATCCATTCTAATTCAATCGTACGATCCATTCTAATCCATTCGTACGATCCATTCTAATGCTTTCGTACGATCCATTCTAATCCATTCGTACGATCCATTCTAATTCATTCTCACAAATGTAATCATTCTAATTCATTTGTACGATCCATTCTAATTCATTCGTACGATCCATTCTTATTCATTCGTACGATCCATTCTAATCCATTCGTACGATCCCTTCTAATTCATTCGCACGAATGTAACCATTCTAATTCATTCGTACGATCTATTCTAATTCATTCCTATGATCCATTCTAATTCATTCGCACGAATGTATCCATTCTAATTCATTTGCACGATCCATTCTAATTCATTCCTATGATCCATTCTAATTCATTCGTACGATCCATTCTAATTCATTCGCTCGAATGTATCCATTCTAATTCATTCGTACGATCCATTCTAATTCGGTCATACGATCCATTCTAATTCGTTCGTACGATCCATTCTAATTCATTCGTATGATCCATTCTAATTCATTCGCACGATCCATTCTAATTCATTTGTACGATCCATTTTAATTCATTCGCATGATCGTATGAATGAATTAGAATCGATCGTACGAATGGATTAGAATGGATCGTACGAATAGATCATGCAAATGAATTAGAATGGATCGTACGAATGAATTCGAATAGATCGTGCGAATAAATTAGAATGGATCATACGAATGAATTAGAATAGATATATTCATGCGAATGAATTAGAATGGATCGTACGAATGAATTAGAATGGATCGTGCGAATGAATTAGAATGGATCGTATGAATAAATTAGAATGGATCGTACGAATGAATTAAATTGGATACATTTGTGCGAATGAATTAGAATGGATCATACGATTGAATTTGAATGGATCGTACGAATGAATTAGAATGGATACATTTGTGCGAATTAATTAGAATGGATCGTACGAATGAATTAGAATGGATCGTACGAATGAATTAGAATGGATCATATGAATGAATTAGAATGGATAGTGCGAATGAATTAGAATGGATCGTACGAATGAATTAGAATGGATACATTCGTGCGAATGAATTAGAATGGATCGTACGAATGAATTAGAATAGATCGTACAAATGAATTAGAATGGATCGTACGAATGCATTAGAATGGATCGTATGAATGAATAAGAATGGATCGTATGAATGAATTAGAATGGATCATGCGAATGAATTAGAATGAATCGTACGAATGCATTATAATGGATACATTTGTGCGAATGAATTAGAATGGATCGTACGAATGAACTAGAATGGATCGTACGAATGAATTAAAATGGATACATTTGTACGAATGAATTAGAATGGATCGTACGAATGAATTAGAATGGATCATACGAATGAATTAGAATGGATCATACGAATGAATTAGAATGGATCATACGAATGAATTAGAATGGATACATTCGAGCGAATGAATTAGAATAGATCGTAGGAATGAATTAGAATGGATCATACGAATGAATTAGAATGGATCGTGCGAATGAATTAGAATGGATCGTGCGAATGAATTAGAATAGATCGTACGAATGAATTAGAATGGCTCCACCGAATGAGTTAGAATGGATCATACGAATGAATTAGAATGGATCGTACGAACGAATTAGAATGGATCGTATGAATGAATTAGAATGGATCGTACGAATGGATTAGAATGGATCATACGAATGGATCATGCGAATAAATTAGAATGGATCGTACGAATAAATTAGAATGGATCCTACAAATGAATTAGAATGGATACATTTGTGCGAATGAATTTGAATGGATTGTGGGAATGAATTAGAACGGATTATGCGAATGAATTAGAATGGACCGTGCGAATGAATTAGAATGGATCGTATGAATGAATAAGAATGGATCGTACGAATGAATTAGAATGGATACATTCGAGCGAATGAATTAGAATGGATCGTACGGATGAATTAGAATGGATCGTGCAAATGATCGTATGAATGGATTAGAATGGATCGTACAAATAAATTAGAATGGATCATACAAATGAATTAGAAAGGTTACATTCGTGAGAATAAATTAGAATGGATCGTGCGAATGAATTAGAATTGATCATACGAATGAATTAGAATGGATCGTACGAATGAATAGGAATGGATCGTACGAATGAATTAGAATGGATACATTTGAGCGAATGAATTAGAATAGATCGTAGGAATGAATTAGAATGGATCATACGAATGAATTAGAATGGATCGTATGAATGAATAAGAATGGATCGTACGAATGAATTAGAATGGATCATGCGAATGAATTAGAATGAATCGTACGAATGCATTATAATGGATACATTTGTGCGAATGAATTAGAATGGATCGTACGAATGAATTAGAATGGATCGTACGAATGAATTAAAATGGATACATTTGTACGAATGAATTAGAATGGATCGTACGAATGAATTAGAATGGATCGTACGAATGAATTAGAATGGATCATACGAATGAATTAGAATGGATACATTCGAGCGAATGAATTAGAATAGATCGTAGGAATGAATTAGAATGGATCATACGAATGAATTAGAATGGATCGTGCGAATGAATTAGAATGGATCGTGCGAATGAATTAGAATAGATCGTACGAATGAATTAGAATGGATCCACCGAATGAGTTAGAATGGATCATACGAATGAATTAGAATGGATCGTACGAACGAATTAGAATGGATCGTACGAATGAATTAGAATGGATCGTACGAATAGATTAGAATGGATCATACGAATGGATCATGCGAATAAATTAGAATGGATCGTACGAATAAATTAGAATGGATCCTACGAATGAATTAGAATGGATACATTTGTGCGAATGAATTTGAATGGATTGTGCGAATGAATTAGAACGGATTGTGCGAATGAATTAGAATGGACCGTGCGAATGAATTAGAATGGATCGTATGAATGAATAAGAATGGATCGTACGAATGAATTAGAATGGATACATTCGAGCGAATGAATTAGAATGGATCGTACGGATGAATTAGAATGGATCATACGAATGAATTAGAATGGATCGTATGAATGCATTAGAATGGATACATTCGTGCGAATGAATTAGAATGGATCGTACGAATGAATTAGAATGGATCGTACGAATGAATTAGAATCGATTGTACGAATGAATTAGAATGGATAGTACGAATGAATTAGATCGTACGAATAAACTAGAATGGATCGTACGAATGAATTAGAATGGTCACATTCGTGCGAATGAATTAGAATGGATCGTACGAATGAATTAGAATGGATCATGGGAATGAATTTGAATGGATCGTACGAATGAATTAGAATGGATCGAACGAATGAATTAGAATGGATACATTCGAGCGAATGAATTAGAATAGATCGTAGGAATGAATTAGAATGGATCATACGAATGAATTAGAATGGATCGTACGAACGAAGTAGAATGGATCGTACGAATGAATTAGAATGGATACATTCAAGCGAATGAATTAGAATGGATCGTACGAATGAATTAGAATGGATCGTGCGAATGAATTAGAATGAATCGTACGAATGCATTAGAATGGATCGTATGAACGCATTAGAATGGATCGTACGAATGAATTAGAATGAATACATTCGAGCGAATGAATTAGAATGGATCGTACGAATGAATTATAATGGATCGTGCGAATGAATTAGAATGGATCGTACGAATGAATTAGAATGGATCGTGCGAATGAATTAGAATCGATCGTACGAATGAATTAGAATGGATCGTACGAATGAATTAGATCGTACGAATGAATTAGAATGGATCATACGATTGAATTTGAATGGATTGTACGAATGAATTAGAATGGATACATTCATGCGAATGAATTAGAATGGATCGTACGAATGAATTAGAATGGATCGTACGAATGGATTAGAATGAATTAGAATGGATCATATGAATGAATTTGAACGGATCGTACGAATGAATTAGAATGGATTTTACGAATGAATTAGAATGGATACATTCGAGCGAATGAATTAGAATAGATCGTAGGAATGAATTAGAATGAATCATACGAATGAATTAGAATGGATCGTGCGAATGAATTAGAATGGATTGTACGAATGAATTAGAATGGATACATTCGTGCGAATGAATTAGAATGGATCGGACGAATGAATTAGAATGGATACATTCGTGCGAATGAATTAGAATGGATCGTACGAATGAATTAGAATGGATCGTGCGAATGAATTAGAATTGATCATACGAATGAATTAGAATTGATCGTACGAATGAATTAGAATGGATCTTGCGAATGAATTAGAATGGATCGTACGAATGAATTAGAATGGATACATACAAATGAATTAGAAAGGTTACATTCGTGAGAATGAATTAGAATGGATCGTAAGAATGAATTAGAATGGATCGTATGAATGAATTAGAATGGATACATTCGAGCGAATGAATTAGAATGGATCGTGCGAATGAATTAGAATGAATCGTACGAATGAATTAGAAAGGTTACATTTGTGACAATGAATTAGAATGGATCGTACGAATGGATTAGAATGGATCGTACGAATGGATTAGAATGGATCGTACGAATGAATTAGAATGGATCATACTAATGAATTAGAATGGATACATTCGAGCGAATGAATTAGAATAGATCGTACGAATGGTTTAGAATGGATCGTGCGAATGAATTAGAATCGATCGTACGAATGAATTAGAATGGATCGTACGAATGAATTAGATCGTACGAATGAATTAGAATGGATAGTGCGAATGAATTAGAATGGTTACATTCGTGCGAATGAATTAGAATGGATCGTACGAATGAATTAGAATGGATCATAGGAATGAATTAGAATGGATACATTTGTATGAATGAATTAGAATAGATCGTACGAATGAATTAGAATGGATCGTACGCATGAATTTGAATGGATATATTTGAATGAATAAATTAGAATGGATCATACGAATGAATTAGAATGGATTGTGTGAATGAATTAGAATAGATCGTGTGATTCATTCTAATTCATTCGTACGATCCATTCTAATGCATTCGTACGATTCATTCTAAATCATTCGCACGATCCATTCTAATTCATTCGTACGATCCATTCTTATTCATTCATACGATCCATTCTAATTCATTCGTACGATCCATTCTAATTAGATAGTATGATCCATTCTAATTCATTCGCATCCATTTTAATTCATTCGTACGATCCATTCTAATTTATTCATACGATACATTCTAATTCATTCGCACGATCCATTCTAATCCATTCGTACTATCCATTCTAATTCATTCGTACGATCCATTCTAATTCATTCCAACGTACGATCAATTCTAAGTCATTCGTACGAATGTATTAGAACGCATTGTACGAATGAATTAGAATAGATACATTTATACGAATGAATTAGAATGGATCGTACGAATGGATTAGAATAGATTCGTACGATCCATTCTAATTCATTCTATTTCATTCGCACGATCCATTCTAATTCATTCTATGATCCATTCTAATCCATTTGTACGATCCATTCTAATCCATTCGTACGATCCATTCTAATTCATTCGTACGATCCACTCTTATTCATTCCTATGTATACATTCTAATTCATTCGTACGATCCATTCTAATTCTTTCATACAATCCATTCTAATTCATTCGCACGATCCATTCTAATTCATTCGTATGATCCATTCTAATTCATTCCTATGATCTATTCTAATTCATTCGCTCGAATGTATCCATTCTAATTCATTCGTACGATCCATTCTAATCCATTCGTACGATCCATTCTAATTCATTCGCACGAATGTAACCATTCTAATTCATTCGCATGATCCATTCTAATTCATTCGTACGATCCATTCTTATTCATTCATACGATCCATTCTTATTCATTCGTATGATCCATTCTAATTCATTCCTACGATCTATTCTAATTCATTCGCATGAATGTAACCATTCTAATTCATTCGTACGTTCCATTCTAATCCATTCTAATCCATTCACATGATGTATTCTAATTCATTCGTACGAATAAATTAGAATGGATCATACAAATGAATTAGAAAGGTTACATTCGTGAGAATAAATTAGAATGGATCGTGCGAATGAATTAGAATTGATCATACGAATGAATTAGAATGGATCGTACGAATGAATAAGAATGGATCGTACGAATGAATTAGAATGGATACATTCGAGCGAATGAATTAGAATAGATCGTAGGAATGAATTAGAATGGATCATACGAATGAATTAGAATGGATCGTATGAATGAATAAGAATGGATCGTACGAATGAATTAGAATGGATCATGCGAATGAATTAGAATGAATCGTACGAATGCATTATAATGGATACATTTGTGCGAATGAATTAGAATGGATCGTACGAATGAATTAGAATGGATCGTACGAATGAATTAAAATGGATACATTTGTACGAATGAATTAGAATGGATCGTACGAATGAATTAGAATGGATCGTACGAATGAATTAGAATGGATCATACGAATGAATTAGAATGGATACATTCGAGCGAATGAATTAGAATAGATGTAGGAATGAATTAGAATGGATCATACAAATGAATTAGAATGGATCGTGCGAATGAATTAGAATGGATCGTGCGAATGAATTAGAATAGATCGTACGAATGAATTAGAATGGATCCACCGAATGAGTTAGAATGGATCATACGAATGAATTATAATGGATCGTACGAACGAATTAGAATGGATCGTATGAATGAATTAGAATGGATCGTACGAATGGATTAGAATGGATCATACGAATGGATCATGCGAATAAATTAGAATGGATCGTACGAATAAATTAGAATGGATCCTACGAATGAATTAGAATGGATACATTTGTGCGAATGAATTTGAATGGATTGTGCGAATGAATTAGAACGGATTGTGCGAATGAATTAGAATGGACCGTGCGAATGAATTAGAATGGATCGTATGAATGAATAAGAATGGATCGTACGAATGCATTAGAATGGATACATTCGAGCGAATGAATTAGAATGGATCGTACGGATGAATTAGAATGGATCATATGAATGAATTAGAATGGATCGTATGAATGCATTAGAATGGATACATTCGCGCGAATGAATTAGAATGGATCGTACGAAAGAATTAGAATGGATCGTACGAATGAATTAGAATCGATTGTACGAATGAATTAGAATGGATAGTACGAATGAATTAGATCGTACGAATAAACTAGAATGGATCGTACGAATGAATTAGAATGGTCACATTCGTGCGAATAAATTAGAATAGATCGTCTGAATGAATTAGAATGGATCATGCGAATGAATTTGAATGGATCGTACGAATGAATTAGAATGGATCGAACGAATGAATTAGAATGGATACATTCGAGCGAATGAATTAGAATAGATCGTAGGAATGAATTAGAATGGATCATACGAATGAATTAGAATGGATCATACGAATGAATTAGAATGGATCGTACGAACGAAGTAGAATGGATCATACGAATGAATTAGAATGGATACATTCGTGCGAATGAATTAGAATGGATCGTACGAATGAATTAGAATGGATCGTGCGAATGAATTAGAATTGATCATACGAATGAATTAGAATGGATCGTACGAATGAATTAGAATGGATCGTGCGAATGAATTAGAATGGATCGTACGAATGAATTAGAATGGATACATAAAAATGAATTAGAAAGGTTACATTCGTGAGAATGAATTAGAATGGATCGTAAGAATGAATTAGAATGGATCGTATGAATGAATTAGAATGGATACATTCGAGCGAATGAATTAGAATGGATCGTGCGAATGAATTAGAATGAATCGTACGAATGAATTAGAAAGGTTACATTTGTGACAATGAATTAGAATGGATCGTATGAATGGATTAGAATGGATCGTACGAATGGATTAGAATGGATCGTACGAATGGATTAGAATGGATCGTACGAATGAATTAGAATGGATCATACGAATGAATTAGAATGGATACATTCGAGCGAATGAATTAGAATAGATCGTACGAATGGATTAGAATAGATCGTGCGAATGAATTAGAATCGATCGTACGAATGAATTAGAATGGATCGTACGAATGAATTAGATCGTACGAATGAATTAGAATGGATAGTGCGAATGAATTAGAATGGATCGTACGAATGAATTAGAATGGTTACATTCATGCGAATGAATTAGAATGGATCGTACGAATGAATTAGAATGGATCATAGGAATGAATTAGAATGGATACATTTGTACGAATGAATTAGAATAGATCGTACGAATGAATTAGAATGGATCGTACGCATGAATTAGAATGGATATATTTGAATGAATAAATTAGAATGGATCATACGAATGAATTAGAATGGATTGTGTGAATGAATTAGAATAGATCGTGTGATTCATTCTAATTCTTTCGTACGATCCATTCTAATGCATTCGTACGATTCATTCTAAATCATTCGCACGATCCATTCTAATTCATTCGTACGATCCATTCTTATTCATTCATACGATCCATTCTAATTCATTCGTACGATCCATTCTAATTAGATAGTATGTTCCATTCTAATTCATTCGCATCCATTTTAATTCATTCGTACGATCCATTCTAATTTATTCATACGATACATTCTAATTCATTCGCACGATCCATTCTAATCCATTCGTACGATCCATTCTAATTCATTCGTACGATCCATTCTAATTCATTCCTACGTACGATCAATTCTAATTCATTCGTACGAATGTATTAGAACGCATTGTACGAATGAATTAGAATAGATACATTTATACGAATGTATTAGAATGGATCGTACGAATGGATTAGAATAGATTCGTACGATCCATTCTAATTCATTCGCACGAGCCATTCTAATTCATTCGTACGATCCATTCTAATTCATTTGCATGAATGTTTCAATTCTAATTTATTCGTACGATCCATTCTAATTTATTCGTAAGATCCATTCTAATTCATTCGCTCGAATGTATCCATTCTAATTCATTCGTACGATCCATTCTAATTCGTTCATACGATCCATTCTAATTCGTTCGTATGATCCATTCTAATTCATTCGTACAATCCATTCTAATTCATTCGTACGATCCATTCTAATTCATTCGTATGATCCATTCTAACTCATTCGGTGGATCCATTCTAATTAATTCGTATGATCCATTCTAATTCATTCGCACGATCCATTCTAACTCATTCGTACGATCCATTCTAATTCATTTGTACGATCCATTCTAATTTATTTGCATGAATATACGATCCATTCTAATTCATTCGCACAAATGTATCCATTCTAATTCATTCGTACGATCCATTCAAATTCATTCGTATGATCCATTCTAATTCATTCGTACGATCCATTCTAATTCATTTGCATGAATGTATCCATTCTAATTCATTCGTACAATCCATTCTAATTCATTCGCACGATCTATTCTAATTCATTCGTATGATCCATTCTAATTCATTCCTACGATCCATTCTAATTCATTCGCACAAAACATTCTTATTCATTCGTACGATCCATTCAAATTCATTCACATGATCCATTCTAATTCATTCGTACGATCCATTCTAATTCATTCTCACGAATGTAACCTTTCTAATTCATTTGTATGATCCATTCTAATTCATTCGCACGATCTATTCTAATTCATTCGCACGATCCATTCAAATTCATTCGTTCGATCTAGAATGGATCGTGCGAATGAATTAGAATGGATCGTACGAATGCATTAGAATGGATATATTCGTGCGAATGAATTAGAATGGATCATACGAATGAATTAGAATGGATACATTTGTGCGAATGAATTTGAATGGATTGCACGAATTGAATTAGAATGGATCGTACGAATGGATTAGAATGGATCGTACGAATGAATTAGAATGGATCATACAAATGAATTAGAAAGGTTACATTCGTGAGAATGAATTAGAATGGATCGTGCGAATGAATTAGAATTGATCATACGAATGGATTATAATGGATCGTACGAATAAATTAGAATAGATCGTGCGAATGAATTAGAATGGATCATACAAATGAATTAGAAAGGTTACATTCGTGAGAATGAATTAGAATGGATCGTACGAATGAATTAGAATGGATCATGCGAATGAATTTGAATGGATCCTTTCTAATTCATTCGCTCGAATATATCCTTTCTAATTCATTTGTATGATCCATTCTAACTCATTCGTACGATCCATTCTAATCCATTCGTACGATCCATTCTAATCCATTCGTACGATCCTTTCTAATTCATTCGTATGAATGTATCCATTCTAATTTATTCCTACGATCCAGTCTAATTCATTCGTATGATCCATTCTAATTCATTCACACAAATGTATCCATTCAAATTCATTCCTACGATCAATTCTAATTCATTCGCACGATCCATTCTAATTCATTCGTACGATCCATTCTAATTCATTCGTACGATCGATTCTAATTCATTCGCACGATCCATTCTAATTCATTCGTACGATCCATTCTAATTCATTCGTATGATCCATTCTAATTTATTCGTTCAAATATATCCATTCTAATTCATTCGTACGATCCATTCTAATTCATTCGCACGATCCATTCTAATTCATTCGTACGATCCATTCTAATTCATTCGTATGATCAATTCTAATTCATTCGCACGATCCATTCTAATTCATTTGAACGATCTATTCTAATTCATTCGTACGATCCATTCTAATTCATTCGCACGAATGTATCTATTCTAATTCATTCGTACGATCCATTCTAATTCATTCGCACTATCCATTCTAATTCATTCGTACGATCCATTCTAATTCATTCGTACGATCCATTCTAATTTATTCGTACGATCCATTCTAATTAATTCACACAAATATATCCATTCTAATTCATTCGTACGATCCATTCAAATACAATTGTATGATCCATTCTAATTCATTCGTACGAATGAATTAGAATAGATCATACAAATGAATTAGAATGGATCGTACGAATGAATTAGAATGGATAAGAATGGATCGTATGAATCAATTAGAATAGATCGTACGAATGAATTAGAATGGATCATACGAATGAATTAGAATGGATCGTACGAATGAATTAGAATGGATACATTCGTGTGAATGAATTAGAATGGATCGTACGAATAAATTAGAATGGATCGTGCAAATGAATTAGAATAGATCGTACGAATGAATTAGAATGGATCGTGCAAATGAATTAGAATGGATACATTCGTGAGAATGAATTAGAATGGATCGTACGAATGAATTAGAATGGATATATTTGAACGAATAAATTAGAATGGATCATACGAATGAATTAGAATGGATCGTACGAATGAATTAGAATGGATCGTGCGAATGAATTAGAATCGATCGTACGAATGAATTAGAATGGATCGTACGAATGAATTAGAATGGATCGTGCGAATGAATTAGAATAGATCGTTCGAATGTATCCATTCTAATTCATTCGTACGATCCATTCTAATTCGTTCATACAATCCATTCTAATTCGTTCGTACGATCCATTCTAATTCATTCGTACGATCAATTCTAATTCATTCGTACGATCCATTCTAATTCATTCGCACAAATGTATCCATTCTAATTCATTCGTATGACCCATTCTAATTCATTCGCACGATCCATTCTAATTCATTCGTATGATCCATTCTAATTCATTCATACGATCCATTCCAATTCATTCACACAATCCATTCTAATTCATTCCTACGATCCATTCTAATCCATTCGTACGATCCATTCTAATTCATTCGTACGATCCATTCTAATTCATTCCTCTGTATCCATTCTAATTCATTCGTACGATCCATTCTAATTCTTTCATACAATCCATTCTAATTCATTCGCACGATCCATTCTAATTCATTCGTATGATCCATTCTAATTCATTCTGTTGATCTATTCTAATTCATTCGCTCGAATGTATCCATTCTAATTCATTCGTACGATCCATTCTAATTCATTCGTACGATCCATTCTAATTCATTCTCACGAATGTAACCTTTCTAATTTATTTGTATGATCCATTCTAATTCATTCGTAAGATTCATTCTAATTCATTCCTACGATCCATTCTAATTCATTCGTACGATCTAATTCTAATCCATTCGGACTATCCATTCTAATTCGGACAAATGTATCCATTTTAATTCATTCGTACGATCGATTCTAATTCATTCGTACGATCCATTCTAATTCATTCGTACGATCCATTCTAATCCATTCGTACGATCCATTCTAATTCATTCGTACAAATGTATCCTTTCTAATTCATTTGTACGATCCATTCTAATCCATTCGTACGATCCATTCTAATTTATTCGTACGATCTATTCTAATTCATTCGTATGATCCATTCTAATTCATTCGTACAATCCATTCAAATTCATTCGTACGATACAATCTAATACATTCGCACGAATATATCCATTCTAATTCATTTGTACGATCCTTTCTAATTCATTCGCACGATCCATTCTAATCCATTTGTACGATCCATTCTAATTCATTCGCACGAATGTAACCATTCTAATTCATTCGTACGATCCATTCTAATTCATTCCTACGATCCATTCTAATTCATTCGCACGAATGTATCCATTCTAATTTATTTGCACGATCCATTCTAATTCATTCCTATGATCCATTCAAATTCATTCGTACGATGCAATCTAATTCATTCGCACAAATGTATCCATTCTAATTCATTCGCACGATCCATTCTAATTAATTCGTACGATCCATTCTAATTCATTCGCTCGAATGTATCCATTCTAATTCATTCGTACGATCCATTCTAATTCATTCGTATGATCCATTCTAATTCATTCATACGATCCATTCTAATTCATTCCTACGATCCATTCTAATTCATTCCTATGATCTATTTTAATTCATTCTCACAAATGTAACATTTCTAATTCATTTGTATGATTCATTCTAATTCATTCGTACGATCCATTCTAATCCATTCGTACGATCCATTCTAATCCATTCGTACGATTTACTCTAATCCATTCGTACGATCCATTCTAATTCATTCTCACAAATGTAAGCTTTCTAATTCATTTGTACGATCCATTCTAATTCATTCGTATGATCCATTCTAATTCATTCGTACGATCTATTCTAATTCATTCGTATGATCCATTCTAACTCATTCGCACAAATTTATCCATTCTAATTCATTCATACGATCCATTCTAATTCATTCATACGATCCATTCTAATTCATTCGTACGATCCATTCTAATTCATTCGCACAAATGTATCCATTCTAATTCATTCGTACGATCCATTCTAATTCATTTGTACGATCCATTCTAATTCATTCGTACGATCCATTCTAATTCATTCGCACGATCCATTCTAATTCATTCATACGATCCATTCTAATTCATTCGCACGATCCATTCTAATTCATTCGTACGATCCATTCTAATTTATTCGCACAAATGTATCCATTCTAATTCATTCGTACGATCCATTCTAATTCATTTGTACGATCCATTCTAATTCATTCGTACGATCCATTCTAATTCATTCGCACGATCCATTCTAACTCATTCGTACGATCCATTCTAATTCATTCGTATGATCCATTCTAATGTATTCGTACGATTCATTCTAATTCATTCGCACGATCCATTCTAATTCATTCGTATGATCCATTCTAACTTATTTGCACGAATATACGATCCATTCTAATTTATTCGCAAGAATGTATCCATTCTAATTCATTCGTACAATCCATTCTAATTTATTCGTACAAATGTATCCATTCTAATTCATTCGTACGATCCATTCTAATTCATTCATACGATTCATTCTAATTCATTCGTACGATCCATTCTAATTCATTCGCACGAATGTATCCATTCTAATTCATTCGTACAATCCATTCTAATTCTTTCGCACGATCCATTCTAATTCATTCGTATGATCCATTCTAATTCATTCCTACGATCTATTCTAATTCATTCGCTCGAATGTATCCATTCTAATTCATTCGTACGATCCATTCTAATTCATACGAATGAATTAGAATGGATACATTCGAGCGAATGAATTAGAATGGATCGTACGAATGAATTAGAATGAATTACAATGGTTCGTACGAATGAATTAGAATGTATCGTACGAATTAATTAGAATGGATCGTACGAATGAATTAGAATGGATCGTACGAATGGATTAAAACGCATTGTACGAATGAATTAGAATGGATCGTACGAATGTATTAGAACGCATTGTACGAATGAATTAGAATAGATACATTTATACGAATGAATTAGAATGGATCGTACGAATGGATTAGAATAGATTCGTACGATCCATTCTAATTCATTCGCACGATCCATTCTAATTCATTCGTACAATCCATTCTAATTCATTTGCATGAATGTTTCAATTCTAATTTATTCGTACGATCCATTCTAATTTATTCGTAAGATCTATTCTAATTCATTCGCTCGAATGTATCCATTCTAATTCATTCGTACGATCCATTCTAATTCGTTCGTACGATCCATTCTAATTCATTCGTACAATCCATTCTAATTCATTCGTACGATCCATTCTAATTCATTCGTATGATCTATTCTAACTCATTCGGTGGATCCATTCTAATTAATTCGTATGATCCATTCTAATTCATTCGCACGATCCATTCTAACTCATTCGTAAGATCCATTCTAATTCATTTGTACGATCCATTCTAATTTATTTGCATGAATATACGATCCATTCTAATTCATTCGCACAAATGTATCCATTCTAATTCATTCGTACGATCCATTCTAATTCATTCGTATGATCCATTCTAATTCATTTGCACGATCCATTCTAATTCATTCGTACGATCCATTCTAATTCATTCGTACGATCTATTCTAATTCATTCGCACGAATGTATCCATTCTAATTCATTCGTACAATCCATTCTAATTCGTTCATACGATCCATTCTAATTCGTTGTTACGATCCATTCTAATTCGTTCGTACGATTCATTCTAATTCATTCGTACGATCCATTCTAATGCATTCGTACGATTCATTCTAATTCATTCGCACGATCCATCCATTCTTATTCATTCGTCCGATCCATTCTATTTCATTCGTATGAGCCATTCTAATTCATTCGTACGATCCATTCTAATTCATTCGTATGATTCATTCGAATTCGTTCGTACGATCCATTCTAATTCATTCGCACAATCCATTATAATTCATTCGTACGATCCATTCTAATTCATTCGCTCGAATGTATCCATTCTAATTCATTCGCACGATCCATTCTAATTCATTCGTACGATCGATCCATTCTAATTTATTCGCACGATCTTTTCTAATTCATTCGCACGAATGTATCCATTCTAATTCATTCGTACGATCCATTCTAATTCATTCGTACGATCCATTCAAATTCATTCGTGCGAATGAATTAGAATGGATCGTACGAATGGATCATGTGAATGAATTAGAATGGATCGTACGAATAAATTAGAATGGATCGTACGAATGAATTAGAATGGATACATTCGAGCGAATGAATTAGAATGGATCATACGAATGAATTATAATGGATCATAGGAATGAATTAGAATGGATCGTACGAATGAATTAGAATGG
This sequence comes from Chamaelirium japonicum, assembly GCA_947650365.1. NCBI lineage: Eukaryota > Viridiplantae > Streptophyta > Magnoliopsida > Liliales > Melanthiaceae > Chamaelirium > Chamaelirium japonicum. The sequence continues at coordinate 5,180 of CANTAL010000066.1, read as the reverse complement.
ATCTCACGAATGTATCCATTCTAATTCATTCGCACGATCCATTCTAATTCATTCGCACGATCCATTCTAATTAATTCATATGATCCATTCTAATTCATTCGTATGATCCATTCTAATTCATTCGCACAAATTTATCTATTCTAATTCATTCGTACGATCCATTCGAATTCATTCGCACGATCCATTCTAATTCATTCGTACGATCCATTCTAATTCATTCGCTCGAACGAATTATAATACATCATGTGAATGAATTAGAATGGATCGTACGTTTGAATTAGATTGGATTGTGCGAATGAATTAGAATGGATACATTCGTGCGAATGAATTAGAATAGATCGTATGAATGAATTAGAATGGATCATACGAATAAATTAGAATGGATACATTTATACGAATGAATTAGAATGGATCGTACGAATGAATTAGAATGGATCGTATGAATGAATTAGAATGGATAGTGCGAATGAATTTGAATGGATCGTACGAATAAATTAGAATGGATTGTACGAATGAATTAGAATAGATCGTGCGAATGAATTAGAATGGATCCTACGAAAGAATTAGAATGGATCGTACGAATGAATTAGAATGGATCATACAAATGAATTAGAAAGGTTACATTTGTGCGAATGAATTAGAATGGATCGAGCGAATGAATTAGAATGGATACATTTATGCGAATGAATTAGAATGGATCATACGAATGAATTAGAATAGATATATTCATGCGAATGAATTAGAATGGATCGTACGAATGAATTAAAATGGATCGTACGAATGAATTAGAATGGATCATATGAACGAATTAGAATGGATCGTACGAATGAATTAGAATGGATACATTCGAGCGAATGAATTAGAATGGATCGTACGAATGAATTAGAATGGATCATAGGAATGAAGTAGAATGGATACATTCGTGGAAATGAATTAGAATGGATCATACGAATGAATTAGAATGGATCATACGAATGAATTAGAATGGATACATTTGTGCGATGAATAAGAATGGAGCGTACGAATGAATTAGAATGGAGCGTACGAATAAACGAGAATGGATACATTCGTGCGAATGAATTAGAATAGATCGTACGAATGAATTAGAATAGATCGTACGAATGAATTAGAATGGATCGTACGAATAAATTAGAATAGATCGTGCGAATTAATTAGAATGGATCATACGAATGAATTAGAATAGATCGTAGAAATGAATTAGAATGGATCATACAAATGAATTAGAAAGGTTACATTCGTGAGAATGAATTAGAATGGATCGTACGATCCATTCTAATTCATTCTCACGAATGTAACCTTTCTAATTCATTTGTATGATCCATTCGTACGATCCATTCTAATTCATTCATATGATCTATTCTAATTCATTCGCACGAATGTATCCATTCTAATTCATTTGTATGATCACTTCTAATTCATTCGTACAATCCATTCTAATTCAGTCGTATGATCCATTCTAATTCATTCGTACAAATGAATTAGAATGGATCGTACGAACGAATTAGAATGGATCATGCGAATGAATTAGAATAGATCGTACGAATAAATTAGAATGGATCGTACGAATGAATTAGAATGGATCGTATGAATGAATTAGAATAGATCCACCGAATGAGTTAGAATGGATCATACGAATGAATTAGAATGGATCGTACGAATGAATTAGAATGGATCGTACAAATGAATTAGAATGGATCGTACGAATCAATTAGAATGGATCGTACGAATGAATTAGAATGGATCGTACAAATTAATTAGAAAGGTTACATTTGTGAGAATGAATTAGAATGGATCGTACGAATTGATTAGAATGGATCGTACGAATGGATTATAATGAATCATACAACTGAATTAGAAAGGTTACATTCGTGAGAATGAATTAGAATGGATCGTGTGAATGAATTAGAATTGATCATACGAATGAATTAGAATGAATCGTATGAATGAATTAGATTGCATCGTACGATCCATTCTAATTCATTCGCATGATCCATTCTAATTCATTCATATGATCAATTCTAATACATTCCCACGATCCATTCTAATTCATTCGTACGATCCATTCTAATTCATTCACAAGAATGTAACCATTCTAATTCATTCATACGATCCATTCTAATTTATTCCTACGATCCATTCTAATTCATTCGCACGAATGTATCCATTCTAATTCATTTGCATGATCCATTCTAATCCATTCGTACGATCCATTCTAATCCATTCGTATGTTCCATTCTAATTCATTCGTACACTCCATTCTTATTCATCGCACAAATGTATCCATTCTAATTCATTCGTACGATCCATTCTAATTCATTCGCATGATCCATTCTAATTCATTCATACGATCCATTCTAATTCATTCTCACGAATATAACCTTTCTAATTCATTTGTATGATCCATTCTAATTCATTCGTACGATCCTTTCTAATTCATTCGCTCGAATATATCCTTTCTAATTCATTTGTATGATCCATTCTAATTCATTCGTACGATCCATTCTAATCCATTCGTATGATCCATTCTAATCCATTCGTACGATCCATTCTAATTCATTCGTATGAATGTATCCATTCTAATCCATTCGTACGATATATACAAATGAATTAGAATAGATCGTATGAATGAATTAGAATGGATCGTACGAATGAATTAGAATGGATCGTGCGAATCAATTTGAATGGATCGTGCGAATGAATTAGAATGGATCATACGAATGAATTAGAATGGATCGTACGAATGAATTAGAATGCATACATTCATCCGAATGAATTAGAATGGATCGTACGAATGAATTAGACTGGATCGTACGAATTATTTAGAATGGATACATTCATATGAATGAATTAGAATGGATCGTACCAACGAATTAGAATGGATCATATGAATGAATTAGAGTGGATTGTACGAATGGATTAGAATGGATCGTACGAATGTATTAGAATGGATACATTCGTGCGAATGAATTAGAATGGATCGTCGGAATGAATTAGAATGGATCGTACGAATGAATTAGAATGGATACATTCGAGCGAATGAATTAGAACAGATCGTAGGAATGAATTAGAATTGATCATACGAATGAATTAGAATGGATCGTATGAATGGATTAGAATGGATCGTACGAATGAATTCGAATGGATACATTCGAGCGAATGAATTAGAATGGATCGTACGAATGAATTAGAATGGTTACATTCGTGCGAATGAATTAGAATGGATCGTACGAATGGATTAGAATGGATCGTACGAATGAATTAGAATGGATCCATTCATACGATCCATTCTAATTCATTCGTACGATCCATTCTAATTCATTCATACGATCTATTCTAATTCATTCGCACGAATGCATCCATTCTAATTCATTCGCACAATCCAATCTAATTCAAACGTACGATCCATTCTAATTCATTCACATGATGTATTCTAATTCATTCGTATGATCCATTCTAATTCATTCGTATGATTCATTCTAATTCATTCGTACGATCCATTCTAATTCATTCGCACAAATCTATGCATTCTAATTCATTCGTACGATCCATTCTAATTCATTCGCACGATCCATTCTAATTCAATTGTACGAATGTATCCATTCTAATTCGTTCGCACGATCCATTCTAATTCATTCACACGATCCATTCTAATTCATTCGTATGATCCATTCTAATTCATTCCTACGATCTATTCTAATTCATTCGCTCGATCCATTCTAATTCATTCGTATGATCCATTCTAATTCATTCGTTCGATCTATTCTAATTCATTCGTACGATCCATTCTAATTCATTCGCACGATCCATTCTAATTCATTCGTACGATCCATTCTAATTCATTCGTAAGATCCATCCTAATTCATTCGCACGAATGTATCATACGAATGAATTAGAATGGATCATGCGAATGAATTAGAATGGATCGTGCAAATGAATTAGAAAGGTTACATTCATGAGAATGAATTAGAATGGATTGTACGAATGAATTAGAATGGATCGTAAGAATGAAATAGAATGGATACATTCGAGCGAATGAATTAGAATGGATCGTACGAATGAATTAGAATGGATCATAGGAATGAATTAGAATGGATCGTATGAATGAATTAGAATGGATCATGCGAATGAATTAGAATCGATCGTACGAATGAATTAGAATGGATCATGCGAATGAATTAGAATGGATCGTACGAATGAATTAGAATGGATCGTACGAATGGATTAGAATGGATAGTACGAATAGATTAGAATGGATCGTACGAATGGATCGTACGAATGAATTAGAATGGATCATACAAATGAATTAGAATGGATTCTAATCCATTCGTACGATCCATTCTAATCTATTCTAATTCATTCGCACAAATGTATCCATTCTAATTCATTCTCACAAATGTAACCCTTCTAATTCATTTGTATGATCCATTCTAATTCATTTGTACGATCCATTCATACGATCCATTCTAGTCCATTCTAATTCATTCGCATGATCCATTCGTACGATCCATTCTAATTCTGTTGGGGGTAGCTGAAATCTGCCCTGGAGTTCGCACCCCCCCCCGTGCTCACCCAATCACCTTGACAGGGAGCGAGATCCACATTGGGCTGAAGGGGCCTAGGCCAAGAACACTCTTAGGAGCTCGCCTAAGCTCGCTCAGGAGCGCGCTAAGCTCACCCAGGAGCTCGCCAAGCTCGCTCAGGAGCTCGCCCAGGAGCTCGCCTAAGCTCGCTCAGGAGCTCGCCAAGCTCGCCCAGGAGCTCGCCAAGCTCGCCCAGGAGCTCGCCTAAGCTCGCTCAGGAGCTCGCCAAGCTCGCCCAGGAGCTCGCCTAAACTCGCTCAGGAGCTCGCCCAGGAGCTCGCCAAGCCCGCGCGAGAACTCGCTTGCAGTGATAGCGGGAGTTAGACCGTCATGCATAACGAAGACACCGGCATCGCAAACGCCCCTAGCTCGCGCAGGAGCTCGCCCCTAGCTCGCGCAGGAGCTCATCCAAGCTCGCTTAGGAGCTCGCCCAAGCTCGCCAGAATTCCCCAGTTTATCGAAGAGGTTGCTCCCGCGAGGTCCGACTCTTGATAGAATGTGGAAGAGAAGGCGGAGCAATGGAGGGCGAGCTCGCCTTAGCTCCCCATCGGAGGTCGCCCACAATGTATGAGAGGATGC